>OX031008.1:208146841-208866216 GCA_943735925.1 Pollenia amentaria
TGTTGGTACAATTATACAATTCTCAATGCCATCCCTGCTGGACAATGATTACCAGCCGTATTCATAACAAAAAGTTAGCCACAGTTTGTACACTACGTACAACGAGCTGCTAACTAGAATGCCGATTAAGCTTAGCAGCTTGTTAGCACAGAGTTTATTAATAACAAATTTTATCCGTCTGCTAACTTTTAACCATGGTGGAATAAGCAGGTGGCAGCGCTACGGCAACAAATACAACATTACAACAAAAATGAAAAATAAGTCTCCGTATACGTCAAAAATTATATTAAACTGAAATCAACTTTTGCCGCCGAACGCAATGAAATAAAATAATTTTCAGCCAATTTTTATTTCACTATGGTTACTATCTTATTTAATTTTAATTTAAATAATCAAAAACTTTAATACAATACAATAATCACAGCACAAAACGTGAACTTTTTGTAAACATAAGCAAAACTTTGACATAAGACTAGACAAACAATACAAGAGCAAAAAATCGTCATCTGGCGTAGTAATGCCACCTGTTTATTTCATCATGCTTTTAACAAATCAACTCTGAATATTAATGATGCCACATTATAATACTCAAAAATGCAACAGGTTTTGCATTAATCATCGCTGGTTTTGTCATTTCATTTCATTTTTTTTTATTTTCCCTCTTTATATAAAAATTTTAAATGTTTTTAAATTAAAATATATTTAAAAAAGGACTCTAAACTAAAAAAAAAAACAGTGTATTAAAAAAAAACAAACAAAATTATTCAGTGTATTATGAATAAACTTTGTGCTAACTTCATGCCAAATTTTCGTTATGAATACGGCTGTAACTTAATTTTACCAGCAGGGTGCCCAGCTTGTTACAATTTTCCACTAACATAGTGTTTTCAATACAGTTAAGAAAAAAATTCTTTAAAAAAAACCGCGAAAAAAGTAACGCAAAGTTGTATTTAACAGAGTTGGATTGATTTAAATTGAACAAGGATACTGAAACCTTAATAAATATCGTTTTATGGTACATTATTACAAACAAAATTTCTAATCGCTAATACGAGCGTTAACTTAAAAAAATGACTAGCTCCATTGAATTCAAAATTACTGGTATGGTGCCAAACTCTTAAAAAATTATGAAATTCGTGCACAGTGTTATTTCTGATGCACAATAAAACCAGAAAAAAATTAAATATACACATTAAAAGAACTAAATCGGTTATTTATGTTCCTACACAAATGTAAAACACATGTAAGAAAGTCTAATCAGTCAAACCTGACCATATAATACCATACACTCGTGTAGCGAAATTTTGGCTCACACTGAGCAACTTCTGTGAGATAGACATCGAACTACATAAATAAAAAAACCAAACTGCACTACCGAAAGTTGCACAATTTAAAACACGACAAAGAAATTTTAATTGTCTTTAAAATTGCGACCTGTAGCTTCTTTGATTCGATTGCAGATCCATGTCTTCTGAAAAATGGTTATTCAACAAACGGTAAACGATATTTGTTTTTAAATAAGATTTCGTTTTGATGTGCTAAACTCCCGATTCTTACTCTTGATATAGACACTGAAATTTTTTATTGGTGGGATAAGCTTGTTCCTATGCGCATTTCACTAGTTACTTAGGCCAGATCATCAGAAAACCTTTTCCCAAAGACTTTAGAAAAGTTAAAAATATTTTACAAATAAAACTGTAAACCGAATGAGAATTACAAACACTCAAATTTTTTTTGCAACGATACCAAAGCTCAAACAAAACCACAACAATAAACAGTTCGTTTATCTTTTCTTACATGCCCGACTACAATTGGTTGGTTTTTTCCAACTGTAAATGTTTTTTGTTCATACTCTGCCGTTAATAAACTGATTATGTTTTTTCTCTAAAAAATCTTAAGATCGTTTCTGATTATATATAGTCCATTTATATTTCCAATCAAAAATTAATAAATATTCTCTCCTAAATACTTATTAAATTTAATATTTTCTCAGGAAATTCCATTCTTATGGAAAGTGGGGTTTCAAAACCTCTATATACATATAAATTATAGATAAATTGGTATTAATATACATACATATGTACATACATAAAAACTTATGTATGTATATTTTTGCGTTGTCTGTAACTGGTTTTTTTTTAAATAAGAAATCAACAAATTTAAAACAAAAATTTTAAATATCAAGAAGAAAGATTGGAAAAGTCGAATATATATAATAGCAAAATATACAAAATGGTTCATAAGTCTTTCAACACAGCAGGAAAACTATTTACTAAAATGAAAGACAAGGTAAAGAGGATGGAAATGTTAAATGTTGTTTATAAAATACATTGTGGGTAATAATAGTGAGCAGTGTAATAAAGTATATATAGGTACAACAAAAAATAAACTAAAAACTAGGATAGCAGGACATAAGTCAGACTAAAAATATAGAAATATTTCATCACAAAAAAACAGCTTTATAAACTCATTGTGCTCATTTAAACCATTATCCACATTTTGAAAATTCTACTGTTTTAAATACTGAAAAAAAAAATATAAACGTAGATTTATGTTAAAAATGTTGCAAATTATAAAAGTACCAACAATATCGAGAATTAATTTTAAATCAGATACTGAAAATGTAGCACAAAATTATAGACATTTAATTTATAAAAATAGAAACGAAAGGTAAAATTTTTTTTATATTGTAATAGATCAAGTTAAAATTGAAAAATATTTTTTTTGTATTTAATTTTTACCCCCATACAACTGCAATTCGTGTTGGAAAAAACCAGCCAATTGTAGGGGAATGTAAGAAAGATAAATTCATTGTTTATAGTTGTGGCTATGTTGAAGCTTTAATATTGTTACAATTAAGACCTGAGTGTTTAAAATTCTTATTCACTTTATGGTCTTATTTGTATAATATTTTTAGCTTTTCTAGTCTTTGGAAACAATTTTTAATTTCACATTTTTATATTGTATATTGTTTAATTTGTTACAAAAATATTGTTAAATAATTAAGAAGAACCCTGAAGAAGGCACACAAAGGAGTGCCGAAATATCGGTTAAAAAAAATTTAAAAAAATTTTGTATAAAAATAAGACCTCAAGCTTGAAAATTTATTTATACATTATCAAAAATATTGTTTCGATTTTCTTGTGAACAAAATTTTTCCATTTGGAATAAAAAATAAATAGAAAATTTAGACGAATATTCCAATTGCTCTGAAGAAACAGACGACGTTTCTGAATCGAATGAAAATAAATTATAAATAAACTGATCTAAAAGAGTCTATCAATAATGTAAGAAATACTTTAAACTTAAGAAACACTAACAAAATCGAAAATGATTAAAATTACAATATGGAAAGATCAAAGAAAAGAAGAGACAAACTTACTGCCTGGGGGCTAATTCTGGCAGTCGTGATCGTATACTTTTTTGATTCGAAAGCAATTTTGTTTCTATATCTTTCAGTCGATACTGAATGAATTGAAGCTACTCTTTCATTGTTGTAAAGCATTTATTTGAGTTTTGAAATCACTGAAAAAATCAATTCGATTCGTTAATATCGACTGAAGCAAATAGAAACAAAATTGCTTTTGAATCGAAACAGTATTCGATCACGACTGCCAAAATTAGCCCTCTGATTTTAGATGGCGAATGCAAAATTCGTTTAACTTACTGAGCTACCAAAATAAGAGGGCCAAGCGTTTTTCATGTCAAAACTTCTTATTTTCATACATTTTATACGAAACAAACCTTGAGAACGGGAATTCAACACTACCGGTAGCTCAGTTACATTCAAAACGAAATATCAAAATCTTTTATAGTGGATGTCTTCTTGTTAATAAAAAACATTTAACTATTTTTTATTTTTTTTTTTCAAATTTATTCGATTGTAATTTTTTATTCTTTATTCGTTCGAATATTCGAATACAAGTTTAAAATTATTCAGCCGTTCGAACAAGAAAAAAATTATGAAATTTTATTCGACAGATTATAAAACTCGAACAATTGGCAACACAAAGACGTTTTTAAAATGATAAGCTTTATTTAACTGAACGCCATATTAATCGGAATGTAACCCAATTTAGTGCTTTGCCGAATAATATTAACAAAAATTAGAAGTAGGTACAAAAGAATATTCAATTATTTTGCAGTTTATTTTATACATAATTTGAGTGTGACAAAATCGTTAATTAATTAATTTTTTATTTGTACATATAAAATACAATTAATATTCTTAATAAAAAAATTGTTTACTAAAATACGACTAGTCAAATTTACTTAATAGGCTTCATTTTCCACAAACCATCATTTAAATAATGACAATTATCCACACCAATACCTTTGTTAATTTTAGCACTAAAAGAATATAAATATTAATTTGTGTTTCTTCCACAAATGTGGCAACATGTTACTTACATATCTGCCGTAGACAATGTGGTAATGCCGATAGCTAGAGCATGCTCTTTACCCTCTGCCATAATGGCAACAATGGTATTCTTTTCAGCCGGTGTCATCATAGCACCGGGTGAGGTTAGACCAGGACACATGATATTAGCACCGCTAAGAACAAAACGTATTGCACCTTTATCCACTTGCTGCATATTTACAAAAAATGGATATTTGTGCAAAAGCTTCAGTGTTGGCATCCACTGGCCATCACGATGACGGAAAAAGACCTGTTCGCCAACACCGTTTAAAAGCAATTCAATGTGATCATGACTGTAAATACAAAAGAAAAATTATATAATATACATATGTACATATTTAAATGTTAACGTATAAACAAAATCTTACCATTTTGCTATGCGATACGTATCCTTTTTGGGTAAAATTAAATCAATGTGTGACTCCAACAATGGATAGCTTTCTAGCAATTTTGCACGTATTCCTTTTTGAACAGACGACTTCAATTGTTGTATGGAAGATACACTTTCTTTTTCTTCAAATCTAAAATTTTATTTATTAACATTGTAAATGTTAGCTAAAATTAAACAAAAACATACTTCTTAAACATTTTGTCGGCAGTAATAAAAAAATAACAGTGTGGTAAATGCAAAAATATGGGTTAATGGTAGAGGTGGCAGAACCGCGATGACACTAACGACGGATGTTATTGGTAGATGTGTGTTATAAACGATAAAGTACCACAAGTTCAAAAGGGTCTTTTGCCCCCGACCATACGAGCAATTTGTGATGTCTTAACACAAGCCACAAGAAATCAAATGTTCAAGCTAATGAGGTGGCGAACACGTACATAAATGAAAAGTAAGCTGAAAAGTGGTTGTGTATTTTTTTTACAATAGCGAAGAAAAAGATGTACGATAAAAACATTAACTTTATTTTAAAGTAATTAGTAATTCAGTTTTATTTACTTGTAGTGTTTCAAAAATACATAAAGATTTTTTATTTAATTATTTATTTATTCATTAGTAATACATGTTTCCTTTTGAACAATAAAAATCCCTTCAGTAAAAATATTAAAATATTTATTTTTTATTAAAATTTCAAAAACTTCAATTCAAACCATCAATGAAAAATCACAATTGTTATACTAATAAAAAATATTACAAGTATGTTTATAATTCACTATAAGTAAAAAAAGTAATGCAAATCTAAAATGTGATCTTCACAAGTCACAAATTTACTAATATAATATAACAATTTAATTTTGTTTTTTTCTTTTTAACCATTAACAACCATAATTCGAGTCGGAAAAATGCCAGCCAATTGTAGGGGAATGTCAGAAAAGATAAACTCACTGTTTATTGTTGTTTTTTGTTCAAGCTTTGATATTGTTACAAGTAAGACCTGAGTGTTTAAAATTCTTATTCGCTTTAAAGTCTTATTTGTATAATATTGTTAGCTTTTCTAAAGTCTTTGGAAAAATTTCCTGACGAGCTGGCTTAAGCAACCATCGAAATGCGCATAGCAACTAGCTTTCCCTCAACAATAAATTTAAGTGTTTTTTTATCAAAAAAAAAAAAAAAAAAAAAAAAAATATGAGAATTTAGCACGTCATAGAGAAGTGGTATTGATAACTGCTATCAATTTCAGGATTTTCAGAGAAATTATCGACATATTGACTTTTGTGGTACATATTTTCCATGGGTTGGCAAATAGTATTTTCATTTAAAAAAGGGGGCAGGGTTTAAGAAGATAACACAAGTCGTACGTATTTTGGCAAAAATAATTGTTTGACAATTTTCAAAAAACAAAAATTACTTATCATGACAGGGTTGTATTTTCCTCAATATATGTACGACTTGTGGAATCGTTTAAGCTACCCTTAAGCGACATCGTGATTGTTATTGCTACTTTTTATATGGTTGTCGTGAAATATTAGTTTTCCATTGCAAAGAACATGAACAAATTACTTCCAAAACTTCTTGGTCTTGCACACACAAAACAATGGATCGTGAAGACGAGGTTTAAAAAACAACGCAGGGTGCTATAGACAAATAATAAAAAATTACAGGGTGTGTTAACAACTTTAATTATGCGATATTGCTGTGCTGGTAACTATTTGTTTTAAATTGTGAATTTAATATCGCTTAAAATACCTAAATTTGTTTTTGTAATGCACAAAAGTATTTTGAAAGAGATTTTATGTATTAGACTTTTTTTATAAAAACATTGTATATGGGGCACTTCTAAATATAATTGTAATTTGTCATAAATCGCTTCACACTGAGCACTATTTTGCACATTTGTTCGGTGATTCCAACTTCGTCCTTTTCGTGCTAGACTTAGACCTTGTTAAAATACATGAAAGGCAATACTAAAATGTTTAGCCCTAAATTAAAAAACACCCAAATTAATTTAGCCCATTCTTAAATAATAGAAAAGAAAAACATCGTGAGAACGGATAAGTTTTGCAATTGGTAACAATAAATTAATAGTTGTACTATAACTATATTCATATAACGTTAATTAAACGCTGAAGTTTACAGAACTTTCAGTGTCTAAAACGAGATAATCGCTCTTGTTCAAGCTACAAAGCACTTGATTATTTATGCTTAAAAATTAGTTTTGACGAAACAAATAAATTGTCAAAATATCAGTATATTGTGATATACCAAGAACTGCAAATTTTATTTAACAATGACATATTTTGAAAAATATATAACCCTGTCATGATAAGTTATTGTTTTTTGAAAATGTTCAAACAATAATAAGATCAGTTTAGATAATGTAAAACGGCCTTTAAAGCTTCAGGTTTAGGTAGTCGTACCATTCATTGAATTGAATGCAAAAGTATCCCATTTTCAATACTATTTTTTATGTAATTTCTTATGGTTAAAAGTTTTGTGTTTACTTAAAAAATATATATATGTTTTAGCCTTTGTCGGGTTAAAAAAAATGGCATTAAAATGTAGTAAATTACCCTTTCTTCTATTTACCCGTTTTTCACGAAAGCACGAGTTGGCATCACTGCATTTGATTGTGGAAAAGTAAACAAAAATTTTAATCAAGAAAACAATGAGTAAATTATGATTTTTAAGGAAAAAAGTATATTAAAATGGAATATGCACTACCAGAATTATTAAGTCGTGAAGAGATTTTAAGAATTCTAAAGCAAGTAAGTTGTTTCATTCAGGAGAATTTCACTAATAAAAACAAATTTTTTACCCCAAAGCGTCAATTACAATTTTACAATATAAATGAATTAACCCATGACGAACTACTGAAGGTTTACAAAACGTTCGTGATGCCTCTTTCCCAGAGACCAGAGCGAACTAAAAAAATTGAACCTAATAACGTTATGGTAACTAAAAATGAAGCGTATGAGAAGGAAAATATACAGGTAGAAAATATAAATAATATGTGTACCTCCATGGAAGTGGATTTTCCTTATGGAGGGTCCTGTAAAGTGTCTCTTTTAATACCGAATGATAGAATGACCAGCCCGGTTGGCGAAAAACGTCGACAAAGAAACAGTGATGAAGATGAATCAGATATGTGTGACGATGACTATCAGTATCAACTAAGTTCGGTTACGAAACGTATAAAAATAAATTCATTATCATGATTTTATTGAAACAATTGGGTATGTTAAAATTTCATTTATTTTTAATGAACATATTTATTCGAAATATAATGATAAAGCGGTACAGATTAAAGAAAGAACTAATTCTTTGAAGTTGGTAAAAAAGGTCGTAAGTCGGAAACTGTAGTTTTTCTTAATCTTAAATTTAAAATATTCTAATTGCCGCCTAATTTAATTGACTTATTCGGCCTTATCGTACGTTGTCGTGATCAAAGTCGTAGTCATTGGAAATTGTTGTCGATATCAATTAAAATTTACGACAGTGACAAGGCAAAACACATATCAAGTTTGTCGTATTTGTGTTTACGACAATCATAAAAGAAATTTTTTAAAGCTTCCTTCACAATGTGCAGCAACATTTTCACTGGTGTCAGAGTTGTAAATGAATCATTCTTTTTTGATTCCAATTCATTACGAGTTAGCTAAATTTTGAGTTAATTCTTTTCACCAAAAAAAAGAATAGAATGAAATTTGAATCAAATCAAAAAAATTTGCAAAAATGAATTGCAATTCATTTTGCCCAATTCATTTGAATTGGAAATGAATTGCAATTCACTTTTAATTGAAATGAATTGGTAAAATGTATTGCAATTAATTTCCAATTTATTTGAATTGACTTTGAATTAATTGAAATGAGTTAGAAAAATGAATTGCAATTCATTCGAATTAATTCAAATGAACTCGAAAAATGAATTTGTTAGTCATTTCCAATTTATTTGTATTGAATTGATTTTGAAAAAAGACTACTGTAAGTAAATGAACCTGAGGGTGTGACTTGCTGCGAATTCAAACACATTGTTTTGATTAATGTTTATTGTTTTGTTTAAAGTTTCTTGTGTCTGATCAAAAAGTCAATTTTGTTTTGTTTAACGTTTATTGTGTGTAAAAATGTCTTTAGTAAGTGATTTTTCAAATGATGATGACAAATAAAGCGAAAACGATTGTTTACCTATGATGATACAAATGAAGACGGACCGTGTTGTTCCAATATCTCATTCATTTTTCATTTTAATTTTTCGAGTTGTCCCCTGCCCTGTATTCTGCAACGCGCGGCATCCTGCTGGCACACCTGCAGACCTCCCCCTTTACCGATATGTGTAGCGGAGGAATGTGCAGGATAGCCCCTAAAGCCACAGTGGGGCAGGTCTTCATGGCGCCCGATCGATATGCAGATCAGAGAATGACAACAAGTACCCATAATAATAATATACAGAGGTATTTACCCACGCTTCACGTTATTGTGTATATCCATACTTATAACACAAATAATAACAACAGCTATGGTTGTGCGTTGCAAAAAATATGTGTATTACTAATACTTATGCACGGCAATATTTCACACAACCACATTCAGTAAACTTAAATACATGAATGTTATGCAGATATTATTCAATACCCATGAATGCGTTTTGGTTATCTGCCATACATATAAAATATCTATGTGTAAGAAAATATACATGGGTACTTTCAGTATTTTTGGCACTACTGCTTAAATATGAAAAAAAATTGTTGTATGAAATGTTTTAGCAAAAATGTGCTTTGATCACTAGCCAGGTATGGGACTATGTACATATTTTTTTTGATACATAAAATAAATTTTTTTGTAACATCAGCAGTGCCATGTATGTCTACATACATAAAAATAAAATTATAAACATGCAATGTCCTGAGCGGATTAGAATCTATATGAGAAGACTTTTTGATACTTTTTTGTTTTTCAATTGATATTTTTTATATTGAACTTACAAAATAGATTAACTCACGTGGAAGATAAAATATGAACCGGAGGTTGGTCCATCGCCAAATGGATCAACTAAGACGGAACAAATAAATGCTAAAAACATGTAAATTTATGTATACTTAGATGTACTATGTTTTCTTCATATTTACATAAAAATTTATGGTCGAATTTTGACCATTAGGCAAACGCTAGTATATACTTATAAAACGTTTAATTTTTATATCCTAAAGTGGTATCTTCGAAATTTAAGAAGAAAAAAACTAAAGATCGGTTAACTCTTACGCCACAAATGAAAATTTTTGAGGCGGCAGTACGCTATTTTTAAACCGAGAACTACTTTGGTTTCTGCAAAAACTATGCGAAAATAAACATAAAATGAAACGTTTGAATTATAAATCGTCACACGCACGTAGCATAGAGAGGTGACACGAGACGGAAGATATTGTTTTTTATGTATGTAAGTATTGATTTGTATGTTGTTCTAATAAGAAAGAGTGTAACCGCCACTCAATACATTTAGACGCCGTTCTGTAACGATTTATAATTCAAACATTTCATTTTAATACGGGTAATTAAAGTTGTATAAGAGCCCAAAATTAAATTTCTGCCTAATTCCAAAATTTTTAAAATTGCACTTGCCATCTCTGCGACGGTATACATACTCTGTGTATACTTACGTTATACATACGTAAATACACATACTTATTTATTCTTATGGGTATTGCAGATAGCCAATACAAGTTTTATTTATATCTGCAAGTACTTTCTAAAAGAAGAATGAATATACAAATACACAGTGCCAGCGTATACCTATGCATATTTAACTTCAACTTGTTATGGGTAATGGTATGTAAGTGTATGATTTTGATCTTTGCCCATACATGCCCATACATGTTTTCTCGCTAATACTAAAAGAGTACTTAAAATGATACTTTTGTCATTCTCTGATGCAGATCAGTCGATAAACCTTATCGAGTATTACTCTAGCTTTGACCTGTTCGGTAGACGATGTTAACAAAACATAATAATAATTACTTTTTCTGCTTTTGTACGTTAATAATTTTTTCAATATAAGAGTTTTGTTGTTTTTATATATGTACATACATATGCGTTTGAATTTTGTATTTATACATTTATTTGTTTCTTTTTGTTAATTGTAATTTCTGGATTATTGCCCAGAAGATGTTTTTCAATGAAAATCTAAATATTATAAAATAAGAATAATCACCCTTATTCTGCGTTTCGATTACGTTCCCGCATTCAGTTACGCTCGAATCGAAAATAGGTATTCTAAAAAAAACTAATCGAAAGAAAAAGAAGATAAGAGTATGTTTAAACCGGCTGCTTTGTTATGAAACGTATGAAATAGAAACAACAAAAATTTTTAAACATTGTAATTGTTAAACTATAAAAAGTAAAATTTTATGAATAAATAGTGATAAATACATATATAAAAACTAAATATTGTGGTAACTATAATTAAATAAACTCATCAGTTAAGTGCGGAAAGGAAGAAAATAGCCAGATTATAAGCAAACGGTATTTGTGGCCAAAATATTCCAGTGTGAGGAATCCTGAAGCGCCGGAGCGAAATTTTCATTTTCTACACATCATTGCAAAAGAAATATTTAGTTTAGAGAAGAAATGGAATCGATAGCAGCGGCGTCGTTGTTGGAAGATAAGAACAACGTGGTCCAGAATGCAGAATCAAGACTAGAAAAGCGGAAATTGAGAGACAGTTGCAATCCATTCGAGATGAGTGATAAATTGTAAGATATATGTTTTAAATGTGTGGGAAACAATTATTTTAATTAATTTTTAAATTAAATAATATTAATTAAATAAATAAATTAAATAAAGCTTTAAAGTTACAAAAAAAAAAAAAAAAAAAATTTATTACAAAATAAATTTATAGCATTTTATACTCACATTTTATTTAATTATACACTTTTTAAACTACAGAAACAAAAATCGAAAAACTTTCCGTTAGTAAATAAACAACTTGAAAAAACGTAGCTTCGTTAGTAACGCAGAATACACACAATCGAAAAACAAATCGAATTGATACGGGGAGCGGAACGCAGAATACCAAAGTTGCCAAACTGAGAAATTTACGATCCGAATCGAAACGAAATAAAAAAATTCAACTGCTAGTGTATAAAAGGGTTAATGTAGTTTTTTCTTTTGAAATATTATTACCAATTACAGAAAATAGAATATTTCGTTATCAATTTCATGAAAAATTTACATTTGACCATGGAGTTGTTCGATTTTGACCAAATTTTTAGAATATACAGGGGTGTCACAGAAACCAATCTTATTGGAATTGGATTTGAAACCGACAAAAAAAAATTACATTGGTGTCATGAAATCCAATATTATGGGTTTTTTGTTCGAACTGAAATTAGTGTCGGGTTAAGGTGTCACAGAAACCAATATTATCGGATTTTTATTTAAAATAAACCAAGCAGCTTACAGTCTTGTTTTTTTTTTTTTTATTGGAAATAAATATAGTTGGTTAAAGTCTATTAGCCGTATTCATAACAAAACTTTAGCCACAGTTTGTACACTACGTACAACGAGCTGCTAACTAGAATGCCGATCAAGCTTAGCAGCTTGTTAGCACAGAGTTTATTCATAACGAATTTTATCCGTCTGCCAACTTTTAATAAATCAACTCTGAACATTGATGATGCCACAATATAATACTCAAAAATGCAACACGTTTTGCATTAATCATCGCTGGTTTTGTCATTTCATTTAATTTTTTTTTATTTTCCTTCTTTATATAAAAATTTGAAATGTTTTTAAATTAAAATATATTTAAAAAAGGACTCTAAACTAAAAAAAAACAGTGTATTAAAAAAAAACAAACAAAATTATTCAACATAAAACGGCTGTTAATCACAAATTGGCAAACGTTTGGCAGCTTGTTGGCAAGAGTTTAGCAAATCGTTAGCCAGAGTTTGGTAAGTGTATTATGAATAAACTTTGTGCTAACTTCATGCCAAATTTTCGTTATGAATACGGCTGTAAGTTTTTATTTTATTTTTTTAACTGTTAGTTTTTTTGCATAGATGGAAGTAAAAGTATTCTCACTTTTTCTACATACAGAAAATTTGCAACAACACTTATTTATTTTATTTATTTATAAACAAAAATGTTTTTCTATTTTTAATAAATTCGCTTTATATTTTTACAAAAATAACACAAATGTAAACAACAAATGCAAATACAGTAGTAACTCGATTCTTGCACATACTTGATACTTGTACACCTCGATTCTTGCAACATAGAAATATTTTTCATTACGCACACAGTAGTTGCGACATCCGAAAATTTTGAACTCGATACTTGCAACATTACTATTGTATTACTCTTGCGTGCTGCTTTGTTTACGTATTCTTAGACTCAATACATTTCGGGAAATCTCCGTCGTTTTATGCTGCTGATAAAATGTTCTACATAATTTGCGACAGTTTTAAGCTGACTATTGAGAGGTTCGGTGTCATAATGGCAAAGAAAAAATTTACTCTAAAGAAAAGCTGAGATTTTAAAGAAATTAAGTGCTGGATTTTCCACCAATTCCTTAGCCAAAAGTTTTCATGTGCATAGATCAACAATAACTCGTGTTAAGAGGAATGAAAACACCAAAAAGAAATTTGTGGCACATTCTGAATCCCGCCCTGGGACAAGAAAGACGCTTAAACCCTCGGAGTCTCCAAAAATGGAAAGATCATTGTTTAAATGGTTTGCAAAGTTTGTAACTTCGTATTGAGTACCATTGCTTAGAATGGGCGGAGCAAAACAATGCTTCATTAGACGATATTATGATGCTCCAGAGACTAAGAAGCAGTGTAGTACTGAACAAGAGACTTTGTACAAAACAAACAAAAATTTTAAATTATTAAATTCCACATAAAATACGTATCTACTGTTATACGAATGCGTTGAACTTAAGTGTTTTGAATTGAAATATTAAACTTAGATATTAAACAGATGTATGTGCCTTTTGTTTTGTATGGGAAATTAATACTTGGTACTTGCGACAACCTCAAAACTTGCACCGAGCCCGGTTTTCATTACGTGCAAGAATCGAGTTTCTACTGTATTTATGTAAGTTAAAGGACTTTAAATGGGGTGATTCAAACAAATATTTTAAGGCACTATCAACTGCGCCTGGATTCTAATGATCAATTTTAAAATATTAAATTCCACAACTAATCCAAGTTATAACACAACACATAGAAATAATTAACACAATTTTATTTCTTAAAAAGATTATTACAATAAATTTATTTATTTTATTTCAATACAATAAGATTAATTTGACTATACACGATCGACGCATAACCAAGACTGCCCGTTTTCCACCAATGTTTTTAGCTGATCAACTGTCCTCACGTTACACCAACATGTGCCAATATTCAATGCACCAACACGCACGAATATTCAGACGCTGATCAATCAAAATTGTTTTCCCATCGAAATATCGCAACGAGGCATTCTTGTAACTGGATCGGATGCGCGTGTTGAAGTTTAACTAATTGGTAGTGTAAGCGCCAAATTAAGTTCATTGGCAGTGTTGCCACTGTTGTTACCTTTTAATACAACGATGGCATTTATTTCATATGTTTAGTGTTTTACCATTCTTATTTTCTTTTCTATAATTTTCCTCTTATTAAAAACACAAGTTTTAACAATAATATAGCGAAAAATCATAATTTAGAAAATTGACAAACAAAAATTGCATTTAAAGCTGTAAACACATGAGCCAAAACATAAAACAGTTGATTCGAATATCGTTTTTATTTGTATTCGAAATTAACAATTTATGACACCAAATGAAACCAATATTGGTTTGAAAACCCTACAATTAGCAAAACCGCCTTGGATTATATGACACACCTGATATTCCTTGTAGTTTGTGTCATAGAGCTCTGTATAGCATTAATTGAAACTTAATAAAAAAAAATAAACTTCACCCTATTGATAAATTTTGTGCAAAAAAAAGCATTTTCCTCAAAACGTAAAAATTAAATCGTTGTTCTTCCCAAGTGTGATCCTGGGTCGTGGTGCTTATGGCCTCCTACATACATACAAACATCCCTACGTGTACCGGGGTATATTTAAAAAAAAAGTGCAAATCTCAATTTTTTGAATTTGGTAGACATTTTTTAAATTTGAAATTTGAGATTTGAAAAAATTTTCCGTTTTTGACAAAAAAAAACTTTTTCCATATCTTATAATTTTGAGACTTTTAAATGAAGAAATTAATTGTCTATGTGGTTGTTATTATATTTTTGCACTTTTGCTTTTAAGCAATGGTGTAACTTATGACGTGAATAACCTTCTTATATTGCAAAAATCAATTTCAAAAATGTTTAAGGGTATGTGCTCGAAATTCTCGATTTTGTTTTAAAACCTTTTTTAAAGCATAGTTGGATCTTCATTTCGATTAATTTATGATCTAGAGTAAAAACTTTAACGACGTTAAAAAATTCGACAAAAGTGTCATGTGCACCAGAGATCAGCAATGAGTAGTGAAAAAGTGAGTAGAGCCGAATCATGACTCATAATTTCTTGTACTTATACGCACTCATACTTACTGTAATTCGATCGAAACTCATATTCACTCAGAAGTTTGATTTTACTCATCGTACTCATACTTAGAACATTTATGTAGTGGTTGATTTAGATTCAACAGAACTCAATGTGTATAAGCGAAGCAAAATGTGAGTCCACAATGGGCTTCTACCCTTACGTTTTTTCACTAATTGGAAAACTCCGCTATTTATTTTTTCCTTTATCTCACTATTTCTATCCATTTTTTACAACCTGCTCATAAATATCAATAATAATAAAAAAAATGTAATTTTCCCAAAATGTTTCTGTATAAACTTACAATTTTATGCTTTTTTATATTTTTATACATTTTATACTAGTTAGAAACTGTTAAATGACTGAACTTGTAAATATACTTGGGTGAGTTAAATGAGCTGAATCAATGTGAGTATTATAAGTATTTTCCTGAAATTACAAATCAAATTGAGGTCATTTTTAAATGTGTGAGTATGAGTCGACGTCACACTCATATTTGTGAGTGTGAGTGAATCAGAGTAGTTGAGTTTAAATGATTTCTACTCACTTATACTTAAAATTTCATGAGTCAGTATGAGTAGCGAAAAAGCGATTCATTGCTGATCTCTGATGTGCACCCTGTGGTGCTGCAGAAGTGGTTGGCAACGCCAATTCTGAATGGAAAGGGACGGCAATAGTGAATAGGTAGAGATAGATAGAAATAAAAACAAAACTAGAGAAAGAAGAAGAAAAAAAATACGTAAACAAATTGCTGAACGCCAATTTTATTGGAAATATGGTTGGACGACATTTTGCTTGACCGAGGCTTCTTGGCCGGCGAAAAGCAAAATGTCGTTCCTTTTTCCCTTGGTAATTGTGTGACGAATGGTGAGTCTGGTGGCCGTAGTGAGAATAATTGAGACCAAAGTGGTTGTGTTTGTTAAGTAAAAATTTTATTAAAAATTAAATTAAATTGGAGTTTAAATTTTAAAACTTTAAAAAGAAAGTCTAAGTAAAGATAAATATATATATAAAAAAGGAAAAATAACATCACCATACCACTGCCACACGCCACCACCAACTATCCTGACTCATCCATCGCTGGAGAAGCTGCATCAGCATCGCCACGCCGGGGTGCTTGGTAAAACGAAATTAAAAGGTTGTAGACTTAAGGAAGGGTGAAACTGGACGACACGACGGACAGGACAGAAACCTATATAAATATTAAAAAAAGGGGAAAAATAAAAAGTATTAATCATTAATAAAAAAAAAGGTTTTAGGCAATTTTTATTTAAATTTTTTTTTTGTACTTACCGCGGTTGTTACCAGTCCGTTTTGGAGATTTTGAGCCAAACGTGCGCGAAAAAAGTAAGGTTGAGCTCAGGCCTAAGGATCGTCGTTAGGAGAAAAGAAAAGACCAATATTAGTGAGTGAAAAGGAAAAAAAAAGGTTTAAGTGAAATTCCCTAAAATTGAATAAGAAAAAAATATATATATAGCAATTACATATGAAAGCGATCACCTTTTGGACGACCCCTCTCCGATTTTAAAATAAATAGTCTCAATCGATTGCCCAGCAAAAAATAATGTACCTACATATTTTTTTTTTTTTTATAGCGACTGGTTTTGTGGTGGTGTACACCACTGTCATGTGACAAAATTGAAGAATTCTTCATAAGGGACCTCATTGAAAACTACTAAAGCGATCGCAACGAGTGATAGCTCGTTGGAAAGGTATTGAATCAGGCTTTAATTGAAAAATAAAATTTTCCTAATTTATTTTAGAAATTTACTTTTAAATTTTCCCAAGAAAATTAAATTTTCCGATTTTCCACAGAAGCTCCTAAATTTTCCGGCTAATTTTTTTTTTTTTTTGGTTTCCTCATAATTTTTGCTTTAAGAATCAGCAATAAAAAAATGGGCCTCGACTCCTTGTTTGGACAGGAGAAGAGCATTTAAGAGACCACCTTGTTAAAAATACATTTTAAAAATTATTTTACAGTTAAAAATACATTTATGAAGAAAAAATCTTTCTTATTTTGCTGCTTATACTTAATTACAATATTTATTAAAAATTTCAATTGTCTTGGCATTATTATAAAATTAAAGTAACTTTAAATTTAGCACGTCGGCAGACGAAGAGTACCGCTTTACATTAATTGACATATCAGAAATATTTGGTATGAAGCAATGAAACTTTTGCGTTCCAGTTATAGTTTTGACATTATTATATATGTTTTGAATTCGTCGCTCCATGGCATCGTGTTCTTTTTGAGTGCATAAAACTGTGTTAATGGCAATTTCCTTGCTTTGAATCCACGAAAACAAATGTTGTACATTTAAGATCTGGTCAGTATATGGCCTTAGCAAACTTGCCTTAGTCGCCATGCGTTTTAGGGTTCCCCCTAACGCATCGCATGGGCCCTTACCGTGGGACGTCGCGAAAAAGTGCCACTCGACCTTGCAGTTTTGTTCTTCTTCAATTATGCAAAGATTGTAAAAATTTTTTTTATTCTTGTACTGAGAAGCCGCGCCGTCTGAGAAAAACGTTACTTTGTCGATTGCATCGAATTTTGATCTTAAGAATTCAAACAGTTTCATTTGAAATAAATAAACGGACACATAATTATGAGCTAAACTCTCCGCGACAACAACAAGGCTTACGGTCTGTAGTTCGTTATCTTCGTTTTTGAAATAAATGCAAAAAGGATGCACCGTGCACTGGTCGTTTGCCCAGTGATAAGCCTGAATTTCATCCTGAACGAGAAAAGTGTAATTCTCGGCAAAGTCGCTTATCACAATGAATTCATTTTGGGCTAATTTCTCCTTACTTTCCTTTAGAAATTTCGATTGCATCTCGGATATGAAATGTTGCGCCTTCAGTTCATTCAACTTGAATCCGAATTCCTCGATGAATTCCGGAATCTGCTTTACCACGGTCTCAAGGGAACATCTGCCGCTGCTAATTATCCACTGTTTGAAATGCACCTCCTGAATTAACAGCTGTTCAAACTTTTCCGCCAAATATTGCTCTAGCTCGTCAATCTTCGGACAATTGTCGCATTTGGACAGATGACAATTTTCCGTGGGGTATGCGCACAACGACTTCGACAGGAGGTACCTATATGTTTCAATTTCACCGTGAAATACTTTCAATTTCTTGCATGGAAAGAAAATTAATTTGATGTTTTGATGAAACATGCAAACGCAGACTGAATGCGTTCCGTGCCTGTCTAATGCCAGCACGCATTCTTTTGGTCGTAGGATGGCAAACTTAGAAAATCCCACTTTTTCTGCTGGGTATTTCTCATTGAACTGATGGTATGCTTCGGATAGATTACATAATAATAATCTGCGCTGCTTGTGTACTTTTTCTCCATCTTCACGTGTGATAACATAGTCACGTGTACCTGGGCAGGCGCGGCTGTTGTCATCATTGCAGTAAAAATCTTGAATCAATTTCACCGTTGCTTCGCTGAGGGTCCTTGAGCCAAATTTCTTGGTGGGAGTCGCCAATATGCCCTTCTGTCGAACTAATTCTTTGCTTCTTCTCGCGATGTAAAAAGATGTTTGAAACTGTTCAGAAATCTTGCGTATAGACCATGATTGAGGCAGCACAGATAAAATGAGATATTTCTCCGGAAAAGTTGTCGCTAAATTGAATTTTCTTTTCAACTGCTCAATCATTTGTTCGCCGTCATCAACGTCATCTGCTTGACTGCATTCGTTATCAGAGCATTCATCAAATATTGTCGCGATTGCACTCATAACCTTGCCTTTTTTCTCTTTCCTGTATGTTTCACTTCGCAACTTTCTTTTTCTAATAGGCGTTTCACCTAAAGTGGTAATAGCCTCATTCAAAGGACTCAAAGACATATTGACCATCGGAATGTCTGCCTCACTGTCAGATGAAACATTTTGTTCACTTGTCATTTCACTCTCGGATTGTGGCTGCATTTGTTTCAATGCATTTGCTTGTTGAGACAAATCGATTTTACACTTGGGGCAAATGAATTCTGCTTCTTCACCGTATTGTATATTTAATTCATTCATGTATCGCTTCGAAACACCAGTTAATTTTAATACTTTTATCTTTTTCGAACGATGTCCACTCTTGTTAAACGGATTGCAGCAAAATTTATTCATTTTACTTTAAATTGTCTTTACAGCTTCACTCTTTACTTTACAAAAAAAAAAACACTTTAACACTTTCACGTTTAGTATTCAACTGAAATTTGACTCAGAGTGTGTGAAGTATTTATATTTATTTTTTGGTAAAAAATAGGTTAAAAAAAATAAGCGATATTTGCTTTTCTTTAATAGGAAAATTTGCGTGAACTACTGGTCATAAAATGTTTTTTAAAAGGGACTTAATTGGTTACTGCCAATAAGCCGACCACAGGTCATAAAATGTTTTACCTGGTAATTTAAAAAATTTACAAAACATTTTATGACCTGTAGCCTCAGTCGGGTTTGGTGTGCCATTACATGCCACTGCTGCTATTATCCATGGATTTATGGCCGATCTTGTGAAGGCAGGCAGACCATATTCACTACACACTCAACTTGGGGCTCTTAAAAAAAAAATTGATTTTTTCTTCATAAATGTATTTTTAACTGTAAAATAATTTTTAAAATGTATTTTTAACAAGGTGGTCTCTTAAATGCTCTTCTCCTGTCCAAACAAGGAGTCGGGGCCCATTTTTTTATTGCTGATTCTTAAAGCAAAAATTATGAGGAATCCAAAAAAAAAAAAATTAGCCGGAAAATTTAGGAACTTCTGTGGAAAATCGGAAAATATAATTTTCTTGGGAAAATTTAAAGGTAAATTTCTAAGAAAAATTAGGAAAATTTTATTTTTCAATTAAAGCCTGATTCAATACCTTTCCAACGAGCTATCACTCGTTGCGATCGCTTTAGTAGCTTTTTTTAAAACAACTTTCAATGAAGTCCCTTATGAAGAATTCTTCAATTTTGTCACATGACAGTGGTGTACACCACCACTAAACCAGTCACTATAAAAAATAAAAAAATATGTAGGTACATTATTTTTTGCTGGGCAATCGTTTGAGACTATTTATTTTAAAATCGGAGAGGGGTCGTCCAAAAATTTGCCAATTTTGATCTTTTTCATATGCAATTGCTCTATATAGAAAAAAAAGAACAAAAGAAAACCCTGGAAAAATATATATAAAAAAAAAAATATTACTTACCGGAATACGCTGGGACTTCGGACAACGACGGAGGACGAAAACCTTTTCGGAGCTCATTAGTTAATCCGCTGGGAACCCGAGAGATACCAAAGTTAGCAGCTGGCCGAAAAAAAACCTTTTGCCTCAAAAAAAAGGAAGAAGCTTGGAAAGAAATTTAGAATCAGTAATTTGATAACAAGATTAATTAAAATTTAAATTTTAAATAAAAATCCATTTTTGTTAACTTTTTTCCTGAATTTTTATGAATCCTTGTTGAGTAATGCAAATTTCAATAATGTTAAATTTTTGCCAATATTGAAAATTAATAAATCAATTTTTGTAATGTGTTAATTGAAATTTTAAAGCATTTTAGAATTAATATGTTGGCATAAACAGTAAACAAAAAACGGTGAGTAAAGGGGGGAGAAATATGTGAAATGGTAAGCAAGGATCTGCTTAGGGACATCCAGTTGAACCCGAAAGTAGGATGTACGGTGGGACAAAAGTTCCCATAGGGAGGGCAAATATTAGGCCAGCCACCTGCCTAATTATATGTAAAGTATGTGTGTGTGTCCTATAGTGTTGCGACAACTTACCTGCTTCGGGTCCCAAATATTTTTTTTCTTTTTAGTTTTTTTTCCCCAGCTGGTATGAATCTTTTTTTTTTGTGCCCGGGATTACTGCCAACAGGTCGGCAAGAACCACCCCGTCCGGCGAGTTTAAGCCGCGCGATACGCCAGCATACCAGCGCCGCCGACAGTCTGGCCACACTTACTGGTTGTTGTGTAAACAGCAACCAGCTGGTATTTTATCCCCGTCCCGTGTAGTACAAAAGCTAAAAACAGTACATTGTATTCACTTTAATAGATTACCGCCTCGACTTTTCTATCCAATCGGTACCAAATTTCATTTTAAATGTTTTTATATACAAAGTGGCCAAATTATCCCATTCACTGACTTAAGAATTTACTATCATTTTTTTAAACCCCTCTTAAGTCATCGTCCAGACTTGCAATTTTTGCAGCAATTCTTAAGTTTATGGTTGGGAGAAGCGAGAAGATTGGAGAGGTGTACTCAGTTTCATGTACTCTGCAATTCTGTTTTGTTTTGTAATTCTCACACTTTTAAACTTGAAGTTGGCTGTAGGTGTATTTGTATTTATGTATATATAAAATATAAAAATAACAAGATAAAAACACAACAATTGTAACCCTAGAATTTCATAATCTGGACAGTAGTGCATTTTCAAAGCGGAATTTAAAAAAATTACAGCAACAAAAATTGCAAGTCTGGGAAAGAAAGCCAACCCAATTATTAATAAAAATTCCGCGGGAGTTTTCTCCCTTCTCCTATTTTTCCTATGTAAATTCAATTGTAAAAATGGAAAAAGGGAAAAAAACTCCCAGGGAATTGTAAATTATAATAGGGCTGAGCATGTGCCGGATATTTATGTACCGTTACATTTTTTTTTTTGTATTTTATTTAATTTTCGATGGAAAAGCTAACATATGTTGTTTTTGCGTCGTCAGTTAGCGACTGCAATTTCTTTTTAGTTTTTCTTAAAGATTAGAAGGCGTATCGACACCAAATTTTGCTGATAAAGTAGTATATTGTTATCAATATGGCTAAAGGAAAATCACTTCTGTGAAAGGGAAAATTTAAAGCTGTCAATAACCGAAATATTGTAAAAAATCAAAGGTGAAGGGTATTTAAGATTCGGAATAGCCGAAGTATAGCATTTTGACTTGTTTTATTTTTCTTATTATGTCTTTTGAAGCACTTTTATTTGTATGTAAATTTTTTGTTGTTAGTTTAAGTCAATTATCGATTCTGTTACGAATTTGTAACAATTGCTACTGGAAAGTGTTCATTAACCCAAAAAATTTGCAAGTTGAGAGCGTTAAAAGAGAGAAAAAAATTGAGAGACAAAAAAATTCTTGCAAATTTTTACTGGTAAAAATTTTATTTGCAAGAATTTTTGAAACAGCTGTTTCATGTTTTTGCTTACAAAACGAACTTTTTCAAAAGAAGTTTTAAATAAGGATATTTTGCAAAATTTATTAGTTAATGTTGATTTTTAAAATGATTAAAAATAGAATCTAGGAATTATTTCCTTTCATAAGCAACTTTATTATATTCAACAGTTTTTATTTTTCGAATTTAATTCATGAGCTAAATTTCAGTTACGTATTTTATAAAGCTTCCTTGTAATAGTTCCATTCCCTAAATTTTTAGGAATGACTTTATACACTACCAGACTATTATCTTGTATCTTCCTGTTACATTTTACCTTAGCTATCCGTTGGATAGCAATGAAGTATATTGTATGTACAGAAAAATTTGACCGACTTGTTTATTATGAAACAAACACCAAAGAAATACATTTGGACGAAATAAAACGGCCATAAAGTAGATAATGAGAATATTTAAAATTATTTTATAATTAACAATCATTTAACCCGCTACCTCGTTATCTTTCTTTCGTGGTCATTTTTAAATGCCAAAGTTTATGTTTCTAAGTTTAAAAAAAAAACCACTTGTAGAACGAAGAAGTAAAACAAAAGACATTTAAGTAAAACTGTTTTTATTTCTTTGTTTATTGGCTTTTACTGAAAAATTAATGGTTTAATTTTAATTCTTGTTCAGAACAAAATGAACTGCGATGCACCTTTTTTCTATTTGTACATAAAAGTTGAATTTAGCTGCCACATCATATAGTGCTATTTGCTGAATAATTAAATAAAAAAAATATAATTGAAAATATTGAATGCATATTAAATGACAGTGTAGTTTTTGATGCTGAAACGTGAAGAGCTATTACTCCTTTATTGTAGTTTATGTAAATTTAATTAAACATTCTTTGATGATGATATTCAAAGAATATCGAAATATTGGAAACAAATAAAGAAGAACTTTACATACAACAGACCTCGAGCTTGAGTATTTTCATTTAATATTGAATTTTAAAGCTCGAATAAAAATATAACTTAAGGAAAATATAATTAAAAATACATAATAAAATCACTTTCCTTTTTTCGTCCATTTTCTTAACACACTTTTAGAAAACAATTCAATATACCAGTTTGTATAATTGTTTACACCTGTAAACAATATGGTAGCTTTGTTTTTCCGGGTAAATTTTCCGAAATAGGTGAATCGTTCTGAAGAACACTCTCAGTAAAAAAATTATTCTTCGGACAAAAATATTGTTCGGAACGCATGGATGAGTTAAGAGGTTAGCGAATTTACTCGTTTGTACGCTATTTATCCCCTAAACATTCGAATTTCCAAAAATTCCATCTTACCTAGAATTTACACATAAAATTAGTTTCTTGCGAGTCGCAATGCACTAAATTTGTTGACACACACAATTTTCGTACTATTAGACAATTTCTTCTATTTTTAGTGGATCGATTAAGCGAGAGACCAGCATCCGGTTCAAATTTCAACCTTATAACTCACGGCGTTAAGGCTGTGCGAAGATGCATCTGTTAGTCAGTCCGTAACGCTGAAATTTAATATACTTATATACATAGATTGTTAAATTAAATATTTTGTTTTGTCTTATATATACTTTTATTGTTAACAAAGGGTTTTTTATCTTTTATTATTGAGAAAAACCCGAATACTTTTTTCACATCCTAAATAAAAAAAAATTAAATTCATGATTTATTTTAATCAACATAAACAAATATAGAATCATAAAATCACATTATTTTTACCGTAATGTATAAAATTTTCCCAAGTCTTAGAATTAGAATTAATGGGTACTCAAATATTCCTGTATATTCGTCACTACTTTAACTTGCAAATTTTGGCTGGCAAAAGGTGCGTTCGTTTACCCCAAAATTTGCACAAATTTGTGCAAGTTTTTACTGGATTTTACTGAAATGCGTTCGCTTACACAAAAATTTGCAAAAGAGAGCATCTACTGAGAGAGTAAAGTGACAGTTGTAAGCAAAGAGTCTGCAAATTTTTACTGAACAAATTTGTACCAGTAAAAACCAGTAGAAAACAAAAACATATGTTTCATTTAAGTAAACAAACAAAAGTTAGCAAACAAAAAGCATAGAATTTGTAATAAAAACATTTAAAAGAACAAAAGCTGAATTAAAAGTGCAACAAAAACCAAAAATATTTATTTTCAACGTGAAAAAAATTAAAGTAGTCAGTATAGTTATTTATCAGTTTTCTAACATCTGTGCTTTTTAAAAGTAAATCAAATTTTAAAAAATTCTTCCCCATTTGCAAAATCCACGGCAACGTTATTTCTATATTCTTCATCTATAAGTTAAAAGATACACATTAAAAATGTAGTATATATTAATATGTATGTACATCCTAAACAATTTTACTTACCACTTTGTACCTTCCCAAATATTCCGGGAGAGCATGAAATATTAAGTTTTCTTTTTTTGGTATCCATGGTAAAATTTGTGTTAATTGTTCAATATTACTTATTTTTGTTTTTGTTTACATTAATATTTTAGAGATGTAAAGCTAATGAATATATGATTACTTCTTATTGCATATTATTGAGGGTACCAAATATCAAAAATCTAATATTGATGCAGTTTCGTATGTAATTCAACTAGAAACAAAATTAAAAGTCATGTACAAAATAAACAAGTCTTCAAACTTGCACAGAAGATCATTTAATAAATAAATTTGCTACGAATTTATAATCATTACAATACATTTCATCAAGTACCAAAAACATTATGTACTGGGTAGTCTAAACAACACATATTTTACAACACTAAGGCCCTAATCATGTACAACGCAGCGCAACGCCAAACAATAACATTGAAAGCACAAACAATCATAGCTGCCAGATAAAATTGGTCAAAAATAGTCAAATTTTGAGAAAAAAATCGTCAGAATCGTCAAATTAACTAAGCTTAATCGTCACAAAAATCGTCATTGTAATAAACCACTAATTTTTAACTAGTTTGTAATATTAAATATTATTTTTAAATTTCGTTGCCAATGAAATTTTAATATATTCCATTTGTTTTTGAAATTAAAAATAATTTTCGTTTAGAAACTTATTATTGAAGTAACACAACCAAAAAAATTTCAAAAGTATTGGCATTCATAAGAAAAGTAAGAAAATAAACTAAAACCATGAAACACATATTTTTCACGTCGAAAATCCTACTTAAGGACTAAGTATGGTTTCTTAATGTGAACGCAGACTAAAGAAAGTGGTTGTAAAATGCCTTTAATAAAGTAGTAATAACTGATCAAATAGAACTCTTAAAAATCGTATTTTATATGATGAACAGCTAAAGTATGAAAATTACTTCCAATCAAATAATGCAAATAAATCAAATTATCCAAGAAGCTAAAAAAAAAACTGGAATTATGTATATTAAAAACATTTATTAATTTGAACAAAATTCGTCATATGAAAAATCGTCATATTTAGGGTATAAATCGTCCTTTCGTCAATAGACCATTTTTATACCTAAAAATCGTCAAAATGACGATAAATCGTCAAATCTGGCAGCTATGCAAACAATGTCATAAATATTTTGTAATTTTGTTGTTGCTTTCAACAGAAATTCATGTACCGTTTTAAAATTTTGAACGACACAAGCAATGGAGCGTTTTAAATTTTAAGACGCAATTTGAATTTCTGTAGGAAGCAACAACAAAATTACAAAATATTTATGACATTGTTTGTGCTTTCAATGTTATTCTTTGGCGTTGCGTTAGTTCTGTGGCGTTGCGCTGCGTTGTACATGATTAGGGCCTAAGCCTTTTAGCGATCAGCTGTTTGAATTAACCTGCAAGTTTTTGCAATTTTTCCGTTCGTTTACTTTTTTGTGCAAGAGCCATGTTTGAGAGTAAAATTTTCATATTGCCCAAAATTTACTCAACTACTGGATTTTACTGGAAAAGTAAACAAACGCACCTACAGTGTTCATTTACTTTTTAGTATTATTGAGAGCAATTTCTTTAAATTCCTACTTACTCTCTCTTTGCAAGTTTCTGCTAGTAAAGTAGTTTGTTCATTTACTTATTTATAAAATTTTTTGTTTTTAATTTAAAAAAATAAAATTAAATCGTAACTAATTAATGATACTGTAGTATAATATGGTCAGTAATAGTTTCATAAGTTTCTAAATCACACTATCATATTTCGTGAAGATCTGTCCATAATTTACCATAGGTCCCGTATACAGCCCACTCTGTGAAATAATATTAATACGCCTAAACCCGTAGAAAATATCGATATTGTGGTAAAATTTGGTCCAATTCAGCTTTATGTGACCAGAAATAACACCGGGAAATTTTGTGTTAATTGATCTATAATTTACCATATGCCCCATCTTTCGGAAAATAACTTTAAAACGTATACAACGCTAAAACAAAATTCACTACCGTATTGAAATTTGGTCTTGCTTAGGTTTTTAAATACCGAAAATCCCTCATGATTTATTAATTATTTACTACGGTTCCAATATATATTCCCCTACTTAAAATCATTTTGGTACAAATATTGTTTAGGTTTTCATCAAAATTTTTTTAAGCAACTATTTTGACAAATTGGAATTGTTACACAAACAAAATGCCTGTTATTTTTGTTACAGTTGTAATTGTTGTAGCGACGAGCTCACCTTGTTTATATCGTATGGTTTCAAAAAATGTTTAAAGGGATTTGTATATATAATACACTATTGAGCGGTTTATTTTTTTATTCGCATACAATATTTTAAATATTCGTTTTCGTTTTTTTTTTTTTTTTGTTGGTATTTTGGTTTTTATTAAGTTGTATTTATTGTTATTACATAAATTACATTAAAAAAATATAACAAAATTAAAGGTACACACCAATTGTTGTTATTGTTGGTTGTGATTGTTGCATGGTTGGGTAATTAAATAAAATAAGAGTATTTATGACACCGTAATGCAACATCAAACTCTCTGTTTTCTTTTTTTTATTATTAGTTTTGTTGTTTTACTAATTTAATTTAAACTATATCATTAATATGTTTGTAATTTTTTATAATATTTTTTTGGTATCTTCTTTAAGTTTAACAATTTGCGTTTTATCTGATTTTTTTTTTTTTTTTTTTTTCGTTACATTCACATATGTATGTATATACTAGTTTTCTTTTGGTTTTAATTTAATTTTTTTATATACTTAAATTGTAAATATATTAAAAAAAAATAATAATGTTTTATATAAATGTATAACAATTTCGCTAAACACAAATGTACTACAAAAAACAAAGTGTTAAGTAGCTAATTCGGACTAAAGTTAATAATAAGAATTTTATAAAAGAAAGAAATTTTAAATAAATACTTCTTATGTTTACAAGTAATGTCTTAATAATAGAATTACAAATGATATTTTTTTTTTTTTTTTTGACATAAAATGGAATATTAAATATTAATTACAGTTTTCAAAGATTTCTACAAAGAAAAGATTTCAAAGTTATGAGGTTAACCGGTAAATTAACTGTACTTAAAGTTTTGAAAAAATCTAGTTCTAGATCGAAAATATACTAAAATTATGGCCTCAATTACGGTTGACAACTCAACTCAGTTGAGATGTAATTAAAACAACTGGTTGTGATGAGTTGTAATTTTTTGATGTTTTTGTTCACCGCAAATTAGCAAAATTGTAAACCACAAACAAAAATTAAAAAAATAGTTGTGAACCGTAAAAGGGGCCTATATCGTAAATGACAAAAATGGGATGTGATGTACATATTAAGCGACAAAATCTTCTAAATTGAATTTATAGATTTTATGTCTGTGTTTTTAAATGTCTTTAATTTTAATTCTTTTATGACTTTTTAAGAATTTCGTAAATATTTAATTAATAAAATAAAAACTTTTATTATATTGTATTAAGCTTCGTTTACAATGGCAGCAACATTTTCACTTTGTGTTCACAATAGAGCAACAATATTTTTTGCCACCTCACACGTTTTCAATTAAGAAAACGTTTAAAAATTTTGCACAGAACAAAGTTACGTATTTATTATTATTTTTTAAAACATTTTGTTAAAATATTCATTCAACACTAAAAAAAAATTTATAAACGTCATTTATAATTTCAAATTGTTGCTATTAGTACAGAATGTACTAATAAAGAGGCCTCAGTTCTACAAAAAAAAAAGACATACACTTATTTTCTTCGCGTTCTGACGTTTGGTGTCTTTGTTTTACTTAATTACATTTTTTATAAAGACAAAAACAAAATGCCTGTTTGTTTTTCTATTGTTGCATTGTTGTAGTGGTGAGGACACTTTATTAATACATTTTGCTAAAGTAGAAGTAGAATTAATTTAAAAAAAAAATAACTAGTTAAATTTTTGTTCGAAAAATTAAAGGATAATATATGAAATACTTAAATCTTCACACCCTCACCCAGGACCACACTGCTTTAAGCAACAATTTTGTTATTTCTTCTAGCTCAATTTCTTTCCAAGGTATGTCATATATTTTTCTTTCATTTTTCGAACAAAAATGTAACTAAAGATTTTTTAAAAAGTTGATTCTATTTCTACTTTAGCAACAATTTGTATTAAAATTTTAATGTCGTTTAGAATAATTTTATTTCATTTTAAATGGATATTTTAACAATATGTTTTAAAAAATAGAAAGTGAGAATTATTTCTTTTTATTGAAGGCATAGGACTATTGCAAGAAATTCAAATTTGATTCATTGTACACATTCGAAAAATAAAAATGATTAATGTTTTAAAAAATAAAAATAAATACGTAAAATTGTTGTGGGCAAAATTTGCAAACGTGTTTATCAATTGAAAGCCCCCTTTCAGATTAGGCAAGTTGTTGCGCAAGTTACTTGCCGAGTACAACAAAGTCTGTACTCAATTTTTCCCCCTTACCGCGACCTTACCCCTGACATCTACAAATCAAGAGTTGCGCAATTAACTTGCCGAGTCTGATAGGGGGCAAAGTGTGTGTGGTTGCGGAAAAAATGTTGGTTTTTGGTGAACATCAAGCGATAATGTTGCTGCCACTATGAACGAAGCTTAATTGATAAAAATCCTTTTTTCGTCTATAAATTTAAAAATAAGTTGCATTGTGTTCGTAATTGATGTTCTCGGTAATGCGTAAACCGATATTGTTTCTAGAAATCTCCCATGAGAGGTGACGTCAATGCATCTGTTTTTATGTATATACAATCTTTTTATATGCATTGGTTTTTGAGTTTTAGGTATTTTAAGGACATGCTTTTTTTGTACGTATATGGTGTATATGGGGAAATATTTGGAATACCACGCCAAAACTGCTGAATCGATGTTTAGGAAATTTGGTAGCAAGACAGAATATTCTAGCGAACTTATTATAGGTCATATTTTACGGAATTTTGGGCCAGGAAGGGATAAAATAGACAAAAAAAAATGGCAAAACTAGAACCGATTTTTGTTTCAGAAAAACAAACCTTCAAATCAACATCTTCTTTCCTATTAATTTCTATTACTCGCCCGCATGTCACAAAAAAGTAACGGTTTTCGCCCTTGATAGTAAAGTCCCTTGAAGACCTTGTTAATCTTATTAATTTAGTTAAAGTACTAACATTAACAACACTTTTATAACAAAATGTATTGGACTAAAATTTAATTAAATTAAAATTTGTGTATATGTAGCGTATTATGGGACAGAATGGGTAAAAAGGGAATTTTATTATCCGATGTAATAAAGATACTAAAGACTTAAACAAGCAATCTACAGAATCAACATTTTAAAAGTTGGTTTATTTTCACTACCACTAGAAGCATAGATTTGGAAAATTTTAAATTGGTAGGACAAAAAGGGTAAAATTTTTTTGCTTTAGGTACTTTTTGTTAAAAAATTTTTTAAAAAAAAATTTAATAAAAATTTTTAAGAAAAAAAAGAAAAAAAATGGCGATGCAAGTATAATCCCAATCCACAACAAGACACAAGACTTTATAAAATGGAAATGTAGACGAGAAAATATCTTAAACCCAGACCATGCCTAATTTTACGCCCACTTCAAAAATCTTTCTCTGCGTATGAAATATCGATAAAACACAAACTTTGGTTAATTAAACATTTTGAATTTACATTTGTGTAAAAATATTTATTTTTTTTTATAAAATTGGCGTGAAAAGCGAAAAGTATTCAAATAAAGATTTCATACAGCTTTTAGTTCTAGTTCCAAAAAAAAAATTCGACACGTTATATTCATATCTACCCGCTGTAAAAATAGCGTGCTATTTTGTCTACTTTTTGGCAATGAAACGGTTGCTTTAAAAATTAATTTTCATATGCCTTTAATCAAAATTAAAAATAGTTTGGTTCTACTTAAAAATTTTAAGTTTTGAGTTAATCCCCTCTTGTGGATTAAGTGCGACATGTATATTACATTGCACATAAAAATCTCTAACCACTATACATACATTCGCACCAAAAGCAATATTAGTAAGTGTTCAAACAGAACTGAGACGAGACCACATTTTCCAGACAATTTGACATAAAAATTTGTTGTAGACAGCTGTCGTGAAATAAAATCCATTTTATTTTGAGAGATTTTTTTCTAATGCTCTCACATATATACACAGAGCTGCCGTTTTTGGTTATTTCTAACCAAAATTGGTATTTTTTTTTTCTATGTGGAGATGTGAATATTTTTTTCGTTTTGGTAACTTTTTTCTAAAATATAAAATACGTATGAATATGTTTTTCTTGAAACAATTGCAATTTACGTTATTTAAAATTTCGACGTTTTTATTTTCATGAAGGGTTATCGCGTATTTTAATTCGAAGGAAATTTTTTATGACTTCGAATAATGTTTACTTTGCACTGCGATTTTTTCATTATTTGTTTTAAATGAACGGAAGTTTTTATACCCCAGGAAAAACTTTTTGAATTTTGGTAATAGGTGGTAGGTTTTTCATACGTTACCTGGTAAGTAGTTGTCATTACAATTGTCATTATTCTGAAAACTTCAATAAGTACTTACTGGTAATGACCTCAGCAACTACTTATTACTTCTATTATTTTCACTACTGAATATTTGCTTACTAACAATCTGCTCAATAACCACTTATTAGTTCAGTATTTGCGTAAGTAGTGAGATTTTCGCCTCCCGTAAGTTAGGAGTAACTACATATTTTTTTAACTCCCTTATAGCAGAAAAATAACTAGTTACAATGTTACTTACTGGCAGCTAAATAGTAGCTTGTGATTTTTTGGATGCTTTTAAGTATATTGTAAGTACTTACAATTCAACTTACACGTAGTTAAATAATAACTAGATGTTTTTTTACTTCTAGTAAGTGCATTGAAGGTACTGAATTCTGTGGACACCTCGAACAAAAATAAGTAGTTGTTCAGCCGAAAAATAAGTAGTGTTTATTTTTATCCAATGTTACTTGCTAACTTACCTGGTAAGTAAAGTTTTTGCTGGGACTTTATCGAATACAAAAAATCCCTCTCAAAACAGCTACCAGATATTTTTGTTAAGAAAAAAATTGCCAAATGTGATTTTTATATCAGAAACGACCATGTTCTGAAATCGAAATTAAATGAAGTTTTAATTGATGGAGATTGTCAATTGATTTTTTTAATGGGCGTAGTTTTTCCTGATTTTAATAGTAGCACTTAAAGTATAAAGTGCATAATATCACTTGAAATCGATTTCAGAACATGACTGAAGAAGTACACAAAAGTAGTTTTAGTGTTTTTAAAAACTTGAATGTTAAATTTACATTATTTCCAATATATATATTGAATATATATAATATATTGAAAGACATATGATTTTTAAAAATTTTTGAAATATAAATTGATATATAATCTATAACTGTAGAATTTATGGAATTTCATGGAAGAATGGTCAAACGTAAATTTCCATCGCCAAAAGGATTAAAAATAGACACATTTTACAGCCCTGCCACCGACAGCGAAAACAATTAAATTTTTCCGTTTCTCTTATTTATAACTGTGAATTACAAATTTAGTTTATTGTAAATGACATATTCAGAAAAATCCAATTTATTAACTTTAACTATACTGAATTTTGTATGGACATTTGAAAGGTTTAAGGCCCAGAACAGAAACTGTAACGAAACTGTAACTTCTGTTCTCAAAGAAAACCGAAATGGTTGTGATAATTTCATTACATTCTGGTACAACTAAGGCTGTGGCAAACGATTGATCCTGCTTTCAAAACAATAATTTCTAAATGTTCTGGGCCTTACTCTTATAAAATAAATATATTTTTTTATGAAAAAGGCTAAAATAAATAAAGACTTAAGTTTCTCGTAATTTTTTAATATGCACAAAAATTACATTTCTTGTTTTGTTTTCTTAATTTGTAATAAATATTTCCTATGAAGTGCAAATAACCTTTGTCTTACAATGCAACTTAAAATAAATTTTAATGTTTTTCTCCATAACCAAAAGGCATTTGGTTATATTTTTCCACTTTTGGTAACTTTTTCAAAAAATTTTGGTTGTAAAAATGGCATTAGTTGTGGCAGCACTGTATATACACTTAGGCCCTAATTATGTAAAACGCAACGCAACGCCAAAGAATTACATTGAAAGCGAAAACAATGTCATAAATATTTTGTAATTTTGTTGTTGCTTTCTACAGAAATTCATGTACCGTTTTAAAATGTTCAACGCCACAAACAATGCAGCGTTTGAAATTCTAAAACGCAATGTGAATTTCTGTAGAAGCAACAACAAAATTACAAAATATTTATGACTTTGTTTTTACTTTCAATATAATTCTTTGGCGTTGCGTTGCGTTTTACATGATTAGGGCCTTAGGCTCCCAACAATGCTACCATACATTCATTAAACTTTATACATTTTGTAAACAGAAAATGAGAAACAAAAGAAAGTAAAAAATTTAAACAATAAAATTAGAGAGAATTTGAAGTTACTGCCGCTGTTTTAATTATGGACTTTAAAATATTTGCCTGGGGTTGAAGACTAAATTCTGTTTGAACACTAAATGTTAATTAACATTACATACTAAACTATTTGAAAAAAGTAAAAAATAGCTTATACAATAAAAAAAAAACCCAGTATTTAACTGTTATTTGGAAAATCTCAGGCAGCGCCAGGACAAAACAGCTAGTAATATATAAAACAATCATGTCTTCAAACTCATAGTCGACAATTTTGCTCATCTTTAAACATTTTGTTTCTTGCAGTACACAATTATTTATTGAATAAAATTTGTATCTTAATGACTAATAATACTCAAAATTATTTTCATAGTCTAAGCTTACAGGGTCGACGACGAGCACTATACAATAGCAAGATTTTTTTACGTACTCATACGGCCGTCTCAGTATCAGTCTCGTCTATGCGTCCCAAACGCCACGAATTTGGATCTCCTACTGTAAATAAAATATTTAAAAGAAGTATTTATAAATTATTTAGCTCTAAATTTAAAAAAAAGAGTTTTTCTTTAATTTTTATCTAAACCAAAAACAGGAAAGAAAAAACTTAAAAAGAATCAGTCATGCATTTTTTCGTAAAAAAAAAAAAGAAAACCTAATGCTAAAATCTAATTGGACACTTAAATTTATAAACATTACAACAGACACACATACACACAAATTAATTAAATAAATAAACTTAATGATATTTACAAAAAGAAACTAGAAAAAACTAAAAATTATTATTTATTTACTTACAAAATAAAAGAAACATTTACTTACCACTTTCATAATATTTAGATATCCGTGGGAGGGCTATTATTTTGATGTTGTTATCATTTGTTTGTTGTTGTTGTTGTTATTGTAGTTGTTGTTTTTTGAAAACAAAAAGAAAATCAAATTAAAATTTTTTTCTAACAAAAACTATTGAAAATGAATTAAAACATAAATTTAACACTTCGAACAAACGGAAATAAAAAATACGATTTAACTTGAGTTGATTTCTTGAATTTTTTTTTTTTTTTTTTGTTTTTGTTCTTGTTGATGAATTAGCGGTAATAAAAATTTTATATGAAATAGTATTGTAAAATTCAAAATAATTATTGTGTATTGAATGTGTTTTCAAAATAAATGTTCTCACTCAAAATTACAAAAAGTAGTATAAAAAGTGGTAGTGACTGAAAAAAAGGTAGAGCTTTTCACTAAAAATAAAAAATAATTATTGTAAATTTAAAATTAATTTTTTTTTATTAATTTTAAAATATTTATGTATTTTTTTAAATTAAACTATAAAAACACGCTCATTTACATGGTAATTAACAAAGTTTTTTTTAAGAAAATCTGTTTTTCTAATGCTAAAGCAAGAATAGGAAATTTTATTGCCATTAAACAATTAAAGTCTAATTTGGAAATAATTGTGTAACTTTTTTTTATATTCATTAAAATTACTGCAATATTTAAATGTCGCAAAATATCAAATTATTGTTAATTAATCTTACGCTTTTGTTATTTTACATTTCAATTGTACATAATCACAAGACATTTGACGTCAATAGAAATTTATATTGAAAAAAAAACAACAAATTTGAGTTTTTTGTTGTTGTTTCAATATGGATTTCCAAGCGAAAATGTTATTTTATTTTGAAAACAGGTAGTTAGATCCATCAGGCAAACAAAGTCGGAATGTTTTCCTTAAAGGAATAAAGACAAAGATGCGTGAGCTGCTTTCCCATTCATAGCAGTTTTACGAATGACGATCATGTATTTGTATATACTATGTACATATGTATATACTAAAACCCTGCATAAATGTAACACACAACAATAATCAAATCTGTGGTTTTCACGAATAACTGCGTAAGTCGGTTTTTACCGAAATTGAGATAATGATGTCAAAGTGCTACATTTTGCATTAGGTTTTTATAAGTATTAAGCTTTTTAGAATATAATGTAGTATTATTAATTTTTTTCTGCTAAAAACAACTTAAGTTTACTGTTTAATAAAATATTTTGCTATTATAACGATTTATGTCGACATACATCGCCAAAAATTGTAAAATTGCTGAATATGTTTCCAAATAAAAAGCATATGTGATGTTATGTTGTTATTCGTGCAAAAAATATGAAAGTAACTTTTTGAAAAATTTTCTATTAATAACAACTAAAGTCGTAAAAATAACAACGTAAGTCGTCATGTGTGATTAAAATGATAACATTTATTTTCACAAAAAATAACTTATGTGGAGATATGATGTTATATTGCACACACTTAATGAGTCAATCAAACATATGCATTTTTAATCCTTTTATAGATTGTGATCCTGTGAGGATTTTTTCATGAAAACTATGTATAATACGTAGAAAGTCACTGTTAAGAGGATAGTAAAGAAAAAAGTTTAAAAAAAGCATCTACAGAAGCCGCAATTGAAAAAAATAATTGTTTTTGCTCTCCTGAAAAGTTTGGTTTTATAACTTACGCGATTATTCGTGAAAACCACAGAAATATGCCTACAAAACGTTTGTGTACAACCACAATGACAAATGGTTTGCGTCACTGCAGTGTTCATCGCACAATTTAAATAGTGTTGTTAGGGCTCAAGTTTTCAAAGAAAAACACAACAGTCAGTACTTGTTTTTTTTTAAACATTCAAACAGAAATTTTTTTTTTGCCTATACTCCTCGTATTTGAAAATTACCTCGTGCAGTCTGCGAGATTTGTGATGTGTACTTCTGTGTCGTATCTAGCGGGAGCATGCAAAGAATTTGCGATGTTTAGTTCTACAAAGATTTCTTTTTGCAAAGAGTTGTTGTTGCAATATTCGGCCTTATTATGTAAGACGGAAGAACACAGGTTGTGTGTCACATTAATCTATTACAAAAAACGACTCACGCGTTAACGACAACGCCTTACATAATAAGGCCGATTATTAAAACAATTAACATACATAACATTTAGTACTCACATATCCCAAACTCACATTTAAAGAAATATTTTTTTTTTCTTACTCTCATTCATTGCTGCGTGTATTGTTCATTCCCTTGTTAATTTTTAAAAGTTGTATTTTTACACCCGAACTTTCCCTATAGTTTTCTGCTTCTACACGTTCACTTTAGTGTAAATTCGTCGTCTACACTTCTCTTCAGTATTTGTTTGTGACAATGACACTACTGTATAGAGTTGGAAAAATGTTCAATGATTTAAATGTACATATGTATATAATAAAGAAACATAAGGGGTATTTTTTGAAATCTGGCGTATTTTCAAACAAAGTTTTTCTGTATATTAAGAACACTCATGACGAATTCCATCATGCTAGGTTGTTGCGTACAGTCGCTATTAAGCAAAAATACCACAATGCACAAATCATATTTTGGCTTAATTTTATCTATCTAGCTTTCATGGCGTAGACGCTATTAAGTTTAATCCTTTACTTCGTTATTTGTATTCCAGCCATGTTCGGAAAATTGAATTCGAGTGAAATTGAAATTAAACAAATTTTTAAAATTATCCTGTTTTGAAAGTTCGCCAAACTATATATTTCCTTTTATATTCTTTATACTCACATAGACAGTACTTCATTACAAAAACTAATCTTAAATCTAGGAAGATCCATTTGTTAAAAACAAAATTTTCGTAGGCCCAATTTGAAGAAAGAATCACATTACATCCAAACATACATACATATATACGTTGAAAGGTTTAAAGATTTATTTTAACTGTAAATGTCAATTTTTATAAATTGTGTTTGTATTTTTAAGGCGCAAAACAAATAAAATGTAACAGATTTTTTAAAGAATTTTTACAAAAATATTTATGATGTGTAAAATCTGCTAATTTTTAATAGAAGAAATTTTTTAGTATTGATTCAGATTTAAAATTAAAATCTAGAGCAGTTTAGATTATTTACAAAATTTTTTTTTTTATTATTTAATTGTTTACATATTTTTTTTTTTAATTACAGTTCAAGCAAGTATAAAATAATGAATGGGGCGTTTTATAATTGCCTACCGCAAAATGTCGCTGAGATCGAAGAAAATAGAAAAAAATGGGGGAAGGAGAAATGGTTTATAAAGGCCCAATGAGAATGGCCAATGAAATGAAAACGATGTAATAAATCCGAGGAGAAAAAACTATCAGCAATATTTTCAAATTTGTAAAAAAAAACTTCAGAAAGGCACAATGTAAAAATATATAATTTTTATATTCTATGCATAAGATTACATACAGTTAGAATTCTTAGTACAAAGAAATAAACCAATAAATAAATAAAATAACAATTTAAGTTCTAATATGTATTTGATTTTTTGTTCGAATTTCAAAAGGTAAAAAAATTGTAATAAAAAATTAATTAAACATTTTCTTCACACACACTCATCCCTAAATTACCAGTTTGTTTAGTTAAATTTCTTAAAAAGAAAATACCAGGCGAACAGGTATTGCAGCAAGTAGTTTTGTCATATACATTCAACAATTACTTAAGCCTACATTTAGGCTGTAGTTTTTTTTATTGAAGACATTCTGTTTACTATTTATTTATATTAATTAGCCTTTTTTGCAAGTAAATAAAACACGAAGGAAAGCATATTTATGGGCGGATGGTTGTAGACGCCAAATCAGTGATGGAAAATTTAATACTATTGTACTATTTTCCGTACTTTTTCATCTTAAAAATACCACGGTACCCCCACACATCATGGTAAGTCCTCTTTCATTGTTGTTCATTGCTGGTAAGACCAATAGCATAGTGCCATGATTATTGAATTTGTTTCCAAATGAGCAAAATAAATTTGAAACTATCAGTTCCCAATTACGTGCGTTGGTGGATCTGCCAGTAATAAAAAAAACTAAAAAAGGGAAATATCAAATTTTTTTGGAAAAATGTTAGCAAAATTAAAAAGGAAGTGGTACCCCTTATGTTTACTGATGTTTCACGTATTTCTATCGGAATTTTGCCAATAGTAGCAGTTGAGTGCACGTTTTCAATGCAAAATGATACAAAAACGAAGTACAAACTCCTTAAAGTTACCGAAAGCTAAAGATCTATTAAGATAAATCATAATAAGCATATATTTACATACATACACGTGTGCTTATACGTATATAGGTACATAAATATTTATATCAAAATGGATTATTTTTTTGGTTGTTTACCAAAATTTTATATTTTTTATATTAAAATAAAAAATAAAAATAAATTATCTTTTTATTTTTATGTATTCTTGATTTTTTTAACTTATTTTTCAATAAAAAATATGTTTTATAAAAAGTACCAAAATGTTGAATTAAGTACTATTTTGCTTGGTGATCAGTACCATCTCAATTTTTCGATTTTCCGTCACTGCCCCAAAGTTTAAAATAAAAATATTATAGCCAGTTCATCGATTTCGAACGTTCGCATAGAAAATTACATTTAAAACAGCAACAAAATTTTTAAATTTGTTTTTGTTTTAAATGTTATTCTCTATGCGAACGTTAACGTTCGAAATCGTTGAACAGGTAGTTAGTTCTCCATAATTTAATTTAAATTTATTTTTCAAATTCAAGGTCAGTTTTATAAAAAAAGTATTTATTATTTTCGCATTCTCAATGGATAGCTCCTTCAGAAATATTTAGATTAATAATAAATATTTTTTATAAAATTGACCTTAAGCTTGGAGAATTTATTAAGAAAAACTAATAAGGTAACTCACGTCACAAGTTGCGCGAAAAAGCAAAAGTTCAAAAACTAACAACAACCACATAGACAATTAGTTGAACACAAATAATTGTCTATGTGGTTGTTAGGTTTTTGCACTTTGCGCAAGGGTGCAACTTGTGAAGTGAATTAACTTAAAATTAAAAAAAGGTCAAAGAAATTAAACTAAATAATAAAAATTTTAGCTAAAAAAAATATGTACATATGTAAGTCTGACTCAGTACTTTAAATTTAAGACATTCAAGATTTTTTTAAGTTCTTCAAAGAAGTTACACAATTATTGCCAAGTAAAAGTAGGGTATGTATATTTATTTTTATAAGAAAAGCCAAATAAAGATTAAAAAAAAAAAGAAATACTAATTATTAAGAGTAAATAAATTAACATTTTTTTAAATAAAACTCTGAAAAGCTACAAATTGTATTTCAATAATAATATACCAGTTTGTTTTACGCAGATGAAATTGGAAAGATTATAAATATGTTTACATCAGGTAAGTGATGAAAATCGATTGATTTAAAAAGAGCCTTTATTGTAAGCTATGACGAATTTCGAGCGATTTGCAAATCCATTTCTGAATTAAAATCTTAATTTTTTTCTTCATAATGTAGTTCAGTTAATACAGGGTGTTTTTTATAGAGGAATAAAACTATAACTTGGCAAAACTTTTTTAACTGCCGGCCATTTTGTTAGCATTTCAACATTAATAGACTGGCGGCTTAACAACGCGTCCAAATTGTGGAAATTTATTTTTAAAATCATGGTTTTGTTCGAAATGTGAATTTTGTTAAGCGATGGAGATCACAGATTACACACAGATATGTCACGAGACGGAAGATTTTTTTCTCTTTCTTAGAAAGCTGCCCTTTTTCATTTCTCTTTGAACCATCTTTTATGCCGCAATACAATGAACACAAATGTATTTAGTTGAGATTTATTTGTAAAACTGTTGTAAAAATTAACTTTTAAGTTTACCGCAACACTAGTAAATAATATTTAAGTAATTAAATAACATTACAAAACAATAAATACTTTTTTTTGCACTAATTAACCCGTTTGATGAACTAATGTTTTTGTTAAACGTGTTTTGTGTTTTGCTATTTTTGTTTTGATCACGCAATTTGTGTTGATTGCATCGGTCTGCTTTTACACATTGCCACTTCACTACCAAAAAAAAACGCTTCTTGTCTCTTTCTTCGAAAGCTGCCCTCGCAACGGATTTAGGCCTTTTTCACACGTCACTTTTTACATATCTGTGTGTAATCTGTGATGGAGATCACTTTTGTTTGTATGGAGTGATGATAATCCTCAAGTGTATGTTGAGACATCGTTACATCCAAAAAATCTGACTGTTTGGTGTGCTTTCAGAACGTTAAAGTCAATGGTGACCGCTATAGAGCCATTGCTACTGACTTTTTCGTTCTTCAATTGAACAACCATGATGTGCAGGAGCTGTGGTTTAACTAGACGGCGCTCACACAGCTCGTACCAAAATTGATTTATTGAAGGAAACGTTTGGTAACCGCATAGTTAAACGTTTCGGAACCGTGAATTAACTTTCAAGATCGTGCCGCTAGAGTTTTTTCTGTGGGGATATGTGAAGTCGGTAGTCTACGCCGATAAACGCTCACAACAGTTGGAAAAAGTCATTGAAAACTGGACCTCTAGATTATACTACGTTACAGCCAGCCCTGGCGGTCATACGCCAAAGGTCATATTTAAATTATAATGCCTAAAGATTATCTTTCATGTAATTTTTAAAAATTCATCTTTGTTTTTTCCATTTCAAATTTCTATACTTCTATAAATAAACAACCTTTATATAAAATAATGGCAATCACGACGTTAAGTGCAAATTTGTGCATAAATACACACATTTGCACAACAACCACGTGTACGTATTTGCAAATTGCTTATTTTACTTTGTTTGCACTAAAAACCTTGAGCAAAAACAGTAGTGCATATTTTCTCAGATAGATGCAAATAAAAGCAAACAACAACATTTGACATACGGACCGGACCGCCATATTTTTATTTATTTGTAAAAGATAAAATTTTAATTAAACTTGTTTGTGATCGCTTTAGCGCAAAAAGAAAATAAAAGCTTAAATGATTGTGTATAATTATCATAGATATGGGTAGTGAACTAATTTTGCAGTTTCAACTCAAAGTTAGTGATAGTGCAAAATTATTGCAATCATTTTGTTGATGTTGAGTAATGAATTGAAAATTAGCAGCCTCACTAATCGTGAGTGATAGTGATGTTAAAAAATTTTGCACTCAAAAAAAAAATTTGATTTTAGAAAAAGTAATCATCAGTTTATTGCAACTTTTTTGTTCTTCGCTCATTTGAGTGCAACTTAAAATTTTGCACTTAATTTACAAACAAAAAACTTTTTCTTCATGTTAAAGTCATGAGATATTCCGTTATTGACAAATTATTGACATGTTGTTCAATTTCCTTTCTTATGCATATCATCACAAGAATCAAAAACTATGCGCATACAAAATTATATTTTCTTAAATTTTAGTGACAGTCTGTTTATATGCAGCTTTTTTGATTGCAAGTACAAATTTTGCACTATTAGAATTGAGTGCAGATTTTATGCATTCAATCACCGTTAGTGATAGTGAAAAAATTTGCAGTATAACTCAATTTTTTTAATGCTAGTGAAAAAATAGTAATCATCAAAAAAGCTGGTAAAAAATAGTGAAAACTAATTTTTTTTTCAGTTTTATTTAGTGATGGTGCAATGCTGATATACAATACAATTTCAATAAAACAAACCGACCTAAGGATCTGTAAAATAAGATTTTCCGGCAGGATGGTGTTGATTTCCCGACCTTAAGGTTTGTTTGATATAAATTGTATGAAAATTATAAGTTTTGACATGAAAAACACGCTTGATGCCCTTATTTAGGTAGCTCAGTTATACGGCTGAGCATTTCACGAGTTGTAAAATAATGCCTTTATGAGTCTCAGACGACTCTTGGCATGATTTTTGAAAGACTCGTTAGATAATCTCTACATACATCGTAAACGATTCCCTTTAGGATTAATATAAGAGTCGTTTGCTGTGTTATGGAAGAATCTCTCATACGAATCAGCACGTGTAACAGTTTCTCCCGTGCGAGGAATCGTCTACAATTAAAAAATGAGCTCGTCGACGATCAAAAACACTCGTCATGAGATTCCCAGTAGACTCCTAGACGATTGAAAATGCTAGCTGGGAATTAATGTATCGTTTTAAAATTTTCAACGACACAAGCAATGCAGCGTTTGAAGTTTTAAAACGCAATGTGAATTTCTGTAGAAAGCAACAACAAAATTACAAAATATTTATGTCATTGTTTGTGCTTTCAATGTAATTCTTTGGCGCTGCGTTGCGTTTTACATGATTAGGGCCTAAACTTTTTGACAATTTATGCTAGTGCTGCCAGAAGTTTTTTGTGTTGCCAGAATAATTTTTTTTAAAAAAATAGCACTTTTGCCCAAAAAATAAAAGTGGTATGCTCTCGGTCAATCATAATATGCACTGCCAATTTACAAATTGCAAATTTTCACAATGACCATCGTGTTTACCCTTAATATAAAACTTCAAAGAATATACAGACGGAAAGTAAAAGGAATGTGTATTAAGCATCATATACACGTTTCAACCCAATTGGCAACTGAGTCGGTTGTTGTCCAAATCAAGGCGTCTGTTGATTGAAGAAAAAACTAAAGATTTAATTTTTTCAAGTTGGCTAGTAATTCTTTCAATTCAATTGTGCTGTGTGTGTTCGAGTCTCTTGATCAGCTGTCAAAATTAATGTTTGTAGTTTTCTTTTGCAAAAAAGTTAAGTATTATAAAAATTGTCTTTAATTTCATTGAATCTTAAAATTAATTTAAAAATAGTGAAAATCTTTCAATTCAGTTTATGAAGTATGTGGCCAAGAATCAATTCAATCAAAAGACTCAATTCAAAGAATTAAATTTTTAAATTTACTGAAAACGGTATTTTCGGCTTAAAATCGATTTCCTTCAGATACCTGATTAGAAGTATGTAATATTGAAATACAATTTGCCGTTTTAATAAAATAAATTAATAGTGCAACTTTTAGATGTACATTGTAGTTTGATCCTTTTTAAATTCAGATTATATAAATTCAAATAGTATTATGGGTTTTGTTCGAAATACACTTAAGTTGATAAAAGTTAGTTAGTATTTAGTAATGTTATACATTAATATTTGGTTTTGTTTTTTTTTTCAATATTTTTTCTCAATATTTTTTCTTTCAATATTTTCTAGATTTACAATTAATTCTAACGCAATTAATTTAGATTTAAGTTTAGTAAAATTTTTGTTTAGTTACTTGTTAGTTGCTTTTTGTTTTTCATTCTATACGCCTGTTTTTCATTTATACAAAATAGACTTTTTCCTATAAAGTGGATTAAATAAAGTAATTAAAATAAAAAACCAATAAAATAAAGGAAATTATTCTTTTATAATCAGGCACGGTGGTATGTCTGAGGTGGTATATTCAGCTGCTGAGCAGGATTCATCGTCGCTGTTAAGGCCGAGGCCTGTGTTAGGCTTGTACAACTGAAATGTTTTAGTAGTGTATGTACGGCCCAAAAGAGGCACATGCTCTTCTAGAATAGAATTATAAACACAAATAGTATATTGTAAAATAAAACAAAACACAAAAGGAACAAAAAATAAAATAAAGTTAATCTATACTAAAAAAAAAAATAATTCATTGTTTTCCGTTAACAGAAAAATTTCTAGATACAACTTTTTTAACTCTTCCATGCAACAACATACAAAAAGTATTTTTTTTTTTTTTTAAAAAAAGTTTAACATTTTGTTAGCAATGAAGGCATTTTCTTGTTATGTTTTTTTTTTATATATTATAAGTTTATGATTTTAAAACAATAATTTTAAAAATTAAATCATATTTCGACAACAAGCACTAGTACAATAAGAAAAAGCCAATGATTGTTTTTTAGATTTTTTTTTTTTGTATTTAAAAGAAAAACTTAAATATCGTGTGTAGAATAGAATATAAAAGAAAATGATCAAAACACAAAAATAAAAGATAAACCCAAAAGAAAAATATGCTATACATGTAGTTATAATTGTGAGAATATTTTAAATGATTATTGGCGTTAAGTGATTTGTACCTTGTAATTGTCGATTTATTAAAGCTGTTAAACTGTGTCCCTCGACACTTTTTTTCATAATGAGCATCGGTTTATCTTCTGCATCATCGTAACTACCTGATGGTAAAAATCCATTGCTGGCAATTGACTCGCTTACCTGTAAAGAATATTGAAGAAAATATCAGCGTGTTTGTTTCATAAATTATTTTTCTTTGTAACAAGTAAGTCTACGTCGATTTAGCCATGTCCGTCCATTAAAACCACCGCGCTAACTTTCGAACGACTCAACAGACAAGAACAATTTGGATGTCAAGTTGAAATCCAGCAGAATCGGTTCAGTAGAAAAAGAGTTATGCAAACAAATGTGAAATAAATTAACAAAAACTAACATAAATTTGTGGCGGAATGCACAGATTGTGTCTTTAAATTTCAACAAATTCGTTTTATATGTAAGTCTTCAAATTTCGTGAAGTTCGGCCCGTAATTTACCTTAGACCCTATATAAAGACCACTCTCGAAAATCATGTTAGTATGGCCAAAAGCGTAATGAATAATAAGGTAATTCACTCCACAAGTCTCGAGTCTCATGAAACTAGATTAGACCAAATTTCACCACAAATCATAAAGGTAATTCACGTCACGAGATGGACCCTTGCGAAAAAGCAGAAATGCAAAAACATAACAACAGTCACATGGACAATTAGTTGTACATTGGACAATTAGCTGGACACAGATAATTGTCTGTGTGGTTATTGTTTTGTTTTTGAACTTTTGCTCTTTCGCAAGTCTGCAACTTGTAACGTGAATTGCCTTAATGATTTGTGGTAAAATTTGGTCTGATCTAGTTTCATAAGACTCGAAATCACACTACCAAATTTCGTGAAGATCCAGTCTTAATTTATCATAGACCCAATATAAAACACTTTAGTACGCCTTAGGTTGTGAAAAAATATTGTTGTAAAATTTAGCGCATTCCAGCTTGATAAGACCAGAAATAAGATTTCATTAAAAAAGTCAAAACCATGTTACATGAGTATACTTTTCTAAAGGTTTGAGTTGCGCTGAATTCGAATCTGGTTTCGAAATTTCTCCATCGCATCAGCTTTTCCAGATATAACGGCGCAATTTCATCTTTATTTATAAAAACTTAAAAAACTAGGTTAAGATAACTAAGAGTCTGGTATCAGATTTTTATTTTCAAACTTAAATAAAAAACGTAATAATTGACACAGTTGACAAGTTTTATTAAAAGCATTGAACGATAGAATGGAAATGCGGATTTTATTATTTAAAGAGTATGTCATCCAGCCTTGCGCCACACGCTGCAGTAAACTTGGTTCAATTGAGCTGATTTCTCGCCACAAGAGATTGGGGATTGTCATTATAAACCCTCTCTTTAAGGTAGCCCCATAAAATCCATGGGAGTTAGATCGGGCGACCTCGGTGGCCATGGGATGTCCTCGAAACGAAGGATCAGTTTTTGGGAGAAATTTTCCCGAAGCAAATTCATCGAAGCTCTGGCTGTGTGTGCAGTCACCCCATCCTGTTAAAACCACGTGTGTGAAGAGTATGATGGATATGCTCGCAGGGTTGGCAAAAAGAATTCCGTAATCATGCGTCGATAATTTTTACCGTTGAAATTCGTCGCCTGGCCTCGAGAATTTTCGAAAAAAAAATGGTCCAATTATCTTATCCGTGGATAAGGCACACCAAACAGTTACCCTGAGGCAATGCAATCGTTTTTGATGTTTCAATCGAGGGTTGCGGGTTCTTGGAGACCAGTAACGGCAGTTTTGCTTGTTGACGTGGCCGTTTAAGTGAAAATGAGCCTCGTCGTTTCAAAAAATGGGATTTACAGTGCGAAAACGCTCCAACATCGTTTCACAAAAATTTTGGCGTAAATCAAAGACACTTTCTTTCCGTTCTTAAACGATTTGAATTTTAAAAGGATGGAACTTCAGATTATTTTTTTAAAATTTCATGAATAATCGCTCTTGGAAGTACCAGTGAGACTGCTCTTTTCCGTGTTGAAAGTCGCGGATTTTCACGTAAACTGCTTTAAACTAAATCAATGTTTCGGGAGTCCTTGAAGATCGACTGGGCCCTGGACGTGGGAAATTCATAGCCGAAGAAGTTGCGCGGAATCTCTGCACCCACGAACGAATTAAATTTACACTCGATCCATCACGTATTCGCCGAATACCGAACTTTGAACAAAATTTAATTCGCGCAGTTATAACGTCTCGAATATGGCGAAAAACAGTGTTTTTTTTATTTTAAACTCATATATCTCGAAAGCCTGATGTAATGGAGAAATTCTGAGTACAGATTGTATAGGTTAACACATTTCTTGGCCTGTGTAGTTTAACTTATGCTCTTTATAAGGCCCATTCTCGAAAATTAGCGAAATAAGCCATAAGCAGCAGCAATTAGGTCTACTTACCGGAACGACTCGGAGCAACAACTGCACCGACCAAAGATTGTCAACTCAGCAACAACATCACCAGTCGAGCTGTTACAACAACAACACCTAATATTAAATTTGGTTAAATTTGGTGGGATAAAACAACTAAAGACACGAGTCCCACATAGGTTTACTAAAGTTTAAAAAAGTTCCCGGGAATCCTACTTAAATTATAATCGGACTAATACTGTCAACGCAGAGACTAAACAACTATTTCTAATTGGACAATATTTGGCAAATTTCGAAACGGGTAGAATTTTTGTTAGTAGTCAAGCTTTTATTGAAAAGAAATAACTACAGGCTTAAAACGCTTTTAGTGAATACGACGGAAATTGAGTACATGAGACTGTTACTTATTTGTCTTTTAACTATTTTTTCAACGCAGTACCTTTTAAATGGTTAAATATAGCAAGCAAATTATTCTGTAAAAATTTCGAATCGATATTTAAAACATTGCATTGGCAATTTCGAAGAATTTTTATTTTGGAAAACTTTTTAAATTTTTATGCCGAAAAATTTTGGAGTCGAAGTCGTGAGTTTTTGTGGGTACTTCGACTCCGGTACAAAAACCTCAACTCCGACTACACAGCCCTGCTGGGCAAGTTCTTAACCGATTTTCGGTTTTTATGGCCCCCATTACGGTTCACAACTCAACCCAGTTGAGTTAAAATTTCTTAATTTTTGTATTATGGTTTACAATTTTGCTAAATTGGGGCGAACAAAAACATCAAAAAATTACATAAAATTACAAACATAATTGTATCTACATTTCGATTAATTTAACATTGTTATGAATACGGCTGTTAAGCTTTAATAATATTTAAAATAAATACCTGTGTAACTTGCATTAGCTTTTTGACCACATCCCGTCCCAGTATGTGATCAAAAACTGTTTGCAAAAATGGTTCTGACATAATTGATAACTTTAATTTATCCCGATGCCATATTAGAACTCTCGATTCTTCCATAGCCATTATAGAGACCTGCAATAAATTGTGTACACATATTTCGTTGGTTGTTTTATAGCAAAAAAATATATATAAGTAAGAATATTTACCTGAAAATAATCGTCCGTTGATACACCAAACCATTCTGGGGAATCTAGGAACTGATGTGGAAATACTATATGTAATGCTCTTTGATTTTGTGATACCACCAGCCTAAAGAGAGAAAAAAAATATAAAAATAAGGACTCAATATATGGCAAAATGTTAAAACCTGGAAGAAACTTAAACAAATTTTGTCACATAGTGATATAATACTAGATATTAACAAATGCATTAACAAAATTTTGAAGATAACAAACCCGTTCAGAAAATTTGTTTGTTGTTTTGTTCAAACAATAATTAATATTGTTTTAACATTGTGGAAGTTTAACGAAATTTAAAGAAGAAAAATTGTAAATATCTACTAAAATTGCATGAAAACACCGGGATAGTATCAAAATCTCCAATTTCAAAATCCCGAAATGTCCAAATCCCAAATTTTTAGAATTCTGAAGTTAGAAATCTCGAACTGTATAGTCATGAGACTAATTCTGTCAGTCGTGACCGAATACTTTTTCGATTCGAAAGCAATTTTTTTGTAAATTCTTTCTGTCAATACTGAACGAATTATTATTTTATCGTTGTCAAAACTCAAATGAATGCTTTACAACACTGAAAAATAATTTCAATTCATTCAGTATCGACTGAAATAATTATAAATAAAATTGCTTTCGAACCGAAGAAGTATTTCATCACGACTGCAAGAATTAGCCCCCTGAATTTTGAAATCATAAATTTAAATATCCCGATATCAAATCCCGAATTTAGAAGCTTAAGTTAGCGAAGCCGATGTTTGTTATATCGTAAATAAGAAAATCCTTGCGCCCAGAAGAAGGCCTGCTATGCAGATAATTTTAACCCATTTTTCGCCGATAAGTGATTATAATCACCATCACTCATGCTGTTTTTTTTTGTTGCAATGTTTTTTTTCTGTCAGTTACTTAAAATCTTATAACGTTATTATATTGTCAGTTTACTTGGTGCGGAGAAAAATGGGTTAAGTTAGCGAAACCGGTGTTTGTTTTGTACATGCGTCCGGTCGAAGTCAGGCTTTGCAGAGAAGCTTTAGTTAGCGGAGCCATAGAGGAGGAAATCCTTGTGCCCCAACCCAAGTCCCAACCATGCTATCTATCACGCGATTTTTAAAATTAAAACTGGACAAAATATTCGGGATATTTAAATTCAGGATTTTAAAATTCGGGTGTTTGGAATTCGGAATTTTGAATTCGGGATTTTCAGTTCCGGGCATATGACCCCAACCAGAATAAACTAACTTGTTTATTTCATACTGTGTCCTTTACCGAATCTTATACATATATCCTTTACGATTACCGGATTTTAAAAATCGGCTTATAAAATGTTAGAAAAAAATTTCTGTGAAGCTTAAATACTGAGTTGGTCGACTTGGCTCATTTTCTATATTAAACAAAGTTTACGTATAAAGAATGTTCAAGTCGAATTTCACCATATTGGGTTTTTACGTACTGGCACTACCATGTACAAATTCTAATAACCGCAGGATATTTTTTAGAACCCATTTGGTTTATATTCAGTCTTCAACTTGTTTTCTATTTTGCATTATCTTGCTTATTAAACATCAGAATACATACCAAACTAACTTGATCATCATTTGGCCCTAGAACATTTGGTCCTACAACAATTGGTTGCAAAACTTGATTAACATGTACAACAATCGCAAGATGTAGAGGCGCATTAGAGAATGGTATGGACTAAACTAACTGCCTGTTTGTAGAACACAAGCGCAAAAGTGACTCACTTAACTTACATTAAAAACAAAAACAAATTTTGAAATTTCCACTTTCACGCTCGCGTTCTACAGGCAGTAAGTCAATTTGACTTTTCGTTGGTATACGCGCCAGTTTGTACTACAAACTTTGCTAAAAATCATGCGATGTTGGAATTCAAAAAATTCGTAGATAAATATATAAAAAGCTTCATTAATATGTACTTTGTTTTTTTTTAGGATGTACACTGTTTGTTATTTTCGAAGTAAAATTATAGGCAGATATTTAATCACTGAAATGTTTTCCAGTTGAAGATTCACATACAATAGTATTAAGCAACGGTTTATAAATAAGGGACCCTTTAAAGCCCGTATCAGTTTTTAGGGGGTCCGCGAAAGAAAAATATCTGAATCTGCAAACGAGTATTAAGCGGTTTGTATTGCTTACCCATATTAATCAAATAGATATCGGTCGAAAGAAGAAGTCACATTTATTCTGGCTTATATTTCTACAATTTTCGGACAAAAAAACACATTTTGGGGTTGTTTATTTATAGGCATAGAACTTTTTTTTTAAAAAATTATTAACAAAAAATTCAACGGAACGACCGAACTTTTGGCTTTATTAGTTCACAAATTTCGTGGCATTTAATGTTTAAAAATAATTTGTGGCATATGGCAACCTCGACTACGCCTTAAGAACGCCATCGGACCAAATTTGCATCAATTTTTCGAGCGTACTCGGTTTAATTTTGCCAAAACTGCGTCGAATGTTAGCTTCTAAATAATCAATCGTTGCTGGTTTATCAGCATAGACTAGAGATTTGACGTACCCCCAGAAAAAGTTGTCCCCAGGTGCCAATTCACACGAACGAGCTGGTCCATTTATTAAGATCATTCGGGCTCCAAACGTTTGGCCCAACAAAGTGACGCGCTGTATGGCATGTTGCGCCACCTTGTAAGAACCGTTTCTCCACCAAATTATTTGAAATTACATGAGGAATAAAAAAATCAGGAATCATATTCCTGAAGAGTCCTTCATTTACGGTAATGTTGGTACCGGTTTCCAATTTTAAATCAAGTAAGCCGAAGACGCCTTTGCCATGTAAACGGCATCCATTACACCCTTATTTTGTCATGGTGTAATAGAGTCCCATGAGCATTGAGCTCTCTCCAAAAACTACAACTCTGCTTGTTTACATACCCGTTAAGCCGGAAATGAGACAAAGAGCTCCAAAAGTTTGGCGAACAGAGCGCGAATTTTGGAAATAAATTTTCACGATTTGTAAACATTGTTCTGGTGTAAGTCTTGTCATGGTGATTAGCCAAAGTGTACTGTGAGAAAATTCAAACACACCTCATTAGTATGACAGGTAGTTCTTCCGGTAACCCTATCGGAAGTGTTAAACGTCTAAAAGCACACCCTTTATAATTTGTGGTACAATTTTTCCGCTTGATCCCCTTACCAACCCTCTTATAAACAATAAAAGCTAATTATTAAAATTTTTCCTTAATCCATTTCATCAAATAAATCGGAAACAGTGTGTTATCTTTTAAAATGTCACCTCTAAAAATATTATCGTGAAATCTGGAGTTCCTCAAAGAAGCCACCTTGGACCGATTTTATTTTCTATTTTTATAAACGATTTACCGAGTGTAATAAAATTTTGCAATGTTTTATTGTATGCAGATGATTTGAAGATTTTTCTAAGTCATAATATCACAGAGTGTCAATATTTACAACATGATTTAAACAAATTTTATGATTGGTGCAATATCAACCTGATGGCCCTTGATTAAGTGCAAGCATATGCGATTTTCACGAAATTGGAATGATAATGGTCGTTTTTCCTTAAGTGGAAATCATCTTGAATTAGTGACGGAGTTTCTGGATTTAGGAGTTCTCCTTGATTGAAAATAAACTTTAAAAGACATATTATCACGATGGTAAATAAAGCTCATAGCGTGCTTGTTTTTATCAAAGGATGGGATTAGAGATGAGCGATATTTCTGTACCTGTGATTTAATCACTGTTACTGAAAAATCACGAATCACAGTTGTGACCAAATTTGTCAAGTAACAGGTACTTTCTAAGTCGTTCTTTTTGTATTTTGTTACATATACAAATTTATGATATTTCACTGTTTGTGTGGGTAATAGCGTTTTTTTAATGAAATGGCGAATAATATTGCTGTTCCTTTCATTCTCTCTTCTATCTTATTAGTATTTTTTTAAGCCAAAGTTTATTTGTTCAAGTATGTATGGATAAGTAAACAGATTTGAAAGCTCTTACAATTTGTTGTTGTATCTTTGCAAAGTGCTTACAAAAGCTCTTGCGAAAGCTCGCGCATTGTACATATAGCTTGGCCGCAATTGCTATAAAAGAATAGAAAACTGATAAGCCGTGATCACAATAACAGTTTAAAGGAGCAGCGATTTTTAAATCACGTTCACTAATCACGATGATATTTAAAAATCACGGGATCGCTCATCTCTAGATGGGATAAAGAATTTACTAATCCTATAATAACCAAACATTTGGAATACGGTTCTATTATATGGAAGACGCTTGCAAGCCGCTCTTTAATTAATTTGCCGACTTTAGAAAGTTGACGCATCACATGCTTAACACATTTTTCGCCGACCGGTGATTATAATCACCAGCATTAATTTTTTTTCTTTCAGTTACATAAAATATTATTTCGTTATTATTTTGTCAGTTTAGTGCCCATTTACATTAAACGATTTTTGTCGCTACGATTCTTACCTTATAGGCGAGAGGGGAGAGAGGAATTAAAACGGGTACACAAGCGAGTGTACTATTCGATTCGTTTTGTTCATTCATTCTTAGTTTTAAACATGAAGTTAGCTAGAAGCCAATGTATACACAAAATATACATATGTAGACACACAAATTTGTAACGACAAAAACCGCACAATGTAAACATAAGACCGACTTAAAAGAAGAAACGACAATAATCGCAACAACAAAAATGGTATAATGTAAATGGAGACTTACTTGGTGCGGCGAAAAATGGGTTAACGTAACTTTTTTTAGTAAATTTATTAAATGGTTCAATATAAATCTTAGATCCACCATTTCATCAACAGTGTTTCAAACTAATTATGCAAACGCTGATCCCTAACACGGCGTTTACACTTGACAGTACTGGCAAGACAGTATGAAAATGCATATTAATTGCCAAAAACACTACTTACTGCCTTCGTGACGTAGGCGTCACTTTTAAAATATGTCTAACGTGAATTTCGCAACTAACGTGTTTTATATGAACTAAAGAAATTAAAAATAGCATTTAAAAACTTTTTCGTGTGAACATAGATAACACTTAAGTAAAACTTTTACAGTAAAATTTAAAAAACCAAAGCATGAATTATTAATTTTCTTTTAATTGTTGATTTTTTTTTTTACTTTTGCGAACAAAACTTCAAATTACTGTCAGCAAATGTCAAATCATAAATCAAATGTAAAAACCGTGTTAAGAGATTATGCAAAACTTTTAATGATTTCTATAATTTCATTGATTACCCTGTTAATATTATAAAACGTAACATCATTATGTTCTTAAATGTAAGCCATTAGTTAAGTTTCTTAATAAAATGTAAATTATTTTATTGGTCTGTAAGGATATTCGTTCATAGACCGTGATTAATTAAATTAATTAAACAATAGTTGAAATTTTTACAATGAAAATAGATTTTTTTTAAAGTAAACATTGTACTTACTTTCCCGATAATACCAACGATAGACTATCGACTTTGGTTACTTTCTCTTGTGCATACACCTCCTGATATTTAAGGGCACGTATCAGTTTCATGCAGTTTAAAACTTTTTTAAATTGATGTCGTGTTACGTGCAATGGTTTAAATAGAGCCTCATAAACCTGTAATAATAAAATGAAATGTTTTTTTATTAGATTATAGCAAATATTATTTATAACAACAATAATGACTAATAGATAAACAAATTTTTCTTACGTTATTTTATAATATTTTTGTGAAAGAATCAAAATAAAAAAAAAACTCAAAGTACATTTGAATAACTTTTAATTTTTTTTTTTTTTTTTTTGTTATATTTAGCGATTCCTCAAACAAACAAAATTTTATTTTCTGAGTTAAATCTAATAAATAAAAATTTTGAAAAGGTTCATTGAACACTCTGAATGTCGAAAAGAATGTTAAACATTTTTTTTTACAATTAATTTTGATGTCAGACAAATTGTACACGTAGTAAAAACGTCCACACACGACGCACAGTGCCTTGTTCCCAAATAACGATGGGGCAAAAATACAAAGAGTTGAGGCAGCTTATGAAATTTCGTACAGTAATTACATTTACCTTAGTAAAGTAAATATCAAATTTTGAAAAATATCGTAACAAGGTCACGTACCGCCCATGTTCCAAAAAAAAAATTTTGTATTTGCTTTATTATTCAGAATAAAATTGTAAAAACCAGTATTTGTTATACAAATCGTAATCGCACTTTGTGAGTTAGTTTTTACCTTAATTGTGAAAAGGACTTTTGGTCCTGTCAGGTGTCCCTTGAAGAAAATATGCAACAACTTTTACTTTATCCGAATTTAATGAAATTTGGCCTATTTGCATAAATCGAATAACACAGAAGTACGCGCGTGTCTGTTTCTGACGTACTGTCACACACAATCTCTCCTGTCCCCGTGACTGTTTTTGACTCCCTGTCACGCAAACTTTCGTTAAGAACATAGTTGTGTGCGTGCAGTCGGGTTTTTTCGGCTACACGTACGTATTGTCGGTAATGATTGATGAAAATCATAAAAGTTTTGATTATTTTATTTGATGGCTGATTATTTTATAGTCTCCTCCTGTGATTGACAAAAAAAAAAAAAATGACTTGCCTTGTGTTTGCCAGTACTACCGCCAGTGAATCAAAAAGTTACACGACTGTTCGGTTTACGTTGTTTAAAATCATATGAAAGTAAACAAAGCAAATTTTTCGGGAAATTTTTGTACCCTGCGTTGGGACTTACGTCGAATCAATGGTTTCAGGAAAAAATATTTATATTTTTTAAATGACTTGAATTTATGATATTATTTTGCTAAGCATTTTTTTAACCAGGTATGAGTCTAGATATAAAGACTCGCTTATATGCAGTCAGTGCGATAGAAACATGTGTAAAGAAGCCTAATTTTAATAAAGTAAAAATTGCGGAAAAATTTAACAGAGCTTGGGCTCAAACAAAATTTATTTCTACAATAAGTAAAACTAAACAAAAATTAAATGGTTTAAAAACTGTTCCAAAAACTAATAAACTGTATAGTTTTAGAATAATTAATTAGAGAAGTGAAAAAGAAGCGAAAAAGCGTCAAATAAACGACACTAACTAATATGAACTGATTGACGGGTTTATTTGATAGCCTCCAGTGCGCTTTATATATTTCACAAAAACAAAATTTAAATTACATAGAAGTTAGTGAAATAAGTTCATAAATGAAAAAATCTAAAAGCCTTCAATCAATTATGTTTGCAAACGTACAGGGTCACACCTTTTATTAACCGTTTTTTTTTAGATGTAAATTTTTTGCATTTAAAGGCAATTATCACACTTTCAACATTAGTAATGACACTTTCTAGAGTAGAATCCCGATAAATCGTAGTCGAAGGGACCAACTGCTTTTTATGAATTATGGGAGTTTTCAAAATAAATAAAGATTATGATTTAACAAGGTTAAAATTAAATAAAAACGATTTTTAGGGGTTTGAATTTAAGGAGGTTTTAATTAAATAATAAATGATTAAAAACGATTACAGTTTATTAAACTAACCAATTAATAAGTAATAAGCAACAAAAATAAAAATAATTTATTTTTCCTAAACGATATTGGAAAAAAAACTTTGCCTTTTAATTATTGGTCTTATATTCGTTTTTATTCCGAATTACAAGTATGATTTACAAAGGCCTTGAATTACAACAAAAATCTGACAAAAGTCAGCTCTATTTTCTTCTGACAAACCATCTGACATTAGGTGTGTCAGAAATCTATGCCGGGAAAAACCGACAGCGGCGGTGCACTATTGACGGAATCATAGCCGGCTGGAGGTTATCACCCCTATCGTGAATAATTTTTCCCTCGTAATTTGTTCCTTTTTCACGTATTTGCGATCATGAAAAACTCCCATGAAAAAATTAATTCATAGGAGAATAATAACGTGAAAAAATTGTTCGGGGGAAAAAATTCCCCTTACCGTGAAAATTTTTTCCCTCGTAATTTGTTCACTTTTCCCTTTGAATTTCTCACTTTAGTTTTGCTGGGGAACGAAACATTTATGTAAGTAATTCTTCTCATAATTCGAATATTGAAGTTTACAAAATTAATTTTAAGGTCAATTCCGTTAAAAGAGGCACAAACTTATATATATATTGTTCAACAAAATGCAAAAAAACAGGCTTATTGCATGAGGAGTTTTGAAGCTTAACAAAGACGTGGTGGCAGAATTTTAGAAATTTTTTTACTAGATAAAAGCGCAATAAGCTAATGTTGCAATCAAACTATCACTCCAATACAATCACCCCTATAATGAATAACAAGTGAAATTTTTGTTCACGTGAAATTTTCATTCCACCCGAACAGAAAATTGGTATCGGCAATTTCAAGTGAAAATTTTTTTTTCACAATTTGAACAGCTGTTCAAAGTTTAGTGTGTTACCAGTGCATTTTGAGTCTACATACATACATATGTAAATAAAAAGAAAATTGATTTTGGTTAAGAACAATAATAAAAAAACAACACACATATAAAAAATAATACACACAATAATAAATATTAAAATGAACTTTCTTAACTTTTATTGTTTATTAGATTTATCCAGCATTACAGAGTTAAAAAAAAAACAACCTTTTTGTACATTTTGGATGTGCTCACTACCGCTCTGCCGGCTACACAAAAATCATTTGGAATTCCACCAAACATTTTCAAAAGTCTGCCACCACGTCCTTTGAAATCTTCACAAGTCCACAGGCAATGGCATCTTGTTGAGAAGAATGTTACTTTGAAACTTATTCACAGATTTTTCCCTAAAATAACTTTTTGTCAACCTTAAATTTCTTATTAGATATAAAATACTCACATGATATATGCATTCCACCAGCAAAATCAAAGTGAACAAAACAATGAAAAAATTTCACATTTGGCGCAAAAAGAAAACATTCACAAAAAGGTGAAATTTTTTTTAAGTGGATTTTTTTCGGGGGAAATTATTCATGGTTGCAATAATGTGGAATGTGAAAAAATTTCATGCGGAAAATTGTTCATGATAGGGGTGAATATATTTTATTTTGTTTTTTTTAACTATTCTTTAAAAAATGTATACGTTTATATTTTTGAACAAAAAACATTTTTTTAATATTTCTTCTTTTTTACACTCACTGCGAACTGATAGCGCGAAAAATTGTTCGCTGGAGTTTCACGATAGCATTTTTCCCTTCGAGGGGAATAAAAATTTCATGGGAACAAAAATTCCAGTTGTTTTTCACCATTTTACAGTACCGATGTATGCATGATAAGTTCACCATTGAATATAAATTATGTTCATATATGAAAAAAAAAAACGTTTTATTATAATATCCTACATTGGTTTCTTCGAATTTAAAGAAAAAATGCTAAGATGAGTTTGTGGCGGCAGCACGATATTTTTAATGAGAACTACTTTGGTTTCTGCAATAACTATGCGAAAAAACCAAGACACTGTCAGAAGCAAATTACATGTACGTGTGTGACCAAATATTATAAACCTTATGTAAAACAGCAATTTTGACAGACAAGCACAATTACATGTGGCTTGAAAAGTTGACAAGTCAGATGTAAACAACATGTCGTGTACATGCACCTTAAATAGTTGACGTCCTACACGTAACCACTAATTTTATTAAAAAATGATTTGCTGTTGCCAAACGTTTGCTTATTCAAAAATCATCGGTTTCTAAATTACAGTATACAATTATCTTCTTACAAATAAAGCTTAGTAAATCAATAGAAATTGTTGAAAATAAAGCTAAGGCTGGATCAATTTATTGGTCATGCTTTTTTTCGAATTTTTCGTGAAATATTTGTTAGGTCTGAACGCACCTTAAGAATGCACTTTTTCATTTAAACGTTATTATTCACAATTATAACTCGTTGTTCTTTCGTAAAGCGCTGCCTTTTTATTAACCGGAAAAACATATGTGACAGCTGCCAAATTTCAGAGTTGCCACTTTCACAAAAACTGACACTTAATTTTAAAAGTGCACTCTTACTGAGACAACCTTTATAAGAAATATCTCAGCCAAATTTCGTTTTCCTTGTTCATACGGTATGGGCGATCTTGTGCCAAAACCATTATTATGGGAAAAATAAAGTAGTTATTTGTCAATACCTCAGTTATTTATAAGCCAATTTGGTTAGTTTTTACTACTACTATTCTACTAAGTTTAATTAAGGTGAAAGTGAAAAAATGTGGTTCATAGATTATAAGAAGACATTAAAAAGTAGGGTTAATTGGTAAAAATTTGAGATTTATGGGTATGTATGTACTTATTAGAGGCAGTGATGGTATTTGCTGTCATTTATGGACCGATCTGACTGAATTTCAATAGCGAACTATTTAACAAAATATTCTCCCCATCATATCTGTGGTATTCGGAAATACCATTTTAACAGACACAAGGACAGCCAAACTGACGGACGGGCATCGTTAAATTAACAAGGCTACTCATAAGTATCAATAATATATATATCCTTTATAGGATCAAAGATCAATACTGTAGAAATTCAAACGAAATGACAAACTTATATAAAAAATGAACTTATATATACCCTCTCCACCTCTGGTGAAGTGTATAAAAAGGATCTGAGTTTGAATAATGGTTTCAATTATTCTTGGTTAAATATATTTTATATTAAGTGAAAATTCAAAATATTTTTTTATAATTTTTTGCCTCAAAATTAGTAAAATTCATTAAAAAATTCTCTAATTTATTGAAATTTCAAATTTTCTAAGTTGTAGGACAAAGTTGGTTCTTATATTTTTTATTTGACAAAGTTGGTTCTTATATTTTTTATTTGATATATCGCACTGGTTCCTCTAAAGGGGTTAACTTAAAACTTATAAATTTTCAGTAGAGACAAAAAACTGTTTTCTTTTTATATGTACTCTTATATCACAAAGGAGGATACAATTGAATTTTTTTGACAAAATATTAGAGAAAATTATGTAATACAGTGGGTAGATATGACCACTGTACATCAATTTCTTGCATAAAGTGAAAATTGAAAAATTTTGAGTTGACTCTCTTTAGAGGAACGAACCAATGCGATATTTATGTTCTTACTTTCAAAAACCAGGAATAAAAAATTTACATTTTACATAGTATTTTTTATTTATTTTGAGTTTAGCGCCCTCTTGCGACAATATAGAGACGTACCCGAAAAAAATCGTTCAGTATTTTATTCGGCATGAGTGATCTTTTGATTTTTGGCTATGGGATAATGCACTGTGCGACGTCGGCAGAAGCGAAATTTTTGTTTTTTTTTTTTACATTGGGCTGCATATACATAAGAGGTCATTTTTAACCTTATGCGGAGAGGTTTCATATTGAGATTTAAATTTTTGCTGATTTTATTTAAACGAATGTATGTATGTATTAAGTACCCACAAAAACAATTGTTATGAAAATCTTAAAACCGGAATATAAAGTTTATTTTTAAAACTAAATGTTTGAAAATGCTACCATTGTATTGGGTCATAATGGTTAAAACCTTTAAGGAATTGTAATTTGAGAAGAAGAACATATAATACATACATACTTTGACTTAAAAGTAGGTAAAACAAGTAAAAGTGCTACTTAGGGAAGTGCCGAATCTTATATACCCTTTACCGGAATCCATATTCCGGCAGCATATTTGTATGGACGTTAAGTGAAAGCATTGATCGATGCGCTGATTTTATAATATTTTAGCTTGGACGTTATCGTACCAAAAGCCTAAGTTTTTTAGGAGACTTGTATGACAGACATGCGAAATACACCTTAAATATTGCTCCTAGACCTTTAAGTATACCGATCGACTCAGAATCACTTTTTGAGTCGATCCAACGATGTCCGTCCGGGTGGCTGGCTGTCCATGTAAACCGTACAGGTCGCAATTTTGGAGACAATTTGAAAGCGAATTGTGTACATAGCTTCAAATTGGCACAAGGACCAAGCCTATTGAAAATAAGGCGAATCGGTCTATAATTTCACATAGCTCCCATACAAGCTTCTTTCTGGAATAGGGTATTTTTGCCCATAAAAAAAATCTTTAATAGCTGGAGAAAAATTTTGATTTTATCAGGATCACCCGCAACGCAAAGTCACGTTCACGTAGGAGTAACTATTTATACATTAGCTCGGTAAGGAAAACGGAACAACTAATCCTAAATGTTTATATTTACGTAAGAGTAACCTTAAATCCTAAACACTGGGAAATAACATTGAAACCCCCTTCATGTAGCAGACATTTATACAATTCATAAAATGTTATTTTCAAAAATGACCTTCAATATTTTTTGCAGAAAATTTATGTGTGAAAATTGTTTTAAATTAAATTAGAACATGATTTCTCCTTTACTAATATTTGAAATATTAGAATAAATTACTATATAAATAGCTATTGTTTCAATATGAGAATTTAACTTCTCAATTTATAAGATTTTTAAATTTAGTAAAAATAAAACTTGCCAATAACCCATAATCTAAAAAAAACTAAATTTTTCATGTAGTAAGTAAATTTTTTTTGATTTATGTAATTATATTTAAATGTGAAAAAATTATAATAGAGTAAACAAATTTTGCTATAAAAGTAAATAAAATTAACCAAAAATTTTTTTTCAAGGGAATTTATTAATAGATTCACTAGAAAAATAATTGTGCTAAAAATAAAATAGAATTTTTGAATATTTTGATTTTTCAAAAAATTCCGCCGCGGCGCGCCGTGCCGAATGTATGATCCCCACCCACCCCCATTTAGATCAAATAAAACGACAAACAGAGGAATACTTTGCCAATCTAGCCGGACATTCCTTTTTTTTAGATTATATTGCTTCTTAAAAGTTATTGAGTGCCCCTAAATTGAGTGCCCAGAAATATGTGTTATGGTCATAAGCTGGAAAAAGTTCCCCTTAGAAGAACTTATCCTTCCTTTGAAAATAAAATTTTTTAAATTTTACCATACTTTTGTTTAGACGAAAGTTAAAAAAAAACTAAACTTAGATCCAGGATCGTGAAATGGCATTTTCGTCCTCGCCCACTTTTGTGGACGGTATATTTGCAAACATAATGTTAAAATAAAAAGAAATGGATAACTTACGACATTATACCACACATTTTTGAGCTTTTATGGGCAGGCATACCTTCCTCCAATTTACCCCCCGAAACGACCTTGAATTAATGCAGTAATCCGTTAATTTTTACTTATTATTGAAACAAATGCAAAAAAATAGTTTTAACCCTGGAGCCACACGTTCAATAAATCCCTTTCCAAGTTGTTCACAAAAACTGCTTGTCATAACTTGTTCGAATTGACAGCTGTGTCACAGGCTGCACTCAATTTGATAGTCATTTTCATTTTAAAAATGACCCCGAGGAAGAAACAACTCAAATAGTAGCAGGACTCAAAGTATTTTGTGAAAAAAGCACAAGAATTTTTCAGAACACAATTTTTTTTAATATTATTAATATTTTTTAAGAAATATATTTTTTATAAAGAAAGCGCCAAAGTGAATTTGTGGTCAGTTGTTAAATTGAGCGTAAAATTGGCAAACAAATGGAAAGGTAAAATTGAGAGCAATCTCGTGGTCAATTTAAAATGTAAAAAAGTGAGAGAGTATAGCAAATTAAAAGGAAAGACAAAACTTGATCGTGGGGCTTCCAAGTAAAGCAAAACATTTAAACAACATTTTATTTTTAAAAGATCTATTTAATTGTTTGTACATAAAAATTATATTACCTCAACAAATGTTTTATTTTTTTTTTATCGTTGTAAAGGTTTTATCAATTAGTAAGAATTGTTACGTTTGTTTTGTTTTTTTTGTTAATAAAATATTAAAATACTTGTTATTAGTAATGTTCATTTACTTAAGTAACAATTTTTTCTAAAATTATCGAAAAATAATCCCTTCCTTAATTTATAAAATTTCTGGATTTTTAATTATTCGATTAATCGCTTAATTTTAAAATTTTATTCGTTAAATCTGTCGTTGAAGATTGTTGTTTTCTTTCACTTTAAGCTTTTACAAACGCTGCCTTGACTCAATGTCCTGCATTAATAAATACAGCAGTTCCCAGTCTCTCGAATAGTATCGCGAAATATTACGTTTCTCGGAAGGACTTGCAGCGATGTTAACATTATCCGTCTCAGACTCCGTGGTTTCCTCTGCCTCTGAACACGTATTTCTAGCTCCATTTCCTTTTTCGTTGTCAGATATTCTTTTCGTTTTAAAAATAAGTCTTATTTTAAAAACTAAAATAAGTTTTATTTTTTAAGTTAAAACAATATGTTTTAAGTCCTGTCCCTGTTTTTCGACAACTTCTTCTTCCATTGACTCTGCGATTCTATTGTAAAAATGGGAAAAGGGAAAAAACTCCCGGGGAATTTTTATTCACAATTGGGCTGTTTGTATACATGAGAAGGTTGCAAAAAAGTAATAAAAGTGTTGCCAAATGAACAAAAATCTGTGAATCTCTTTACAATTTTGACAACGTTATTTTGAAGATTACTTTTTTTTTTTATTTTTTTTTTTTTTTTTTTTTTTTTTTTTGTTTTTTTTTGGATAAGGAAATTTATAATTTACTGCAAATCAACTGTTTATTTTGAGAAAAAAGGGTAAAAAGTCGCAACAAAACTAAAAAAGTAGCAAAAGTCGGTGCTAAAAAAAAGTCTCACAAGAATTCGCAGACCGCTAGAAAAGGGTCAAATTGCGACTTTAATCGGGGGCAAACGGTAAACCTGCATACATAATTCAATGTGTGTGAAGATAAATACGTATTTAACTAGTAGAGACATCAACCACAATTTCTTAACAGCAACTATTTTCAGTTAACATTGCATTTAACAGTGCTACTGTAATAGGAAAAAGTGCGTTTAGGAGCATTTTCAAGGAAAAGGAGCCGGTTCCACAGAAGAAAAAAGTTCTAAGAAGGATTCTGGTAGTGGGATATATGAAATAATTTTGGAATTTCAGAAATTCAGACTTGAAAAACTTCGTTTTTTACGAAAATTTCTGACGAGGATTAGTGACCATTTTGGAAAAATATGGAATGTTACTAGCAACCCACTATATAGAAATGGTGCTCCAAGGGGTCCTCTTTGGAACCATATTAGTGGTATATCTGAAATAATTTTGGAAATTGAGAAAATTGAATTTTAAAAATGGCGATTTTGCAAAATGTTAAAAGTGGACTTTATGGACGTTGGACAATATGGAGAATTGGTGATAGTTACTAATATGGGACCATATAGGAATGGGGGAGAAGGGTGTCCTAAAGTGAATTCTGGTAGTGGGATATCTGAAATAATTTTGGAATTTCAGAAATTCAGAATTGAAAAAGTTCGTTTTTTGCGAAAATTTCTGGTGAGGATTAGTGACCATTTTGGAAAAATATGGAATGTTACTAGCAACCCACTATATAGAAATGGTGCTCCAAGCGGTCCTCTTTGGAACCATATTAGTGGTATATCTGAAATAATTTTGGAAATTGAGAAAATTGAATTTTAAAAATGGCGATTTTGCAAAATGTTAAAAGTGGACTTTATGGACGTTGGACAATATGGAGAAATGGTGATAGTTACTAATATGGGACCATATAGGAATGGGGGAGAAGGGTGTCCTAAAGTGAATTCTGGTAGTGGGATATCTGAAATAATTTTGGAATTTCAGAAATTCAGAATTGAAAAAGTTCGTTTTTTGCGAAAATTTGTGGCGAGGATTAGTGACCATTTTGGAAAAATATGGAATGTTACTAGCAACCCACTATATAGAAATGGTGCTCCAAGGGGTCCTCTTTGGAACCATATTAGTGGTATATCTGAAATAATTTTGGAAATTGAGAAAATTGAATTTTAAAAAATGGCGATTTTGAAAAATGTTAAAAGTGGACTTTTAATGGTCACTAATCCTCGCCAGAAATTTTCGCAAAAAACGAACTTTTTCAATTCTGAATTTCTGAAATTCCAAAATTATTTCAGATATCCCACTACCAGAATTCACTTTAGGACACCCTTCTTCCCCATTCCTATATGGTCCCATATTAGTAACTATCACCATTTCTCCATATTGTCCAACGTCCATAAAGTCCACTTTTAACATTTTTAAAAATCGCCATTTTTTAAAATTCAATTTTCTCAATTTCCAAAATTATTTCAGATATACCACTAATATGGTTCCAAAGAGGACCCCTTGGAGCACCATTTCTATATAGTGGGTTGCTAGTAACATTCCATATTTTTCCAAAATGGTCACTAATCCTCGCCAGAAATTTTCGCAAAAAACGAACTTTTTCAATTCTGAATTTCTGAAATTCCAAAATTATTTCAGATATCCCACTACCAGAAATCACTTTAGGACACCCTTCTCCCCCATTCCTATATGGTCCCATATTAGTAACTATCACCATTTCTCCATATTGTCCAACGTCCATAAAGTACACTTTTAACATTTTTCAAAATCGCCATTTTTTAAAATTCAATTTTCTCAATTTCCAAAATTATTTCAGATATACCACTAATATGGTTCCAAAGAGGACCCCTTGGAGCACCATTTCTATATAGTGGGTTGCTAGTAACATTCCATATTTTTCCAAAATGGTCACTAATCCTCGTCAGAAATTTTCGTAAAAAACGAAGTTTTTCAAGTCTGAATTTCTGAAATTCCAAAATTATTTCATATATCCCACTACCAGAATCCTCCTTAAAACTTTTTTCTTCTGTGGAACCGGCTCCTTTTCCTTGAAAATGCTCCTAAACGCACTTTTTCCTATTACAGTAGCACTGTTAAATGCAATGTTAACTGAAAATAGTTGCTGTTAAGAAATTGTGGTTGATGTCTCTACTAGTTAAATACGTATTTATCTTCACACACATCATAATTCAAGCTTCGATTTTTTTGTTTGTTTTTGTAATGCTGACTCTCTTTTTTATACAACACTGTATGTTTTTAATCTCTTAAATTAGTTTTTCCTCCATTAGCGTTAAAAGCGTTAAAAAAATTAAAGTCAACCAACTTTCTGCCGCAAACCTGTCTAAGACTGGGTTTTTAACATCGAGTTTAATCTTAGCAGCAAACTATAATTAATTAATATGAGAATAAATTTAATTGAGTACTTATTGTGTTTGCAGTTTTTAAGTGGTAGCTTTAACCTCGAAGCATTGCCATACTGAATAACAAAAAAATGGCAACAACATATTTTAAAATGGCAACGTTTTATCAATGCACTTTGCATTTTATACAGAAGAAGAAGAAATTCCGCCCTTTTAATTCTTATAAAAAGAAATATGTAATTGTTTTATTTAGGTTTTCATGTGTTTCATAATACCTAAAGTCTTCATCTTCACTAGAATAATCAATTTTTCTTTTATGTATATGTATTCTTTCTTTGTATATTAACAGCTGATGTTGTTATACATGTATACGTGTTGACATTTGTTGATTAAGTTTTAACCACCAACATTGGCCGCTTAAACTAGCAAATAAAAGTAATTAACCCTCTACTTAAAAACTAAAAGCACAGATTAAAGATGACTAAATCTCTGATCTACATGTTAAAAACCCACCCTGAATGCTTTTAATGTAACTTGTTCTACGAAAAAACATGTGTGTAAAGATAAATACGTATTTAACTAGCAGAGACATCCACCACAATTTATTAACAGCAACTATTTTCAGTTAACATTGCATTTAACAGTGCTACTGTAATAGGAAAAAGTGCGTTTAGGAGCATTTTCCGGGAAAAGGAACCGGTTCCACAGAAGAAAAAAGTTTTAAGGAGGATTCTGGTAGTGGGATATCTGAAATAATTTTAGAATTTCAGAAATTCAGAGTTGAAAAACTTCGTTTTTTGCGAAAATTTCTGGCGAGGATTAGTGACCACAGATATACCACTAATTTGGTTCCAAAGAGGACCCCTTGGAGCACCATTTTTATATAGTGGGTTGCTAGTAACATTCCATATTTTTCCAAAATGGTCACTAATCCTCGCCAGAAATTTTCGCAAAAAACGAACTTTTTCAATTCTGAATTTCTGAAATTCCAAAATTATTTCAGATATCCCACTACCAGAATTCACTTTAGGACTCCCTTCTCCCCCATTCCTATATGGTCCGATATTAGTAACTATCACCATTTCTCCATATTGTCCAACGTCCATAAAGTCCACTTTTAACATTTTTCAAAATCGCCATTTTTTAAAATTCAATTTTCTTAATTTCCAAAATTATTTCAGATATACCACTAATATGGTTCCAAAGAGGACCCCTTGGAGCACCATTTCTATATAGTGGGTTGCTAGTAACATTCCATATTTTTCCAAAATGGTCACTAATCCTCGCCAGAAATTTTCGCAAAAAACGAACTTTTTCAATTCTGAATTTCTGAAATTCCAAAATTATTTCAGATATCCCACTATCAGAATTCACTTTAGGACTCCCTTCTCCCCCATTCCTATATGGTCCGATATTAGTAACTATCACCATTTCTCCATATTGTCCAAAGTCCATAAAGTCCACTTTTAACATTTTTCAAAATCGCCATTTTTTAAAATTCAATTTTCTTAATTTTCAAAATTATTTCAGATATACCACTAATATGGTTCCAAAGAGGACCCTTTGTAGCACCATTTCTATATTGTGTGTTGCTAGTAACATTCCACATTTTTCCAAAATGGTCACTAATCCTCGCCAGAAATTTTCGCAAAAAACGAACTTTTTCAATTCTGAATTTCTGAAATTCCAATATTATTTCAGATATCGCACTCCCAGAATTCACTTTGGGACTCCCTTCTCCCCCATTCATACATGGTCCGATATTAGTAACTATCACCATTTCTCCATATTGTCCAACGTCCATAAAGTCCACTTATAACATTTTTCAAAATCGCCATTTTTTAAAATTCAATTTTCTTAATTTTCAAAATTATTTCAGATATACCACTAATATGGTTCCAAAGAGGACCCCTTGGAGCACCATTTCTATATAGTGGGTTGCTAGTAACATTCCATATTTTTCCAAAATGGTCATAAGCCTCGTCTGAAATTTTCGTAAAAAACGAAGTTTTTCATGTCTGAATTTCTGAAATTCCAAAATTATTTCAGATATCCCACTACCAGAATCCTCCTTAGAACTTTTTTCTTCTGTGGAACCGGTTCCTTTTCCCTGAAAATCCTTCTAAACGCACTTTTTCCTATTACAGTAGCACTGTTAAATGCAATGTTAACTGAAAATAGTTGCTGTTAATAAATTGTGGTGGATGTCTCCGCTAGTTAAATACGTATTTATCTTCACACACATCGAAAAAACACTAGTTGAAATTTTTTTGACAGATGTCTTGAGGGCGCTCGCACTAGCGCGTGTTATATACTTCTACCTTTAGGATGATCTAAGTTATCTCTCGACTACTTTTTTAACAAAAACACAGCACAGAGCCTCATCCTCCTCGGAATCTTTTATAATTTTTTCACAAACGCTTTAAAGACCAGTTCTTGCAGACTTATCAGAACTTTCACTAGGTGTAGGCGTGGCCGTGTCTTCAACACTTTTGGAATGCAGAGTCATGTTAACCAGCTCAATGAGACGTTTTTCAATACGATTATAGTCGATTGTCTTTCAAATTTTCGAGAATTGTAGATAAACAAAACAATAGGTTTCATTATTTTCTAATGCTAAGTTAGTCACAAATTTTTGGAACTCTGAAATATTCTCCAGCTCCTTTGACTTATTTACTATATTTTCTTATAATGTTCGAAGACTTTTATCTAGCGGAATAGCTTCAGAAAATGTAGCAGTGGCTTTGCTTATGGAATTGGTTGCCTCTTCGAAATTACCCAAAATTTCACATTTCGCACCGTTAACACTAAAGGTACACAGAAAAAATTCTCGCAAATTTTTCACAAATTAAAGCATTAATCAAAAATAAAATACAGGGAAAAAACAGAAATGTCAATTAACATCAAAGAAGATAAAAATAACATCAATGCTAATTACACCATAGCTTTAACTTAGTTTTACTCCAACTGTGATCCTAGCTATTAGAATAATTCAACTGTGATATTTTAATTTTTCGTTATTTATTTTTGCATTTATTTTTTATTAATTAAATCTGTTTTGTGTCGTTCATTAAATGTCGTATAAAACCTGTGATGTTAATTTTTAAAAGTGATGTAAATTTGACGAGAAGACTTATTGTAAGTGTAATTGTTCTAATGCTAAGGTTATTGTTGTTGATATTTCTTAGTGGTTATTTTTTTCTTTATATTTACATGGTTGCCAGATTTAATAAAAACGAATCCCTGATGAGGTCGGAAAATACCGACGAAACGTAGGAATACGAAAAAATGAAATAAAAAAGTCTTTTATTTACGTTTGGAAAATTAATGACCTTGAAAGCCTGATTAGAACAATTCTAAAAATAACACAAAATTCAATTGAAAAAGGTCGAAACATAGTATATAAAAATCAAAATCGGTTTTAATTAAAAATTTAATCAACTGAATTAAACGTTTAATCAATTGCATTAAACGTTTAATTGATAATATTAATTTGTTTACTTGTGCAAAAATAATTAATTTTTTAATTATTATTACAAATTTTTTAATTGATATCAATTTTTATTTTTTTCTGTGTATGTTCAGACCTAAAAAATATTTGACGAAAAAATTCAAAAAAAAGCGTGACCTGTGAATTGATCAAACTGTTGCTTTATTTTTAATAATTTTTATTGACTTACCGAACTTTATTTGTAAGAAGATGATTGAATAATGTAATTTAGAAACTGTTAAACGATATCTGATCTGGCAAACGTTTTGCAAAAGAAAAAACAATTTTTAATAAAGCTAGTGGTTACGTGTAGGACGTCAAATATTTAATAGTCGCCTTACAATGCAATGATGAAAACGTTTATTGTTTCTCTTGTTTTTGGATAGTTGTAGTATTACCACCACCTGTAGTGAATTCGCCGTGGGCTAAGAATTAAAACAATTTCATTAATCTGTGTTTATGCTCGCTCTGCTTTTTAATGTGTTATTTCTCTTAGTTGCTATGCAAAAACTACCGAGCATTTTTTTTTTTTTTTTAAATAAATTTTTGTACTAAACTTTGTTGTTTTAGCTTATTTCATATAATCGTTATTATGCCAAAAGTCTCATCCCGGGAAGGATGTTGTATAATTTTCCTAAGTCTTTTACTGTGACCTTTTTCGGCAATAAAGAACGGGTATTGCTATATCGTTTTAAAACTTCACAAGGATTCAGAAGATACATGTATACTTTAAAGGGTCTACCATGATTACATCGATGTGTTAGAAATTAAATGACAAAATTAATATACACCCCCATCTCCTTGTTAGTGAGTTTAATAAGTGGATTATAAACTATAGTGATCTCAGTGTTATAGTGCTATTTATAATATAAAATGATTGATGCTTGATTTCACTATAATTTCATAATTTGTCCTAAATGTTGTCCATACAAAGTAAATGTTTTTTACCGGACGCATAAAAGAGGGAAAATGCAAAAAAAAACAATATACAAAATATTGTAATTTGCAAGTGTCCAAATAATACCATAAATTAATATTAATAAAAGCCTGATACTCTCGGTTTTTTTTTCTTTTTTTCGTTTATTCATTGACACCAGATGCATTAAGGAATGTATTTATAACTTCTTATTTATGATAATTGCTGGAATTTTTGTCACTAAATAAAATTGATGGAGGTAATTTCCTAAATTTACTCATTTTTTTAATTAAATTAATATCAAGGAAAGTTATTTAAACTGAGTGAACACTATGTTCACACTGTGACTGAAACATAAGTGTGTATGTAGGTACTCGTATCTTTCATTATAGCTCGTTTACACGATGTATTATGTAATTGCACATGTCTGTCATGGCAAAAACAGAAGGTTTATAATTTTTGCTTTCACACGTTCGTTCTTTGTTGCATCTGACATAACCTGTAATCGTTCACAACAGAAAATTCTATACTGATTAATATTTTTATTCGCTTTAAATTGTATTTCAGTTAGTGGTTAGATCGAAGGATTTCAACAACCTTTTTCTTTTTTCGATAACCCCCACATTGATGGGAAGTAAATAGTTCTGAAACAATATCATTATATCGCTCATTTACTTCAAAAACGTCATAACTAAAATAATGAAATTTTGGAGTTAGTGATGCAGAATTGTTCGCTATATTTTTCTTTATATTGTATATAAAATTCATCTTTATATATTTTATACTTTTCCCGTTTGAAGAGAATTTATTTTTATTTTTTCTATGTGATAAAAACTTTAAAAGCGTTTATATCGAAATCGATTTTTTTGAGTTATGACGTTGTTGAAGTAAATGAGCGATATGCTTTGAAGCTGCAAGAATTGCTTCTGTAATTGATCAGTCCTTGCAGAGTCAACTTACGTTTTCCTGTTTTTTCTATTATTATTAGCTTTGAAGATTGGAATTTAAAATGTAGTTGAATTTGTGATTTCACCACAGGATATACACCAGATTTTTTTATTTTTTTTTTTAATCATCTCGAACAATCTATCGGGGTAAGGAATTACTGTCCAACTATAGGATAGGCTATAATAATTTTTATGCAACTTCGTGATTCAGACTCCTAAAACAATGATGATTTTGCCTGGGCGGAGAGTTTCTATATTTAGTAGGATGTTCTTTTGTTTTCAGTACACGTTTATAAATACAATGATCCAGGATTTTGTGCACTTGTAAAATTTCCCTTACAGATTGTAAACAGTTGTCGAATTGGCACGTTATAAGCGGCAACACTAGCTTTTTTTGACAGTCAAATGTGAGTTTTTGCACAGATAGTTCCTGTTCTTTTTTTTTTGCATTGAATAAAACGCATTAAATTAAATCAGTGCACCAGCGAGTTTTGCTACAAAAAATTTAAGGAGAATGTTTTGAAAATGGTGAGTGAAACGAACCAGTTGTGTTACCAATTGCAATTTAAGATCACATAAAAACATAGAAAATAACATGATTTTATATAATCTGTATATTTACACTCATAAAGTGCTAAAGGATATGCCGATTTCTTAACTTTTGGGACGAACTGGTTTTGTAATCCACATAATCAATTGCCTTCATAATGATCTTGATTATTCACCCTTATCGTGCTTGGCGAATTAAAAAAACCCTTGCGACATAAAATGCCTCAACCTTACGACCGCAGTTTTCATTGCAGCCATAACTGCAATATTGACTACACTGTTGATTATAATCTGAAGGATTACTTTAATCTTAATTGGTATTAGGCAAATATAACAAATTGGTATTAGGCAAGTAGCCCCCGGTAGCACGGCACCGAGCTGACTATCGTTGGTATACTTCTTGTGGAACATGCTTTTTGTCTTTCAGGAAGTCTTTGCGGAAGTTTCAGTTTTCCGTTGAAAAAAAATTTCGTGGGTTGTGGTTTACTATCCAAGGTCGCGTTTAGGAATATCCTGAAAATCAGACTCAAATAATATTTTTTGCCACTTATGGGAGAGCCTGAGAGAGGATTATCCGTAGGTGCTGTTGCTACTTTTTATCCGTAGGTGCTGCTAGCATTTTTCTAAAAGCAGCGAAGGTTAGATAGCTCAATTTCCTAAACAAGGGGCGAGTGTATAATCTTGCCGGCTTATGCACTAAAATTGCTACCTGTTTGTGTTGGTTGCGCTCACACTCGGAGGAGGCGGTTAGTAAACATGTTGTTTGTCACCCAGTTATTAAGATCCTCCATGAAGTAGCCCATAGATTAGGTATCCATGCAAATCTTTTCCACAGCTGCACACATATTGCAACAGGAAATTTTGTTATACACTTCCAAAAACTCGTTATTTTTACAAGGATCGACCCCCCACGCATTTTTATATTATTGAAGAGCACCTATTTTGAAAAAAAGAAACATTTGCATAGTATTTTTCAATGCCGGCATGCAAATTGCGGAATTTGTGCGGTAATTCTCGGGGTTTTTTTTTTAATTATGGCAACATAACTGTTGATATATTTATAAATAAGTTATGCCAGGAAATAAATGTAAAATCCAATAACTAAGGCAATGTTTAATGTCTGATGATCTGTGAAAGCAGAGAAGTAAAATTGTACACAATTATACATAAGTTTTTTTAAAGACCCAAAATTATTTTATAAAAACGAAAAAAATGTTGTTTCCACTCTAAAAATTAAAAGATTTTTGATGCAGAGCAGCTGCATAAATGATTTTTTGAATTAGATTCTGAAATGCAGTAAATATTTACTTACGGTCTTATTTATTAAAAAAACAAAACAGGCTTTTAAATGGTTTATGAAACTGATTTTCTATAAAAATTAATCCTTTATAAACCTGTTTTATTTTTTATAAATAAGAGGATATTTCTGTAAGAGACGAACGCCGATTAGAAATTAATTCTTTTAAAAAAGGAATTACAAGTTTTTGAAGGAAGTGGGTGAGAAAACCGAAAGCGTCCAAATATTATAAAAGTGGTTTTGACTATAAGGGCAAACATTAGTAGAAAGCGAACGCGTTTTCACATTGACAGGACTTTTCTTGATTAAAATTAGAAAAAGGCTACCAAACGATTATATAAATTCTTATGCTGTACTAAAATCCATTTTCAAAGAAATATTTTGTTATATTTTGTTGAAATAATTTAACAATTTTGTTTTTATGTCAATACTGTTCGTTTTGCATATAAAGAACTGAAATTTCCATTTAAATTTTTTTTTACTAACTAATGCATTGATAATGTTATTTAATAAATCTCGTGAATTGTTAGTTTTTTTTTTTTTTTTTGTTCAAATTAATTTAATTAAATTATATTTTGCACCGCTTTGTATTAAGCGGGAATTCCTGGGAAATTTAAAAATAAATACCGGCTTCCGGATAAATTAAAATAGATAAAGAAAAAAAGAGGTTGGCAGAGCCGGGAGTTATACTGAAGCTGCCACAAATAACGGCTCTACTACTTGGGTGCACAAAGAGTGAATGTTTGGTGCGGTTTAGGGACTGGCGGCGTCACTTCTTTGAAAATGAAGTAGGCCAAGCAGTTACTGTAACTCGTGTTCGCTATCGAGAGATGATAACAGACTTCTTGTATTCAGAAATTGAGGATATGAACCTGGACGATATGTGATTCCAACAGGATGCTGCCACTTGCCACACAGCCAACGTAACAATGTCTCTTTTGCACGAGAAATTCCGTGTACGTCGAGGCGGTGTTAATTGGCCACCACTATCATGTGATTTGACACCGTTTGCCTTCTTTCTTTAGGGATATTTAACCCTGAGGCCACACGATCAAGCTTCTCTTGATAGTCTTTTACATATACTGTTTGTCAAAATTTACATAAATTGAAAGCTGTGACGTAGGCTGCACGCAATTTTAAAGCAATTTACTTTCAAGATGTCATCAAGAAAACAATTTATACTGACGAACGAAAAAATTTTCTCACCAAACTTTTTATCAGCTGTTAAATTGAACATAAAATTGCCAAACAAATGGATAGTTAAAATTGAGAGCAATGTCGTGGTCAATTTAAAGTGTGAGTGTGTTAGTAAAAAAATGAGAGTGAGAGCAAATTGAAAGACAAAAATTGATGGTGTGAACTCCAAGTAAAAGAAAAAGGGCAAACCAAGAGCTAAATGATGGAATATTTCGGCAAATTAACGAAATTTACCCTCAATGATGTATTAAGGGCATTAAAAATGTGGGCCATCGGGTAGATCTATGCCGCCGCAGCCGTGGCGAGCATTTGGCCGATATATTGTTTCACACATACATAATTTTCATAGATCTTTCTATAATAATAAAAAATATAAGGATATTTTTCCGAAAACTTTTCGTTATATTTTCAGTTAACATCGTACATTTTGGTTGGACCAGCCTTTATAAATAAAATTTACACTGCATACAAATAAATTCAACAAGATAAAAAGAAAATACAAATATTTTTTTAATATCGTCTTAAAAATTGAAAACATACTTTAAAAATTCTGATTTATATATGTACACCAAAAAAAAGTTATACATCATAAATGCAAAAAAAAAAAGAATTCCAACACCCCATAAAATAAAACATTTAAGAAGACACTTTAACAAACACGAACAAATGAACGAATCAAGCCAAACTTTGGCTTCGGACGAGACGAATTAAATCTACCGATATTAAATCCACACAGAGTAAAGCTCAGACATCACTGAAAACAACCCAGTCACGTAGGCCAAAATTCACCTTTGTTCTCTCTTCTGATATTCGTATTCGTGCACATTGAAGAAAAGAAAAAAACTGAAAAAAAAACATTCTCATGCTCAGTCAGTATATAATTGTAATAAAATGAATTGCAAGCGTTAACAATCGGGTTTACAATTCTGCTATAATTTTATTGTTGTTTATATAGTTTTTGCAATTTAATCCAATTATGAACCGTACAATTGCAAACACAGATACAAACACATGGAAATAGCAAGATCATTTGTAACCGGTGCTCCAATTGGAAATGTAAAAAAGCCAACGGCCAAGTAAGAGTTGCGAATGTAAAGAGATCCCTCTCCAGACTCAAAACGGAATTAAAGCATAAACATAAACAGCGGAGTGTAAAGATTTTTAAGCTCTGAAAATTTGGAATTCAGCCATTTCAAGTTGCAACAAAGAGATCTGTAATATATAGAGAATAAGGAGGTGTGTCTCTATGTATTAGTGTGGTAATATTTATAATTTGTAGATAGCATTTTCAGCAAGCAATTACTGGATTGCATGCTCATTTCTTTCTTTTTTTTAAACAAGTAGGCGTTAATGTTTATTCTGGGTTACACGCTTTTTATTACCAAGTGTGAAAAATTGCCTTAAACCAATAATTTAAAATTTTTTCTTCAACTAAATATTAATTTATGCTTTAAAGCACATGTACCAACTAATATTATAACAAAGTCACGATCGTTCAACAAAAAAACATCACTTTTGTACAAACATGGGAAATTTTAAAGATTTTTTATTGTTTTTTTTTCACGGTAACTATTTTAAATTAGGGTTTTAGGGAATTCTACAAACTTCTGACTCAATTTTTGTTTATATTTTTTATACAGTGCCAGTCAAAAAAATAGCATCAATAACCTATTCTATGTTCATTCTAGTGAAAACAAATATCTTTTGCTAATTATTTTAAAATAAGTATGTCATACTGTTATAATATGTATATTCTCTCTGAGCGTCTTTATTTTTTCCAAAAAATGTTAACGGTTTTTTTTCAATGATCGAAATTATACAAAAACTCTGCATCAGCGCAGTCATTAAAATAGCACCGAATAACAAAAATTTTTAAAAAATATTAATAGTGATTTAATAGTTGAAATAAAAGGATCAAATACTAAAAGTAAGATATTTTTTTTTTTAAATAAAATAATTCATCGCATATTACATTATTGATTTTCATAGAAATGGGACGTGGAAAGCATTGTTCACCTGAAAAACGTGCAATTATAAAAAAAAAATGGTTTCTGAGCATAAATCATATTCTGAAATAAGAAACTTGATTGGGTGCTCCAATAAAATGATTGTAAATACAATAAAATTTACTCAAAATTGGGAAACACGTGGTAGCAAGAAAGTCTTGCCACCACTAATAATTAAGGGTTTGGTCAGACATTGCAAGAAGACCCCATTTATGCCAGCTACAGGGCTAAAAAAGGAGCTAAGTGTGACCGCAAGTGTTGAAACTATTCGTCGGAGATTGCGAGACAACAACTTGAATGCCTGTAGTCCCCGAGAAGTGCTCCTGCTCTCACGTAAGCATGTTGTTACACGTTTTGAGTTTGCCAGAACTCATTTGGAATGGCCAATTGAAAAATGGAGCAATGTTCTTTGGACAGATGAATCCAAGGTTGTTTTATTTGGAGGCAAAGGATCGCGTTCTTACGTCAGAAGACCCCCTACCGCTGAATTCAATCCCAAATTCACAACGAAAACCGTTAAACATGGTTGTTCAAGCATTATGGTAGGGGGTGCTTTTCCTACTATGGGGTAGGACCCATATATTGGATCAGAAAAATCATGGATAAGACACTATACGTTAATATCCTCCAGGAAGTAATGCTACGATATGTTTCTAAGGAAATGCCGCATGGTTGGCTGTTTCAGCAAGACAATACCCGAAGCATACCAGCAAACTTGCCAAAAAGTGGTTTCAGGACAATAACATAAACGTTATGGAATGGCCAGTTCAGTCCCCAGATCTAAATCCAATCGAAAACTTATGGACAGATATATAGAAGGGAGTATCCCAAATACAACCAACAAGTAACGAAACCCTTTGGGTGACAGTTCAGCAAATCTAGAACAGAATTTCGATGGAGAGGTACCAAAATCTAGTGAAATCGATACAAAAACGTTGAACAGAGGTTATTGCCAATAATGGGCACGCAACAAAATATTAATTTCAATATGAGAAGACATCATAAAAACCAGAATTCAAAATCTTTAATTTATTTTTAGTTGAAGTATTTCTTTTTAATAGAATAAGAGTTGTAGTGCTATTTTTTTGACTGAGTGTTTTTTAAGTTGTTTTAAAAAAGTTAAAAATTTTATATCAAATAAAAAACCAAATTAATTGCTTTTTATTAAATATTGTTTGACAGACCTGAAAGTATCTTATGACAAGTATTCAATGCAATCAGTTTGACCTACTTAAAAATATCTAACGAAGAACTTTTTTTTTATATCCTGGTGCTATTTTTTTGACCGCAGTTGTACATATACACATATAATAAGTATTTTTTTTTATTTAAGTATGTTTATATATTTTTGATCACTGTTGTTAAGTGACGCTTTGTTGGTTTTTTTATTTTTTGTTTTGTTTTACGAAACATTTTTTATTTTTATAAATACATTTGTTTACACTAATTTTCTTGAATACGCTTTTGATTCCAATGACTTCCTAGATTTGTTAAATCGCATGAAGGTCTAAAGTTTAACTAGTACTTTGCGGAATAGAAAAGGTACTATCAATTTTACAAAAAAAATTAAAAAATCAGATTATTCATTTCAAAATCCTTTTATACCTACATATCGTCACCTAAAATGCAAAATCGCGTAACAACCCTTTTTATTTAAACGAATAAAAAACAATCAAGAACTCTATTTCGAATTTTTTTTTTTTTTGTTGTTACGCCCTTTTGTATTTTAGGTGACGATATATTTTTTGCTGTCATTTTATTTACAAAGTTTTTAAATAGATAAATTAAAAAAGTTTTAAAATAATTTGCTCAAGAAAAAAAAACAAGAAAGTATAGTCACCACAGAATTTAGAGACAAATTTTCGAGCGGCTATACTATTTGGGACCCGTGGACATTAATGGATCCGACAGAACCAAACCATGTTATGAGGTTAGTATTCATGTAAAAGTTCTTTGTGCCAAATATTATTACGATATCTTCATCTAAATTAGATATTTACCTTTTGAAGAAAACCCCTTCCTCAGAGAATCAGTACTAGTACATCTGAGAACTTAAAACGTTTTTAAAAATAGCCCAGATGTTTTTTTTTCCTACAAAAGCGAAATAAATTTCAAATGTGGGCGTAATTAGCTTTAAAATGAGGTATGTCCCATTCTGTAAGGTTTCCCGCTTGTCCACAATTTCCACAATTTCCAGTATCTATACTTGTAATAAGTTCTTTAAAATCTCAATAAATTTATAACAAATACGAAGATACGATTTAATAACTTGATATTTTGATACGAAAACATATTTAATAGTTTGTCAAAAACATATTTGGAAAAGTGTCCCAAAAACGAAAAACGTATTTTAAATATGTGAAGACGTAAGATGTTACGTCGAAACATATTTAGTTTGACATACTTATCTTCACCCACATATACGACTATACTACGAGCTTGTGAATTGGACAATTGTTTTTTTTTTGTGTATCAGCGAGACGTGTAAAGTTTTTCGTTAAACTCCAAGGCCGGGTTTCTGAGATGTGGAATAAGTTTAAACTTAGTTAAACGTAGTCGGAAACTCGGATTTTTCCAGCGAAAGGTAAATCTTTTTTTATTATTTAATTAAAGACAAACATTTTAAGCAAAACTAAGCTATTCCGTCAAAATTTTCTATACAAACTTGGTAATTGCGGCCAAAATTTGTTTTCAGATTAACTGAACATAGTTTAACTGAGATCTGAAACCCCCAGCCTAAGTCGTTCCGGTGGGTTGAAGAGAATGTCGTGGAAACGTTTGTTTGATTATAATATCAATTCATACAAATGCAACTATGATCCTAAATTCTAAAACATATTTGAGGGGTTCAAACGGCATGCAGTCATATTGTCCTAATATCCTAATATTTTACAAAAGTTTAAAAAAATTGTTGTATTGTTTCAAACAAAAAAGGTCCTTAAATAATAAGACTTTTAATCGTGTGTTTATTGTTTTGTCAGAACTACACAGTAGAAATCTAAATTATGAGGGTTTGCTCGCAGCAGTCATTTTATGTTATTTTAACCCTTCGTCTTACTCATAAGTCTGGCCAGATTTCTTTCAATGCATTTTGAATGGCAAATCAAAACATGTGGAAGACGGAGAGTTAACACACATGACTACCGTTTAATTCCCCCAATTATTTATTTCATTATGTTAATTGATAAACTAAAAAAAAAACATAATAATAAATTTTGTATTCCCAAAAATAACTTTGATGATAAAAAGATGTTCGATTTAAAAACTAAAGAAAATATTTAGAAAGATAATTTTACTTAAAATAACAAAGTTTTTTATCAAATAAAATTGGTTCAAAAAATTATTAAGTTAGCATATTTCTTAAAACCCTTAAAAAATTTTAGATGAGAAAAATGCTATACAAACAAACAAAACTCTTCAAAACGTTTTCTATACAAAGATTCATTTCGAAAAATTTTCGATAAAAATTTCCAATGGACAAATTTCTTCAAAAAGTTTTTGGAAAAATGTTTTCCTCAGAAAATATGGCGTTCTTTTTAATAATATTAAATATATATTATATAGATTTGTAAAACCACTGTGAAAACAAAAATCTGACTAAAATATATAAAATGCATATATGACTTTTATGGGAAAACAGCAAATGTTTGTAAAAACTTTTGATATTTTTAGTTTCCCACGAAAATAAAAATGTCACGATAATCACCATGTTACATAACTAAGCGATACAAAAAAAAAAAAATAAATAAAGAATATTAAAAAATGTATGTATAAGATACAACTTTGATTTATTAAGTCGTAAAATTTAAAATTTATGCCACATAAATTCAATCCAGAACGAAACACCCTTTATTAGAAAAGTTTTCAATGTGGGAAGGAAATAAAAATTCACAACTATTCAAAAAAAAAAAAATCTAAAAATTTATTTACAAAATTGTTTACTTAACAAAAAGTTTAAATGTATTTTAAAATGAGTGGATCAAGAAAAAATTATAAGTGAAATTCAAATAAAGATAGACATCTGGCAACTCTAAAGAGTAGTAGTCGTGTTTATTGTCAGTGTTGCCAGAAGCTGAAAATAATTCCTATATGTATGATTTTTCTTCACTAATGGCTAATAAATCAGTGAATGTTTAAAAGCTGGTTTAGTTGAACTAAACTTAATTTAATATGCAGTTTAAACTCAACAGCTGCAAATTAGTGCCTCATATATAATATGTATTTTAAAAAATAATAATGTGGCAACACATTAATTATAAAATGTTGATAATTTTGAGAAATGAGGTGGTTAGAGTACTAACCTACAATTGTTGTCTTCTACAAATTGTTTAATAAGTCCTAGTTTTATATATAACGGGTTTGGATTTGTTACGTTCTATTGTCCTGCAACTAGCACTTTCCGAGGAGGCCAATTTTTTTTAATCCAATGTTGATATTAAGCTCTGCTTTCCCACAAACAAATAAACCAGGAATATTTTCTATAACCAACCTGTTTGCCTTAAATAAAGTTTACCATTTTTAAATCAACACATATGAGCCAATTGTGTTCCAAATATTTAATATTATCTAAAACCAGAGCAATAGTTGTACATTCTTCTTTTACTTTGGCAGAATGCTCAATAGGCAACGACCCTAATTTATTTCCATCATGTAAGAGAACACATTTCAGACTACAATTTGATGAGTCTATTAATAGACGCCACTCAATAGAGACGTAATTTTAAAGTCTTATTGCAGCCATTAAACCAGGTACATCTTTACAAAACACGAAATCATTTTCTTCTGCATTATATTTGAGGAGATTTTGTTCTGTTGTTACTAAGTTTCAGCGTTACTAAGCAGCATTTGACAGTCCAAGATCTCTTGGTTGAATAGTTTTGGTGCTTTCAGGTCCCATTCAAAGTCACTATCACTACTGTCAGCACCTAAAATGCATACACTGATAGAAAAGGCATCATAACGCTGATGTAATTTGACATCAGTGTCTTCGTTTTTGACCCCGGGACACTTTTGATCATTGTGATGTCAGCCTTAACATCAATTGGCCAAATTGTCATCAGGTGAAATTATGTCATCAATGGGATGATACATCGGCATCACAGAAATTACGAATCGGAGACAGTTCAATAAGAAATGTCAATAGAGCGATGACTAAGTAACATCGGAGAAAAAACTCATTATGCACAGTTTGTCATTAAATTGAGTCATAGGGATTGATTGAAGTCAAAGTGAGAGAATGTTATTTTTTACTTACCCGTAACACATGTTAGTTTAGCTTTTGTTGTATTCCGCCCTTTGCATGCCCGATATGGGTTGCGAAAATCATTCTACTTTGAAAATTTGATGTATGTATTTAACAAAATAATTTTAACAAATAGAATATGGGAATTTTTGCATCTCATTTTAACTTTTAAACATGAAAATAATGTTAAAAATACACAAAATGTGGCATCGAATTGATGTCACTGTTGTCATGGCCATACATGACGCATAAAATATAACGAACTTTTATCATGATGTTCGTCGTTCGATTTATGTCACTTTTTGCCTCATTAATGCAATTTGTAATAACATTGATGTCACAATTCTGATGTTAGTGCATCATCAATTTGAAGATGCATTTTTCTATAAGTGTAGGCTTCCCCTGAGGTTGAAGTGATATTTTAAGACTCATAAGCCGTCTATGGATCGTGTCGAAGGATATTCTCATTTTGATCGATTTTTGGAGTAAATGCCAGTTATGTTCACCAAACAAAAATAACTGTCGTCATGGTGGTTTAAGGATTCAGTACAGATCATAGCGGTTTCGTACCTAAAGCTATTCATTTTCTTATTTGTCCACAAACGTAGAATCTCAACGCATGTTTGGCATACCTTTTGCCGAATCCAAGGTTTGTCTTTCATTTCCAGTGTGTAACCAAAGTCATTTTTGTAAGCCTCACTTACGAACGCTGTCACATTAAAACGGTATTCTTTTCATTTCCGCAAATGAAACAAAAATGATATGGATCATTGACACAAAAAGAAATTTGATGTGTTGCAAACATCAGCACAAAATCATAATTCCCTCTTCACTCTTGTGCTGCGTTAAGAATAACATCAAATTCAATACAAAATACAATCGATCCATGAATGAGTAAAAAAAAAAATGGTTAACAAAATTTTTTTTAAAAAATTTTTTTATGTTAATAGCAAAGACAAATTGACGTACAAGTATTAATGTGTGTTTTATTAGAAAACTTTTGTATTTTTTTTTTTTTTTTTTAATTTTGGCTCCTAAGTGTGTCTGCGAATAAATACCATTAATTTCTTGATATTTTTACTATTAATTGTATTCGTTTTTAATAAAAAATTAAATTCAATGAAAAAAAATATAAGGGAAATGTTATAACCGGCACGTAAACGATTTTAGTGATTGAAGAGGGTAAAGTTAAAGCCAGATGTTTAAAAAATGTTAAATGTTTTTAAAGATTTGCTACGTTTTTATTTATATCTTTTAGAAGAAAACCACACATACATAATAGGAATATTTAATATTATTCAAAAGAAAACGTCATAATTTTTATTGCATGATAAATATTAAAACTTACTAACATTTACAAATGTATTTCTACCTGCTTTCGGTAGATAAACGTTGGTTTTACACATGGTAGAATAAGTATAAAGTATGGTCATTAGAATTTTTATTCTCAACTTTAAAACCCATATAACGTCACACAAAAGAAAATAAGGAAAAAAATTAAAACAAGAGTCAAAAATCAAATAAATTTATTTGACATTACATGGGTAAATAATGACAACTCTCCCTCATGAACTTACTTATTATTCTATGGTTTTACATACAAATCATGTTTATAACAGGGTTTAAAAAACTGCAGTCGAATCCAAGAACTGTCAAACAAAAAACGAAAATTTGTGTACAACTTTTCGAAGCGACTGTTTACATTTAATGAATCAGAAGTACTGCTCGTAATTTCTACAAATAGATATCTAGCTTTGTATAGATCTCTATGGTGTAACGAATTTTTCATAATTTTAACACGTATGTCTTACCTACTGGTAAAACTTTAGTGTATTTTACACCATCGATTTTTGACAGTTAAATCAAAAAATTAATAAAAAATACATATATTGCCATATTTCAAAAGAAAACATAAAGGAAAACACACGTAGGCAAAATTAACGTTGAAATTACCAAAATAGTTTTACTGGATAGGTAAAGCGAACTCTTAGGTACGAACACAACCAGATATCTCTTTGCAGAAATTACGGGCATAAAAGCGACAGATTTTTGTTTTTTGCCAATGACAATTGAAGAAGTGGAAGAAATGTTTCTTCAACTTTGACTGCAGTTTTTTAAATGCTGGTTAAAAATACCTTAATTTAGTTCTTTTTACTAAATTTAACTAAAATTTATTTTTAAATTAGGGGAACTACTTCGTGTACTTCCTAAGAATTTACTTAAAAATTGTAACATTATTTATTATAACTCACTAACCAGACCAAAAGGCAGGTTTTTTTTATATAAAACAAAAAAATTGTCGACTTGCTTACGAAAAAACGCTTATATGTACTGTATAGGGAGATCGAACGGTTATTATTCGACCGGTTTTAACCGGTTATTTTAGCTTTGCCCAAGTCGGTTACTTTAAAATGCCCATTTTTCGAATATCGAATAAACCGGTTATTTTGGTATAATAAACCGGTTATTTCAGTAATGTGTAATTTATATACATTTTCCTTACTCTTGTTGTAAGTTTGTGCAAGAGCATTCTAAATATTAAATATATTTTTATATAAAGGTTATCTCTATATATTTTTCGAACGCGATCAAAAAGACAAAGATAGTTGCCTGAAGTGCCCTAAAATGATAAGTTGTAAATGTTCTTCCATGTCACGACTTCTTAATCACCATTAATTAGCATACATGCTTGACATTAATGTGATCCAAATGAAACTTAACTCGAAGTAGTTCTAAGGAGAGGACAAATAATAATTAAAATACGCTGCAAAAAATGGATCATTGGGTGAAATATTAGCCCGTTGTGTTGCCGACGACGAAATGCCCGTTAAGGCACTAAAAAATCTTAAATAGTTCTAGCATCTCTTCATGCGGAAAACTACAACATTACGGCGAAATCAACGATATGGGAAAGAATTTTACAATTTTTATTTATTAAAATACCAAGAACTAAAAAACAAAAATGAAGAAATCAAGCAATGCCATGTAATGTTTTAAATTGTAGTCGACGAATTGACAAATATTTTACACAAAAATAATGTTCAGTTCACTACTCGTTTCTATAATGCTGAAACAATTTGAAATATTTAATCCTTGCTAAGAGGTTTTGTTTGCAACTTTATAAAATTCCTATAGTTAATTTGCTTTTGCAAAACGTTTGTCTAGTTAAAATATCATTCAATAGTTTCTAAATTACATTATACAAATAGCTTCTTACAAATCAATAAAAAATTGTTAAAAATTTAGCTAAAGTTTGATCAATTTACTGGTCCCACTTTTCTTGGATTTTATAGTAAAATATTTGTTAGGTCTGATCTAAGTCATATCTATGTATATTGTTGGTTCCTTACCTTTGCAAATTGTTTTGTTTTTATTCAAATTAACGTTTTATTTTAAAAACTTATTTGATTTTTGTGTTTTTAAGTATTCGAATTTAAACCGGTTAACCGGTTATTTAAAAATTGCTTAACCGAAAACCGGGTTTTTTAAAATAGCAACTATTCGTAATATTCTTTTTTTTTTTTTTTTTTTTTTTTTTTTTTCATTATTTATTTATTGAATCTTCATATATTAAATATGAACTAACAATAATTAATCAAATCTTATCCTAATATTTGCTTTATGTCCTGCCAGTGCCAAACACAAAAGATTTAGTCATCACGGTTTCTGTTTACATATATAGGTGTTTATCGCTCATCTGATTGGGTGAGTGCAGCAGTGTCTCTTCTTCTTAAGCGAGTGTGGCCGCCATAATTTAAAATATTTCTACCTAATGGATTTGGGTGCAGTTCCAGCCTTTTTAAATATTTTACTGCATATTTCGTTATCATAGTTTTTACTAATGGCACATTGAGATCCTTGTGGATATTTGAGTTTTTGACGTACCAGGGGGCGGCTGTGATTATTCGAAGAAGTTTATTTTGGCGCCTTTGAATTTTTTCGATGTTAGAAGCCGAGGCAGTGCCCCATAACTGAATACCGTAGCACCAAATTTTATTTCTTGTCTTAGCAAACTGTATTGAGCTAAATTTTACAACAATATCATTAAGGCTTGCAGTTAATGACGTAGTAAAGTATTTCCCGAGATTGTGTGTTATATGGATCATTTCGAGTCTTGTGGAATTAGATTATTCTAAATCGCACCACAAAAGCGTTATTCGTTACGCTATTAGCCATACTTACATGATTTCCGAGAGTGGTCTTAACATGGGACCGTGGGTAAATTATGGACCGACCTTCGCGGAATTTGGTGACATACAAGAGGAATTTTTAGAAATTTAATGACAATCGGTGCATTCCGCCACAAACTTATGTTAGATTGTTTCAAATTTTTAGGGATGTTTCCTACTTTTTTTCTTTCTATGCTAATCCCGCGAAGATCTACGCTTGTCTACAGGAGAGAAGCTAGTCTCTGGCGGGAATCGAACCCGCAACGGCGGCGCTGATAGACTAGCTCACTACCAACTAGCCTACCGGGGCACCCTACTGAACCGATTCTGCTGGAATTCGATCCTAAAATGCCTAGGAGAACTAAACACAGTTTGACACCCAAATGGCTAAATCAAAATAGAGATACTGAAGGACCCAGAACATATATACTTTATGGGATCTTAGATGAATATTAAAAAAACTTTCACCACTGATGATTAAGGGTTCAAATTGTAAAAAATATGTGTTATTGAATAGGTAAATTTTACTTCTCCTTGATGCTCAATTTGTTAAACGGTAAAATTGTTTCAGAGTTCCTTCTCCGTAGTGTTGAGTTTTCTGTTCTGATTCGCCCTTCCAAAAATGACATTCCTCTTGACTTCAATATGTTCATGCTTATTATGCAAATGAGCTCTGAATTTGACAATGTTTATAAGTATATAGATTTCTATGATCATATTGGCATCAAAAATAATCACTTAAATATCTTAAAATATCTTTAATCTTTTTTATTCGTTTTTGTTATATAATAGATGCTAGATTTATTTCATTTAAGAAAACTAGCCAACTAGTAAGAATTCTCAGTTTCATTTGAGTATTAGGTAAATAAATAAAATTTGGGCGGGAATCCCGGTATCCCGGGAATTAAATTTTACCGCTTTCTCGGGAATCCAAAAAGTGCGGGAAAAAAATATAGATACTATAAATTTGTTTACTGGTGCAAATTTGTTAATTGAAATCAACTTAGACGCCCATTCAAACACCATACAGATTTCTATATATCTGGAGAACGCAAGACCCAATTTCTAAATTAGGTACAATCATCTTGGTTATCATTACACAACATCTGACAAAATGTGAGCATGAATGGAAAAGTGCACGTGGCACACAATAAATAAAAACCCAAAGAACGGTAAGAAAAATTTTTCCGAATTTGGCACACATAGCTGGGATATCAAATGGGCGGTATTGAAGAAATGGGCGTGTCAGCTTTAATACAAAGATATAATCGATTTCGGTATATCTGGAGATCTGAAGGAGAAAAATTGTGTACTCATAGCTGGCATGTCAGTACACTAAATCCGCCAAAAAGTGGGTGTTATTGGATAAGTGGGTGTGGCACCTCCCATACAAAGACAATTTAGGTTTCCGTATATCTGGGGAACGGCAACAGCTTACAAACTTCTTGGTTATCGTGGGCGGGATAAGTGGGCATGGCACAAAATAAAATTCTGTAGATCTTTAGAACGATAAGTGTAAATAAAACTATGTTACAAATAGAACAGTTGTCAGTACACAGCACCTGTCGGAAATGGGCTGGATTGGAGAAGTGGGATTTCTGTATAGAACGGCAACAGCTTAAGTTTGCAAATTTGATATAAATAGATTAGTTATCAATGCACAACATCTGTCAAAACGTGGGTGGGAGTTGATAAAATAAGTCACCGTCCACAATTGCAAATATTTTTGCAGCAGTTCCTAAGTTGGTTGGTTTATGAGTTAAGAAGATTGGGTACACAGTTTCTTGCCCTCTGCACTGCTGGTTTGTAATTCGCACTTTTAAACTTAAAGTTGGATGTGGGTGCATTTGACGTTTTATATATAAAAATCAATAATAATGAAGAGAAAATAAAAATTTTCGAAAGAAAATTGCATAATGTGGGCCCTAATGCAATTTAAAAGTAGTATATCAAAAAGTTGCTGAAAACACCATTGCAACACCATTATTATTTTTTGGTAATGATGTTGCCAGATATTGAAACTTTTTGCATGATCATAAATTAATTTTTAAGCACAGGATTTTAATTCTTCTTCTTAGCCAATCATTCGCAATTAATCTTTTATTTTAATTGTCTCCCACTTTTCATAACAAAGGGAACATTATATTCGTTTCAACCCACAACGCATTTAATGCAATTTGCTTGTCTATGAAATAATTTGTAATTTTAGTAAAGTAACATCTGATAAATAGATAATCTTTATTTAATAGCCTACGCGTGTACACACATCTATAGAATAAATAAAAAAAATAAAAAATATTTTAATTTTTATAACAATTTAGTTCTTAAATGGTCAAGAATTCAAATATTACAAACGCAAAAAAAACGTTATAATGTCCACTCATTTCCGTTGAAATTAAGATTTTTTTTTTTTTACTTTGCCTACATACATAGTATTATTATCCAGCCAGTCCATCGTTGTCTATTAAAAATTTAAATATTTTTATTTTTCACATTTTTCTAGTAAATGATGAACATGAATGAATTTTTATTACTCCATTACAGATCTCAATCTACAAAGAACAAATTTTCCACGGTTATTCTATTCTTTGGCATACAACACAACATACAATACTCCTGATAAGGAACCACCGCTAATGGCAAATAGTTAAATTGATAAGCTGTGAGTGCAATTTAAAATTTTATTAACATCAGCCCAAATTACAATAAAAACGCGTGATTGCAATAAAACGAAGACGCTGCAATACAATTTAGTTGACATAAATTTTGTTTTAGGACAGATAATTGTGTGCGTGTGTGTGAAGCTGTGCTCCTTCGGTCAGTGTGACCAGATTTTAAAAAATTGTACAGGTAATTTGATTTTTAACAGAGCTGCCACGTCTTAAAAATTATTATTACCAAAATTTGTTAAAATGTTACCAAATGTGAAAAATATAAGCAAATTTAAAATGAATTTTATTAATTGAAAAAAAAAACATTAACAATTTTAAGTTGCATTGTAGCACATGGGTCCGTCAAATTTCTACACAATATTCAGTTTATTATAAGTTTTTAAATTAAAACTTATTTTGAATATGGCCTTCACAATAGGGCTTCGGGATTGGTTTTTCCGAATCTCGGAATTCGGGAGGGAAGAAAATATTTCGGGATCCATATTTCGGCATCCCGGAATTTTCGGGTTATTTTGAATCACGGAATTCACGGGATTATTAAAAAATTTCAGCATTTTTCGGGATTTTTTTAATTATTTTTTTATTTATACCCAAATATAAAAGCTTTTTAAACTGTATTAAAATCAACTAAATTTTTCAGTTAAAATGCATATTTCATGCACATATTATTTTTTTTTGTAAAATATGTAAATAAAAAAAAATATAAATTATTAATTGATCACAAAGATCATGTAACAAAAAACTTAAAAATCTTATTTTTATCCATATTTGATTATTGATATAAAAAAATACACAATTTCCACACTACACCATTTTTAAATGAATTTTAAAATTGTCGAAATATACTTATTTTTGAGTTTTCTAGATGTATTTTAAAATTGTCCAAACATTTGAAATTTTTCTAAATATATTTAAAACTTGTACAAAAATAATTTAAAATTTTCAAATACAATTTAAAATTTTCCATATGTATTTATTAAAATTCTACAAATGTCTTTCAATATGTATTTCAACATACTGAAATATTTCAACAAATGTATTTGAAAAATTTCGAACTGTATTTTAAAATTGTCCATATGTATTTTAAAACCATCTAAATGTATTTACAACTGTTCAAATGTATTTTACAACTGTTAAATTGTATTTACAAATTTTCGAAATGTATTTCAAAATTTTTTATATTTATAAACATATGTGATTATATACATACATATATGTATAAATATCTATGCATAACTCCGGTGAGAATCATTGAGGCTCTTTGGGGGTGACCCCTTTAACTGAAATTTCCTATTTTTCAAAATTCCTTTTACAAACTCCATAGAAATGGGGTAAATTTTTTTGGTTTGGAGCGGGTTGGTAGGAATATCCAATTTTCATTCTTTTGTATCCACAACTGCATTAGTATATATAATATACAGACATACATATACATATGTATCATTGCGTCATATAAAATTATGATTTTATTACTATTTTTTTAAATTTTATTTATGTATATGCAATACATAAACAGCTGTATAGAAAAAAGTACCAAAAATATTTATAAATTCAAATTTCCGAAAAGTACCAAAATGTGCTTCTTAACGAGAGGAGAACACATCACATTCTATCTTTATTACTTAGAAGATATTTCGGTTACCAAAAAAGTACCAAAATTATATTTTTTTCCTTTTCCGTTCAAAAAATGTACAAATTGAAAAAAACTACCAAGCACATGTCAATTTAATTTTTGATTCAATAATAATATTTTTGAATTTTATGTCTACCCCTGTTATATCACGAGATATAAGGTTACCGATTTTACCCGTTTTTATCCATTTCTAAGCCTTCAGAGTGTGATATATACCCCCCACCATTTCACCACATTGTTAAATGTCCATAAAGTCCATTTTTGAAAATTTTAAATATAGCATTTTTTAAAAATTTCATTTTCTGAAATTCCAAAATTATTTTAGGTATAGCTCTACAATGGTACCATAGATTACCCATTGGACCACAATTTCTATATAGTGTGTTAGGTGTACCCCTAACCATTTTTAAAAAATTGAGTTTTTCAAATCTGAAATTCCATAATGATTTCAGATATCCCAATACCAGCATCCTCTTAAGAACTATTTTATTATGTCGAACCTGTTCCATTTCCATTTAGTATCCTCAAAAATATACTTTTTATATTGCAGGAGCACTGTTAAATGCAATGTTAACTGCAAACAGTTGCTGTTAAGAAATTGTGGTGTATGTCTCTGCTAGGGATGGGCAATAAATATCGATATTTAAAAAAATTATAATTGTTATATATCGCCGATATTAAAAATACCCATATATCGATACATCGATATTTATCTACGACTATCGAATTCGATATTTTTAAGACTCTTTAAAATAAAATTCAACATTTAACCGTTGCTCAACTGCTTGCAATACTGTTGTTTTTTAAGAATTGCATCATATGTTTTTTAACAAATATGTATTAAGGAAATAACGGCGCTTTTCCATTGTACAATTTCATAGATTACACAGTTCAGTGTCGCGGTTTTTGAAGAGATGACAACAACAAAATAAGCGCGGAAAAAATATTCAGAAAAGGGTTCCTAGAATTATGCAAAGAATCGCCTTAATTATGGCGTATTAGCAGCAATAGTACTCATGAAAGTATTTTGTTTTTTTTTTTTATTTGAGCATGTTCTCATATATTAAAAATAAAATATTGCACAGTTTACTTGTATAGTATGTGTCACAAGTTTCGTTTACCGGCAGTATTTAATCCGGCCGGCATTATATAATCCCAATGATTTATTTTTTTTTTTTTTTTTTAGATTTCATAAAAAAATTTTGTATTCTTTACTTTTTTTATTTTATTTTTTTTTTTTATTGTAGAATTAACTGCCGGTCTCTCGATTTTAAACGAAAACTTCGTTCGCGTAAATTAACATAAAAACTAAATTTTAAAATTGATTGCTGCTTTAAATAAAAGTTAAGCGAATGAAAGTTTCGTTCGAAATTAAAGGAAACAATAAAAAGTGAGAATGGAATTTCATGTAATATGTTTGTACCTATGTAAATATGTATTGACATAGGTATATTAAGTTTTTAAATTTGGTAATAATTTCAGCGTAATACGTTCGATACATCGATATATCGATATTTTTAATTAATAATAAATATCAATACTCTTAAAAAATATCGATACGATATATATCGATATATTTTTTCAATTTGGCCATCCCCAGTTTCTGCTAGTTAAATACGTATTTATCCTCACACACATACATTTTTATTATTTATCAGAAAGTCAGGTATATTAGGAACAAAATAGGCCCTATATCATGGAAATCAGTGGGCAAAAGTTAATTATGGTCATGACTCATTTTTAGCCAGAAATAAAGCAAGCGGCTTGGTAATAGCTCTCATCATTACTTGATAGTGAATTGTCCGATTTAATGATGAAACAGAACTGAGTCTTCAACTTCAGGCAAAAATTTTTAAGCCCATAATTAAAACGTCGACCGTAACTGCAATTTTCTCTCATTTCTTTCGTTTTCTTTTGTTCTTTTTTTTTCTTTGTTTACAAAATGTATGAAATTGAACGAAAGTATGGTAGCATTGTTGGGAGAATAATTGTCTCTATGTGAGAGCATGAGAAAAAAGTCTTCAAAATAAAATTGATTTTATTTCTCGACCGCATTCTCAGGCATAATTTTATGTCAAACTGTATGGAAAACAACGTTCAGCCCCAGTTCTGTTTCAACATTTAGATAAAATAATACCAGCAAAAAGTAGCCTTTCAAAAAGCATAAATAATTGGCCATGCCATGGAAATAAAAATTACGTGAAATTAAAATCGAACAAATTTTTAAAACTCTCCCGTATTTAAAGTTCATAAACATATTTCCTTTTATATACCTCATACTTTGAGGACCACTTTCCTTTACCTAAACTAGTTTTGAAATCAGAAAAAACTGCGTTCATTTTAATAAAAATGCAATTGAAAATCTTCGTCGATTCCAATTTCAAGTGATTTTCATCAATAAGCTCGGACTTTTTGAAAGAAAACTTTCATAGTATGAACCCACTAAGTAATAAGAACATTTTTAGAAATCACACTGTCGAATTTAGTAAAAGATCGGCCGGTCCCATATAACTCGTACTTTTGGAATAGACTTAAAACTACAACGAATTATAATACTGTGAAGTCAGTTTTTATAAAGATTGGTTTATAATTTATAGATCCCATATAAAGCTCATTTATGAAATTAGGTAGAAAAGATACGACACAGCCGAATATATCACTTTTACTTGTTTAGACATTTTTCAAGAAGTTCTTAAATCTCTGGAATAACAAAAGTAACAATGATACCAACGTGATTTTTTTTTTTTTTTTTTTTTTTTTGACAAATGGTGGAAACTTTTTAAACGAACAAATGATGCCCCTTTTAATTTCACATGTATAGGTACATATAAACCACCAAGGTGCAAATTTCAAAATAAATATTAAGTTTTTGAAAATATAATAAGAAAAAAAATTCCAAAATTAATTTATTTTACTTTGAGCCGATCAATTATACATACATATGTATGTATATAGTACGTGCTATAAAATTTATGTTTGCCAAAAATAAAAACGCACAAAAAATATCTGTTCTTGTGATGTTTTTAAATATTGACGTAGGTTGTGCTGGGGGAGTCATGTTTGCGTATGAGAGGGCACGTCTCCTAATCACGAGTCTTAAAAAATCAGAACAACAAAAACGATCTCAACGATGCGAAAGAGAAAAAATATATAAACTTACACCATACTGGCACACAATAAGCACATCTGTTTAATGACCCCCAAATATACTTAAAAAATACTGTTTAAAAAAATTTTATATATATACGAGGGACGTATTGAAAGTGTTTGCAATAATTTTTCTCTATCCTTTTAAAATATATTTACTTTTCTAGCATTATTGTATATGGGCCCTTCCACAGGGAACCTCTCTTTAAATTACGTTACACCACCAAGCAGCTACGCATATATTTTAGACCCATGTTGTTGAAATTCTTCCTCTCTTTCACTAAATGTAAAGCTAGCTGCACTTTACACCAAAATACAAAGAAGTAAATAATATATAAATTTTTTTTTGGAATCAATTTAAGATGCTTGCTCGCTAAAGGTGCCCAAAAGTAGACTTCTGTGGAAATACAAATATTCAACTAATGGGGATGCCTTACATTTCTATTAAAAAAAATCGGAAAATAGAAAAAAAGAGTGTAATACACACGCAGAAAAAGAACATTGTACTATACTGCCGTGCCTAGGAAATGCCTTTTTTAATTTTGATGCCAATAAATTCCTTTAATATTTTTTTAAAATACATTGTTAAAAGTGATGATGCAAATACAAAAATAAAAAATTAAAATTTCAGTTTTCTCTGATTTTCATTTTTACACTTTACTGCCTTTTTTTCTTAGAATACATATTGCATTTGATCAGTTTTTCAGTAGAAGCAAAACAATTTTTAATCTACTGCCAGGCCCACAATGTCGACAAGAACAGTTCTTTCGCAAATTTATATTAAAAATAATAAAAACTTTAAATTTGATTTTTTTTTTTCAATACAGTAGAATCGCGAAAAAGTTAACTCTCGTAAAAGTTAATCTCGCGGTTAAGTTAACCAAATATTAGCGCCTATGTACTAATAAAAAAAAATTTCAACAAAACATAACAAACAGATTAGATTTTAAGCCGAAAGGAAAACATTACATACACCGAAATATGCCGATCTTAAAGCAAGTTTGTACAAATGTTTTTCTTGGAGCAACGAAAACGTAATTTCGCATTGACTGTTCCAATTTCAATATCAATAGCTGAGCACGAGTTTGCGTTACTTCAACCTGAAAAGACAATAATGTCAGTAATGACTGACTGGAAAATTTTAGAAAATGCACAGATTTCGCTATCTGAAGAACTTCTTTCATTATTACAAACGTCAGATATCGTATCTTTAGTTTATAATTCATGACTGATTGTATAATTATTAATTATTAATTGTAGTGCAAGAGCACTTGTGAACTTGAAACCAGGCGGTACAAATTAGATATGTTTCTTTCTTGAAATGATGAAAACTAAGTCATTGAAATAAATATATGTATGGTTATTATTTCATTTTTTTACAATTAAAAACCGCTTAAAAAAGTTCGTAATTCGAACAAGTTAACAGCCCTTAGGACATTTTGGTTAACTTTTCCGCGATTCTACTGTATTAACATACGAAAGAAATGTTCTTGTCGACATTGTGGGCCAGGAAGTTAATATTTAAAGGCAAATGAAAAATAATTTTTAAGCCAACCATTTCTTTATCAAAAACGAGACAAAATAACACAATATTTTTGCAGCGGGTAGATAAAAATATTGCGCGCGATTTTTCCAAAAAGTGAAAACATAAAAATTTTAAGTTAATACGCTCTTGTTGACCAAGTGCGTTATTTTTAATCAAAATTTAAAATTATAATGCCTAAAAAGCGATTTTTTTTTGTGCTGTAAATCGTATTTTTCGGTCTGAATAAAGTTGCCCAGCAGCAAGCACTAAATAGCTGATCATTTGCAACGCCGCGCCGTTAGGTAGTGCTAAAAGGTTATTTCTGGTCACAGCCTCAAGATTTATAAGTAGACTGGAGTTCTATAATGGAAATTTTTCTGTATTTCGTGGACTTAAAAGTTCACTCAAATACATTTCGATTTCAGTATCAACAACATTTTCGTCCAGTTCTTCTTCGACTTGTTCATATGGTGCTTTCGAGTTATTTTCATATACACACATGGATAATAACTATCTAATTTCATTAAACAGTTCGGTGTTCGGTAAAAATTTCGCCGAAAACCGAACTTTGGTCGAACATTATGTTTTGGCGAACTCCGTAACCGAACCCGAATGTTCACTATTGATTAGAATTCAATGGCACATTCTATAAACTACCCAGGTTCTAAAATGAAATGTCAAAAAGAGGGAGATTGGAAAATAAATAGCCAAATAAATATCTTTTCAGCTACCCCTCGTAAATAATATATTATGTAGCAAAGAAAGAAGATGAGGAGGTTCAGTTTTGCCACACACATGATTCAGCAAAATAATCACTCTCAGCAAGTGACAGTGAGAAGAGCGAACATGCATCCATGAGAAAATGATAAAAATTTAAACAAACAAAAACAAATTCAGCATGAATAAAAAATAGACACACACGTTAATAAACGAAATACTGAGTGTGAATTTTATTGGGATTTTGCTGAGCACAACAAAAAAAAAAAATAATTGTGGATGAAAAATATAAACACTGCACACAGTTGATAGAAGAATCACTTTTGCTTTACAACTCAAAGTGTAAACGTCGCGTAGTTGATTATTCTCTGCGAAACCAACAGAGAATTTTCAATACACAACAAAATTATTTTAAAAATAAAAATCGGTTTAAATAAATTTTATAAAAATTATACGAAAAAAAATAATAAAAGTGACAAAATTAAATAACCATACAATAATTAACAAATTAATTGCATTTAATCAATACCAAAAAATTATAAAAAAATAATAGTAATAAAAAAGCCCACCGTTTTATTTGAAAATAGAAAATAATTAAGGATAAATGTAAAAATTAAAAAAATCCTTTAAGATTTTTTCTTAACAAAAAGTGTTTAATGTTTTTTAATTGTAATTGTTAAATATCAAAAAAAATAATTCAAAATGTGCCATAACTCTGTATTAGAAAACGAACAAATCGAAAAGTGCATTGAAAATGGTATGCCAACAAAAATTATAAAAACGATTAAATATACCATGAGAAAACGTGCTGCTAATAAAGAAATCGATCAAAAAATACAAAAACAACAACAAACCACCTCTTACGAAAACTCTTCTAAAAACATTGATAAAATTAAACAAACTAATTCCCAAGAGTCTTTAAATAGCTCCCCCCCAGCACTTATATCCAAATGTCCTTTTGGTCATGGGAAATTTACTACACCAGCAGCAGCAATTTTCTCTACACCTCTAACACCACCCACAACAACAACCACAGCATCCTCTCTAATTGCTGATGATTTAAAATTTTTGAACAATAACAACAACAACATGTATGAACGATTTCCTCAAATTTCACAATTAAACACAGCCATTACGACAACATCAAAAATAAAATTACCAGCAACAGACAATGGCAGCACCATCAGAAATTTGAGTGGCCACTTTGATGACGATCATCCAAAATTGTTGTTGGCAACGGGAAAAATATATAACGATGACATTTTGGCTAAAAGTACTCAGCTTACAAGAGAATTTGCATACACAATGCAACAGGCGATAAGAAGGTTACAAAGCAGCAAGATTTACACGTGAGTTTATGTCATTCTATTAAATTTTAATTTAAACATTTTCTTTTTTTTTTCTTTCGTTAAACTTGTTGTATATTGGTAAGCGAGTTTGTGTCTGTGTCAGCGGTTTACTCTCTATATGTACAGATATATGTACATACATACTTTGTAAAGTATATGAAAATACAGTATGTGGCAAGCAAAAGTTCGTGCTAAATTAATTTCTTATGTAATTAAACATTTTAAATATTTTTCAAAGGAGATTATTACAAAATTTAAAAATTTTCATTTTTCCCAAGAATATAATAACCGGTGTTCATATACATACACCCAATGTAAAATTTTTACATAATTTTCTCTTTTTTCACAAAAAAATACAGTTCCTCATTGTGGTATACGACTGTACATTAAAAAAATATTTTTTTGGCCTCCACGAAAAATTTATAAATTTTGAATTAACCAACCCCCTTTATGCCGTTGATTCACAATCCTATTCAGTTGTACGATTTGTCAAAAAATCGTGTGTGCTCATAAAGTATTTGACCTAAAAAATAAATTGAGTGGCAGATTTTTTTGACAAGTCTGTTCAAATTACAAATGTCTATGAACATTTTCATAGATTGCATGCGTGCAGAGTTGCATTTTCTTGTGAAGTAGCTAAGTCTAATAATTTTCCATCATTTATGACATTTTTTTTTGTGACGGATAGCATGAATTCTGTTAAATTATCGTGTGAATGAATCGCACGATTTTGTAATATGGAACCATTGAGACAGGTGCATATATACATACATATTTGTTAATAATACAAAAAAAAATGTGAAACTTAAAATAAATATTTAAACTTTTTGAATATTTTATAAATGTTCCCATTTTTCCTTTTACTTTAAATAAATACACACATACAGTTTCGAAAAAAATAATAGGGACTATATTTTTCTTCCAAATAACATGGCGTAGAAATTTTTTCATTGAACTTTTATTTATAAGGCTGACTGTAAAATTCATTCAGAGAACACTTCTGAGAAATTATAAAAAATAAAATTGGTACATTGCTGTATTTTTTGTTTGGCTAGATTTCGTTGTTATTAAGCCCGAGTTTCCTTGTAATAAAAACAAAATTTTTTATTACAATTTCCCCAACGTTTCATCGGTACTCGTATATGCCGACATATTGAGTGGTCGTCTATTTATTAAATACAAACATGTATTTAACAAAAAAATATTTTCCAAAACATATTAATCGACAAATAGGAAGGTATTTGGCCAAACGTTCAAGAAAGCTTAGTACTCAATTTCCCCAGAACCTGTTCCAATCTCGTGTATTTTGTAAAGCGGAGATGCGAATAAATAATTAAAATAAAATGATCTACCAAATATTAAAATAATATGTATTTGGACTAGACTAGACTGTAACTTTTTTTTTATAGACAACTGAAGAGCTTTAGTTTAATATATATTTTAACCTATTTATGAAAAACTAAATAAAAACTTAAGAAACTATTAAAAATTATATGTGTCCCTAATATGTTATCCGACACTGTATGTACTGGCATACATATCCATACATACATCCATAATTCAAATGTCTTTAATAAAAGTTTCCTTTTTTATAAAAAGAAAATCTATTTATAAAAAGTTTTTTTAACTAAACAATTTTTTTTTTTTTTGGTGTCTTATTATTAACTTATGCCAAATGCATGAACTTGAAACAATTAATTTAAATTGAAATAACAAAATTTTTAGCAACAAATTTATTGTTGCTAACACAATACATAAATAAATATTACTCACAAAAAAGTAAAAACTATCAGTTGACAGAAAATTATCGCACACTAGCTTAAAATAAAAAAATTGTTAAAGATGTACATTTTACTTGTTTTTATTGATAAGAGATTTTAACAGTTTAAAGTTAAATCAAAATAAAAAACATGTTTACATTTTAAAAGTTTAAATTACAAATAAATAATATTGAATTGAACAAAACTATTTGCTAAGGAAAGAAAAAAGTTGTGAAAATGTAGTAGTCATAGTAGTGGGAGACACTTTTCTATAAGTTTTACAAAATTTGATTTAATTTAAATTAAAATATGGGCACTTGCACAGAGAATCTTTATTTTGGCCAAGTAAGGCCATCAAGCCAATTAGGGCTTGTATTTTAGACCCATGTTGTTGAAAATTTCCCTCTCTTTCACTTTTGCTTTGCACCAAAATACAATAAAGTAAATATTATATAAATTTTTCTTTGGAAACAATTTAAAATGCTTGGTGGTGTAACGTGGCAAAAAGTAGACGTTTCTGTGATATGAATTATTTGAATTATTTTAAGAAAATTAAAGAAATTAAGGACTTTTTTGTAAAAGATTTTCTTATTTCATAATATTTTCTTTAATTTTCAGTTGCCAAATTTCATTTATGCACATATCGATAGCTTAATATAAAAAAGACTGAATTTTTTTCAAAATAAAGATTTTTTATCAAAGTTATTTTTGGAAATACAATTATTAATTTGTTGTGCTTAATTCCCTATTTTCATGCCTAGTAAAACAACTGAAAATTTATTATTGGAGGTTAAGCTGTTTCTATGCGCATTTCACTGGTTGCTTAGGCCAGATCATCAGGAAACGTTTTTCAAAAAAAATTTAGAAAAGCCAAAAATATAAGCAACCAGTGAAATGCACATAGAAACAGTTTTTACTCCAACAATAAATTTTCATTTGTTTTATCAAGAATGAAAATAGGGAATAAAGCACAACAAATGAAATCTTTTAATAAAGATTTTTGTTCATTTTGGTCGACAAATGGCAAATGTTATTTCATTAAAATTTCAGAGCGCATTAAAACTTATTTTTTGTCTAAAATTCAACGGATTTTATTCAGTTCTTTCTTTCCTCTGTGAACTAATAAAAAATCGAGTAACGCCTTTTATATATTAAGCCAGCGATATGTATGTTGAATGTGTTAAAAAATATTAAACATTTCAGTGTTACACTAACGCCATATTATACAGCAATTTTATAATACATAATACGAAAAATAATTCCATAATCATTTTAGCGTTTTTTAAAATGAAAAATAAATTTTTTTAATAGGGAAACCTTTTTCCCCTTCACTAACTTAAAATTACTCTTAATTAGGGTTTTTATTTTCCCGCACTTTTTTGATGATATCGGGAAAGTGGAAAATAAAAATAATTTTCCAGGCATTCCAGTATTCCCGCCCAAAATAAAATTCAATTCCTTGCAAAACTTTCCTAATATTCATTTAAAGCCCCATAAGTATATATTTATATATGAGGGGCTTAATGTGCAAGGGGTTTAAGTGCTTTGTTTTTCAATTGAGATTACATATGGAATAAGTAGGTGAAGTTCAGAGAAGTTCAGAACACAAGAGGTGAATGTGCAATTCCGTTAGCGAGATATGGCGACCAATTCTAGCAGGTGTCATTAAAATACCTGTTTCGCTTGGAGCACACGGGGTATATGATTACTTAATCTAAATTTTTAAAAGAAGCCACTTAAGCTCTTGTGCTTTAAACCCCTCATATATATTCTGGGTGCTTGAGTAATTCATAGCCGATTAAGCCATGTAACAGAAAAAAACAACAAAAATAGCTATTTTGGTGCCAAATTGTTTCTTGTTTAGAAGTAAAAGAGTTAGACACCCAAATGTGGAATAACCTCCCCAAAAAAATTGAGAAAAACTAACATAAATTGGTGGCGCAATGCAGCGATTGTTATTTTATTTTAACAAATTCGTTTTATTTTTAATTTACCGTAGGCCGAATAAGAATCGTTTGTTAATGAAACCCCTTTTGTAATTTTTTATAGCAAAGACCTTTTATTACGAAAATCTGTAGGTCATATGATAATACGTCATTTGATTATGAAAGGCCCCATGTTTTCAGTATTTACAACTGCAGAAGCCTACACAATGTCACAAATGAAATTGTGTGCTGTTTTCAGGTAACAGGCAATTGATTGTTTAGTAAAATTTATATGAAATTAACTCAGTTATTTTAGTGCTTTTCATATAAATTTTAATACACAATCAATTGCCTGTCACCTGGAAACAACATATTAAGCAGTATTTTTTTTCCAAAAGTTTACTTTTTGTGACAAGTGGCTTTTCATAAATAGTCGATTGATATAAATACCACTCCGGAAATCACGTTAGTTGCGAATAATGCTTTTGTGATGAAATTTGGCCTAATCTAGTTTCACAAGACTCGAAATCACACTACTAAATTTCATGAAGATCGAGTTATAATTTATCATAGGCCCCATATTAAACCCACTCTCAGAAAATACTTTAATACGCCTTAAGCCAAAAATAATAATTTGTTCTAGAATTTAGCCGATTACAGTTTGATAAGTCTAGAAATAAAGTATCGTAAAGATCGGCCTATAATGTACACGATACGCCGTATATAAAGTCCGTTTTCGAATATCAGCTAAAAGAAAGCCTGAAACCACAGCAAATATTGATATTGTGGTGAAATTTGCTTGGATAAAGCAGCTAAGACTCTAGGACCACATAAGCTTACTAAATTTTAAGCAAGTTTTTGTTCAAAATATCCCGGGAATCCTGGGGTTAATTCTGGCAGTCGTGATCGAATACTTTTTCGATTCTTATTCTTTCAGTATTACTGAACGAATCGGAATTATTTTTCAGTGTTGTGTAATCTCAAATAAATGCTTTACAACACAGAAAAAAAATTTCGATTCGAGTCTGTACTGAACGACTGCAAAAATAGAATTAAAATTGCTTTCAAATCGAAAAAGTATTCGATCACGACTGCCAGATTTAGCCCGAAAAACCGGGAATTGAAAAGAATTTAATATCCCGGGAATTTTTGGGACGGGCAACCCCAGCGAAAAAATCTACACGCAATACACTTTAAAAACGAAAGTATACAGAATTGGCGGCATTGTATTAACATGATTTCAATTAACATATTTTTTTTATTTACAAAAAAAAATGGCGGCTTAAATAAAAAGAAACTTTATTTGGGGCTATCTTAATATTTACGTTATTACTTTGCCGTCTGCCAGCCACCATTTAATAATCATGGCGTTAAATTTTAAGATAAGTACCTGCACGCCTATAAGTATAGTAAGTTCTCTTGCTACTTCATAGATAATGTAAACTTATCGTAAAATTTGCACTAGAAATTTTTAAAATAAATATGTACTTATGCATTTAGTTCTTAACCTTTACTATTACTGAACTAGTTATTTGTCATTAAACTTTTTTTTGCTACTCAGTGTATAAGGCAATACCAATTTTTATCAAAAAAAAAAGATGTAAACTCTAAGAGATATGTGCATACGAGTATCTTTTAGTTTTTTATAGCTTAAAGAATATCATAAAAACTTTTTTTTTAAAAAAAATCTCTAAAGTGGCCTTACTTTTTGAGTATTTTTATAAAAACCATACTGTTAGTTATTTTTTTTTTTTTTTTGCATTAAATGAGGTGTGACGTATAATAGATATTAAATTAAAATATGACTTAAATGACGTCTAGAACTGATAAGCATGCAGTTTTTACAATTTTATCACACATACACAGTATTTTTTTACTACAACGGAAAGTTTCGTTGTTAACATGGATTATATTATTTTTTGCTTGTGACTTGGTTTTTTTATACTCGTGCAGTTTTCGTGATTTTTTTTTATTACAAAATACATGAATTTTATCATTGTTCTCTATTTAATGTGTTTTTTGTTTTGCACTTTTAATGTTCTCTTTAAAAATACCCCTTTTTATTTTATAGTCCTAAATTTGAGACAATAAAAACCACAATAAAATCTGTTACTTTACAATTGGAATAAAGCAATTTTTTAAGATCGAAAAATGTAATGGTAATGTCAACTAAGCGTTTTTTTTGTCCGCTTAATTCTAACCCGTTTCATACAAGAATCAAATTAAGAAGGCAGCAAAAAAGTTTAAAAGAAAACTAAATAATTTCTAAATTATAAAATTAACCTAAATAAATAATTTGAATTACACACAAATTATAAAATAAGTTGGCAGCACTTTATTATGCATAATGACTTTTTTTTTTTTGCACATTTATGCTAGACCTGTGTGTGCATTCGCTAGTGGAGAGCACTATACAGCAACATACTTCGTTATTTAACGTTTACGACATTAGAAGATGATGGCTTGGTGAGACGGCATAATGATACATTTAGCGGTATGGGGTGGGGAAAAGATTGGCCGTTGTAGTTCATTGAATACAAAAATTGCATGCGTTTTCGCACGTACACCAGTTGTTTTACGTTTTTCAAACAAACTGGGTGTAGTGCAAGAGCGAGCTAAATGCAGAAGCTTGGTTAGAATTTAAATTGAAATTCATGCTTCATTTACAACTAAGAATAACAACTTCGTGTTTTTTTTTTTTTTGTCTCTAATACTTTCTTAGTTTCCTATAAATAATGCATAGAGTAATTGCTTATATAAATTTATTTATTTTTTTCTTCCCACATTTTTAGATTGCTGACCAAAACAACACAACCTGCTCATTTAATGGCAGTTGGTATTGTTACAATTGTATTGCTAACAGTTTGGCCGGAACTTTTTGATGGCAATAACAACTTTAGTGGTCAACAACCAGCAAAGCAACATCCGCACTTCCACCAGCAACAACATTCTATGCATGAACATATTTTGGAAACATCAATGTCATCAGGTCATGGACAAGAAATGACAAGTAAGAGGAATGACATGTTGGCTGTAATGGCTTACTTGGGTGCTTTTTCTACACATTTCGGAGCACAAATATGGATGACTTTTGTGTCGGGTAAGAAACATATTTTTTATTCCTAATTGTATCTAACTCAGTAATTTATAGATCTTAAAGATTTTATAGAGTTTTCTGAAATATAATCTGATGTTTTTTTTTTCAGGGACCGAAAATAGCAGTTATTTTAAAATTTAAAACAAAAAAGGCATAAAGTAGTAAATGTCGGAAAACTGATTTAAGAATACCATATTGATTCTTATGAACAATGCTAAAATATATTGTTTATTAGCAATTAGTATTATGGTTATTTTATTGAACTGTTTAAGGTTTTTAATCCAAATTTTAAATATTTTATTTAGGCTAAAGTTCATTAAATTAAATGTTCATTAAATTATTTTTATGAAGAAAGGAATTTTTACAACATGAAATGAATTAAAATGTACTGATAATTTTTTATTCTTGACTAAGCTGGGAATTGAACCCAGGCTTTCACGAACAGGGTGCTCTGACATGTTTCGATTGTAACGACACAATCTCCTCAAAGAGGTTTGACGTCTTCACAGTCACCGCCATCGAAGGCGGTTGGCAGTCAATAGCCAGACATCAATCTTTAAACCAAATTGGTAGATCGAAATTTGTTTTTGAATGATAATCTATTTTAATTAATTTACATGTTCATCTTTACTTTTGTTCTTCATACTTTTTGTCAAGAATTCTTTTTGAAGTCCAAAGTACATTTTTCTGTTTTTCATGTTTTGGCTCTCTTTTTCTTGTTGACCTTTTTATCAGCACAACTTGAAGGATAAATGTAATATAGAGCTTGTGCCTTAGTTGTTTTAACAATTAGTATTATAATTATTTTATTGAACTGTTTAAGGTTTTTAGTCCAAATTTTTAATATTTTATTCAGGCTAATGTTCATTAAATTAAAAAAAATAACTTAACATTTTTATGAAGAAAGGAATTTTTACAACATGAAATGAATTAAAATTTATTGATAATTTTTCATTCTTGACTGAGCCGGGAATTGAACCCAGGTTATAGTGTTTATTAAAATTTAAATTTTATTTTTCCGAGCAAGAATAAAAGTTATTTTTGGTTTTTAATTTCTTCGAACAAAAAAAACGTTATTTTTTAATTTTTAATAATTTCAAGAGAAAATAAGTTATTTTTTGAGCAAAAACAAAAATAAATTTTTTGGTATGTTTTTTTAGCAAAAATAATTTTTTGATTTTGATTTTTTCGAGCAAAAAAGCAAACAATTTTTAAGTGCTTTCAAACAACTTTTCAAAGTGACAAAAATGTATGATTATGGAAACCATAAATCGATTATAACGTATTTTATTGTTCTTAAATTCCGGAAAATCTACAGTATAACTTCTAAATGTGACGAAGTAGTTTAAATTTGGTAAACAATCGAAAAACACATATACAAAATACTTATAGGGAAGGAAGAGTTTCTATAATGAATAATTTTTTTTAAATTTAAATGATTTTTTTATATTAAAAAAAACAGTTTAAAATTTGTTTTTAATTTTTTGCTCTAAAATTTACTTTTTTACAAATAAGTAAAACAAAATCTTTCTCATCACTGAAGATTGAGTAACCTCTTTAGATAACACTTACATTTATATTTTTCAAATGCAATGTATAAAAATATGGACAAGGTGGCGCAAATATTATTATTCTATCGGAAGATGCAATCAGTTGTTCAAATGGCGGTAAATGATATTTGTACTTTACAAATGTCAAAGCATAACCAATAGGAAATACACGTCAACAAGAAATTAAACGCTATATGTACACCTCCAGAACGCGGAATAATTGTTTAATTGGCTGCATTTCCGGCTCTCTCTCTCTCTCTTTCGTTTTAGTGATAAACACTGGCTGCAAGATCGCGCGCTTTAACCGTTCAAGACTTCTTTTTAGGGAGTTTTTAAAGTCACAGGTCTATGGCAACAAGCCTCAGACTCTTAAATTCCTCAATATACAACGTCAAAAATGCGGCAACGCATCGCCGAAAGTTGTGGCAAGGCTAATGGAAAATTACATAAATCAAAATGCCATAAGTCGGTCTCTTGGCCGATATAATTTTTTTCCTAATTAAATAAAAAAAAAACTTAAGCATCAAATAAACACAAAAGCAAAACTAAAGTTTATTATTTCTTAAAAAAAATTACAGTCAAAAAACATCGGCTGACGACATTTGCGCCACCTCACTATAGGAAATTTCCCCTTTTTTTTGGCCAAAAGTACTTAATTTTTTTCTTGGAGTTTTTGATTTTTTTTTTCACTATGTACTTAAAAACATACTAAAAAAAGCATCCCCGAAGAATAAAGCATCAATGATGCTTTACCGTTATTTTATAAATGCAAAAACATGAGGTTTGTTTATTAAACAAAACGAGGAAGTTACTATATTAAATTAGACGTGTATTTAAGTTTAAAGTTTTTATTCAAAAAATTCATGTAAAAAAAGTGAAAAATGAACAATAATGCTAAAAGTGAGTACTTGTATAGTAGTTAAAAAGATATTCAACTTTTTTTTTAATTTGGTTAAATCGAAGGAAAGAAAAAGACCTTGATGTTATATACTGTAATAATAAATTGCAACTTCACTAAGCTCCAAAAAAAATGATTAAAAGTGATAGATATAACACTTACGCATTTCGATAGAGCCATAAGTTGTCATCCATTCGCAATTTATTTCATCTGCATATACTTGCATATGTCTTAAAAAAAGCGTATTTTTCCAGGTAACTTCAGCGTACTAAATGCAGAATTGCGCGTGACAAACTTTTTTCCCCGTGACGGTGCGTGACTAAAAATTTATTAGCTTAAGGAGGAACACTTCCAAAATGCGAATCTAAAAAATCATTTAGGAGGAACACTTCCAAAAAGAGAATCTAAAAAATCATTTAGTTTGGCCCACTCGTTTGGCTAAAAATTAGTTTTGGCCAAAAAAAAGGGAAAATTTCCTATAGTGCACCTTGTATATCATAAAAATCTAGTAACAACCCAGTTGCTCTGATCTATAACATATGTGCATATACATACATATTCATTGTAAATTAATATGAAATTGTGGTTTGAAATAATAATTTTTTTTATTAATTTTCTTTCATTGCAGGGCTTTCTTTATATTTTTCATTGCCTCGCCATATGTTTGGCCAATGTCAACAGATATTATTTCCAAAATATTTCGCTATGAATGCAGTGCTCAGTATTACAATGCTTATACTTTATGTTAAATTTTTCCTCAACACATGGACTTTAGCACAATGTATACAATTGGGTGCATTGGCTCTAACGGGAGCTATTGAGTTATTGGTAAGATTGTATTTGGCGCCACCACTACTACGTTTGATGCATGAAAAATATAAAATTGAAGATACCATTGGCAGTGGCAAGGAGATTGGCAGTCTAGTACAGGGTGACTTAATAAAATGTCCCCATTATCAGCGTATACACAAGGCCTTCCGTCGCGTACATATGATAGTGGCCATTGGCAATATGATAACAATGGCAGGAAGCTGTTTACAATTATATTACATTGCTAGTCAATTACAAATTTCAATAGTTTTTTAATCGATTAACTTAAATAGTAATATGTGTATGTTAGGTTAGGTTCAATGGGCAGCCGACACGAGGACGGCTCACTTGGGTCCTTATAGCAGTCCCTTTGTGATACCCTAAAAGTTTATGTGTACGTTAAAAATATCAAAATTCAGTCTAATGGGTCGTTTACGAATGGCAACTGAACTTCAGTTGTGTTGCAAGCAGCGAAATCAGGCAACGCCGCTCATGTTAAAATATACAAAACAAATTTGCAGTTGCCTGATTTCGCTGCTCGCAACACAAGTATCCGTAATCGACCCCTAAAGCTGGATTCACCCATTCGTTCCGAACAATATTTTTTTCTGGAGATAAAAATTGAATTAAGCTGCCACATCACATAGTGTTATTACATTTAAGGCGTTTTCTTTTCGAAAAAAAAGTATATTATAAGTGTTACATGCGATTTGACAACATTTCTAAATGCTAACCTCATTTTTCAAAAGTGTTATCTTTACAGAAGAACACAAATTTCGAACACAAATAAAGTACAATTAGTGCTTAAAACGTGAAGCTCTTTTATACCGCTTATTATTTTTTTTTTTATAACGAGAGGCGATCTTAAAAATAAATATTTTTTTCAGAAATAATCACCCCAATTAATAATCAGCCCAATTATAATAAAAATTCCGTGGGAGTTTTTCTTCTTTTTCCATTTTTCCAATGGAATTTAAAAAGGAAAAATGAGAGAAGGGAAAAACTTCCGGTAAATTTTTATTCATAATTGGACTGAATAACAACCAGCTGCTAATCTATAGATTTAAGTTTTCATAAATCCAATGAAATCTTTTAACATAATTACGGTATCCAATGAGCGATTTTAACGAAAAAACTTCATTATAACTGTGAACTTTCATTTGAAAACAGTTAACATTTTTATTTAACCAATGAAGATTATTTTTATAAAAATGTTTAATTAAATATGTGAAGCATTTTTCTTTCAGTGTAGTGTTGCACATATGCCCCTTTGATACAAATGAAGGTTGAAAATGCAGAATTTTTTTCCTTTTTAAGGGGAATATCATGAGAAAAGAACGCGTTACACTTTTAGAATAACACATATATTTTTCAATAAAGAACATAAAGAAATGCAAAAGGCAGAATATATGCAGAATATTACTCAGAAATGAAAACGCTATTAAATTACAACAATTGTTTTTTGCTGAGTAATTGAAATAAAAAAAATCCATTTCAATTAAAAATAATAAAATGACTTTTTATTTTTCGTCCATTTTCTTTAACACACTTTTATAAAACAATTCAAAAGAAGTAGTTCGGTAGCTGTGCTGCCATTTTGTATAAAATTTTACATACGTAAACCATTTGGTAGCTTGGTTTTTTAGGACAAATTTTTCGAAATGGGTGAATCATTCTCAGTAAAAAAATTATTCTCTTAGCAAAAATATTTTTCGGAACGCATGGGTGTTAACAGCTTAAATTTAAATCATAGTTAAAAAATATATTAGTTTAAAATGTTTTTTGAGTTAACAGTTCATTAACTTAAAAAAAGAAATTAAAAATTTCGGCATTTTTCTAAAATCGTACCTAAAATCAATATCATATTCAATCGTTTTGCATGAAATATCATATACCAAAAACATTCTGCATTTTTAGATAAGTATTTTATTTATATATGTATATGTACCTATGTATTTTTTTAAATTCAAAAACAAATTTTTTATTAATTATTAGCCGTAGTTAGTAAAATTTATTAAATTTTGTAAACATCATTCATTCATGAAAATATAATTTTCATCAGTTTTACGTCCCAAGTATTTTCAAAATATCTACAGGTAGGCCCAAAATTACCGAACGAGTTAGAGTTCATTTTAACTTTTTACATAAGACATAATTTTTAAATATTTTTTTTTTTCAAATACAGTATATTAAGGGAGAATATTTTTAATTATATTATGAAAAATTATATCTCGCAAGTGGTAACCATTTTCTGCTTCGCACGTACGTGCTTTTTTTAACATATCTTCCATAACTTTTCGCTAAATTTCGAGTGTAATTATTTTTGTTGGATATTAAGTTATTCCTACTTAATTCCGCAAGTCTTCTTAAAAAAATGCTGAAAAAATAATAATTAGGAATTCAAACTCCTCCGGTCATTTTGGGCCACCCTGTATAATTTATATTACACTCTTAAGTAGTTTATTCGTGTTGTATTCCCAAAAAGTATTATTCATAAAAAAAAAACAATTGTCATTGAGGACTAAGGCTGGGTTTATCTACTTTTTTAAACTAGGTTTAGTTAATCTGAAAACGGATTTGTGCCGCCATTGCCAATTTTGACGGAACAGCTTAATTTTGCTTAAAATTTTGTTCTTTATTGAAATAATAAAAAAAAAAATATATTTCGCGGGAAAAATCCGACTTTCAGACTACGTTTTACTTAGTTAAACTTAACCCACATCTCAAAAACCCGGCCTACCTCTTTTTTTCTTTTCGAATTCCCGAAAAAAAATAATTGAATTATTCAATAAGCAATAACAGCAACAAATACATAGTTCGTAGATCTGTGATAACTCAAAATGTTATTGTAAAATTTAAATCAAACGATATAAACGACAAGAAGGCATATCATTTTCATATTATACCGTTATATATAATTTATCAGAAATATAAATCTTTACATGTTTACAAATGCACATATCCATAAATTCGTAGTTCATAGTAGATATTTATAACAAATTAACGAATTTTTTAGTTAGTAGTTTAGTAAGATATATAAATAATTTTTTTGTAATGGAAAATAAACGATTTACCTATATTTTAGAAATTTTTTATGTAATTTTTGCGTTTTCATGTTTATATAAAACCAAATATGTACATAAATACAAATTAAAAATAATTAAAAAGAAATCTGTGGAGTTTTTAATGAACTTGGGACAATGGATTTGTTTTAAATTATATATTTAAATGAAGTAAGAATCAACAATACAATATGGTAACACTGCTTAAATATTTTCATTTATTTTTTCTTATTTTTAAAAGAGGTACTGTAAATTTAAAATTTCTATTAATTAGTTAACACATGCTGTTACTCAATAACACTAACAGTGATGCTAACTCATTGCAATAATAAAACAATCATACTGAATTCCGTAATTTGAAAAACGTAATAATTGTAATCGACTTTTATTTTGTGAACAAAAAAAAAAACAAATCGTAAAAGACCCTTAAGAAGACTTTAAACTTCTAAAAATTTAAAAATTGCCTAACACATTTTTCGTCGCATTCCTGTTGATCGATTGAAAAAATAGCGTAAGACTCAGTGATGCTAATAGTAGGGATATTTTCTTTTGTGGGAATTTTTTCGGAAATTTTCAAACGTAGAGAAAAAAGAACAAATTTTTTGTTTTAAGGCAAATATAGGGAAATTTTAAAACTGTATCTCATTTTTTAATATATTGTGTAAAATACGTAAATATTCGTATTATTTTCATTTAAAAATTTTACTTTTTCATATAATGGGTGATTCAAGTAGAGATACTTTTTTCAATAGTCTTTTTTTTTGACAGATCACTTGCGAGTCGTGTCATGCTGTCATGTTATTTTTGTTTAGTATTGTTTGGCATTTCATAATGGAAAGACTTACGCCTGAACAACGTCTACAAATCGTTCAACTTTATAACGTAAATTCACGTTCTGTGAGGAATGTGTTTCGTGCACTTCGCTCAACTTATGGTGTACATAATCGGCCTACTTACTGAGAGTACTATTCGCAACACCATCAGCTATTTTGAGACCCAGCATTAATTATTGGATAATATTCGACCGAATAGACCACGTCCAGCACGCTGTGAAGAAAATATAGCGGCCGTAGCTGAGAGTGTACACGAAGACCGTGGAGAGTCGATTCGGCGCCGTTCGCAGCAACTCGGACTGACGTATGGAACGACTTGGCGCATTTTACGTCGAGATTTTAAATTGAAAGCGTACAAAATTCAGCTTGTGCAACAACTGAAGCCGCTCGACCTTCCCAAGCGACATGGCTTCGCTCTATGGGCTCTTGAAAAGTTCCAAGAAGATCCGACGTTTTCGAGGCAAATTTTGTTCAGCAAAGAGGACCATTTCCGGCTCAATGGGTTTTTAAACAAACAAAATTGCCGCATTTGGGACGAAGAGCAACCTGAAGAGATTCAAGAACTGCCACTTCATCCAGAAAAAACAACGGTTTGGTGTGGTTTGTGGGCCGGTGGAATCATCGGTCCATATTTCTTTAAAAATGATGCCGGTGCGAAAGTAACCGTTAATTGCGACCGTTATCGTGCCATGATAACCGACTATTTGATGCCTGAAATTGAAGCTCGTGATCTCGGCGACATTTGGTTTCAGCAAGACGGCGCCACTTCCCACACATCGCATCAATCAATGGATTATTGAGAGAACACTTCGGTGAGCACATAATTTCACGTTTTGGGCTGGTCGATTGTCCACCAAGATCGTGTGATATCACACCGTTATACTTTTTCCTGTGGGGATATGTAAAGTCTTAAGTGTATGCGGACAAACCCGCTTCGATTCAGGACTTGGAGAAAAACATCACGTGTTTCATTCGCCAGTTACCAGTCGAAATGCTCGAACGAGTCATCGAAAATTTGACTCAACGGATGGACCATCTGCGACGTAGCAACGGCCAACATTTGATAGACATAATCTTCAAAAAATAAATGCCAAAGAATGTTCTTTCAAATGATAATAAACATTCCCCATTAAATTTGAATTTTCTGTTTTTTTTTTTTTTTTTCTTTAAAAAAAGTAGGGAACCTCGAAATGGATCACGCTTTATTTTGTGTAAAAATTTCACAGCATGGTGATGTCAACACGTTAAAACTGTGGCGTTATAACTCAAAAGAGTTTGATTATATCGACCCATTTTTGTGAAATGATCTATCCGAAAATTCAAAAATATTTTTATGAACGGTTTTAGATCTTTATACAATACGAGCAGTGTGGCCAGGTCTAAAAAAATTTTACAGCTAAATCTGGCATTAGACATGGCAAAAAAATGCTAAAAATTATTTAAAAAAATGCTAAAATTTTTTAAAGATTTTTGTTAAAAATGTATTACCAGTATGAAATTTAATTCGAAACTAAATACATTTCAGTGACTAATTTTGTACCGATATGGAAATAAATGGTTATACATATATAGAAAGTAGCTAGATTTTGGTAAAGCATGTGATATATAAATATGTAGCACAGGTTACCTGAGATTAAATTTTAAATTTTGGGGGCCTGCAAACCTCTGATATATGCAAAATTTAAATGATTTATTTCTATGATATACAACATTTTTAAAACATCATTTTATTTTAAATAGTTTAAGAAAAGTTTAAGCTTTTAATAATTATTTTTTCAGGGGTTTAGAGCAAACATTTTTTTCAATATTTACACCGTTGAATTTTTATCTAAATACATACAAAGTGAAATTTCCTTGTACTTTTATATCGTAATATTAAACAGCTCTTGAACAGCTGTTAAACGCAAAGTAAATGACCGCACTTGCTCAAAACTTGACCATAGTCTATTACAGTGGTGTCAATTATTATTGTGTTGGTGCGAATACTCTTGTCTCTTACATTCCCAGCGGGAGGAATATGCGGTTGCGAGGCCTATTACGAGGCCTAATTAACATACATATTTTGCTATGAAGACTTTAGAGCAATTAATAATAATACAATTATCGAAAAATGTTGAGTTATGGACAGACACAATCAGTTATTATTTAAATAAATTTAATTTGGAACCTGCATTTCGCAGAAACTTTGCTTATTTTTTGGAAAAATTGAGCATTTGACAATATTTGAAGTGTTTTTACAACCTTATACAATTCTTTCCAAAATTTTTAATTTGATGCTCAACATATCTTTGCGAATGCCAACAATGAAAATTCATTTGCACATACTAATGCAAATAATAACCCCATTAAGTTTAAAAATATTCTATAATTATTAACCACCATTATAAATAGAGAAGATTTTACTAGCCTATAAAAATATACTTTTATTTACCAATAATATCTTCTAAATTTATATTGCAGTTTCGAAACAACAAAACATTTTTTAGGTTTGCGGACGTTAATTTATTGCGTTGTTTTGAGCAAATGTATTTTAAATCGGAAAATATTTGTTCGCAAAGATATATTGAGGAAAAAAAGCGACAAACATTTGAAGGAATTTTTTTTTAATACAGGATATAGTGCCCCGTCTAAATTTTTCCAGAACTCAATAATATTTTCCCTATCTGGATGATTAAATTTTTAATAAACTCATCCGCTTGTATGCTCGTTATCGCTGTCTACACGACTAATTAATAAAATTCAAATTTGAAGTTTACAGAAGCTCAATAAACACAACATCAAGGCGAATTCATCACAGTTATTCTTGATACTTTAACAAGTACACTACACCTCGTACAAAAACCACAAGCAATTTGTTTTTTTAAAATCATTGTACAATGTTAAAAATAGAAATAAAACTAAACAGAAACAAAGATAATAAATAATAAATATATTATTTCTGTTTAGAGGCCTCAAAACAGGTCATGCGATATTTCCCGCTGAATGAGAGTGTTTTGCAGTAAACAATTATATTTTACGCTCGCAAAATAAAAGAGCGTAAGCGTACATGTGAGTTTTGCTGACACAATTGTGTATGACGCTGACATCCCTGGTCTATTAACAGGTGGTACGTGATGGGAGCAGTGTTGCATTTCATATAACTACGAGGGAAGTTCGAAAAGTCACGGACTTATTGATCCGCCCTCGTATTTTTTCCTAACAAGATAGCTAAAGAATTATTCATTTTCATACGATAATTAATTTTGGAAACAAATATTTTATGTCAAAATTTATAAAATTTTTTTTAGTAAAATCAATAAAACTATTCGTCCAAATTATTAAAATAAATAATGCTAAAAACATTTTCCAAAAATGATAAATAAAATGCCAAGTGCTAAATGAAAAATTTCCAGCTAAATATAAATTTTTAATGCTAAATTTAGCTGCAAAAATGCCAAATGGGCACACTGAATACGAGACATTAACTGCCCGTTGTGGTGCCAACAGCGAAATTACATAACGCCGCTCAAGTTAAAATATACAATTTTTTTTTTTTATGTTGATCAGTGTAAAAAGGCTATTAACGTCAAGTATTTTGCCCAACTTAATTTGACATTTTTTTGTTTCAGTGTTTGACACTACTGACCATTTCATACGTCGTCTTGGTTGGTTGAACAGACAGAAGTAAATGGTGGTTTTACAAAGAAAATCATCTTCAACGAAGAGACACATTTTCACATCAGTTAATTCGTTAAGCAGAATTTGAGAAAATGGGAATCCACGACTGATTGTTAAAAGGCCGATGCATCGATAAAGAGTGGCTGTTTGGGGCGGTTTATGGGATGGCGGCGTCATCGGGCTGAATGGTGTTTGCTATCGTAAGATGATAACGGGCTTCTTGTGGCTAGAAATTGAGGATATGGACCTGGACGATATGTGGTTCCAACAGGATGGTTCCACTTGCCACACAGCCAAAGAAACAGGGGCTCTTTTGCGTGAAAAATTCAATGGCCGTATTATCTTACGTCGTGGCGATGTTTATTGGCCGCCACGATCATGTGATTTGACACCGTTGGACTTCTTTCTTTGGGAATAATTAAAAGAAAAAAAGTGTACGTCAATAAGCCAAGAACAATTCAAGAGCTAAAGATGGAATAATTCGGCACATTAACGACATTGAACCTCAATTATGGCTCAGAATCAAATATAGAAATATAGACTATCGGATAGAGGTATGCCACCGAAGCCGTGGCGAGCATTTGGCCGATATTTTGTATCACACATAATTGTTATAGGATATTAAAATAATAAAAAATGTTAAGATAATTCTCCGAAAACTGTTTGTTGTATATACTATTAACATCGTGTGTTTTGTTGGTTCACCCTTTACAACACCTTCTATATTTGACGTTTTTGACAATTTTGACATTTTGTTGATTAGAAAACATAAATAGGTCCATAAAATTCCAATTTCAATCATAACATTGTTTTTATTTTTTTTTAATTTCGGGATCATTTTGGGAAAAGAGATCGTCAAATTCACGAACTAAGCCCCCTTTAAACCTGCCATATGCAAATTAAGGGCGCCGCATTTTCTCTTTTATTACGAACGTGTGCACACACATTGAAAAGAATTTAACAAGATTAACAACAACATATGTTTAGTTAATACAACGCAAACAATCGTAAAATGTAATATTTTAGGTTTCCTATTGCGGATTTAAAGTAACATTTACCAGGTTTTATATTATACAAGTTCCTTAGTTTCTAACAATGTCATCGTAGTATACCTGAAGCCAATTACTCTCTGCAGATTTGTAACTGATTTTATTTTTCAAAGTTAATAAGAGGCATTTAATATTAAGTCCTTTATTTAAAAAAAATATATAAGATTGATAAAAACAAATTTTTATTAAACTCTCATATGAATCAATAAAAAAATTGTACTTCTAACCATTTACCCCCGTATTCAAAATGGATTTTTAAATTTAACAAACGTTTATTAAGTAGAATTTATTTAATTTAAAATATTATTATGAACAATGACTAGTGTGACCAGATCTTGACATTTTTTACAGCTAAATCTGGCATAATACAAGGCCAAAAAAGTAACCAATGACTATATCCAAATTGTATTTGTGAAAATTTTCATACTTTTTTGAAAATTTGACTTAGAGTGAAAATATCATGAAAGTGCTCTTTGAGGGAGGGATATGGGCACTGTGTACAAATCTCTCCATCTCAACGAATCAAAACTTTTACAAAACATTTTACAAAAACTTAACCTACTACTCTTAGTGATAATTGTTCCAATATAATTGTTTGGAGATTGGAGAAAAATGTTTGCAAAAACTTTACATACTGCCACAATGATATTTTTGGAATACTAATTATTGTTAAACTGCACAAGCTCTATGTTTACATTTGTCCTTTAAGTTGTGCTAAAAAAAGATCAACAAGAAAAGCAAGACAAGGGGCTGAAACGGTAGCAAAGTAGTCACGAAAGAAAAGTTTTGACACTGTTGAAGTAAATAAAATTTCACTAGTCCAGGGGGCTGTATAAATTTTGACATTTGCGTAGAAGTTTTTGACAATCAAATAATTATCATAGACACACTCCCAGGTCGTGCAGCTCAAAGTCGGCTTTAAGCCGAGTTATGACCAAATTACTGAAATCCCAATGTTTACTTTTTGTTATATAGTTAAGTTGTTTTAGTTGCGTCGATTCGATTTTAACAAAAAATCAAAAAACAGGGACGTGAAATCTATAAATGATATGTACTGAATCGAATGAAACTAATTTGGTTTCGATTGGAGCATATAAGCAGGGTGAAACTCTATTTTTATATAAAAGTCTATGAAATTACCCTCTTGGTCCGACCAGACCAAACTTTTTTGCTGGCAATTTCTTTCAAATAGGACAAAATATAAAAACAACAGAAACGTGAAGTCTATAAATGATATGTTCTGAATCGAACGCATCAAGTTTTAATCAAATCAGAAAATTACGGCCCATTATGCGCTTAGTTAAATTTAACTACCAGAACATAATGCAAAACTTGTTTCAGCTGTGGTAAATGCTAAAAAGCAATGTGCTAAAATAAATAAACAAAAAATAAATATTTATTAATTTTTTGTTTAATAGGGTTTATTAGACCAAAAGGAGAACTTAGTGGTAAAAAGTTACCGAGAATCTTAGGGTTAATTCTTTTTTTTTTAATCAGCCTGAAATCATTTACAGAATTTATTGAGAACACAATACAAAATATTTAAAGTCAATGCCTCGTTAAACGAGAGTTCTGTGTGTTTACAATTTATATTAATACAAAATGATTGCATACTTTCAGGATCATACACTGCGTAACATTTAAAATGTTTCTATCAAAATAGAAGAGCAGATAAACTTAAACTAACAGCCTGTTCAGCGATTTCGAACGTTAACGTTGGCATAGAAAATTACATTTGAAACAAAAACAAAATTCGACAATTTGTTTTTGATTTAAATGTTATTTTCTATGCGAACGTTAACGTTCGAAATCGTTGAACAGGCTGTAAGTATTAAATTGAGTCACTAACGTTTAGGTGTTAACATGGTGTAAACAAAATGATTACGAGTTTAACTCCCACACAATATGACAATAACTATTTATTCAAGACATAAAAAGGTTGAATTGTGAAAATAAATTAATCTATCATGGGAATATTCTAGTTGACTTTGTGTTTGGACAGTTGCTACCAGATGCTTATTAAACTAACTTAAACATTCAAATATTACATTATTTGAAAAAAAATTATATATGTACATAGAAGAATATTATAAATAAAATATTTACAAACTTACTGCGTCAATTTCTCTATCGAAGCGCACTGGTCGCAGGCGACATAAAGCTGCTATAAGGTAAATCGTGTTAACTCCAAAGAACAGAGATGACCACAGCACAACATCTTGGGCACAATCAATTAAATAGCCATACATGGCAAGTAGAATGGCTCCAACTACGAGCATTGCACGCAACCACAGTATACCGAACGGTCGATGTGGTGCCAGAAATGCTAAAAGTAAAAAGGCATTTCCTAATTGAAAATACATGTGGTGGGGTCGCTGCCATATAATACACTGTTCAATTGACCAGTCGCCCGTAGTGGCGGAACGTATTGTGGCATTGTTGTCCCAGGATAAGGCACCGCCAGCATTAGAACTTGCTACAATCATATTACCAACACTACCACTTCCTCCACTGCTGCCCTGGCCAGTAACTGCATTCATAGTGGGTTGGGAAAATATTGAAACGGCCGAAGGGACACCTTCGCTAGACGACCCACTATTGTCACCAACACCTGCGGCTGCAGCTGCTGCTGTTTCGATCACAGAGTTGAGGCCACCATCACCGCCACCTCCACTTACATTAACTTCAACGCCACCACTACTACTACTGGCCACAGTACTGTAGGTTAAACTATTAATGCCTAAATTTGAATTTGTAGACTCGACTAATCCCAATGCTAGGGCACCAATCAGCAGCATTGCAAGCAAATCAACTAAATGCAATATTTTATGTTATTTCGTGTTTGGTGACTTTTTTTCCTTATTGTGTGGTGAAGTTGAATAGGGTGTGATGACTGTTACTGTTATTTTATTGTTGTTTCTCTCTCTCTCTAAGTTAAGTAAATAATATGGATTTATGACTGTGTATACGTTTTTTGCAGTAATTATTTTTTAATAATTAACTTTTTTATATTTAATTTTATTTCGTTTTATTTTAAAATTTTGTTGAACACTATGATTTTCTTTTGCTTTGAATTGTGCGATTAAATATATTGTTTTTGTAATTTTTAAATATTTTTTCTATAAATTCATTTTGATTCTCAAACTTACTAATTTTTTGATAGTTATTATTGCTATTGTTATAGTTTTTAAAATTAAATTTAATATTGTTACCACCCAATTGTCTTCCATACAACATGTTGTTTAAGTTGTTGTAGGAGATCAGATTGTATGGGTATTATAAAAGTACTATACCACTTATTTGGTATTACGTATTTTGAACTAAATTAAGATTTACTTTAGATTAGTTGATTTTAGGAAAATTTACTACTAAGTACGCACACACACATTCATATGATACGAGCAGTGTTTAAAAATGCTTGACTATTTTTAATGTTTTTGTAATTGCTTAACTTAACTTAAGAAAAAGAACACAGTAAAAGCAAAAAGCAAAAGCAAACGCAGAAAAAGTGAGAGTAAATAATTTATTTATTCTCACCATGTTTATGTTCTCAGCTTAAAAAGCCAGCCAAGCAACCACTTGAAAAAAAAAATTGCTGTTGCTGTAAGTAATAAGTTTTTGTTTATTTTTTTTTTGCTTTGGCTTAACTGTAAATTGATGTGCTTAAATTCAGCGAGTATTAACTTCTTTGCTGTTTTTGACTTCATTGCTGTTGCTTGCTGTTGCAGGCGTTAGTTTTGAAAAAGTGTTTGACGGTAAGAACTAAAAATTATGGCGCCGCGTGTAAATCGAAGAATGATTGAAAAATATTTTGAATTTGATAATGACCAAGCTGTGTGTAAACTTTGTTCATATATGTTAAAAAGTGATAGAGTTTTTAATCTTAAAACTCATATAATTAAAGTGCACAAAATTAAAGAAAACGAATCTTCAAACGAAGGGAATATTGCGTGCGATTCTGTTACCAAAAACAAAAACACGGAAAAAAATTTAGGAAACACGTTGTCAAAATCGATGTAAGTAAAAAACATTTATGTATGTATGTACCTATTTATTAAAAAAAAAAACGCAAAATACCAAAAAAATTCGAAACAAATTCGTTCATAATATATTAAGTTCCAGCAACAGCAAAGAAGTTAACTTGCTGACTTTAAGCGCATCAAAAGCAAAAAAAAAAACAATCAAAAACTTAATACTTACAGCAACAGAAAATTTGTTTTCTTAAGTGGCTTCTTTGCTGACAGATTTAGCAGAGTACATGCACATAGCGAGTTTAAACAAATTATTTACTCTCTTTGTTTTGCTTTTGCTTTTTTGCTTTTGCTGACTCGTTATCAAAGAGTTAAGTAAACACTTAGACACACAGTTTTTTAATTTGCTGCAAAAAATGTAAACAAAGCAAAAATGTGCGACTGTTGCTATTTTAAAGCAAGCAATTTAAACACTGGATACGAGTATTTTTGTAAGGCCTAGTTTTTGGGATCTAGATTAATTTATTATATAGTTAAACGCAGCTCAAGCTCAAGTGTTAACTAGTTGTTTTATTGAAAACTGTGTTCAGCCAAAAGTATTGCCTAAATAAGGGGTGATTTTTTTGCTATTTGCTTTTTCTGTGTATAAACATTATTCGTGACATGTGGCAATGCCAAAAAATGCCCAGTAAAAGACATGAATACACCAAACAAAAATATTTATCGATAACATTGAAAATAAAATATTATGTGTCATCCATAGCTATCAAAAAAAGCTCAAATTTTTTCGCTACATGCGATGCATACAAGAGTAGAAAGTCAATCTACTTTAAGCTGAAGATCCATACCATGCGTTCATGCATATGATACTTTTTGTGCATTTTATGCGTTACTAAATTACACATAGTTTATACATAGTTTTTTTTTTTTTTTTTTTTTTTTGATCAGCATTTGTGTTAACATTTTTATCAAATAAAAATATTTCCCGTAGTAAAAGTGTATTTCGCCAATCCCGCCCACATTTTGTAAGATGTTGTGTATTTATAACCAAGATGATTGTACCTAATTTGGAAACATTGTCTCTTCCCGTTGTCCAGATATTCAATAAAATATAATTAAAAAACAAAAACAATAAGGGATTTATGTGTGAAATTAGAGGCAGTCGTGGTTTTTTGCTCTTATCCCAGCCATTTTTAAACCGATCTGGCTAAATATCTTTAGAAAAATTATAAGCAGCAGGTGTGACAGAAATATATAACAACTAAGTCCTCATAATATCTGAGGTTTTCGGGAAACCCATTTATTTATTTATTTAATTATTTATTGATTTCATTTCCTGTACAACAAGACTGGGTCATATATTTATAGTACAGTACCCATTAGGGATGCCAATCGGGACTGATTTTTGAAAATCCCTGGATTCGGGATTTTGAAATCCCGATCCCGAAATCCTGGGATTTTGTGGATCCCGGGATTTCGGGATTTTTCGGGATCAATGTGTTGCCTTAAAATGCTACTTTTTTTAATAAACAACACTTTTTAAATATTCAAAAGGTTTTATATACGTAACATAAAATTTTAAAAATGAAAACAACAAAACAATTTATTTTATACATATGTTTATAATACTGGCCTCACCCATGATCAAACTGATCAGATTCTGAAAAAAGCTTAAAAAAATATAAGTATCTCTTAGTTTTTCTAGATCAATTCATTTCGGTTTTTTTGACAGCAATTCAATTTTTAATGTGAGTTAAAAACTGTAAAACTATGTCGACTGCAGTGCAGTACACCTCCAGGGTGAGGGCGAGATTCATTATCAATAATTCAAGTACGTTTGAAATTTATTTTAAAACAAAATGCTTATACAAATGTTTCTTAAAACAGATTTCAAGTTTAAATAATTTATTTATGAATAAGTCATATAGTGTTTATTTATAAAAAAAATTATTTTATTTACCCTATGTTTTTTAAGCAAATTTTTTATTTTTATTGGACCGGAAGGAATATGAGCTATTTCATCAATATTACGACTTAATTGTTATAATTATATCAACTTTTATTCTTTAGTTTCTGAATAATTTTATAATTTTTTTGCTTGTTATATAATATTTATTTCTTGATTTCTATATTTTGCACAAAAATAATCATTTTTATTTTGGTATTATGTCTTAAGCCAAAGCTGAACTTGCTAAACGTAATTGTAATTAAGGCTTGAGATGTGAGTCTGCAACTTACGTTTCTACTTAAAATAATGGTTTTTATTAAGCAAAATACAAAAATTCAGAAATAGTCGTCATATATCAAGCAAAAATTTAAAATTTTAAATACTCGCTGTGTTCCAAAAACAAAAATTAAACTTAACAAGTAAGAGTGCTATATTCGGCTATGCCGAATCTTATATACCCTTCACCATGGTGCGATAAGAATAATCTACATATATAATATATCTGTGGCATTAAATAACAATGGCTTAAGTCGGAATTTCTTGTTTTGAGATATTAAGGGTATTACCAAAAATAAATTGTTTGGTTTTTATATAAAATTATTAGCCACATAAAAAAATGCGCATTTATTTAGAACAAAAGTCTAAATTTTATAAAAAAAATTGTTTTTTTTTAAGTATATAAAAGTAAAAATAGCAAAAACTGATATATTTTTTATTTAATTAAAAATAAACTATAAATACCAAGAGAAAAAAAAATTTATCGAATGGGATTTGAACCCGTCAACACTCAGACGATAACGTGTGACATAACGGCTAGACCACTCGACCACTGGTACGCATGCGAACTTAACTTTAATATAAGAAAATAGGCCGTTGAATTTTTTTTTCATATAAGTAAATATCTTTGTGTGAGTTTGTTGTTTGAGTATGAAAGGTGAATATGCGAAAAAGGGAAACACACCACCACCACTGGCGTGTTGCCATACAATAGATTTATCTGTTTTTGCAAGTTTTTAAGATGCAAAAATTCCCAATCTATATTTGTAGAAATAATTTCGTTAAATAGATCACAGTTTAAAAGCAGAGTGATAACGAAAGTCATATTGGACATGATGCCAGTGCCTGTAAACAAATGGAAAAGAAGGGGGGGGGGGGACGCAGATAAAACAACTTAATTATAAAAAAAAGTAAATATTGGTATTTCAGTAATTTGGTCATAACTCGGGCATTTTCCAATCGATTTGATAGATTTATATACCTACGTCTTAAGGAAGAAATTTACCATTTACTTAGATTATAAAACTTGGACTCGGGAAGATCTATTGTTCCCGAAAATGGGTATGTTTAAAAATTTTGGGCATTACTCTTCCATTTTTGGGAGAAAGGTTTCAAGATTTTCGGGAAATATATGCTGCTAAAAATTTCTGACATTTTGGTATATAGCCCTAAAATTTAAAATTTTGAGTATTTTCAATAATGTCTTGTACGGGAGGTACCACGCCCACTTTTCCAATCGCGCCCATATTTTGTGGGATACTGTGTATTGATATGTTTGTACCTAATTTGGGAACTTTAGCTCGTTTCGTTCTCCAGATATACAGAAATACATAACGTCTTTGTATGGGAAGTGCCACACCCACTTATCCAATCCCGCCCATTTTTTTAGAGTTTGTGTATTGGCAAGCAAGATGTTTGTACCAAATTTCAAAGCCGTAGCTCTTGCCGTTCTCGAGATATGCAGAAAAAAGAATTTAAAAAACAACAACAACATGGGATTTATGGGAAAAAACAACAACAACATGGGATTTATGGGAAAAATTAGAGGTAGTCGTGGTTTTTTGCTCATATCTCAGCCATTTATGGACCGATCTTCCTGAATTTCAATAGCAAACAAATCCGGACTATATGTGACATAAATGTATAACAACCTAGCCTTCATCATATCTGGGGTCTTCGGAAAACCCATTTCAACGGACGGACAGACGGACAACCGGATTTGAACTTCCCTTCTCATAAGAAGCCAGAATATATATACTTTGTATGGTCTTAAATCAATATTGTAGAAATTACAAACGGAATGACAAAATTATATATACCCTTTTACCTTCGGTGAAGGGTATAAAAATAAGAATTATTTGCAATAAAAATTATAACTCAAATATGATTTTTAATAATTTTTTTGTATAGTATAAAAATTCAATAAAAACGAACAGTTTTGTGCATAAAAGTTGATATGTTAAAATTCTCGGGATTCATAAAAATAAATCCCGGGATTCGGGATTTCCCGTTTGGCATCCCTAGTACCCATGTTCTGCAAATTTGGTGAAAAATTCTCGCATCGAAAACATGTGAAACAAAATATTCTATCGTTTCTCCAAAAGTAAGAAAAAAGTGTGTTTGTAACTTATGTCGAAAACTATCAAAAGAGGTTACGTCGTTACGTTATTAATGTCATAATAGCTGCGTTCGAGAACACAAAAGTTTTTACTATTTTTTACTGAACTTTACTGCATTTTACTAAATTGCGTTCGCGTTCACAAAATACGGTAAATGAGAACACAAATTGAGAGCGTAAAGTGACAGTTCTTGACTGAGTACTTACAAATTTTTACTGCAGAAATTTTTGCAGTAAAATTTAGTAAAACAAAAAAACATATGTTTCAAAACGTAAACAAGCAAAAGTAGCAAACAAAATACATACAAATTGTTAAAAAAAAGAAAAGTTGAAATAAAACTAAAATAAAAACAAAAAATTAATAAATATTAATTAATTAAACTTGTTTGTGAAGAATTTATATGGCTAAATACCAACTCTTAAAATTTTGTTTTGTTATGTTAATTTTTTGGAGTTGTAAAAGTGTCAAGTACTCGGGTACTTAGAACAGCCCTTGTTTTTAAAGTTATCAATAGTAAAAAAAGTATTCGTGTACTATTGATCAAATTTAGCCGGACATAAATTAGCAAATTCAAATAAAATAAAAAACAAACAAATATGAAAGATTACATTAAATAATTTGTTTGTATTTTCCAAAAATATTCGTGTTATAAAAAGTATTTAATCGAGTACCGATAAGAAAACGAGTTAAGTAGTCAAAAGTGTAAACATTTTTCAAACACTTCAATTATTTGTGATCAGCTGTTGCCTTTATTTTACGAATTTTTACAAATTTTGCGTTCGCGTACTTTTTTGGACAACAGCTTTTTGTGAGAGCAAATTTTTATGTTTACTCATTTACTGCATTTTACTGTAAAAGTACTCAAACGCACCTAATATTCCACTCGAAGCCGATATGAAATTGCAGATGTTGACAACGCCAGTGAAACATATCGTTGACGACGACCAAATTTGACTAAAATTCAAAAATATTCAACGACGCACAGTGGCTGAAAATTTTATTTCATTGGCCAAAAGTCCAATTTTTGTTTGTCACCAATTTCCAAAATTTTAATTTTATTTAGTAGTCAACATATTAAAACTAAGGTAGCCAAAAAATTAGGTCGAAATATTGGTAATTGTTTTTTTTAAATTCAGAAAAAAGTGATTTTTTTATATCTAATCCGAAAGAAATTATCATTGCTCAAAAACTATCATCAATAATGACTTGCTAGCTTTTTTTTGCTAGGTTGGTAGTCTTGCTATCTTTTAAAAAAGTGATATGAGCGACTTTTGTGTTATTTATATTTGACATATTTTCTAAACTACTATATTTTTGTCAAATTTAAACTTTAGTAGAATATAACTTTTGAGGATCAAAAGGGATTAAGAAGCTAAAACCACTGAGGGAAAGGAGAAAGTGTTTTCTTTAACCCTGTATATCTCTTGTAGCCGTTTGGACCCGTCTGTTTAACACTTTTGTAATTTTAATGAAATTATGTACTCCAAAAAAAAAAAAAATTTTTTGTTTGAAATTTTTTTTTTACAATTTTTTTTATTCCGCAAAAATAACAGAAATCATGTGCTATTGCCTTCAAAAAAATTTTATGATATAGGGAATATTGATCGTGATCGAACAGAATACAGGTAGTACATATAAAATTTTTTATCATTGTTACACAATCAGAAAAACGTATAGCTGCCCTGATTCATCCTTATCCACTATTACACTACGTTCACACTAGCGTATTTTATAGTAGAATAAAGAGCTTAAACACGTGTTTACGCTAAACAGGTATATTGTGAATCGCACATTAGAAGGGATTTTAAAATGTTTTTTGGTTTTTTTATTTTATCTGTTTTTATGACTCTAATAATATTCTATGACCCTATAACTATGCAATGCATTGTTAAATTTGTGTGAGCTATTTTTTAGCATATAAAGAAAAGGATTTTAAGTTTTTTAATCATTTTTATTCTACCTGTATTTGGTATAAAAAAAGTATGAAAAGGTTTAAAAGCAAGTGACATTCGGATACAAGCTCAGTGGATATAATATATCTGAGCAATAACAACGTTTTTCATAAAAACATGGAGAGCTTCAGCAATAAAGAATTGGCCGGAGAGTATTTTAGAAAACTAAACGAGGAAGATGTTGAAAATTACATTCGATAAAAAGGAAACTTAAATTCCTATAGCACTGAAATACAATTGGACTTTGAAAATAAATTATCTGTTTTCATCAAAAATTTAAAACAGCGATACAGGAAAGTTGATTACAGCAAAGATAGAGCTTTGCAAACTGGTTAGAGAAGGAACTTTCTGTCCAGATCGCTTCAGAAACTACAAATCAAAACACTCGTGGGAGACCACAAAAACCGCTGGACAACTGTAGCGATAGATCTAAGATGCGGAAGCTTAAGGATATCAATTAAGAAATCGGATATGAAAATATTCAAGATACTTTCCTACATCAATTACGATCACAAAAACAATTGACAAAAGTGGATATCATTGAAAAAGTTGTTAACGCTAGTCCATTGAGAACAAAACGGATTTTTAAAAGTATACCAACTCCGATCTATGCAAAATAATTCACAAATGAGGAGGGATTAGCATTATTTCTGGATTTGAAATTAACAAAACAGCAATATATTCAGCTCAGATTGCGTTGGAAACGTCAGATCCGTTCATCTCCAGTATTCGAAATCAATGTAAAGTGGAACATCGGGATTTCGACTACTAAAGAACAGAAATAACACAGACATTTGCAATCAATCTTTCAATTAAATCAACAATAATTAATTATATCTAAGACAGACATTGCATTAGTAAAAAATAATAATAAAATCTATTGCTGCTTTTATTTTTAAAATGTTTTTTATCCACGTATGTATGAAATGTTTTAATAAATAAGAAATATTCAAAAAATAAATACCAATATTTTCGTATCAAAATTTAAAAAAAAAAAATCATAATTCAGCGGATTTATTTTGCTAATATTAACAAATTTTACAGCAAAAAATAATAGATTCTTCTGTAGTAATAGAAAGATTTTAGATAATATTTCTAAAGTTTTTTTAAGTGTAAATAAATTTGACAGCAAAAAATTGTTAATTTTTCAGTAATAATAGCAAAATTTCCAGATTATTTTACTATTTTTTTTAGTGTTAACATCAAATTTTTTTGAGTGTCCCAATATTACAAAAAATGTTAATGATTATTATTTAAATCCAAATATGACATTTCTTAATAATTAAAAACAAATAAAAAAAAAACATATTTCACGCTAAAGTTAAAAAATCTAAAGTTCCACATAGCCCTTAAATTCCCCAATAACTACTCAAACGATTTTAATAAAATTGGAAGTGGAGAAAAGTTTAAAAATCTGTCGATTAAAAAAAATTTCACTAAAATATCTCCTTTGGTTCAAAAGTTACAGAATTTTGGCCAATGAAAAACCATCTTCAGCCACTGTGCGACGGAGGCAAAAATACAGCCGTCGCACAGTGGCGCCCGTAGAGCAAACGAGGTTGCAAAAATCAAAATTTTCATGAGCGCCGACGAAGTTTTGAATAAACCCATGTTATAGGAAACTTTTCAACGATTTCAAATAAGTTACTCTTAATAATATCACATTTTTAGTTTAGAAGATATAACCGTTCAAAGTTGACCGACTTTCGGTTTTCAAAAAAACACACATTTTTTAGTCAATTTGTTGCGATTTCAGGTGTAATATCACGAAAAATAGGTAACGAATAGCCTTATTTTTTGTTTGTATTGTTTGATGTATTCATTAAATGTATAATGATAAAAAAAAAATTAACTGTTTGCTTTGTGTTTCTCCTGGTAAATCACTATTTAAAAACTATCCGTTTTTTCACTATTTTTCAACTTTGACGGAAAATAAAAAAAATCTATATTTTTCTATATTTGCCATATTTGCAAAACCTGTTCTTTGATTATTTCTTTACATAATTCAAAAGGTTTTATCTGCCCGTACGTGCCCGTTTGGCTTCTATAGGTAAAAAAGGTTAAAAAGACATGGTTGCAGAAATTGTATTGCGTCCATCCCTTATATGTTTTGACTGGCAGTAGTTTGATCTAATAGTTTGAAAAAAACTACTCATTGAAATTAGCAGGTACGTACCTCACTTAAACAATACTTTGGCGTACAAATGGTCAACAACAATATTGACTTATGGTCCCTTCAGGTAGGCACAAATCTTATTTGGACACGTGCATAATATCAAAATTGCATTATTCAGCCTAAAAATTGCACGCAAGGATAAGGTGTATGGAATTCTTGCTAAAACTGGCATATACCCTACCACAAGAGGAGGAAAACTTCGATGAAAATACATCAATAAAGGATAAGGAAAAGATCAGAAAGAAGCAAATACAGGATGCTTTTTTTAAACAAGTTGGACTAAAAGTAGACTGTCCCAAGCACGTATACGGTAACTCAAACGATGGAAACACTTCTAGGAGATTTTTTGAAAATGATGAGGCAGTAACTAGAATCATTGGAATTGACAATCAAATCGTGAAAAGATTGGGAACGATCTTGGATGTTTTAAACTGCAAAGAAAATGTCAATTCTACAAAATATGGAGAATATGCGTCGAAAACTGCATCTCTTTTAGCAGAAATGTATCCACAGAAGAAGTTGACCCCGAGCGTCCATAAAATATTGGCGCATGGCAAAGATATAATTGAGTACCAGTCTTTGCCAATTGGAGAACTTTCTGAAGAAGCACAGGAGTCTCTTAACAAATTTTATAAAAAATATAGATTGCAGAACACATTCAAAGCATCAAGGGTAAGGCAAAATAAGGACCTCTTCAACATGTTGGCAGCATCTTCCGATCCACTTATTTCTTCCCTGCGGCATGTGAATTCACGAATAGAGTTACAAAAGAATTATAGTTTAGAAATGGTTAGTCTTTTAGATATACCTTCTCTTACGAATTGTGATGAATATTTTACAGAAAATTGAAAAAATAAATTAAAAAAAAAAATATATTTTTTTTTAATTTGTTGGGTAATAATTTAAAACATAAAACCCTAAAGAAAAAAAATAAAAACAATCTAAAAATGTAAAAATAATTTTTTTTAGTTACCATAAAATTGATTTTTCTACTAATTTTAACTTTGATAACCCATAAGTAGGCCCCTACAAAGCGTAGCACCCTTTCCAAACGCTCATTTCATAGGCTGAACAGTTATCTATCATATGCTGTTTAAACTGTTCAATTATCTTATTCGGTTCAAAAGATATGATTTTTGCAACGAAAAAACTCAAATGGCGCCACTGTGCGTCGGCTATACCAAAAAATGTTAGGTGCGAATTTAATGTTTGTTGATTACAAAATTGATTTGAAGACATTCGTATCTTTTTCAAAAATGTTAAAAGCAAAATAACTAAACAATGAAAAAAATCGGCCAAAAACAAAATACGTATCTCTTCCGTGTTAATATTCATTGCATTTAGCATTTTTAATTTATTTTTTAGTGTTAAAATTTTTTCTCACCCCGTTTTAATGCGTGAGTTTATTTGACAGTTCAAAAATTTTTTCAGTATATTGGCGAAAAATTTCCTAACGTGACAGTTATTACTCGCCAAAAATATTACAAACAGCGATTTCTTTAATTTTATGGCATTTTTGTTTCATTTCTCACATTTCAATCGAAAAGTTTCTCGCCGCGAGAGTTACAGAACATGGGCACAGGAACGTATTACGTTACAAAACAAGCTTGATACATGTATATATAACAAATTGTAAATTAAAGCTAAAAATCAAAAATTATTTTGAAAAATTGAATAAAAATGTTTTGAAACTATTAGCATTGCTGTTTAATTGTTGACTTTGTGGAAGATTGTTCCAAAGACGAGCGGCATGTACATAAATCTGCCATTCAGATACTAGGCAATGACGTCGAGGTATTAAAATATTTAGATTTCGTGGGGATTGGAAAAAACGTATTTCGTCGAATATATATTTAGGTATTTGACTGTTTATTATTTTATGTAAAAAGATAAGAGTGCGAATTTTTAGCAGACTTTCAAAGGATACTCCATAAATAGTGGGTGATTCAAGTAGAGATAATTTTTTCAAAAACCTTTTTTGGACAGATCACGTGTAAGTCGTGTCATGCTGTCATGTTATTTTTGTTTAGTATTGTTGTTGCCTGAACAACATTTACAAATCGTTCAACTTTATTACGAAAATTCACGTTCTGTGAGGAATGTGTTTAGTGCGTGCACTTCGCTCAACTTATGGTCAACAAAATCAGCCTAATGAGCGAACTATTCGCAACACCATCACCCATTTTGAGACCCAGCATTCATTGTTGGATAATATTCGACCGAACAGACTACGTCCAGCACGCTGTGAAGAAAATATAGCGGCCGGAGCTGAGAGTGTACACGAAGACAGTGGAGAGTCGATTTGGCGCCGTTCGCAGCAACTCGGACCGTTATCGTGCCATGATAACCGACTATTTGATGCCTGAAATTAAAGCTCGTGATCTCGGCGACATTTGGTTTCAGCAAGACGGCGCCACTTCCCACACATCTCATCAATCAATGGATTTATTGAGAGAACACTTCGGTGAGCACATAATTTCACGTTTTCGGCTGGTCGATTGGCCACCAAGATCGTGTGATATCACACCATTAGACTTTTTTCCTGTGGGGATATGTAAAGTCTTAAGTGTATGCGGACAAACCCGCTTCGATTCAGGACTTGGAGAAAAACATCACGCGTGTCATTCGCCAGTTACCAGTCAAAATGCTCGAACGAGTCATCGAAAATTGGACTCAACGGATGGACCATCTGCGACGTAGCAACGGCCAACATTTGATAGACATAATCTTCAAAAAATAAATGCCAAAGAATGTTCTTTCAAATGATAATAAACATTCCCCATTAAATTTGAATTTTCTGTGTTTTTTTTTTCTTTAAAAAAGTAGGGAAATACGAAATGGATCACGCTTTATTATTGGCAACAGAGGAAACATGAGCAAACCGTAGTAAGCCATACACATATCTTATTATGTTATTGAACAAGACATTCAATTTACCCTTACTAGCTGAGTCACAGCTTCCAAATAAGTCACACCTATAGATCAGGGAAGCAATCAATTACGATTTGGCAAGTAAGGCTCTTATTCTTAAAGGGGTGAAATATTATGTAGACCAGACAGCTCGTAGCTTTACATAAGTTTGACCAATCAGTAGGTTTACATGATCAGTCCAGGTCAAATTGCTATTGAAAATTTTACCAAGATTCTTCACTTTGTTACCAATTTCAATTTTCACGCCATTTAGAACAATATCCTCAGATATGGAGGGAATTAAGCTTTTTTACATATTACAATGCATTTAGATTTTTGCGTATTCAAACAGAGACCGTTTGCACTAGCCCAAATGTAGATTCGGTTTAAGTCATCATTTAGGTAGGATGTACCCGACGCACGACCGTCATCGGTGTATAAATATGAGACGGACATCGTTAAATCAACTTCACTGCTCATATGAAACCAGAATATATGTATATACTTTACAGGGTCTAAGGTCAATATGGTCGAAATTACAGACAGAATGAGAAACTTATATGAACAAATATACTCTTTTCCGCCTGTGGTACAGGGAATAAAAAGTTTGAAAAATTTGAAGCAAAACTTGATAGTCTTAATAACAAAGAAAAACCATTTCCGTTCTCTTGTCGCCCTTCGTTTCCAATTAATTTAACAAAAAAGAATTAAATACCTTTTTACTACCCTAATGGAAAGTTTATTTTTTGCATCAAAATGTGAATGGCCAAGAACAATATGCAAGCAACTTATTTGTTGAAAAACTACAATAAACATTTTTAAACGAACAGAATTAAGTATAAAAAATATAAGTTTACTAGTAGTTAGACTAATTAAATTGGTGTCATAAAATTCGTGCTTGGTCATACTAGTCAAACCGACAACATATGTTATATAATCCGAAAAAACAAAAAGCTTTTCAACACGCAACGACCAGACCAGACATAAAATACATATTCAAAATTCTAAAAAAAATAGAAGAAACACTGTCAAACTATCTAAACAACGATATTCTACCAGTTAGTACATAGTAAACTAAGTTAAGTCAGTCATTCAGCGATGAGCACGAGGTCGGGTAGCAAAGAACTTTTAAATTTTTTTACAAGTCGCCGAAGTTGTTACCGTGCCGCCTAGATTTATTTTACACAGTTGCATTAAAAAACTGTATTTCTTTTTTTTTTTTTGCAACATTTTCTTTGTTTATTATATTTTTCTTATTGTTTGGGCTTTTTTCACAGGTAAAAGTAAATTCTTTTAATTCTTTTTTTACTTTGAGGAAATGTCAACTACAAAAAAAAACAACAGAGTTGCATTAACAAAAACTGGTTGTATTTAACTAGTTTATCTCAAAATCTACTTAAAAATGTTTTTAAAATTTGTATGGATAAATAAGTGCATCAAACTAGTTTGTCATCGTAAAGAACTTATAACATGTTTATGGCGTAGGTGTTAATGCACTTTTAGCTTTTATTCTTGTAAAAAGAGAAAAACAATCAAATTAACACAAGTTTGTATTAAATAATTTAAAGAAAGTCATTTTATTAAAGTAAAACAGAATTATACCAAACACTAGCGGATAACCGGCGTGTGCAAATATGTGTTTTCATGCGTCGCATACGTCTTAAAAAACACATAGAACGTGTGGTGTGGATCTTCCACCCAAGAATTTAAAGAAACTATTTATTATTCTGAGGGGCTACCCTCTATTGAGATTCTAATGCAATTTCGATACGTAAGCTAAATGCCAATTTGGTAGTCTCTATCGTTTTCGCAAAATTTTTGGAAAATGAAGCAACACTGGCAATAAAAATTAAAGATGGCGCAGATTGGCATTAATGAAATGTCAAAATATGTAGAACAAATTGTAAATTTGGAAATTTAAATAGTGATGATTTTCGAAAAAAAAATGGCATTAAAAAGATGCGAAAGACAAATGCGCGAACGGATTAAAGAGTACCAATCACTAGATTTGGTACCATTTTCATTCGAATCGCAACAGAGAGTAGTCCCCTGTTTTGTTTTTATACTCTGCTTTTTGAGCGAAAAATGAGCATTGAAAAATAAATTGTTTGTTCAAAAAAACTAAAAAAATTATCGCCGTAACGACAGTAATAGCATGTTCGCACGGCAGCGTATTTTCGTAATTCGCTCTCTCAGTCGTAATTCACTGCCCCATTATGATCCAAATTACATAATTCGTCATACAAAATTTTTTTCTATAACCCTGTAGATTATTTCAAAATCAATGTGAGCTCTAATTTTTATCGGTTTTTTACCATCACCAGCTGTCAAAGCACTAAAAAATAAAAACAAATAATAACATGAACAAAGAAAATTAAACAAGCAAAAAAGTAAATTTAAATTATAAAATTTTAATAGAATCAAAAAAAAAGAATGAAATCAAAAAAATATTGATAAGAAGAAGGGTATTCGCAAAATTGGCAGAGGACACGAGTATGATTATAGACAACCTATTGAATGTACAGGAAACATATTTGCAGCTTTTAAAAGAGCTGAAAGTAGTATATGGCTATTTTTTTTGGCAACCACGTAGCTTGCCCATTTTTTCTCGCCATATCTCCAACAATTCCCGCTCGCTGCATTGACTCCATTTGCTTCCAGCTTTTCTATTTACTGAAAAAATAATTATTTTATATATTTCTTTAAAATAATAATTTTAACTTACTTTTACTTTCCATTCTTAACACATGTAACATCAAACAAACAATTAAATTTAGCAATAAACAAAAATAAGAAGAAGAACTATCAAAACCGATTAAGAAAGTGCCGTGCGAACATGGTAATCCAAATAAGTAATAAACACAGAGAGCGAGTAATCCAAAGCACCGTGCGAACATGCTATAAAGTAACCCCGACAACGATATATCGGCAAACCTGAAGTAACGCCGGTATATCGGTATCGGTTACATTCCTAATATATATCACTTAATACGTATAAGCAAAAATATAAAACTCTAAGGCCTAATAAATCAGAGCAAGTTAAACTCTGTTGTTGGTTTAAAATCTGTTTAAACCAACATACATATCTATTAAAGTACTGCACAATTCAACATTTTATGTAAAAATGTCGTTCTCCATATTTTCATGCATTGACATGTTATGTTAACTCAGACAAGGTGTTATGCCATGTTATGTCTACATTAACATACTGTCTTTGCATGCCTTTGCAATTAAGTTAAACTGTTGTAGGCTGTTATTTCAATAACATGTATTTTTAAATGTTTAACCTGCAACATGTTTTTAATACTGTTTGAACCTGCCTGCCTTGTATTAAAAATATTCATTATTTCTTAAATAAAGATTCTAAATTAAATAACAATTGTTGAAATAGAAAAAAACTTTTATTTTAAATTTTATATTAATGAGCAAAATGTATTGGAAAAAATTATTAATTATGTGTTTGTGTCATAAAATTAAACAAAAAGTGTTATATTGTGAAAAATTATAAATTGAAAAATTTTTAATTTTGTTTTGTTTTTGTTGTTTTTATGTGTGTTGAATTTACACATAACCTATATGTGTGAGGGGTGAACTAAAAAATTGAGAACGTTCTCTCGAGTTGGCATACTAGTTATATACTATGCGCCGTTATTCTAATAAAAATTTATTCCACAACTGACAAATATTTCAAATTTACATAAAACTAAAAGTACAAATGCAATGAAAATATGTTTAATAAAATATTAAAAAATAGGGTAATAATTTTTTAAAAAATGTATGAAAGAATTCTTTTATCTACTTAAAAAGGTTTATTTTAATCAGGTATGTGATGGAAAACAATTTTGAAAACAATACGATTTGAAAAATTCTTATTATTTATGTAAAGTGAACTGTATTTTGAACAAAAAGTTAAGACTCTACTGTAGAAATGGATTTTAAAATCGGTCGAAATTCATCACACCTGCTAAAAACGATCATTTTTAAAACGATCGTTTTTCGTCACACACCTGAATATTTTTTTTTTTTTTTTTTCTAAAATCTTCAAGCAAAATCCTTGAAATTAATAATAATCATAATTAATAAGTTTTCCTATTTTATTTTTAGTTATATTGTTTATAATAAGCCATTCAAATGATGAATTGTAATTATTAATAACGTATGCTGCATATGTCGCAAGTTAAAGTTAATGTTGACATGTTAATTTGGACAGAACAAACTCCTCAAAATGATTTTGAATCTACCGTGGCATTACTCCACAAACAGACTCCATAGGCAATGTAATGTTGAAGTTGTTTCCGATCGTATTAGAAAAATAACTGAAAAATTTCAGAACTCTTGTATTTATTCAGACATTGAATATCTTCACAACTTGTTTTTATAAAACATTTTATTTTTAGTTTAGTGTATGTACATATCTTAACATATATTATCTGTGAAATTGTATTACTTATATTAAAATGTACTATTTATGTTAAAAACTGTAAACATTGCTTTATCTGTATGATACATACTTCTACTGTAAATTTATTGAAGGTTTTTGTGTAAATTTTCCTTCCCCGTGTTTCTATACTTTATTTAAGTTGCTTCTTTGATACATTTTGTAATATATTATAGATGTAAGGTATTTCAGCCATCTCTCTAAAATTTAAGTATTCTTTGTATTATAGTGCGTTGCAAACAATAAATAAAGAATAATAATAATAAAAAAAAAATAATAAAAAGACATGTTAATTTTCCATGTTGATGTCTGTAAAGTCACTGTTAAAACTATGCATTGTTTTGTTTTCATTTAATTCGACAGTGTCTTATTATGTTATTGTCAAACATGTATGAGTGGCATAACATTTGCAGGTCCTTAATATCTATAAATCAGTTAACATATAAACCATCTTAAAATGCATAAAACTGGGCGTTTAAACTACCAATGCAGACCATTTGAATTTGTGCTGACACATGTTACATTTTAAATTACATATAATACATGGGACAATGATTTACAACAACTGTTGAATTTAAACTACATATAAATTTAAGTTTAGTTCAACTAAACCAGCGTTTAAACACTCACTGATTTATTAGCCATAAGATAACTCAGTCATTTATTTTATTTTACAAAACATTTATAGCCTGCCCTCGCACATTGCCCCTATAAAAATGTCTGTTTGTACTAAAACATACATACATAAAAAAAAAAATACAAAAAGAATGTAGGTGGCATGGTAAAATACATCAATGTCTACAGTCTGTGTATTTTGTTTTTATTTCGTGTTGTTTTAGGCAGAGATGAAGTCATCGTTTGCAAGCGTGGTATATGTTTTATGTGCAAATTAACGCATTCAACTCAACAGTGGCAGCGGAAAAAATACCAACAAGAACTATATAAATGGGGAAATAAAATACCCTTGACCCTCCACTACGGACTGTTAAATTTTAATAAACAAGTTTTAGATTTATATTTTATTGTAGGGGAAACTATGAAGAAATGTTAATGTCTTTATGATAAGATAAAAATTTATAAAACCTTTGGAATTAGAAGCTTTTAACAATTAACAATAAATTAGTCTTGAAAATGAATCATTTAATATGGATATACACACAGCCTCCAACATGAGTCAATATCGGGAGCTTAACAAATCGGGAATATCGGGGATATCGGGAACTTATGAAATCGATGTTTTCCGATTTGGATGAAATTTGCACCAAGGTTAGTAGTTGAGACACAAATTTTCAACAAGATCGGTCAAAAAGTTTTTGAGTAAGAGGTGATCAAAATATGACATTTTGGCCAAACAAGTGTTCTTTCTAATCGATGTAACTTATTACCTATTGGTGTTAGCAAAATTTCTAAATATTTCTAAAAAAAAAATTTTATTTTTTTTTTTGCTCAAAAGAAATTTTATATCTTTTATAGTTTGGGTCGCTTAGTGAGCTGCGAGTGGGATATGTATATTACCATCCACCGACAAGAGTGGGCTCTATATGATAAATACTTATATATTATTAACTAAGCTTCACAAAAACGAACTTCAGCAATAAAATTGGTTGCGGTTTAGACCTATATTAAATTATTGACCGGCAATAAGAAAGTTTTATACGTTTCTTGTTAGAACTTTCAACTAGATTGAGTAAAATATCATGATTCGTAACAGTTTTAGCCGAACTAAAATGATTTTTAATAGGGTAATTTGTATTGGACCTATGGTAAATTATGGACCAATCATCCCAAAATTCTGAAGACTGATTTCTGGTATTACAAAAAATAAATAAGAATAAATTTCAATACAGCAGTGTAATTCGTTTAAGCGTTAACAATCAATTTCACAAAATTGCATGATATTTTTTCCGGGAGTAGGTTTTATATGGGACCTAGTGTAAATTATGGACCGATCTTCAAAAAATTTTAGTGTCCTATAAAACTGTGACGTACCAAATTTTAGTATGATAGCGTTATTTATTACTGTTTTAGACGTACTTAACTGTTTTCCGCGAGTAGGTTTTACATGGGGCCTATGGTCAATTATAGACCGATCGTCATGAAATTTAACAGTATTATTTGTAGTCGTATAAAGCGAATTCGTTCATTTTATATCATTCCGTGCATTATTCCACTATTTATGTTAGTTTTTGTATCAAAATTATCAATTTTTTTAGGGTGGTTTTGATTCATAGTTCTGATCAGAGCTGTAAATGAATCATTCATTTTTGAATTAATTCGTGAATCATTCATGCATTGAATTAGCAAATTTTGAATTAATTCTTTTCACACAAATAAATGAATTGAATTAAATTTGAATCAATTCAAACGAATTAGGCAGAAATGAATTTAAATTCGTTTCTAATTCAAATGAATCTGAAAAATGAATTGCAATTCATTTTGACCAATTCAAATGAATATGTAAAATGAATTGCAATTCGTTTCTAATTCAAATGAATCTAAAAAATGAATTGCAATTCATTTTTCAGATTCATTTGAATTGAATTGATTTTGAATTAATTCAAATGAGTTAAAAAAAAAATTAACAATTCAAATGAATGAAATCTAAAATGAGTTGCAATCAATCAAATTCAAGAGCAGATCTAGGGGGAATAAGCTGAGGATGCACCGGAAGAACACTGCTGGATTCGAAAGAATCCACGGTTCTTTCGATGTCATCCTAGGGCTTCCCTATCCTGCGGGGTATACAGCAGAGGCTGCTGAGGAATCAAAAGTTGTCAGTAAAGACAAAGGATCCTCACCAGATTCTGCTGGCGTACCCTCTTACAAGGAAGATAGAAGGAGGGAGGGTAAGAGTTCACCACCCAGCCCTCTTAATGGTGACAGATTGGTCACGGTTAAGGGAGCTAGGCCTATGGACGAATTACCCACAGTGGACCAAGAGTCTCTCAGGAAGTTGAAGTCGATGAGTGGGGTTGCGATATTTGGGTTGGGGTCTATCAGTTTTAGGTTTCCCAAAAATGATGGACCCTAAGAGGCTGAATGTGGTGCAGATAAACCTGCATCACTGTGAAGCAGCCTCAACCGAATTAGTAACTCACCTCATCGATAACAACGTGGACGTAGCCTTAATCCAAGAGCCCTGGATCAACAACAACCGGGTAGTTGGATTAAAGGCCACGGGATATACACTGTTCGTACCCCACACGGATGAGAAGGTTCGGACTTGTATAATGGCAAGAAATGAGCTCAAATTTATGTTGTCTCATTCTTTCAGCAATGGAGACCTCACGGTTGTTACAGGTGAAGCTATGGACAAAACGGTCCTAGCACTGGCATCGGTATACTTACCATATGAGGCTACCGATCCACCTGGTGTGAAAGTACGTGAGTTGGTGGAGCACTCGAGCAGAAGTGGCTCGAGACTGGTACTAGGTTGTGACGCTAATGCACACCATACCCAATGGGGAAGTACCGACATCAACAAAAGGGGTGAGTCTATGTTTGATTTTATTATTGCTAGCAATCTTTACATCTGTAATAGGGGGAATACGCCAACATTCAGAACTAGAGATAGGGAGGCAGTAATAGATGTAACATTGACGAACTATAGAGACTTAGTAGATGATTGGAGGGTGGCTTTGGAATTTTCCTTCTCTGACCATGGTCGTATATCCTTTAATCTAAACTTCGAAAAGTCAAAAAGGCGTCCTTATAGGAATCCAAGGAGGACGAATTGGGATACCTTCTCGGGATTGGTGAATAGTAACCTTAGAGTTACACACGATTGGGGGTCGACTTCGGCCGGCGTGGAGCACATGGTGGGTACCTTTACGGAGGTGTTAACCAGTAGCTATGAGCGATCTTGTCCGTTAAATTTTCCGGGTAGGCGCTCGCAACCGAGATGGTGGACAGGTGAGTTGAGGACTCAAAGGACCACTGTCAGAAGGTTATTCAATAGAGCGAAGCATACGCGTAGGGATGAGGACTGGAGTAACTTTAGGATAAGTTATAATAGGTACAAGGGAGATATTAGAAGGGCTAAAAGGGACTCGTGGATCAAATTTAGCGAGTCAGTTGAATCTGTGAATGAGATGTCCAGGTTCAGAAGGATTTTATCCAAGGACCCTGTGGTCCCGGGATTTATTCAGAGACCGGACGACTCATGGACAGAATCTAGCTCCGAATCTCTCTGTTTGCTTATGGAGACTCACTTCCCGGGTTGTGTGGATCCGGGAACGGGGGAACAGGTGGGGTGTGGTAACCCCTTTTCTGGATCAGGCTCGGGGGGTGAGATAAGAGAGGCGGTGGGGGATATCATCACCTTGGATAAGGTTACATGGGCGGTTAATACTTTTGGGTCTTACAAATCGGCAGGACCAGATGGTATATTTCCGGCTATGCTACAGAATATCCAGGGATCATCACTCCTATTGCTGGTGGAACTATTTAGGGTATGTCTGCTAAATGGCTACATTCCTAGAGGGTGGAGAGAGGTCAGGGTTATCTTCATACCTAAGGCAGGTAGAACCGGTCACTCTAAACCCAAGGATTTTAGACCTATCAGCCTATCGTCTTTTCTTGTGAAGACATTAGAAAGACTGATTGATCTACATCTGAGGACGAAGATTGACGCCGGCATCATCAGCGGCGCTCAGCATGCCTATCTTAAGGGTAGGTCTGTTGAGAGTGCGCTTCATGATGTGGTGGGTTATATAGAACGGGGATTGCGAGACAAGGAATACACCTTGGCGGCTTTCCTGGATATAAAGGGGGCCTTTAATAATGTGAAAATAGAGGCCATAAGGCAGGCACTGAGTGATTTAGGGGTTTCGTTATTCTTGGTCGAATGGATAACTCTGATGCTTAGCAGCAGAGTTATTCACTCGGACTGGGGAAACGAGCGCTTAAGGAAACTCGTGACTAGGGGGACCCCACAAGGGGGAGTTCTCTCTCCCTTATTGTGGCTCTTGGTTGTCAATGTCGTTCTGGGACGTTTTGACAGGATAGGTCAGAAGGTCGTCGCCTACGCGGATGATGTAGTTATATTGGTATCGGGCAAGTTTCTGCCGACAATTAGCGATGTCATGCAAGGGGCGCTGGGCGAACTGTCAGCATGGGCGACTGATAAGGGCTTGGGAGTTAATCCGGAGAAGACAGAATTAGTTCTTTTCACTAGGAGGTACAAGGTGGAGAATTTTAGGCTGCCGGTACTAGGGGGAGTAGAGCTTAGGCTATCTGATAGTGCTAAGTATCTAGGAGTTTTTCTGGACAGTAAGCTGTCCTGGAGGAGGAAAACTCAGGAGAGACTAAAGAGGGGTCTCAATGCTTTCTATGCTTGCAGATCGTCGATAGGTAGGAGTTGGGGACTCCGGCCGTCAGTTGTGGGATGGCTGTACACTTCGGTGGTTAGACCCATTCTTACGTATGGATGCTGTGTTTGGTGGGAGGCATTGAAACTAACTAGTCGGAGGGACCTTCTAAGGCTCAGAGGTGTGCTTCGATCGGCATGACAGGTGCCTTGAGAAGTACCCCTCAGGCGGCTCTGGATGTTATTCTTCACCTTCTGCCTATAGAGCAGTATGTGAGGGAAATGGCAGCAAGGAGCATTCTTTGGCTGAGGGAGCTAGGACTGTTAGGAAATTTCACGGAGGGTCACTCGCGGATCTTGAGTGAAATTAGTACTAGTGGTTATCACCTAGGCTCGCCCGGCTCTACGGATTATTTGGTCACTAGGGTCGATTTTGGGCGTTTGCCAGAGGTGATATTGCCTTCTAGGGAGAGCTGGTCAGGGCAGGGCAGATTGTATAGGGGATTTGCTATTTTCACTGATGGCTCGAAGATGAAGGGCACGGGTGCGGGGGTCTACATTGAGGATCTGGACATCAGAAAGTCATATAGACTTCCCGACGACTGCAGTGTATTTCAGGCGGACGTCTTGGGGGTTCTCAGGGCCGTGGAATTGCTAGGAGCTAACATTGCCAAGGGCTCGGAGGTCACTATATATGTGGACAGCCAGGCGGCTCTTAGGGCCTTGAAGGGCTGTTATGTGAACTCCAGGCTAGTGGACGATTGTAGGAGGGCTCTAGGAGTAATCTTAGGGAATTATGTTGTGAGGCTCTGCTGGGTACCGGGTCACTGCAACATCACCGGCAATGAGATAGCTGATGAGTTGGCAAGACTGGGCTCGGAAATGGAAGATCCTGACAGTTTGCAAGTGGTCAGGCCTCCAATGGGCTTCTATTTTGGGAGAATTAGGAAATGGATTCTGAACAGGACTAATCGGGCTTGGCGGGGCCGAACGGACTGCCGAGTATCGCGCACGCTGTGGCCGATGCTTAGTAGGTCAAATTCGGACGCGCTGCTGGGTAAGAGTAGGGCCTGCGTCAGGACCATGATAGGTATTATCACGGGCCACTGTATGATAGGCAGAATGGCGGTGAGAATGGGGTCTGGCTTATCGGATATATGTAGGCTGTGTGAGGACCCAGAGGAGCTGAAGACTGTTGAGCACTTTCTGTGCCACTGTCCCAGGCTACAGAACAGCAGGCTGAGGTGGCTAGGTAGCAGATTCCTGCACGAATTGGGAGATGTCTCGGGCTGCGGGCTCGAGAATCTGACGGGATTCGTAATGGGAATGACCTGGTTGCGCGGCAGGAGGCTGGGAAACATGTAGGGCAGTTTTTTTCCTGTTTGGTAGGGTTGTGTTTTGCTTGTTCTGTCCGATTTCTTATCTTCCACTATCTTCCTTCTCTGTGCTTTCACCATTAACTTCTCCTACTCTGTCACACTAGATATCTTTCTCTTCTTTCTTTCTTTGTTTCACTAAATAAAGGCATCACAATGGACCATAATGGTCTCTGGGTGAGGGTGTGAAGTTTGCTTCACACCAGCCTTTCTAACCTAACCTAACCTAGGGGGAATAAAAAATGAAAATTTCTTTTTTCAGTGTTTGGAGTTTATTTCTTCAAGAAGAAATTATTTTTATTCTGAACGACAAAACACATTTAATTTTCAAGAGGAAATAAATAATTTAAAAATAAAATAAAAAACCCAACGAAAAAATTTTTGGTAATGTTATAAGTATTTATTTCACAAAAATAAAACTATCTTTCACAACTAAACAAAAATAAGAAAAATTACAATGTATGTAGTTCAAAACAATTGTGTTTCAAAAATATGCTAAACATATGCGTTCATTTACTAAAAGAGTGTCATAAAAACAAACACGATTTTGCACAAACGCATTAAAAATTTTTAACTGACAACCAATTTACACTGAAAAGAAGGAATCTTATAGAACATATTATCTTCTTACTCGGAGATTATGCAAGTTATTATTATAAAATTTCGACAGAATATGAAGCAGAATGTAACGAATATTTCTGCATAACTAAATCAAAAGTGGTGTTTTTGGGAGTTATAACATTCTTTTAGTAAATGGGCAACATATAATAGGAATTAATTGCATCAACTAATTATGCTATTATTTTAGTAACAAAATAAGGCTAATTAGAATTAATTAGAATGAATCATTCACCTTCAACAACAATAGCTTTTCAAAACTATCATCTGAAAGAGACCCACGTTTAGGGATGTTTAGAATAGAGGCGTACGAAAATAATCTTTCAACAGCAGCTGACGATGGTAACGGCGCATTAAATTTTAAAAAAGCCTTTTTAACCGTTGGATAATTATGCAGCATACTTAATGATTTTGAAGAATCTGCTAAATATGCTGTAAATTCCGATTCGGAGGGAATATTGAGCAACAATGAATTTTCTGGAGTTTCTGTAATAAATGTTAAAAATGTTATGGTTAATGTTTTTTAAAATTATTCTGCAAAGCGATTAGATAATTACCACAAATAGAAAAATCGAAGTAACTAAACACGTTACTATCTGAATTGATTGACGTTGTGATGTCCTTATCAGACATTTGTTGAACAGCATCCTTTGCCATTTGAATAACGTCTGCTTCTGTGCCAATATCAAAATTTGGGTTCAAAGCTTTTAACCACAGACACTTAATTGGCGGACAAAGAAGAGATGCCACAATTGCTGTTTTGACAGTAACATCTAAGTTATAGAAATTGTTAAATCTTTTTTTCGTCGCCTCCATTAACTTTGTGGCCATAGTTTTTAGATATCCACTTCCATCTTTCAATTGTATTTTGCCAAATTTTGTTTGAATTGTGGCTAAGGCTGGTAACAGATAACCAAATATCATGCCGTCGTCTTTTTGGAGAAAGTCTATATCCTCTGCTATTGGCTGCAGAAGCTGTAAGTACTCTTCTAAATATTCAAATTCACTGTCTAGAAAAGTTTCAATATTTAACTTTTGGCATAGATCGTAGAGCTTGAACTTATGGGACAATAAGTCTTTTATACTGTCGTATAAAGAGTTCCATCTTGTTGCTACAGGGTATTTTAACTGAGACCCCAAAGATCGCACTATCTGTTCCGATGACTTTGGTCTGTTAACTTTCGCCCACAGCAAGCTGCACTTTCTCAAAATCTAACACAAAAGCAATTTTAAAATTGAGATTAAACCTAAAAAGCCGATAAAGTATTTTGGCAAAATAAAGATTTTCAACATTTATTTGACTTACTTGCTTATGCTTTTCATAAATAAAGTTCTGTGATTTAATAATTAGATTGAAATCAGTTGTCGCGACTAAATTTAGCGTGTGGGTTGCGCATCGAATATGATTTGGTAAAACTAGTTCCAAAACACGATTTGATGAATCTGTTAATTCCTCATCCATAATATTGTCCTCGTTTTCGTTACTTTCTTCGACGAGAACGCCGAATTCTTTGAAGGCCTTAACGAAATTCGATCCATTGTCCGTTGTTGTTGCTACCAAGTTGCTAATATTTAGACCGTATTCGGTATGAATGTCGTTTATAATTCTACCAATCGATTCAAAAGAATGGGTACCACCAAATCGTTTGCATGCTAGCGAAATTGACTTTCTTTCAAATTTTTCATTCAGCCAATGGCATGTGTAACCGAAAAAGCTTCGGTGCTTTGTCGACCAAATATCTGCTGTGGTACAAAAAAAACTTCCACTTTTTATTATGTCTTTGGTATTAGCCTTAAAGGTGTCAAAAGTTGAGTCCATTAGCTTCATTGCGGTTGGCCTACACATAACTTTAAACTTCGGATTTGCATAATGCATCAATTCTATAAATGAATTTGATTCCACAAGTGACACAGGTAGCATATTTTTAGCAATAAACTTAAGGACTAGTAAGTCAAATACTGATTGCGTGTTTGGTGCTTTTTTTTCTACTTTCATCATCAACTTGTACTCATCAAACATTTTCTTATGTTGCGTGCGCAGATGGCGAATAAAATTTGATGTCACATGCATTGTGCCTGATAATACCTTATCGCAGTTGTTGCACTTTGCAATGACTTTTCCTTTATAATGTTTTCTTATAGTCTCCTTGATCTGGAGAAATATTATCAAAATTAATTACATATATGTATAGAATTTTACAAGCAAATTTCAAACCTTTGTTTTAATTGAAAAAAAATGTTTAAAAAGCAAACTCCTAGGCGAGCATATAGTATATTCTGACGATGTTGATTCCAATAAAGTGCCGTTATCCGTCAGAACTCCAAGAGCAACGCGCGAGATTTTAGAGGAAGATGATCCGTCTTCATTAGTATGATCAGAATTAAACAATCTTTTTCGCGTTATTTGTGTAGCAGAATATGTAGGATCCATCGATTCATCATCATTTGAGAAATCACTTGTTGAAGACATTTTTAATCGTTAAGCCAAACAATTTTTATTTGTTTGATCACTCACAAAACACTTTAAACAAAATATTGACTTTCAATCACAAACAATTTTCTTTAATCAAAGCCATGTGTTGAGGACATAAGCAAGCCACTCCACCAAACTAACAACTCTATGCAACAAAAATTACACTTTTTTGTTTAGATTGAATGCTGTTCTGGAGTGTTTTTATTCTTTATTTTTTTTTAAATAATTTTTAACCGTTGTTTTTACTTTTTCAAAAGACGATGTCAGTTATTTTACCATAACTTGAGTAATACTCAACCGATTTAAACGAAGTAAGCATACAAAAGAGAATAAAATCACTTGTATAACCGTTACTTTTCTTCATTATCAGTAATCACTTATCTTCTCTCATTCTAATAAATTCACTCATTTGCTATTATTGCATATTCCTCTTTGACGACTCAAAGATAGTATATGCCTGTTCGTTTAGTCTGAATTTACACGTTTCATCTTTTGATGCTCAACTTCTTTTCAATTCCGTTTTGAAAATGCCAATATAATCACACGCGGGAATCGGTTTCAACAATTTTATTAACAGCGAATCAAGAAAAATAAAAGAAAAAAATTACATGCAGCCATCGTTGTGCATATACCAACGAATAAAAACACAAAACGTACTGACCGAGTACAGGAATCACCGTACTAACCCCCTTTCTTCTTTCTTCTCTCACCTAAAAACATAAGAGTTGATCATCAAAAGATGAAACGTGTGAAAGCTGGCTTACTGACTACAATTTTCTATTTTTACTACAGCTGGAAGTTTTCAATACAAGAAGTAAAATAATTTTTCCAATTATAGTAAAAGTAGTAAGAATTTAGAGTAAACCATGGTAGAATAAATAGAAGGTATGGTCATTAGAAATTTTGTTCTCAATTTTAAAACCCATACAAATAACGTCATACAAAAGAAAATAAGTAAACAACTTAAAACAATCAAATAAATTAATTTGACATTACATGGGAAAATAATGACAACTCTTCCTAATGAACATACCTGGTACTTATTATACCATGGAGTAAACGAATACAGCTTTGACAGCAAAAAAGTTCATGTTGAGATTCAAAGTTGCTAGACTCTTTAAAATTCGATTAAAAATAAAAAAAAGGAATTTTCCACAATAAACAAACAAGAGATTATTTAAACCAAAATTTATTGTTAAGCACAACTTTCACTGTATTTGATAAAAATAAAAATTTAAGTTTCTTTTAGCAAATAAACAAAATTTTCACATTTTGATAGGATTTTCGCCGATACATAATAAATTAAATGCTATTCTGCGGCTACTGGCAATTCCAGTATATCATAGGAATTTTAAATCTAAGAATTTTTTGTCTTTGGACTTTGCTAGGTGATTTACAAAACGAGCTTGCTGTCTTTTACAAAAAAAATTGTTGAATAACAAAACGACAGTGATGCTTACTTTAGATTTACTCACAAAGTCAAATCCATTCCAATGAGTTGGAAATGAATTGTTAATTTTTTTTTCTAACTCATTTGAATTAATTCAAAATCAATTCAATTCAAATGAATCTGAAAAATGAATTGCAATTCATTTTTCAGATTCATTTGAATTAGAAACGAATTGCAATTCATTTTACATATTCATTTGAATTGGTCAAAATGAATTGCAATTCATTTTTCAGATTCATTTGAATTAGAAACGAATTTAAATTCTTTTTTGCCTAATTCGTTTGAATGGATTCAAATATAATTCAATTCATTTATTTGTGTGAAAAGAATTAATTCAAAATTTGCTAATTCATTAATGAATTGAAATCAAAAATGAATGATTCATTTACAGCTCTGGTTCTGATCGTATCGAATCGATGTTGCTGGATTTAATCCCAAACTGCTTAGGATAACTACAAGAAAGACCAAGTTTGTTCTTTTCTTTTGCGTTTTTCGAAAGTGAGTGTGTTTTCAACAGACGGACAGACAGACATAGCTAAATCGACTTAGAATTACTCAAGGAGCCAGAATATATATACTTTATTAGGTTTTAGATGTACAATAAAAAAGTTTCACAGGGAATGACAAACTTAGTATAACCTCCTTCACCACTAGTGGTGGTGGAGGGTATAATCATTTCTAACTAAACACGAGGGTTTTTAAATTTTTAGCATATGCACTATTTTGAATTTTTTTCCTTTTTGTGTGTGTGTGTAAGTTTTTCTAAAATCTTAAAAATAAAACTTATGCTGAGAAACTAGACAAATTAACCTCTCCGCCGGTATATAACATACCTAACTAGAATTTTATAACTTCGATTCTGTAATACCTACAATATGTTTGTTAATCCCAATAATAACAATGTTGACATATAAAATTTTTTTTATGTACATATTTGTAATAATAATTAAATTAATATTTAATTATAATAATAATAATAATAATAATAATAATACTCGTAATAATATCTATCAATAATAATAAAAATAAAAAGATAAATAATTTAATAAAATTTAATCTTAATCACATTAGATCCTTTTACATCACAACTATTTTTACACTTAATTTATTGTAGCAGATGTTTAAGTTTAGCAAATTGTCAAGTACAATTTATTTCATCCTCCCTATTTGTCGCCTTTATTTTCTGCTATTTTTGACAATTCTTTGTTGGCGTTACTAGGTTCAGCTGATGATTTCGGTGCTGGTTTCTGGAGGGGTGCAATGCGAGGCCAACTCCAAAATTTTTAATAAGTCTGTTATATGCCTTTCATTGCAGCTTTTTTGTCAATCATATAAGTAGTTTTGAGCGCAGGTAATTCTAAATGTGATTTTTATTGTCAAAATATCAGGTGCCCCAGAGACAAGTTTTTGAATTAGGTAGAAATATTTTATGACCATTCTCCGAAATATGAGTTCATTTATTATTTTATGTCACTTGACTTTAAAAAGTGGGTGGAGAGATAGAATTTAACGGATATTATTATGTAACATGCGGTTAACCCACACTAAGCTCTTATTGACCCTAATAAAGATTTAATACACATTCATGAAATTGCACTCCCTATATGACCTCAAAAAACTATTTATTGTCATTCTGAATCAGTTTTTCAGAAACATAATTAACCTTTACAATGTCTAGAGCTCCAAAATAGGGCAAGCTTAAAAGTAATATATTTGTTTTAATCCCTTTAACAAACAAATTCACGGATCATCAGACATGCGAAATATTTCCGACGGCTTATTAAAAAAATTCTTTACGCTGTCAGAACGGTTGGAAATTTGTGGATCATGTAGGAAAGATCTCGTTAAGTTGAACGAATTACAGGATTTGAATAGTAATGAGCCTTGTTATTCCAGATGAAGACAAAAGTAATTCTGAGAATGATGACAGACCTGTTGATGATGATGGTTTTTCAATTTTTTTAGTAGAAGGTATAAGTTCAAAGAATGAGTGTCAAAAAAAATATCATAAGAATGCAGTAGAAGTTCTTGAACAAATAAAAGAGAAATACAAGACGTCACAGAGTAAAACTGAAAGAGTTCAACTTCTTACGCTGGCTCCATTGACATGGAGTTGTGCAAAAATAATCAAAAGCATGTGATGGTATTGGAGCAAACCTCAAAAGAAATGCAGCGAAGTATAGCCTCCAGTGATCTCATCAAGATCACATTTTAGATGCGACTGCTTTATTCCATTAAGCAAATAATTATTTTAAACCAACTGAAATAGTTTTTAGTAGCAAAGCGGATCATTCAAAACACTGAAGAGCAGATTCGATGCTGCGGTAACAATCGATGGCACCGCTCAATACCACGCTTTTATACCGCTTTTATCACGGCAGAACAGAGGCTACATGAAGTTTTAACCCATAATGCGGGGAGGAAGATGTAATAAATACCGGGTTAAGAGTTGTTGCTCCTTAGCAACAGGAAGTGCATAATTATACGGTGACCCCCCCCCCCTCCCCACGGGGATGTGCTGCGCCTTAAAAGGGGTGTAGTTAAAGCACCTTGAGGAGTCCATTCCTCTTGGTGTTACATCCCCTGGGGTAAATTAGGTTTGGTTAACGCCGTAAATTGACTAGGTCCTGGCAACAGGTCGAGAAGCATCGGAAGATTTATCTTTTCCGTTTTATAGTCGTACTTCCATGGAGTTCTTTTAGAACATAAAAATGGTAGCGGGCTAGTGGTGCATGGCAGGCAGTTTCAGCTATGTCGATATTCTCTCCTCGGACGTTGAAAGTACATTTGAATTTTATCCAATTTACAGATACGAAACGAATCCCCTACTTTTTCGTATGTAGCATTTACTTTTTACATGCTTTTTTTGCACGATTTTCTTAGATACGTATCTACCGTGTAAAAAAAGAGTTGGGTGTACTATTTCTTTTCTCCAAAACTAATAAAATGGCTCAACTGAAAGCGATTTAGCTTTAACGATAAAATTAAAGCATGTATCTTATCATATTTAAGGGCCGATGTTGAATGTGAACCACATCTAAACGTCAAGTTTTTTTCTCCGTTTCATTTGACATTTCTCAATTTCAGACTAACTCAATTTGAGCCATGGAAAGATACACAATCGAGCAACGCGTTAAAGTTATTCAGGCTTATTATGAAAATGGGCGTTCAAAAAATATATATCGTTAAAATCATCTGCAGTGATGAGGCACATTTTCACCTCAGTGGGTCAATAAGCAGAATTGCCGCATTTGGGCGAATGATAATCCAAGAGTGATTTTCGAAAAACCAATGCACCTACAAAGAGTGACTATTTGGTGCGGTTTATGGGCTGGCGGCATCATCGGGCCGTATTTTTTTCCAAAATTAGGCCGATCAGGCAGTTACTGTGAATGGTGTTCGCTATCGTGAGATGATAACGAACTTTTTATGGCCCGATTGGAAGATATAGATGTGAGAGATATGTGGTTTCAACAGGACGGTGACACTTGCCACACAGCTAACGAAACAATGGCTCTTTTACGCGACAAATTCAATGGCCTTGTTATCGCACGTGTTAGCGATGTCAATTGGCCGAAAAGATCACGTGATTTGACACCGTTGGACTTTTTTCTTTGGGGTTATTTGAAAGAAAAGGTGTACGTCGATAAGCCAACAACAATTCAAGAGCTAAAGAATGAGATAATTCGGCACATTAAGGGCATAGAACCTCAATTATGCCTCATCGTCATAAAAAATTTGGACCATCGGATGGAGGTGTGCCGCTGAGGTCGCGGCGGCCATACATGTTTGAACCATACCAATATTATCATAATAAAAAGATATGACAATAATGATTTTAATCAAAATCAACATCGGCCCTTTAAATTTAATCACCCTATTAAGAATACTATTATTATAAAATTATAGGAAAAATTTGGGCAAGTGGAAAAAGTTGCTAAGAAATATATACAGATCCTTGCTCATAGATACATATCGCACTGGTTCCTGTAAAGGGGGTTACTCAAAATTTATAAATTTTCAGTTTTCTTTTTATATGAACTCGTATATCACAAAAGGGGATACAATTGCACTTTTTTTTTGACATAATACTAGAAAAAATTATGTAAGATTTTTACAGTGGGTAGATATGACCACTTTACATCGATTTCTTGCATAAAAGGAAAATTGAACAATTTTGAGTTGACTCTCTTTAGAGGAACCAGTGCGATATGTGAAAAGTGTTTTTTAGGCCTGATAGAAATTTTCTTGCTAAAGCGCCTTCTGGACTTCAAGTTTTAGGCCACTTTTTAGAGCAATGCTGTATGTCATGAATAACACGAACAATATTGGCCTCCAAGGCGTCAATTGCTGCTTCTTTCTTATTATAAACCAGTGACTGCACTGCGTAGCCTCACATAAAATAATCGAGATATGGATGTAGTGGAGCCTGTAGGATATTTTGTGGATTGGTCTTTCTTGATATGCGGCAACTTTGTTTATTAACTTAGTGACTTATTTTCAAAGTAAATTTGGATAATTTGGTTAATGTATTTATGATGATTTGCCGGAGTATTGTTCACAATTGACATCTAACCCTTTCGTTAGTTCTATCGGGCTCAAAAAACACCCTTAACATAAACAACGATTAAGTGATTTAACACTCCCCATTTTAAAGTTAAACTATAGCAACCTAATGCCAGTATGTATGTAGTTGGTAGGTACATAAAAATGTATCATTATAAAACTTTAAAGTTCATAAAAATGAAAAGTCTACAAATTTATAAATTTCCTGTTGCCAAAATATAAATTTCAAACTCACAAGGAGGGAGACCTTAAAAATGTATTTTGCATTCAAAGAAAACCAATTATACACTGTTTGTTTTCTTTTTTTTCTGTTTAATGTTTAGTTAATAATTGCTGTTGTTATTGCTATTTTCTTATTTGTTTTTTGCTACCCGTAAATTATAACACTACACAGAATGACGACATCTAAAGGACAATTTACTACAAGTATATTCATATAAAAACTTCATTGCTAGTATCCCATATACATCTACACATTTAAATATACATACATATGTACAGAGATGGGCAATACTTGTATTTGAAATACAAATACATTCTTTTTTTTTATTTATATTTCTAGTACATTCTTAAAATGTATTTTGTATTTTAAATTCCTATCGCTCAAGTATTTTGTATTTTAAATACCTGTCGAGCCAATGAGTTGTCTAAGTCTCAATTTACACTATGGGCATTTCTTGCCCAGACAGAATAAAAACAAATGTCAAGTGCAAGGCGAATTGATTTACCAGTTGATTTGGTGTAGTTCACAACGTGTTTTTACAGGTTGCGCTATTACAACAACAATTAGTAAAAAATATGCATAAGCTAGCTTAAGCTGCTGTCAAAAAACAACGAAATGACACTCAAATGAATTTAGAAGAACCAAAACATAATCAAAAAACATCTGATTCCCTACGGAATATATTAGTTTCGCACTTTTCTTAAGCAAATGACAGACATATATACATATGTATATGATTTACATGCGCTTTCGTAAAGCATCACTGCAATTGTCACGTGTTCGAAAATGCATAACAAAAGCAGATGATGCGCACTAAAATCTAAAACTCGAATCGCAAAAATGGCTGATGCATATTGTGTTTAAAAATATAACCAAACTGCGCACCAAACAAGCTGATGGCGAGCTGATTTGCATGATGCGCCGTGATGTATTTCCGAACAGGCCCGCTTTCGCACAGTTGCTTAAGCTAACCCATGAACATTATGGTTGGGCCTTTACAGTCATGTTGCAAGTACACAATGTAATTTTACCTTTTTCTTTGTATCGCCACTGAATGAACATGAATAATTTAAAAAAAAAAACATCTTTGGTTAAGTAAGATTCACTATTTAGCAGGAGCTAAGTGTATTTTTTGTTAATATAGACGGTCTTGGACCCAAGAAATTATGGGTATGTCCCACAAGGTGGAATCCTTTTTATGATTATAAAGTTAGTACATCTTATGAAACATAAAATCAAATTAAATGACTTACGTATTTAATAAGCTGTGTAATAATAACACCTTCTCGGATATAGAAGTACTAAAACTAGAGCTTTAGGCTGAACCCACACCAATAAAAAAAAACAGTTTTTTTTACTAAGGCTTAAAACCCTTACCAACAAAAGACAAAACGTTTTGTCGTTTGCTGGTGATGGTTCAGGCAAATACAGCGACAAAATATGGGTTGCAGAAAACGCATGTGGTTTGATAAAACATACCCACACAGAATAAAAAAAAAACTGACTGAAATACGACTAGTCAATACACGCATGTAAAATGTAGCCCATAAGAGAGTAGGACTAGTCCAAAGATAACCCAAGTGTATTGAAAAAACATGGTCTATTTAACATTACGATGTTCTAGGGCTGGAACATATAACCCAGCTTTGCATTACAACGGAGTAGTCTTAAAACTACTTCATGGTCATACATACTCCCAGTGGACTAGTTTTGAAACTACTCCATGGTATACCCCAGAGGATTAGTTTTGAAATCGTTTAAAAACGAAAACATGTTGTTTAAAAACGAGGACATATCGTTAAACTACATACTCTTTTTTAACAATAGCATGGTCCATGATTGCATTACATCGGACCTTGTTGTAAGTAGTCCATTTTATCTAAAATGGATAAAGTAGTACAATATTATTTGCAGGGAAGGAAACTCGTTGCACATACTTTATTGCGTGTTCTGTGATGTTACACACGCCAATTAGAAAAATATAAAAAACAAACGAAAAACAGATAATAAAAAACATTGTCACATTGCTGTCTGATTACCGCTTGCCAAAGACGTTTTTGTTGTGTGGGTTTTTTTGTGATTTTTCGTTTTTTGACTTGTCCTAATTGGTGTTGGTTATCTTATACGAACCAATGTTTTTTCGCAGTATTAGTCAAACAGTTTTGTCTTTTTTTGGTGTGGGTTCAGCCTTAGATTATATTCAGGGATACAATTAGTAGAGGCTTCAGGGTAAACAGTTTAATAATTTGGTTTGTGTTTTACTACAAGTAAAAGAGATGGATGATTGTAAAAGTGCTTTAAGGGAAATGGAGGATCCTGACTGAGTGGAGACAGTCAGACCTCCAATAGGCTTTTATTTGGGGAAGATTAAAGAATGGTTTATAAATGGGACTAATCGGGCATGGAGGATTAGAACGACTTGTAAATTATCACGGATCTTATGGCCAGTACTTAGATAGGCCGATTCTAATTCACTAATAGACAGGATTAATGCCTGCATTAGAAGGTATTATCAGAGGCCACTGCATTATAGGCATTATCCGGCTCGTAGGATTTGTGAAGGTTTTGCAAGGACATAGATGAGGTAGAGACATTCTGTGTCACTGCCCTAGGCAACAGAACAGCAGGCTGAGATGGTTGTGTATTAAGTTCACAGTTCATCATGGCAATCATGGCATCGATGGCACGCAATCTCTGGAACCGGCCCTAAGGGTCTATACTGATGATTCCAAGATGGGTGCGAGAGTAGGTGGAGGTTTCTTCATCGAGGTATTGGGCATAAGAGTCACTTTATGCTGCCGGATGGCGGCGAACTGGCTGCGGTATTATCGTATATAGAGAGATATATGTATATTTACGGACAGCAAGGCTGCCACTGCAGCTCTGGCTGGTGTCTTCACCACATCCATGTTGACAGTGGGATGCCGGAGGTCGGTAAATGACATCGCGGAACATTCCAGGGTAACGCTGGTATGGGTACCAGGGCACAGTGGTTGCCCGGGAAACCAAACTGCAGACGGTCTTGCCAAAAAGGGCTGTCTCTTGGACGACATGTTCGTCGACGGCCTAATCGTCGTGAGTCGTACAGAAGGGCTCAGAAGAGATAGCAGGGTGAGCATACCTGCTTGATGACCAGGACTTTATGGCCTGGCTACGAAGCGGCGAGAACTCGCGTGCTACTTGGTCTCGAGAGGGACCGAATAAGGACGGTGGCATCGGTCATAACGGGTCGCTGGGCGATAGGGACCCATGCGTGGATAATGGGCCTTCATTATAATGACTACTGTAGAAGTTGTCATGATGAGGAGGAGGAGGAGACGGTGCTTCACTTCTTCTGCCAATGCCCCGGTCTAGGGGATATTAGGCTTAGGCATTTAGGGAGACCGGAATTTCCATGTCTGGACGATTTGTCCAATGTAGGACTAAAATAGATCTCTCTGTTCTGCAGGGAGTCGAAGTGGTTCGAGGCTGCGGTGACTGTTGGAGAATAGCCTGGTGAATACCGGCTGACTCTTGTCGCTGGCTAAGGTTATCACAAAGGGACCGCTATAAGGACCCAGGTGAGCCGACCTCGTGTCGGCTGCATATTGAACCTGGCCTAATCTGACCTAGGTTGGTAGGCGAATTGGGAAATGCCTCTGGCGGTGGGAGCGAGAATCTGAGAGATTCATAGGGCATGACATGGCTGTATAACAGCATCTAACGACTAGGGTTGTTTTTCTTTTTCCTGAAAATAAACTTCTACTATTTCTTATGCTTTAACTCTTTCTTTTCTTCTAAATCTCCTTGTTTTCCTAAGGCGACGTCACTATAGAGCATTATATTTTACCTAATCTAACAATTAAAAGAGAGCTTAAAAAGAAGATTCGACGAGTTTCTTAAACTATGACTTGAAATGAATTGAATTATTTTGGGTTCATGTGATCACAATTTCAAAATGTGCAGCATTTAAAAGTCTAGTATTCATGAAAGGTAATACCTGTTTAGCTGAATAACTATTTTTTAAGTATTTTGTATTCCTAAATTTAAATACACAACTTAGGGCCATTATTACAACCTAATGATAAAGTTGCTGATAGTTAACGTGAGCAATAGCTATCTTGAACGATAAAGTGACCAATAAGTTTTTTCCATTATTACAACTGTCCGATAAAATAAAAAATGTAATTTATATACTGTGGCAACATTTCAGTATATACCGACTACTTTTGGTTGTTAAAATACGTAGTGGCAACGACTTGCTTTTGTTTCTTTCTTTAATTAAAAAAAGAATTCAATTTTTGTGCTTTATTTTTGTTCTTAATGGTAAATTGTTTTGTTTTTTGTGTTAAATTGTGTTTTTTTTTAAGTTTGCATAATTTAATTTGACTTAAAACTTTCATTGATGCTATCATATCTTCAGCAGAAAATATGGCATCTTCAAGTTCTTAAAGTTCACTTGTAAAGTTACCATGAGGACAAACCTGATGTTAGCTTATCAGTCACTTTTTAGGTTAATGTCACCTTGTAATAACCAAAAACTATTTATCTGTCAGATAGCATCCTAAAAATAACTATTTGTAAGTTGTTATAATGGCCTTTAAATGTATTTTGTATTTCAATTACCTAACTTTAATGTATTCGGTATTTTGAAGGCATCTATGCATATATTTTGCCCAACCCGGACTATGTACATATCGTTACCTAAAACGCAAAAGGCCCTAACTAACCAAAAATTAAAAATCGACTTTTTCATTGATTCTGATGTATTGCATCAACAAACATGTCCACAAAAAATTTTGAAATCTTTCGACCAAAATTAGAGATTTTATTAACAAAAAACAAAAAGCCCTATCTACAAAATAGTATACGATAAACGCTAAAAATATAACAAACAGTTTTCATTATATGCAACATTGTTATTTATCAAAACCACCGGTAGGTTTTACAAGAAAAATAGAAGAAAAATTAATTATAAACAGTTTAAGGCAATTTATGAATTTACCATTTTAAATATTTTTTTGTTTCTCCTGTTAAATTTTCAAAATGTTAGATAGGGCCTTTTGCGTTTTAGGTAACGATATGTAATTATAAATGAATGTATTTTTTTTTTTTTTTTTTTTGTTTTGTTTCTGTCAAATGTTCTTTTGCTTGTTGTTGTTGACTACTAAAATTATGGTGTTCTCTCCAGCCAAAAATAATTTGAATCTCACTCTTTTTACTCTTAAAGAAACAAACAAATTTTAAATTCGATTTTTCACTATAATCTCATTGTCATGGAGATAAATAATCAATTTCAGTTTTTTTTTTTTTTTTTTTTTTTTTTGTAATTGTAATTGTAATTTTTTAAACTGCGATTTTGTTTGTTTTTTTTTTTTTTATTGTTGTAAAATATTCTTATAGTTCAATGGTGCTAATAATGACGATGACGAAGTTATCGACACAATGGACAACGATAATGTGTGAGAAAATTAAAAGTGCAATGCAATTTTCTTATAGTATACATTTGTATATATGAACTTTGCCTGCTAGTGTTTATAGATGTGTGTATGAGAACGTGTAGTAAGTTTTTGTTTTTGTTGTATTTTAGACGTTTACAGTTGGTAAAACTGTATTAAAGGAAAAAAGGTTTACATACTCGGTCGAAAAAACAGTGTCAACAAAGTATTTAACACATGAATTCTAATTCTATAATAACAAATATTTAATTGCAAAAAATTGTTAATATAAATATTTAAAATCTCATTAAGAAACATAAATAATTTAAATTTACAATAATAAGTTGCGTCACATGCTTTTTGCTTAAAAAACACATAAACACCCACAAAAATTGTAAATTTGTTTGGGGGCTGATTTACGCATTTTATTATTTATTTATTTATTTATTTATGTGTGTGAAGATAAATACGTATTTAACTAGTAGAGACATCAACCACAATTTCTTAACAGCAACTATTTTCAGTTAACATTGCATTTAACTGTGCTACTGTAATAGGAAAAAGTGCGTTTAGGAGCATTTTCAAGGAAAAGGAGCCGGTTCCACAGAAGAAAAAAGTTCTAAGAAGGATTCTGGTAGTGGGATATATGAAATAATTTTGGAATTTCAGAAATTCAGACTTGAAAAACTTCGTTTTTTACGAAAATTTCTGACGAGGATTAGTGACCATTTTGGAAAAATATGGAATGTTACTAGCAACCCACTATATAGAAATGGTGCTCCAAGGGGTCCTCTTTGGAACCATATTAGTGGTATATCTGAAATAATTTTGGAAATTGAGAAAATTGAATTTTAAAAAATGGCGATTTTGAAAAATGTTAAAAGTGGACTTTATGGACGTTGGACAATATGGAGAAATGGTGATAGTTACTAATATGGGACCATATAGGAATGGGGAAGAAGGGTGTCCTAAAGTGAATTCTGGTAGTGGGATATCTGAAATAATTTTGGAATTTCAGAAATTCAGAATTGAAAAAGTTCGTTTTTTGCGAAAATTTCTGGCGAGGATTAGTGACCATTTTGGAAAAATATGGAATGTTACTAGCAACCCACTATATAGAAATGGTGCTCCAAGGGTCCTCTTTGGAACCATATTAGTGGTATATCTGAAATAATTTTGGAAATTGAGAAAATTGAATTTTAAAAAATGGCGATTTTGAAAAATGTTAAAAGTGGACTTTATGGACGTTGGACAATATGGAGAAATGGTGATAGTTACTAATATGGGACCACATAGGAATGGGGAAGAAAGGTGTCCTAAAGTGAATTCTGGTAGTGGGATATCTGAAATAATTTTGGAATTTCAGAAATTCAGAATTGAAAAAGTTCGTTTTTGCGAAAATTTCTGGCGAGGATTAGTGACCATTTTGGAAAAATATGGAATGTTACTAGCAACCCACTATATAGAAATGGTGCTCCAAGGGGTCCTCTTTGGAACCATATTAGTGGTATATCTGAAATAATTTTGGAAATTGAGAAAATTGAATTTTAAAAAATGGCGATTTTGAAAAATGTTAAAAGTGGACTTTATAGACGTTGGACAATATGGAGAAATGGTGATAGTTACTAATATGGGACCATATAGGAATGGGGAAGAAGGGTGTCCTAAAGTGAATTCTGGTAGTGGGATATCTGAAATAATTTTGGAATTTCAGAAATTCAGAATTGAAAAAGTTCGTTTTTTGCGAAAATTTCTGGCGAGGATTAGTGACCATTTTGGAAAAATATGGAATGTTACTAGCAACCCACTATATAGAAATGGTGCTCCAAGGGGTCCTCTTTGGAACCATATTAGTGGTATATCTGAAATAATTTTGGAAATTGAGAAAATTGAATTTTAAAAATGGCGATTTTGCAAAATGTTAAAAGTGGACTTTATGGACGTTGGACAATATGGAGAAATGGTGATCGTTACTAATATGGGACTATATAGGAATGGGGAAGAAGGGTGTCCTAAAGTGAATTCTGGTAGTGGGATATCTGAAATAATTTTGGAATTTCAGAATTGAAAAAGTTCGTTTTTTGCGAAAATTTCTGGCGAGGATTAGTGACCATTTTGGAAAAATATGGAATGTTACTAGCAACCCACTATATAGAAATGGTGCTCCAAGGGGTCCTCTTTGGAACCATATTAGTGGTATATCTGAAATAATATTGGAAATTGAGAAAATTGAATTTTAAAAAATGGCGATTTTGAAAAATGTTAAAAGTGGACTTTATGGACGTTGGACAATATGGAGAAATGGTGATAGTTACTAATATGGGACCATATAGAAATGGGGGAGAAGGGTGTCCTAAAGTGAATTCTGGTAGTGGGATAGCTGAAATAATTTTGGAATTTCAGAAATTCAGAATTGAAAAAGTTCGTTTTTTGCGAAAATTTCTGGCGAGGATTAGTGACCATTTTGGAAAAATATGGAATGTTACTAGCAACCCACTATATAGAAATGGTGCTCCAAGGGGTCCTCTTTGGAACCATATTAGTGGTATATCTGAAATAATTTTGGAAATTGAGAAAATTGAATTTTAAAAAATGGCGATTTTGAAAAATGTTAAAAGTGGACTTTATGGACGTTGGACAATATGGAGAAATGGTGATAGTTACTAATATGGGACCATATAGGAATGGGGAAGAAGGGTGTCCTAAAGTGAATTCTGGTAGTGGGATATCTGAAATAATTTTGGAGAAATTTACTACTAAAATAGCAACTTAAAAAACCAAAACTTAAAACCACAAAAAAATATTTTTTTACAGAAAAATTATAATGCTATCATTCTGAACTTACAATTTCACTTTGGAAAGGTAATATTAAAAAAAATTTTATATATACTACCAGAATTCACTTCAGGACACCCTTCTCCCCCATTCCTATATGGTCCCATATTAGTAACTATCACCATTTCTCCATATTGTCCAACGTCCATAAAGTCCACTTTTAACATTTTTCAAAATCGCCATTTTTTAAAATTCAATTTTCTCAATTTCCAAAATTATTTCAGATATACCACTAATATGGTTCCAAAGAGGACCCCTTGGAGCACCATTTCTATATAGTGGGTTGCTAGTAACATTCCATATTTTTCCAAAATGGTCACTAATCCTCGCCAGAAATTTTCGCAAAAAACGAACTTTTTCAATTCTGAATTTCTGAAATTCCAAAATTATTTCAGATATCCCACTACCAGAATTCACTTTAGGACACCCTTCTTCCCCATTCCTATATGGTCCCATATTAGTAACTATCACCATTTCTCCATATTGTCCAACGTCCATAAAGTCCACTTTTAACATTTTTCAAAATCGCCATTTTTTAAAATTCAATTTTCTCAATTTCCAAAATTATTTCAGATATACCACTAATATGGTTCCAAAGAGGACCCCTTGGAGCACCATTTCTATATAGTGGGTTGCTAGTAACATTCCATATTTTTCCAAAATGGTCACTAATCCTCGCCAGAAATTTTCGCAAAAAACGAACTTTTTCAATTCTGAATTTCTGAAATTCCAAAATTATTTCAGATATCCCACTACCAGAATTCACTTTAGGACACCCTTCTTCCCCATTCCTATATGGTCCCATATTAGTAACTATCACCATTTCTCCATATTGTCCAACGTCCATAAAGTCCACTTTTAACATTTTTCAAAATCGCCATTTTTTAAAATTCAATTTTCTCAATTTCCAAAATTATTTCAGATATACCACTAATATGGTTCCAAAGAGGACCCCTTGGAGCACCATTTCTATATAGTGGGTTGCTAGTAACATTCCATATTTTTCCAAAATGGTCACTAATCCTCGCCAGAAATTTTCGCAAAAAACGAACTTTTTCAATTCTGAATTTCTGAAATTCCAAAATTATTTCAGATATCCCACTACCAGAATTCACTTTAGGACACCCTTCTTCCCCATTCCTATATGGTCTCATATTAGTAACTATCACCATTTCTCCATATTGTCCAACGTCCATAAAGTCCACTTTTAACATTTTTCAAAATCGCCATTTTTTAAAATTCAATTATCTCAATTTCCAAAATTATTTCAGATATACCACTAATATGGTTCCAAAGAGGACCCCTTGGAGCACCATTTCTATATAGTGGGTTGCTAGTAACATTCCATATTTTTCCAAAATGGTCACTAATCCTCGCCAGAAATTTTCGCAAAAAACGAACTTTTTCAATTCTGAATTTCTGAAATTCCAAAATTATTTCAGATATCCCACTACCAGAATTCACTTTAGGACACCCTTCTTCCCCATTCCTATATGGTCCCATATTAGTAACTATCACCATTTCTCCATATTGTCCAACGTCCATAAAGTCCACTTTTAACATTTTTCAAAATCGCCATTTTTTTAAATTCAATTTCCAAAATTATTTCAGATATACCACTAATATGGTTCCAAAGAGGACCCCTTGGAGCACCATTTCTATATAGTGGGTTGCTAGTAACATTCCATATTTTTCCAAAATGGTCACTAATCCTCGCCAGAAATTTTCGCAAAAAACGAACTTTTTCAATTCTGAATTTCTGAAATTCCAAAATTATTTCAGATATCCCACTACCAGAATTCACTTTAGGACACCCTTCTTCCCCATTCCTATATGGTCCCATATTAGTCACTATCACCATTTCTCCATATTGTCCAACGTCCATAAAGTCCACTTTTAACATTTTTCAAAATCGCCATTTTTTAAAATTCAATTTTCTCAATTTCCAAAATTATTTCAGATATACCACTAATATGGTTCCAAAGAGGACCCCTTGGAGCACCATTTCTATATAGTGGGTTGCTAGTAACATTCCATATTTTTCCAAAATGGTCACTAATCCTCGCCAGAAATTTTCGCAAAAAACGAACTTTTTCAATTCTGAATTTCTGAAATTCCAAAATTATTTCAGATATCCCACTACCAGAATTCACTTTAGGACACCCTTCTTCCCCATTCCTATATGGTCCCATATTAGTAACTATCACCATTTCTAAATATTGTCCAACGTCCATAAAGTCCACTTTTAACATTTTTCAAAATCGCCATTTTTTAAAATTCAATTTTCTCAATTTCCAAAATTATTTCAGATATACCACTAATATGGTTCCAAAGAGGACCCCTTGGAGCACCATTTCTATGTAGTGGGTTGCTAGTAACATTCCATATTTTTCCAAAATGGTCACTAATCCTCGCCAGAAATTTTCGCAAAAAACGAACTTTTTCAATTCTGAATTTCTGAAATTCCAAAATTATTTCAGATATCCCACTACCAGAATTCACTTTAGGACACCCTTCTCCCCCATTCCTATATGGTCCCATATTAGTAACTATCACCATTTCTCCATATTGTCCAACGTCCATAAAGTCCACTTTTAACATTTTTCAAAATCGCCATTTTTTAAAATTCAATTTTCTCAATTTCCAAAATTATTTCAGATATACCACTAATATGGTTCCAAAGAGGACCCCTTGGAGCACCATTTCTATATAGTGGGTTGCTAGTAACATTCCATATTATTCCAAAATGGTCACTAATCCTCGCCAGAAATTTTCGCAAAAAACGAACTTTTTCAATTCTGAATTTCTGAAATTCCAAAATTATTTCAGATATCCCACTACCAGAATTCACTTTAGGACACCCTTCTTCCCCATTCCTATATGGTCCCATATTAGTAACTATCACCATTTCTCCATATTGTCCAACGTCCATAAAGTCCACTTTTAACATTTTTCAAAATCGCCATTTTTTTAAATTCAATTTCCAAAATTATTTCAGATATACCACTAATATGTTTCCAAAGAGGACCCCTTGGAGCACCATTTCTATATAGTGGGTTGCTAGTAACATTCCATATTTTTCCAAAATGGTCACTAATCCTCGCCAGAAATTTTCGCAAAAAACGAACTTTTTCAATTCTGAATTTCTGAAATTCCAAAATTATTTCAGATATCCCACTACCAGAATTCACTTTAGGACACCCTTCTCCCCCATTCCTTTATGGTCCCATATTAGTAACTATCACCATTTCTCCATATTGTCCAACGTCCATAAAGTCCACTTTTAACATTTTGCAAAATCGCCATTTTTAAAATTCAATTTTCTCAATTTCCAAAATTATTTCAGATATACCACTAATATGGTTCCAAAGAGGACCCCTTGGAGCACCATTTCTATATAGTGGGTTGCTAGTAACATTCCATATTTTTCCAAAATGGTCACTAATCCTCGTCAGAAATTTTCGTAAAAAACGAAGTTTTTCAAGTCTGAATTTCTGAAATTCCAAAATTATTTCAGATATCCAACTACCAGAATTCACTTTAGGACACCCTTCTTCCCCATTCCTATATGGTCCCATATTAGTAACTATCACCATTTCTCCATATTGTCCAACGTCCATAAAGTCCACTTTTAACATTTTTCAAAATCGCCATTTTTTAAAATTCAATTTTCTCAATTTCCAAAATTATTTCAGATATACCACTAATATGGTTCCAAAGAGGACCCCTTGGAGCACCATTTCTATATAGTGGGTTGCTAGTAACATTCCATATTTTTCCAAAATGGTCACTAATCCTCGTCAGAAATTTTCGTAAAAAACGAAGTTTTTCAATTCTGAATTTCTGAAATTCCAAAATTATTTCAGATATCCAACTACCAGAATTCACTTTAGGACACCCTTCTTCCCCATTCCTATATGGTCCCATATTAGTAACTATCACCATTTCTCCATATTGTCCAACGTCCATAAAGTCCACTTTTAACATTTTTCAAAATCGCCATTTTTTAAAATTCAATTTTCTCAATTTCCAAAATTATTTCAGATATACCACTAATATGGTTCCAAAGAGGACCCCTTGGAGCACCATTTCTATATAGTGGGTTGCTAGTAACATTCCATATTTTTCCAAAATGGTCACTAATCCTCGTCAGAAATTTTCGTAAAAAACGAAGTTTTTCAATTCTGAATTTCTGAAATTCCAAAATTATTTCAGATATCCAACTACCAGAATTCACTTTAGGACACCCTTCTTCCCCATTCCTATATGGTCCCATATTAGTAACTATCACCATTTCTCCATATTGTCCAACGTCCATAAAGTCCACTTTTAACATTTTTCAAAATCGCCATTTTTTAAAATTAAATTTTCTCAATTTCCAAAATTATTTCAGATATACCACTAATATGGTTCCAAAGAGGACCCCTTGGAGCACCATTTCTATATAGTGGGTTGCTAGTAACATTCCATATTTTTCCAAAATGGTCACTAATCCTCGTCAGAAATTTTCGTAAAAAACGAAGTTTTTCAATTCTGAATTTCTGAAATTCCAAAATTATTTCAGATATCCAACTACCAGAATTCACTTTAGGACACCCTTCTTCCCCATTCCTATATGGTCCCATATTAGTAACTATCACCATTTCTCCATATTGTCCAACGTCCATAAAGTCCACTTTTAACATTTTTCAAAATCGCCATTTTTTAAAATTCAATTTTCTCAATTTCCAAAATTATTTCAGATATACCACTAATATGGTTCCAAAGAGGACCCCTTGGAGCACCATTTCTATATAGTGGGTTGCTAGTAACATTCCATATTTTTCCAAAATGGTCACTAATCCTCGCCAGAAATTTTCGCAAAAAACGAACTTTTTCAATTCTGAATTTCTGAAATTCCAAAATTATTTCAGATATCCCACTACCAGAATCCTTCTTAGAACTTTTTTCTTCTGTGGAACCGGCTCCTTTTCCTTGAAAATGCTCCTAAACGCAATTTTTCCTATTACAGTAGCACTGTTAAATGCAATGTTAACTGAAAATAGTTGCTGTTAAGAAATTGTGGTTGATGTCTCTACTAGTTAAATACGTATTTATCTTCACACACATTATTTATTTATTAGTTGTGAAATATGAAATCAAGTAAATGACCGGTTTTGGACAACGTTTTATGGTGATTGAATCGAGGTTAAGTTTTTTAACAATTTGGGAGTTTATCATAGCTATAAACTGGCGCATATAAATTTACTTAATTAGTATCATCATAAGCAGTTTGGTATTGAAATCCAGTAGGAAAAGAATAAGGAAGCCTAATATGGTGTAACCTCCCTAAAAAATTTATAATTTTGTTACAAAAACTAACATAAATAAGAGACAAAGTTCAACAATGCTCAATTCTTTAATTTTGTTTAATGTGACTGCAAATCATACTACAAAATTTTGTGAAGATCGGTCCATAATTTACTATAGTCCCCATATAAAGGCCACTCTGGGAAAATATTTTACTACGCCGAAAACCATAACAAAAAAAAATAGCTTATGCAGTAAAATTCGTCCCAGTAGTTTCATAAGATTAGAAAGTACTTTGGCAAATTTTGTCAAGATCGATCAATAATTTACCATAGGCGCCCCAAATATATACAACACTTCAAAAATACTTAAGTACCCCTCAAGCGATACCAAAATAAGATATATCAATAAAATTGGACCTATCGTAGTTTGGTAAGATTAAAAGGCAATCTACCAAATTTTGTGAAGATAAATCTATAATTTACTATAGAAACCATATAAAGTCCCCTATCGGAATACCCTTTATTACGCCTAAAACGGTAGCGAATAGTGCTATTTAAGTAAAATTAAGTAGTAATTTTTTCAAAAGATAAGAAATGGAAGTGCCAAATTTCGTAAAGAACGTTCCATAATTTTGCAAAGGTCCCATATGAATAAAGTCCAGGCTCGGAAAACAATTTAGTTAGCCTAATACCGTAACGAATAAAGATACTGGAGTAAAATTTATTTTGTCATGGTTTCAGAAGGTAATAAATCACTCTACTTAATTTCGCGAAGATCGTTCCATAATTAATAACAGGTCCCATCTAAAGCCCACTCTGGGAAATCATTTAAATAGGACTAAAACCGTAACAAATATTGATATTTTGTTAAATTTGGTCCAATTGACATTATACGGCAATAAATAACACCATATAATTTTATGATAAAAGGTCCTATACAGAGCGGCCTTGCGAATTCTTAAAAATTTGTATTACTAAATTTAATTTTTATCTAATTTAGTTTTTTTAACCACTCTACCGAATTTTGCGATAGGTGCAATCTCCTGCAAATCACTTTGATATGCCTAATAATATTTCTTAAACAAATTATGATATTTTATTAAAATTATGCAAACATTTCTGAAATATTCGCACTCTCGGTGGAGGGTATTAAAGATCAGGTACATACGAATAAAGTACTCTATCTTGTTTCTTTTAAAAATTGTGTGTGGACAATATTAAATGAATTAAAAAATGAAATAGAACCATTGTTTAAAAACGCTTGACTACTTTTAATGCTTTAGAAATTGCTTAACTAAACACTAATAGAAAAATAACACAGCAAAAACAAATTATATTTTTTTACATTTTCATACATGAACAAATTGTAAAAAATGTAATATGATGAGTTTATATTTGACTAAAGCGTATTTTACAAATTTGTTTTATTATTTTCATTATAAAGAAATTTTCTACTGCTTCGTCAATCGCTTATAGAAGCATACGGTGAATTTGGAGTCATGAATAACGACCGGAACACTTAGTCAATTCACAAGGTATCCTAACATGTCATATTGTCAAAATGTCCTAATATTTCACAATGGTTTAAAAATATTGTTGTTGGTTTGTTAACAAAAAGTGTCTTAAATAAATAGAACGTTGCTTGCTGTGTTTATTGTGCTGTCGTAATTAATCAGAAAAGTCCAGCGCTGAGCGGCTGAGCCGTACAACAATATTTTTAAACCATTGTGAAATATTAGGACATTTTGACAATATGACATGTTAGGATACCTTGTGAATTGACTAACTATATTGAAAGTGTGCGGAAATTCCTGCTAAACCAAAATAGAAGTGACTCAACACATACAATTTTGCATAAAATAAAATATTTTTCGAATAACTCCGGTGGGTTATTATGCAATTCGATTCGAATCGAAAAAAAAACGATTTCGTAAATTTTGCGTTATAAAGTACGATTTTCGGGAAACTATTTCCGAACGTTCGAAAACAATTTAATTTGTGGGATTTTGTAACCATTTTGCGAAACGTCGATTTTACAACCGGATTTGGCAAAAGGACTCCAAATGGCAAAAGACATTATCGCAAGATTTAAATGCTGCAGGTCCACCTTCATATGAGGTAAAAAATGGAATATTTGTTATGTTTGCTTTAACTCACAAATTCATAATAACTTTTCATAAATGAAAACGTATAAACGTGTGGGCAGGCTTTAAGCAGCATATTAGGGCAAAGTTTCGGCGAAACAAAAATAGCAATTCTTCTTTCTTTCGCCTTGTTCTGCATTAAAATTAGGTTGTGCTGACAAGTTTTTTCGTATTAAAATAGGCATTACAAAAAATTTCCCTTTAATTTTAAAATACAACTGTGCACACCTTTCGAACGTACTACATAATACGATTTGGTTTCCGAATCGGAAATTTTATTCCAAGGCCTTTTTGAACTACATAATAACACACTGGAACACATATCCTTAAGGAAAATATCAAAAACAAATTGCACTGTAATAGAAAAATCTTTTAAACTACAGTTAACTGGGTATATCACCAAAATTTCCAATAAAGCGAGATATCGAACTTGAGTGACAGTCAAAAATTTGGCAGTAAACATCCAAATTTTTTTGTGGTTATCGAGCAAGCGAAAATTTGAGCAAAACTGTCACTACCCTGCAAGCAATTTGGTAGTCGAATTTGGTAGCAGCTAACTATAAGTTAACTCAAATAAATGCAAAAATACCCTGAAATGAATGCGAGTGTATTCTGCGCAACAAATTTTTAGATTTTCTTTTTTGAATACTTTTGTTTCTTTCTATTTTTTGTTTTTTTCTGCTATTTGGAATTTAGTTTTTTTATAGGTTAGTTTTTGTAAACGTTATATCAGCGATGTGAAGTCTTCAACAAATAGCTTTAATTTCTACTCCGACTCTAAGGGCACTGGTACACGTTCAATATATATTGTGATATTTGGATCGCGATCCATATTGATGGATCACATCAAATTAGGCTATTATGCGATATGGATCGCGATCCATCAATATTGCATGCTACACGTTCAATAAATATCATGATACTAGAAATATCACGATATTTATTGAACGTGTAGCAGTGCCCTAACACTGACTCCTATTCTAACCTTGAGGACACAATAAACAATTTTTTTAATGCAGTACCATTTAAATGGTAAATTATAGCAAGAAATAACTGTGTTAAAATTTCAAATCCATATTATAATTCTAACACGTAACACATTGAGCTTTAATATAGTTATTTAAATACATATGTAAAGTAGACTGGTCCTCATTTTCTGACTTCAAAATTTTATAGTAGACACTCTTTATATGTTATTGTTAGCCTAAATACTAAATAGATATGCTATTTAGTTTTACAAAAGCAACTGAAAAAAAACACACATCTTTTTTTCAACTAGATCAATAACTAAGTATTAGTTTTGCTAATGCAATTTAGACTTTTGTCCGCACGTGTAAATACCAAAATTCGTATACCAAAATAATTTAATTACACACTTTTTTACTATGTACCTATGTATATCGATTTATTTTTGAAAAATCTTAAAAATTTCCTTGGGTATTTCAATATATTAAAATATACCTACTTCTGGAAATAAAGTAAATTTAGAACATTTTACTTCTATTCAAGTTTTTAGAAACACTAAAACATAAATATTTTGTTTGCTTTTTCAGTCGTGTTCTGAAATCGATTCCGCGTGATATTATGCACTTTTTACTTTAAGTACCACTTATCTTTACTACTCTTTAATTAAGGAACACACTACGCTCATTTAAAAACAAATTAATTGAAAGTTTCCATCAATTAAAACTTCATTTGATATCAATTTTAGAACATGGCCGTTTCTAATATAAAATTCACATTTGGTAATTTTTTCCTATAAAAAAACTCTTAAACAAATATGTGGTAGCTGTTTTGAAAGCGATTTTCTGTTTTCGATAAAGTAGAAACAACTTTTGTTCATTTGAAAAACATTATTCGAAGTCGTAAATAGTTTCCTTCGAATCAAAATACGCGACGACCCCCATGTAAATAAAAACGTTTAAAGTTTAAAAAACGTAAATTTCCAGTGTATCCAGAAAATATATTCATATGTATTATTATTTTACAAAAAAAGTAACAAAAGTTAAAAAAATATTCGCATCTCCACATTGAGAAAAATAATTACCAATTTTGGTTAGAAATAACCAAAAACGGCAGCTCTGGTAGTGATGACACTTTTTGAACCCCGCTAAAAGAGCACTTTATTCTTAAATTGAACATCGGAAAAAAGCAAAAATCTTAACCCTGGACAAAACATTAACGTTAATCCTTTATTAAGGTTGAAATAAAACTTGGGATTATAAGATTATGGATTTTAAAAGTTTAAGACGAAACTCAACAAAAACAATACCTATGTACCTACAAATTTTTCTTTCTTGCGAAGTTTGATTTTTTTTCCTAAAAAAGAACATGCATCGTTTTAAGATCTAATTAGAACGCTGAAATGATATTTGTAGTACCCAAGGCCTATCCAATGGATAGGCCTTGTTAGTACATACATATTTACATGAATGGAATATATGTAAATGTACATATCGCAATTGACCATAAAGAGGGTAATAATTCAAAATTTAAAAATGTTCAGTAGAAGCAAACCCATTTTTAATTTAACATTAAAGGCATTTGGAAAATAATTTTTAAACGAACGGTTACGTTTCCAAAAAGTAGACCAAATAGCACGATATTTGGAACAAATCTAGTTTACCGACGCAGCTTCAAATAATAAAAATAGGTAGGAACCTAGGGTGATAGAAAATGGAAAAATAAGAAGAAAAAATTTTTCCATAGGCTTAGTTTTCGAGTTATGGACAATTCTAAACTTATATGGCCAATATTGGTATCATTTAAAAGCAAGAATGTAGTTTATTTAAATAAAAGTAATACAAATTTTATAAAATATCAAACACGATCATCGCAAAAAAAACTTCTCTGCATAGCCTGCCTTTGGCAGGCGCAAGGATCTACTTCTCTATGGTATAACACACACCGGTCTCGCTTACTAAAACTCCCTTGCATAGCCGGCCTTCAATATAACTATGGTATAACTAATACCGGCTTCGCTAACTCAAGATTCACTGCATAGCCGGCCTTCGGCCGGGCAATGCTGTATGGTATAACTAATACCGGCTTCGCTAACTAAAGATTCGCTGCATTGCCGGCCTTCGGCCGGGCGCAATGATTTTCTTCTCCATAGTATAACGAGCACTGGCTTCGCTAACTAAAGCTTCTATGCATAGCCGGCCTTTGCCCATGGGTAAGGATTCTCTCCTCATAAGTATAACATAAGCTTACAGAAGGTTTTACTTGTATTTTAATTAAAATTCTTAAATAAATTAGTATGTAGTATCTATATACATACATTAAACAATTCGGAAAAAATGAATAAATTTGTTTTTATGCTTACTAAAAACTTTTGTATTATTGCAAACTCGTCCCACATCTTAATAAACTAAAAATATTCAAATAAATGCTGTATGCTCTGAAATATCTAGTGAAAAACTTTGTAATTATACCAATATTAGCCATATAGGTACATTTCGAAATGTAGTGGAAAACTCATATTTATATGAAAACTTTAAACGTCCGTAACTCGAAAACTAAGCGTTTGCCCCAATTTTTTTATTTTTTCTTCTTATTTTTCAATTTTCTATCACCTTAGGTACTTTTTTTTTATTTGGAGCTGCGTCGGTAAACTAGATTTAAGCCCGATATTTTTACAGCGGGTAGATAGGAATATTACATGTCGATTTTTCCAAAAAGTGAAAAAGTAAACATTTTGGGATAATACCCTCTGAATGATCAAGTGGTATATGTAAAGACACTTCTTACAGGATTACCCCCATATTCATTAAAAATATTTTAGGCCTACAGCAGATTTATGAAACGAATTTTCTATGAAAATTTGTTAAAGCCTTTTATTAATCAAAAATATTTTTTATGAATACGGGGGAAAATGTGTAACTACACAAGAACTCCAATTTGACAACTTACTGGCAATTTCACGTACAAATACATTTCCAACAAAAACAAATTTTTTGAATTCTGTTCTTATAAATTTAGTGAAATAAGCATTATTTCTCTAAAATGCATAATAGTTATTCAAAAATTACACCTAAATAAATAGTGAATGTGTATGAAAATGCATTTAAGTAAATTTTGTATAGTGTATTTATTGTGTGTTTTTTATTACAAAACAACAAAACGAAGGCAAGGAAAATCCAATCGTTTTCAACTTTAAATACACCAAAAAAATACACACGCATTCATTTTCCTTCAAACTCAAAAAAAAAACACAATTTTTTCATACATTCATGTATGCACGCACTAATTTATAATTTTTTGTTGTTATTTTAACATTATTCTATTATCTTTATATTCGTTATATTTATTACACATTTTAATAATTTTATTTTTTCACCCATCTATTAAAACTTTTTGTGATATTCATTTTATTATTATGCAGATATTTACGACATACACACTACTTTTCTTTCACTATTTTTCTTTTTAAATCATTAACACACTTTTAATTGATTAATTCATTCAATTTGCATTTAATATCGGCATTTTTCCATAATAATACTCTATTTTTTAACACAGATATCATACAGCTTTTAACTTAAAAACAATAATAATACAAATAGAAAAAGTGTGCGGCGATACCGTGAGCACAACGCTAGCGAATCGTAAAAAAAATTAACTGCTCTTATTAGAGCTGCAAAACAATCGATAGTACTATCTTTAGTATCGATAGTTTTATTTTCGGCGGACTATCGATAGGTTTTTATCACTATCGGAAAAATTTCAAAGTAACTAGAAAGTTGATTAAATGTAGTCAACGAAACGTTTTAAAAAAACTTTTTTAATTTTGTGGCAGAAAGGAAAAAGTAATGGAGTTGACTTTACCTAAATTTGAGTTATTGCACATTTAAGATTTTTACGTTGAAAAGTACATATGGGCAAAGTATTTATGAATTTTTACGATTTTTTAAGAAGTTGTAGCAACCTGAATCTGCGTATCTATTTTCAATGTGCAATAATATTTTAAATAAAAAATTTCAAGTTAACTTCCGATCTGTGGCATTAGGAATGATTATAAACCTAACCGGAGATAAGTGATGATTATATTTTAATAGGAGTAAATTTTCAAAAAACACATTTAAAACTAAAATAAAATAGACTTATGTGCTGTTTTCACAACACAAGTGACTGAACGTGTAGTAAAATTTATATAGAAAACACTCATAAAACTGAGCGCCTTTCATATAAATTTGTCTACACGTTCAAACACTTGTGTTGTGAAAACAGCACATTAAGCACTTTTTCCTTATTGCTACAGAAATATGTACAAATATATGTATTTTATAAAGGGTCCTCCATCTAACGTTTTTTTTTTTTTTTTTTGGTCCGCCATCTAACGTTTTTTTTCAACTAGTGCTTATTTCGTGAATGGTAACACTTAGCTCATGTCTGATTTGACAGATAATTAGTTTTATCCTTCCGCTGAACGAATATGGTTGTGATACGCTTGAACAACGCTGGGAAATATTGCGACATTACTTTGAAAATCATGGTAATGTTGCAGAATGTGTGCGAAAATTGCGTACGGATTTTGGAAGAAGAGAAGCACCGTCAGCTCCATATGTTCGTTATCTTGTGAAAAAAGTGAAAGATTAACCAAAGCGTGAAAAGCCAAAAACAGTGCGTACACCCGAGAAAATTGCTGCTGTGGCAGAAAGTCAATTCACCGTCGTGCTCAACAATTGAACATTTTGGAGACATCATTGAGACGAATTTTGCATAAAGACCTTGGTATGACGCCATTTGAATGAAATTATTGTCCATTATTAACCGGAAGGATTGTACTTTCAAATAAAAAAAGAAATTGAGAAAATATTCAGTAGTTTTTTTTTATAGCATTTTCAAAAAAAAAAAAAAGTTATTTGGCGAACCCTTTATATTAAAATATAGGTAATCTTTCCTACCATGTATAAACTAAATTAATTCAAAGAGTGTTACCTTATTTATTCAGCTAATAATTAAATGAAAAAAATAGTAATAATGATAAACTAGTTAAAAAAATAGTAGCTATCTGAATCCGGCGGTTAAGCAATGATTGTTGTTAGATTTTTTTCTAATATTTATTTATTGAATCTTCATATTTTAAATATGAACTAATAATTAATGAAATCTTTTCCTAATACTTTATTTTATGTCCTGGCAGTGCCAGACAAAAAAATTTCTTCATCACGGTTTCTGTTCACATGCATATGTAGATGTGTATCGTTCTTCTTATTGGGTGAGTGCTGCAGTGTATCTTCTCCTTAATTTAAAATATATCGAGCTAGTGGATTTATGTGCAATTCAAGCCTTTTTAAATATTTTACTGCATATTTCGTCATTATAGTTTTAACTAATGGCACATTGAGATCCTTGTGAATATTTGAGTTTATAACATACCAGGGAGCAGCAGTGATTATTCGAAGAAGTTTATTTTGGCGAAGGTTGTTAAGGTACCCACAGACAATTCAACATTTGTCGAAATATGTGTTAAGGACATAATAAACCGCACAAATTGCTTGGTAAACATGCACTTTGTTTTTGCTTCTGTTTGCCAATAAACAGCACAATCAAAAAAGAAAAAAAAAAGAAGAAATAAAAAATAAAGAAAAAAAATTGTAGTAAAGAGTGCTCTAAGTAAAAAGCTGTTTTGGGGCAAAAAATGCTGCTAAAAAAAATTAGAATTTACGGCTAAACATGATTTTATTGCTTCTTCTTCTTCGTCTTTACACTGCAAAGTTTTCTTTTAAATGATTACTTTTATCACTAGACATCACAAAAAGTTTGACAAATAACCAACATGTCTGCCAAATATTAAAAATGTTTAATTATTCTACAAACATTGCTTCAAATGTTTTTCCAAACAGCAAACACCCCAATTAACAACACAAAATATTTGTACAAACGTAATATTTTGACATGTTTGCCAAGCAATTTGTGTGGTTTATTATGGCCTTTACTGCTTATGTTTCAGATTTTACCACAGACGATGACACTAAAAACGAAACATTAGTATTGCGTGTTTTGTGAATATACTACTACAAAACAACTATCACAAATTGACAAACCAAAAAGGTAACAAGAATTTCAACCAGAAACATCCCCACATAAGTAGCAACATTTAGTAAAACATTTCCATGTTTCGACAAATGTTGCCTTCTCTGTGTGTAACTTTAGATGTTTGTCATTTTTTTTTTTTTTTACTAAAAATCTTAAATAATATGAAAAATTCAGCTCCCTAAAAAATATTTTTATAAAAATATTTAAAAATTCAAAAAACTTTATATGAAAAAAGTTTGAATTTTTAAAGTTCTAGATTTACTGCCAGGCTCACAATGTCGACAAGAACATTTCTTTCGTATATTAATATTGAAAACAAAAACAAATTTTAGTTTTTTATTATTGTTTTCAATATAAAAATGCGAAAGAAATGTTCTTGTCGACATTGTGGGCCTGGCAGTTAAGGGTAATATATTGACGTAAATGTTAAAAAAAAACTTACAACCCTGATGCGATATAAACATCTCTATTTCGATATAATCGAATGATAGCACTAATATTTAAAGTGAAAATGCTGGTCTTTCATACCTGAAAACGTCCTCTATAAATTAATTGTTAAAGTTTTTCATTGCTTACCACTTTAATTCACTACCCTGTCCACAGAAGTGGAACATAAGAAACTTTTCGATACTATCGATAGCTATCGATTTGGACTACTATCGATAGTTTTGCAGCTCTAGCTCTCACCATGGTACAAGAATGAAATAAACAGGTGGCATTACTACGCCAGATGACGATTTTTTGCTCTTGTATTGCTTGTCTTGTCTTATGTCAAAGTTTTGTTTATGTTTATAAAACGTCCACGTTTTGTGCTGTATTTATTGTATTGTATTAAAGTTTTTGATTATTTAAATTAAATAAGATAGTAACCACAGTGAAATAAAAATTGGCTACAAATTAATTAATTTCATATAATATAATTCTTGACGTATACGGAGACTTATTTTTCATTTTTGTTGTAATGTTGTATTTGTTGCCTTAGTGCTGCCATTATTTCACCATGGTTGTAGTAGTACAATTGTGAAACTACAAGAAGGTGGCAGCATTGGTACAACTACACTGTACCATGGTGGCAGCACTACAGCAATAAGTTTGCGCAGGAAGCCAGATGTTTATTTTGCTTTTTCCCTTAGGTTGTCAAAAGTTGTTTACATTTTGCTTATAAATGTATACATTATAACTATACATACATATACATACATTATAAATGTATAAATATACATACATATATAATTTGTTTATATTTTTTGTTTTTTTGCCACACATACATGCATACAAAACACGTTTTTCCTTTTGTTTTCCCTATGTAGTAGTAAGATTTTAACAATCGTGAGGAATATGCCTGTTGTTTTTTTATATTGTTGTAGCGGTAAGCAGAACTATTGGATAGGCCTTGGTTCGATCCATGGTAAACTTCCTTTATATCAAATTTATTTGTTTATTCTTAGGTAATGTCAAAAAACCAGCCAATTATAGGGGAATGTAAGAAAAGATAAACTCACTGTTTATTGTTGTGGCTCTGTTTAAAATTCTTATTCACTTTATAGTCTTATTTTTATAATATTTTTAGCTTTTCTAACGTCTTTGGAAAAAGTTTTCTGACGAGCTGGCCTAAGCAACCAGCGAAATGCGAATAGAATTTGGCTTTTCCTCAACAATAAATTTTAGTGTTTTTATCAAAAATAAAAATTGGGGATTTAGCACGTTATAGATAAATCTTTTTAATAATAAATTTTGTATTCCCAAATATATCTTTTGATGATATCAAAATTTTGTTAGCTATTTGTTAATATTCCTTAAAAAATAATTTGTGTGATCAACAAACATTATTTGATCGGTATTATATAAAAAATTGTGGAATAAAATTGAAATATAGCTTATAAGTTTTTCGTTTGGCATTCTGTTTAGCTGAGACAGCGATAAATCCATTTCTTTTATACCACAACATTTTTTAAAGCCTATGTAAATCTGGAAAAGTTCTTTTTCCACCCAGTGGAATTTTTTTTAATGGCTGTTTAAATTTTTTAAATTTCATTTTAAATAACGCGACGAATAAAAGAAAAAATCTCGCTATAATACGCACAACAATAATTAAAACACTTGTAATAAAAATTTCGACGCCTTCCTTGATTCAGCTCATATTTAATAAAAATTAAGTAGATTTTTTTTAGTACATTGGTGCGCACCTAAAGCAAAAAATAAAATTAATCCGAAAAGTCCAAAATAAAATTAAATAAAACTTTAACCTGCAAAGGTATTTTTTCTGAAAATTATAACTGCTTCATATATTATCCGCCAAACAACTCATCTATCACAACATCTATCATTTGACATTAACATTTAGCTTATTACAAAAAAACCGTGAAATAGAGTCATAATATCGCGACTTTTTTGCGCTCTTCTTCCATACAAATGGTAAGATCTTGTTATATTCATGAAATTATTAGAAAATATGTACTTAACATTTTGTTATTAAATGTTAGGTTAGTTTTGTATGCTTAGGAGAAAAATTTTAATTCAAAACTTTATCGCGTTTGGTGCGGATACTTTTTTAACTATTGTAACCGGTGCACAGTGGCGCCATTTGAGTTTTTTCGTTTCAAAAATCATATCTTTTGAACCGAATAAGATAATTGAACAGTTTAAACAGCATATGAGCGTTTGGAAAGGGTGCTACACTTTGTAGGGGCCTACTTATGGGTTATCAAAGTTAAAATTAGTAGAAAAATCAATTTTATGGTAACTAAAAAAAATTATTTTTACATTTTTAGATTGTTTTTATTTTTTTTCTTAAGGGTTTTATGTTTTAAATTATTACCCAACAAATTAAAAAAAAAATTATTTTTTTTTTTTAAATTAATTTTTTCAATTTTCTGTAAAATATTCATCACAATTCGTAAGAGAAGGTATATCTAATAGACTAACCATTTCTAAACTATAATTATTTTGTAACTCTATTCGTGACTTCACATGCCGCAGGGAAGAAATAAGTGGATCGGAAGATGTTGCCAACATGTTGAAGAGGTCCTCACTTTGCCTTACCCTTGATGCTTTGAATGTGTTCTGCAATCTATATTTTTTATAAAATTTGTTAAGAGACTCCTGTGCTTCTTCAGAAAGCTCTCCAATTGGCAAAGACTGGTACTCAATTATATCTTTGCCATGCGCCAATATTTTATGGACGGTCGGGGTCAACTTCTTCTGTGGATACATTTCTGCTAAAAGAGATGCAGTTTTCGACGCATATTCTCCATATTTTGTAGAATTGACATTTTCTTTGCAGTTTAAAACATCCAAGATCGTTCCCAATCTTTTCACGATTTGATTGTCAATTCCAATGATTCTAGTTACTGCCTCATCATTTTCAAAAAATCTCCTAGAAGTGTTTCCATCGTTTGAGTTACCGTATCCGTGCTTGGGACAGTCTACTTTTAGCCCAACTTGTTTAAAAAAAGCATCCTGTATTTGCTTCTTTCTGATCATTTCCTTATCCTTTATTGATGTATTTTCATCGAAGTTTTCCTCCTCTTGTGGTAGGGTATACGCCAGTTTTAGCAAGAATTCCATACACCTGATCCTTGCGTGCAATTTTTTAGGCTGAATAATGCAATTTTGATATTATGCACGTGTCCAAATAAGATTTGTGCCTACCTGAATGGACCATAAGTCAATATTGTTCCTGACCATTTGTACGCCAAAGTATTGTTTATGTGAGGTACGTACCTGCTAATTTCAATGAGTAGTTTTTTTCAAACTATTAGATCAAACTACTGTCAGTCAAAACATATAAGGGATGGACGCCATACAATTTCTGCAACCATGTCTTTTTAAACTTTTTTACCTCTAGAAGCCAAACGGGCACGTACGGGCAGATATAACCTTTTGAATTATGTAAAGAAATAATCAAAGAACAGGTTTTGCAAATATGGCAAATATAGAAAAATATAGTTTTTTTTTATTTTCCGTCAAAGTTGAAAAATAGTGAAAAAACGGACAGTTTTTAAATAGTGATTTACCAGGAGAAACACAAAGCAAACAGTTAATTTTTTTTATCATTATACATTTAATAAATACATCAATCAATACAAACAAAAAATAAGGCGATTCGTTACCTATTTTTCGTGATATTACACCTGAAATCGCAACAAATTGACTAAAAATTGTGTGTTTTTTTGAAAACCGAAAGTCGGTCAACTTTGAACGGTTATATCTTCTAAACTAAAAATGTGATATTATTAAGAGTGGCATATTTGAAATCGTTGAATAGTTTCCTATAACATGGGTTTATTCAAAACTTCGTCGGCACTCATGAACATTTTGATTTTTGCAACCTCGCTTGCTCGGGCGCCACTGTGCGGTGGTGCCAAAGGGGAAAAGCTGGTGGTTGATATTATTATATTATTTCATTTATTTAATATCCTATGCCTAATTCACGCTAAATAAAAACTTCGATATACAAAGTTGAAGGTATTTACAGTAATTAAAAAAAATAGGTAGAAAACGTGTATCTATCTAACTAGTGTTGCACTTGTTATGACTGGTTACTTTTTACCAAGTGATCAGTATTATACAACAGGGATTTTTTTTTTTTTTTTTATTCCTACGCTAATCAATAAGGGCGTTACAATTCTCCCACGCTTAAAATTAACTTAAGGTGTTGACCAAGATTAATCCAAGACGTACTGTTCCAAATATTTCGGGGCTTGACGCTGGCGAGTTGAGCGAATTGGTAACCGACTTTGGCTCGTTGACGGTTTCTGATCAGCGGGTGGTTGATAAATTGCTGATGATTCTTGAGGTTTCATTGGTGTTTCGTTCCCTGATAGTTCCCTTTTTGTTTCCGAATCGGTAGCAGGTGCTGAACCATGATGGAATATTATTTGCTGATCTGAGTCTGGTTGAATCTCCTTTCCCAAGGATTGACTAGGAGGGGGATGATCTTTGCTTAGTGTTCCACCTTGAACATCTGTTGCAATTAATTGGTTAATGTGTCTCTTAAATGTATATCCATTATCCAATTTTACTACGTAGTGAAGACACCCCATTTTTTAATGACGGTGCCAAGCTCCCATGACTTCTTGTTTGGGGCGTAATACCGGGCTTGTACCCTATCTCCCACGCTTAATTGTCTTGAGGGAAGATCTTGCAACTTATTACTTTGCGTTCGTAACGGTCTCAATATATCTAAACGACTTCGTATCTGACGGCTCAGGTAGAGCTCCGAAGGAGTTTCCCCATTTTTCAATGATGTTACACGATACGTGAAAATTATTTATCTTACCTTTGATTGTATTGAAGATGATTCGCTGGACATAGCTGCAAGCTTGTGCTTTAGCGTTTGAATGTTCCTTTCAGCTAGCCCATTGGTAGCTGGATGTCCGGGTGCAATGAATTGAAAAATACCGCAATCCTGACAAAAATTAGAGAACTCTTCACTTTTGAAAATTGTTGCATTGTCGGAGACCATAACATCTGGATAACCGTTTCTTGCGAAGGTATTGCATAACATTTCTATAGTTGAGGCTGATGACGGTGATGTTGTGCATATACCAACTTCTACCCATTTTGACTTAGCGTCCACGACAACCAAAAAATAGTGACCTTTCTAAGGCCCCGCATAGTCAATGTGAATACGCTGCCAGTTGTTATCGGGCTCCTCCCAGGGATGCAGTGGAGCTTTTGCAGGACTATTTTTAGTAGAAGCACAAACTGGACAAGCGCGTACAAATTTTTCGATGTCTTTATCGATGGCATTCCAGTATATGTAACGTCTGGCTAATTGCTTCATTTTTGTTGTACCTGTATGTGTATGATGAAGTTCTTGTAGAACTGCTTCTTGTAGTGAGCTTGGAATAATTACTCTGAATCAAGTGATGTGTTGTGCTGTAATTCGAACAAAATTTTTGAAAGTGTAACATCTGTGTTTCTCGTTGAATCGCTTTGAAATTTAATTTCCTTGAACTTATTTGATAAATAGACGCATTACATATTTGATGGACTTCTTTATCAATAAAATTGGTTGGACTTCCTTTTAGATTTAAAGGAGCCCTTGAAAAGCAGTGTGCACTCTGGTTTTCCGTCGAATTTTTTTGTATGATTTCGTAGCTGTATCCGCTTAAAAATGCGGCACATCTTTGCAACCTGGCAGAAGTCATCTGTGGTAATTTAGCATTTTGGTGGAAAATTCTCATTAACGGCTTGTTATCCGTTACGAGTTTAAACATACGCCAGTATAAATATTCATGAAAATGTTGAGAATAATTTTGCTCAGCGCTGGATAGTAACCTTGCCGCAAATGCAATTGGCCTTTCCTCCCCATCTACTTGATGCGAAAGAACCCCAGCTATTCCAGTAGGACTGGCATCACAGGCAAGTTGGAGCGGCAATTCTGGATTAAACGGCATTAAGACTCTATTGCCTGCAATTTCCTTCTTAAGCACTTGGAAAGACCTTTGGCATTCATCAGATCAATAACATTTTGCGTTTTTGTGTAATAGTTTGCGCAAACGTGTGGTTATGGTCGACACAATTAATATGAATCTAGAATAATATGTGACCATTCCCAGAAATCGTCTTACATCATCGACTGTTTTTGGTTGCGGCATTTTTAAAATAGCGTCTACTTTCGAAGAAGATTTTAATACTTTGTTCTGATCGATTGTATGCCCTAAAAACTCGATTTTATTCACGAAGAATAAGCATTTTGACCGATTTAAATGTAAATCGAATTTTTGTAATTGTTTGAGACAGCATTGCAAATTATTTGTGCACTCTTCTAATGTTTTGCCATGAACAATAATATCATCGAAATACGATTCGGTATTGGGCACATCACGTAGGATTTAATCTATAATCCGATTGAATTCGTCTGGAGCAGTCTTGATGCCAAACGATAACCTATTCATTTTATACGTACCCCGGAGCTTTGATATTGTTTGAATTAGGCTTGATTGTTCATCAACGAGTATATGAAGGTAGACTTTGTACAAGTCTAGCTGACATAAAAACTTAGCATTTCGAAGGCTATTAAAAATGTGTTCAATTTTCCTAATCGAATAATGAGCATCTACTAATCGTTGATTTACCCCAACCTTGTAATACACGCACAAGCGGGCTCCACCATCAGGTTTTGGTATCACCACCAGTAGAGAGCCTCAATCGCTATTTGAAATTTTTGAAATAATTCCTGCACTTTCCAAATGATCTAACTCTTTTTCAACGCGATCTGTCAAGGCGTGTGGAATTTGACGCTCTTTTGTATATATACAGGTGACGCAACATCAACGAAACCACATAGTTCGGAACACATCCGATTTTTTCCTCAAAACCGTTTGCATATTCAGCCATTATTTTCTCTATAACACTTTCATCTAGATTCATCTCTCGTCGTCAACTATTGTAACCGGTGGTGCCAAAGGGCAAAACTGGTGGTTGATATTATTATATTATTTCATTTATTTAATATCCATATGCCTAATTCACGCTAAATAAAAACTACGATATACAAAGTTGAAGGTATTTACAGTAAAAAAAAGGAAGAAAATGTGTATCTAACTAGTGTTGCACTTGTTATGACTGGTTACTTTTTACCAAGTGATCAGTATTATACAACAGGGATGTTGCATCAATAAGGGCGTTACATTAGCGATCCCGAAAAAGTAACACATAATTTCTTAATATTTTATATTATTATAAAATTTAGATAGAAAAAAGACTGGCGGAATATCCCGTAAGCATGCAAATTAATTAAGTTATACCATTCGTTCATTATTTTTATAATTGTTTGCACACATTTTCATCTTCAACGTATATCTATCCATATTCACAATGGCGGTTACATATCGTCATGTTTCAATATTTTAAATTTTCTAACTGCATTCATTACATCATGCGTTTTTTTTACACAAAAAAGTCTCACTCAGGGTTAATGACGGTTTCTTAAATATTTCGCTATCACATATTTTTAATTCATTAAATCTGAGATCAAGACTAAAATTTGTGCGAAGTTTTCATTCATTTTACTTTGAAATTTCTAGAAATTTCTATCTATTTTCCCCATGTGGCAATTCGAAGAGCGTGGCAATTGCACAGATCCCCCCAACTTAAGACTTCATTAAAAGAGTGCACAAAAAGGCTAAGAAAGTTACTGCAGTCTCATAAAATGGCTTCCCTGGAAAATTATCTTAAGGAACTTGATGCAACTCCACAATCAGACTACTCATTATGGCGTGCAGCTAGAAGTCTCAATAGATCAGTTATATCTAAGCCACCATTAAGAAACTTGAATGAAAGTTGGGCAAGAAATGACATTGAAAAAGGTAATCTGTTTGTTCATCATCTCAAAAATGTATTTACCCTTAATATATCTCACGATATAGCAGACCTGTTACCGCCTGTAAATGTTAGAGCAGCTATTCCCTAAGATTCGAGTTTAGAGAAATCGAAAAGGCTATTTGTGATTTAAACACCAGTAATAAAATGCTTTTGGAGCTACCAAGTATAGCAAAGAAAATTATTTGAATGCTATTTTACGCCTTCAATACTACCCTCAATAATGGAAGGTTTCCTTAGTAACCATGATACCAAAGCCAGGAATGGATCACACAAAAGTTGAGTCATACAGGCCTATTAGCTTATTATCCAATATCTCAAAGCTATTTGAGAAACTAACGCCGATTTTAAATGAAAATAGATGTATTCCAAACCATCAATTCGGTTTTAGAAGAAAGCACAGCACAATTGAACAAACTCATCGAATAGTAAATGTCATAAGAAAAGCCTTTGAAGAAAAAAAATATTGCTCAGCACTCTTCATCGATGTGTCTCAAGCTTTTGACAACGTCTGGCATGAAGGTTTACTACTGGAATTGCAGCAAAACTTACCAGCAAACATACACAAGCTGTTAGAAAGCTACTTAGTCGGTCGTCAATTCATTATTAAAGAAGGCGATTTTTTAAGTTCTCCACAGCCAATTAACGCAGGATGCTGCCTTGTGGGCCCTCTATTATACTTAACTTATACTTCGGACTTGCCAACAAACAGCTACACCCATACCTAAACATTTTCGGACGTTACAGCTTTTCTAAGCGTACACGCAAACTGTCAAGAAACATCTTGTTACTTACAGGATTATATATTTGAACTGGAAAGGTGGTTTAAAAAATGGAGGATAAAGATCAATGTGCAAAAATGCGCATATATGACATTCACATTGCGTCGGGAAACATGCCCCCTATTAAAATCAACCATCAAATAATACCCCAACACTCGCATGTTAAATACCTCGGAAATGGCATATAGAAGCTAAATTAATTCAAATGAAACTAAAAGCAATTCAAATTAATTGGCTTATTGGAAGAAATTCGGTTACATCTCTATCTTAAAGCCAATTTGGTGCTACGGTATTCAGTTATGTGGCATTGCCTCGGCTTCTAACTTCGAAAAAATTTAAAGGCGCCAAAATAAACTTCTTCGAATAATCACAGCCGCTCCCTGGTACATCAAAAACTTAAATATCCACAAGGATCTCAATGTGCCATTAGTAAAAACTATGATAACGAAATAGGCAGTAAAATATTTAAAAGGCTGGAACTGCACCCAAACCCATTAGCTCGAAATATTTTAAATTATGGCGGCCACGCTCGCTTAAGAAGAAGAGACACTGCAGCACTCACCCAATCAGATGAGCGATAAACACCTACATATGTGAACAGAAACCGTGATGACGAAATCTTTTTTGTCTGGCACTGGCTTTGTACTGCCATTAGGATAAGATTTGATTAATTATTGTTAGTTCATATTTAATATATAAGGATTCAATAAATAAATACTGAAAAGAAAAAAAAATTATTAAAATGAAAAAGTTCTATGTATGTATATCATTATTGTTTTAATTTTTTCCAGGCCACTCGTGAGGTCAATATTTGTTTTCAACCCGTTTCAATGTGCAAAACCGCTCAAATAGCTTTAAAAATCGCTAATAAAGTAAGTTAATGATAAAAGTGTAAAAGTTGTAAATAAAAGCAGCTAATTTCTATTGAAATTGCACAACATGCAACACTTCGAACGATTATAGGTTACATTAGAAAATGTTACATATAGTATATCCTGTAACATTTTTTTCTCAGAAAATAAACCGTCATAAATAAAAACACAAATTGAAAAAAAAAACAAAACAACACACCAAGGAAAAGAATGGCGCGCACTAAATATATGTAAACAAACATGAAAAAATGTAAACAAACATGAACAATTTTTAACATTTGGGGTTTAACTGGGGTAAACAGCTGACAAACATCTGGGCCAACGAGTCTACCTTGTGTAGTTGTACCATGGAACTACCTTGTATTCTTAACTACCTGACCAAGGCGAATTAATTTTTTCAGGTGGCGTTAAAAGCACGGCTGTGCTACTTTTTTCTTACTTAGAGAAAGGAATGTCAAAAGTTGATTGTGTTTTTGACATATCGACCAATGAAAGCAACAAATAAAATATAATGTTGTATTTTTGGTGTTGTGCTTGTGTGGTATTACCACCACTTTTTGCATGAATTCGCCTTGTAAACGACCATACGCGCAATATGTTCGGCTATTATTGCCGTGACAACTGTCACATCAAGCTTTACAGTTTGCTGGGAATATTTCACCACTTTAATGATATTTACCTAATTATAAAAATTATAATAATAGTCCACACCAAACACAAATTTTCGAGAGTGTACCCTATTAGGGTCTAATGTGCAATCATGGACGCGCCAAAACAAAATTATGTTATTAGTTCAAGATTCATGAACTTATACGAGTTCTTTTGCCGAATATTATCTAGATATCTACATCTGAATAAGATTTTCTGGAAAGCGTTTGTATGGGACCTATGGCTAATTCTGGACTTACATGTCATGACATTGAAGTTTTCGTCACCAAATTTCATGTCAATAGCAATATTTATAAGGTTGTTAAGGCATTAAAAGCCATATTGGGGGACATTATTTTTATGGTAGCTTTGGTGAAATATAGTCCGATTCAAATAAAATTTGGTTAAATTATTAAGGTTATAATAAAATATTTATGGGCCAAGTTCAATCGAAATACCAGCATAATATGAAAGAAGACTCTCTTCTTGAAAGAAGTTTATATGGGGGCTTTATTAAGGTATGGGCCGATTCCTGCTATTCGTCTTTAAGAAAATTTAACAATTTGTACCAAATTTCATCAAATTGTCTCAAAAATTGTGAACTTTTATTTGTGAACTAAAGTTATACAGCCAGCCGGCTGAACGGGCATCGTTAGGTCGATTTAGGAGGTAATTCTATGTCGATCGGTATGCTAAAATAAGGATCGAAAACCAATATTTTTGTGTGTTACACATATCAGCATAAGCCCATAATAGCTACGTATGGTGGAGTGAGTTTACAGCACTGATTTGATTTGTGGTACAATTGTACCAAATTTGGTACACTCTAAACTTTATTGGTACGCTGGTACTATTTATCCTTTTTTTGGTACAATAAAAAATATATCCACGAAGTTTTATCCACGGAACTAACCTTTTATAATAATAAAATTGGGAATTAAGCACATTAAAATGAAATCTTATTGATACAATTTTTATTTAAATATCTCAGCCCTGACCAGAACTACAAAAAAATTTTACTTTGTTTACCCACACCAGAATAGTGGATAGGCTATTAGGCGTTTGTGCTGATGTATGTAACATTACAACATACTGGTCTTTTTAGTATTCCCGATCGACTGAATTTCATTTTCTGAGTCGACTTAACGATATCCTTTTGACCGGCTGGCTGCTTATCTGTCCATGTAACTTTGTGCGTAAATTACATGGCGAAATTTTTAAGGTAATTTGATGAAATATTGTACATAGGTTTCAATTCATAAGAGCGAAGCATACTGAAAATTGTGAGCATCGGTCTTTAATTTCACATGCCCCCTATAATAACTTGTTTCTGGAATAGTGTCTGTGCATATAATGGCCCATACTCATTGTTAAAATAATGTTTACTTTTAAGTAAAACCAGCTTTAAATGCATGTAAACACCGTTGTTCTTTTTTTGATTATGATTATGGCCCATAGGCCCATATTTATAGCGAACTTTTGGTACAATTTATGACAATTGGTACAATTTTGACCTTTAAGAATTTTTAGATTCCAAGAGTGGTTGACAAAAAAGAATATTACAGCCAATTCACATGGAGGCTCTTGCGACGTCGCTTTGTCGACGTCTCTTTTGGTTTGATGGCGATGGGTGTAGAGAAGAAAGAGGGGTAAACAAAACGGATCGTTTTGTGTTTTTTATGTCGTTTTCTTAAAGTCCTCTTCAAACTTATATCTCTTCTTGCTTTGTTTTATTCTTGTTCTTACTTTGAAGCGTCAGCAGATTTACCGATAAGGCAATAAAAATCAACCCTTGTGCAAAAAAAAATTTAAGTTGAAAAAAGCGACATGCCACTAAAAATCGTATAAACGCAAGAGGTTTTTGGAAGTTGCTTCAAAAGGGAATTAAGAAAAAACGACGTCGTAAAAGCCTCCATGTGAATTGGCTGTTTCTCATTTAATGCCTTTTACTGTAAAAGTAAATTAGTGCCGTAAAAAAATACAAATATGTACGTACCTATAGGATATTTTTTTTAATGAGCTTTCTATTTTTAAAATCTTTTTTTGTGATCCTGCCAATAAACTTAATTAATATTAAAATAATTATATTAGATGATTGATAATTTTCGAAGAGAATATTGATTAATTTGCTTTTTACAAAAATGTAACTTTATTCCTTTTAAATGCCCACTAACTATCCTGTTGCTAGGCCAACACTTGCCTAATTATACAATTGTAAACAATATAATCAAATGGATACATGTATCCAACATTATCCTTAAGGAAACCAAAACAAATTGAAATGGTGGTTGGTTAATTGGTTGTGTTGTATAAAACAAAATATTATTAGTAAAATCAAGCAATCAGTGTTAAAATTGTATATAAAATCAGTTGAACGTCAACTACCTCATAATATTCCAAATATATTTTGTATTTTTTCTTAGAAGTAATTAAAAAAAATAAACAAAAAAACTATACACAAGAAATTTCGCGGCGACGAAATTTAAACTTACAAAGCCAATTTCATATGTATATTTTGTGTTGTGTGAGTTAAGGCGTTTTAAATATATTGTGCATCAATTTACATAAATCCGTTTATATACAGCCTAATAGATGTGTATTTTTTTTTTTTTTTAAAGTACATACATATGTATGTTTGTACATATGTATGCATATGAAAAGTAAATATTTTTGATTCATATAGGAAGATATTGAATAAAAAACAACCAAAAAATTAATATACATACGCAGACATATTAAGAGTAAGTTACAAAGTGGAGATGGTATTATGCGTTTGTGATGATGTGTGCAACACATAAAATGTGTATACCGATTAAGTGAATCGATCTATCTATAGATCTCCGTCCGTCGTGGCAGGCTGGCTATTCTTGATGAAATTGTGCACATCGTTAGCTATTTCTTGGTTTGTCGCATATCGATGCCTTACTTTCTCAACCTCGTATCTTAAAAAAATACAATTTGGACTTTTTCATATAAAACGATTGTTTTTTTTTTTCTATTACTGCAAAAACTTATTATTTCAATAATTTATTAATATTTACAGAATTGCGACAAAGTATTAAAATAATAAGTTTTTGCAGTAATAGAACACAAAAAAACAATCGTTTAAGATACGAGGTTGAGAAAGTAAGGCATCGATATGCCAAAAAGTTCGTAGTGGAGAAAAACGACAATGAAGGTTTACATGAAGTTATCTGAAAATTTACCCGATAGAATTTTTTTTTATTTTCACCACTGCTTCTGGCATATGTACTGAAGAAAAATGCCAATTTTTGTCAACGTTCATTAACGAACTTAGAAGTCGATAGTATTTTATTGAAAGTGAAAGTTATTGTTTTCTAGTTTCGCCCGGTGGCCGAAATTCGACAACATGACATTGACTTAAGAGAGAAGCAGTGCGTTATACAACAAAAACGTACACATTTTAAGAAAACAACTAAAATGCACCCTTTTGACTCATGTGTGTGCGTGTCTGCCAGTACAAAAAAAAACGAAAACGTTTTAAAACAACAAAAAACATTGGGGTTTTAAACCACCATTAATACACTTCAATTCTAAAAATTTAGAAAAGATGTTAATATTGTGCATATCTACACACAAATACTTTTAACACGATATATGTTTCATTAAAATCGATGGACGATAAGATACTTAAAAATCAACTACAAAAAATGTTTTCCCGTATTTATAGTATATAGGTATATAAGATTTCTTAAAAAGGAGCTTTTTGTGCTGCATACGTATACTTACTGCTGTGTATTGAGTTGTTGACGTTTTATTTTGCTTTTACTCCTTTTTTTCTTACGGTATCTAATGAAGCGAAGCACGAATAAAATTTATTTTCTTGTCATTTTATTTTGCTTTCGTTTTGACTACTAGTTTTTCTTACGGCAATGAAGCAAAGTAAGAGTGAAATTTATTTTGTACGTTATTGTATGAGGAAATTGCAGCATTCGCCAAACAGTGGTATGTAGAGCAAAACAATACTTAATAAACTTTAAAATAGTTTATATGGAGCAAAATTAATGCGTAATATCTCAGAAACCATAAAAACTATCGTGGGACATGGTTTGGATTCAGAACGGGGGTAATCAAAATATGTATATACATATACCCTTTACCAAAATCCAATTTTTTTTAATGGTCGGTAGGTTAAACCAATAATGTGCTGACGACATACATATGTATGTAGGTGGAAAATAGGTAGGTTTAAATTGTAACAAGAATCAAGCCTATTGAAAATGGTGAGAATCAGTCTATTATTTTAACAAGGCCCGCAAACAAGCTTCTTCCAGGAATATTCGTGTAGGGTATCATATGATTAAGAGACCATACATATGCATTATTTGGAAAAAATATATTTGTGAAATATAAATTGGATACACTTTGTAGGTCCTATTATTTTAAAAATTAAAGCTGTAATACATACTTCATCTTAGGTTTTTTTTAAGGCAAAGATGAATAATTCTTAAAGTATACATACATATTTAAAAAAATTAGAATTGATAAAATGAGATCAATTTTAATTGAACTTGACTTCCACTCGCAGAACACGAGCAAATATTTCAATGTAATTTATTGCATTTTTATTAAATGTTTAGCAAATTCTATCTCCAGACTGATTTCAGTTGAACAAAATTTTTTAAAAAAATAACTATTCATTTTTTAGTTAGGATTTGTTTAAATTGGAAGTGAAAAGGCAAAGAAAGCAAAGGCCTTTCTTTCCTTTTTAGATTTTAGTCAAAAATAACTTTGTTAATGCAAGCACATCTTTAACTACTCTTTATCTTTTATAACAATGGCTTATTTTAGGAAAACAAAACGACCTTAAAGTCCTATTTTGTACATGGTACCAAATATTAGAATGCATGATTTTTTTTTAAGTAAATAATTTTGTTTTTCACATTCTCAATAAACAATTTAAATATTTCAATCAAAATAATATGCACTTACCTAGATATTTATATTTGTAACAGCTATTATTGCATTTAGGTTGAAAAAACGTTAAGCGTTTCCTTATCTTTTTCATCGATTTAACAATATATTGCATTAAAGACTGTCCTCACTCAAACTACATGCATTTTAAGAGCAGCGTGTTAAATTTTGAAACAAACAAAAAACATACAAAATATCACACAGTACGGTAACAGGTTACATTGGTTACTAATCTGTTGTTATTTCCTTAATTAATCTACTGAAAATTATACAAAAACATATGCTATGACAACGAAAGCCCAGGAAAAGCATAAGATGTCCGAAATCGATGAGGGCATATCGAAAATATTTGACATTAAAAAGGTATTTCGTTTAAAAATGTATCTATAGTATTTTGTTTTTTCTTTTGTTTTTAATATTGATTGAAATTCGTTAGCGTTTAGGCAAAGGTGCCTATGGTATTGTATGGAAAGCTTTGGATAAACGCACGAATGAAACAATTGCGGTGAAAAAGATTTTTGATGCTTTTCGTGATGAAACTGATGCTCAGCGTACATTTCGTGAGATAATATTTCTAAAAGCCTTTCGTAATCATCCAAACATTGTCAAATTACACAACGTTTACAAGTAAGTTTTAAAAATGAAATAATGAAATATGTAATTATAAATAAACATGTTATTAGGTGGGTTCATTTACAGAAAAGTATTGCTTATTTTCAAAAATTGTTACTAGTACCCAAAAAACTTGAACCCAATAAACTTGAACGAGAGAGTGAAAAAAGAGCATACAAACTTGAAGACAAACCATTTTTTGAAAACTTCTGATAGTAAAATTTTTACTAGCAAGAATTATTCAACCACCTGTTTCACGTTTTTGTTTACACAACAAAAATAATTTTCATAATTCTTAGATTAACTGCCTGGCCTACAATGTCGACAAGAACATTTCCTTCGAATCTTTTTATGGAAAACAAAAACAAATTTTAGTTTTTTATTATTGTTTTCAATATAAATATGCGAAAGAAATGTTCTTGTCGACATTGTGGGCCTGGCAGTAAAGTTTTTCAACAACATAAAATATTTTTATTTCCAAATTTTAAGAATAATATTCTTGCGCAAATAGTTTAAAATAATTGAATTTATTAAGAAACCATATCATATCTTACAGCTAAATAGCGTCAATATGCCTAACTTGAGATTTTTGCTTGTAAAGTGTTCATATACTTTTCTATATTTTTTTTAATGATTGGGAGAAAAATTTTGTAAATTTTAAATTTAGTAAAGTAAATGAACAATTTTTATTCAAAAAGTCATCCTTTTTTTAAAGAAACAAAAACTGCTGTCAGATAAAAATTTAAGCCGTGATTCAAACCAATCGTGAATAAAAGTGAATAGATTTTCCCCGTAATTTTTACGATAAGAACTTATGCCCGTAGTTTTTTCCTAATATTAAGAGTTGATCTTGTAAAGATAATTGGTACTCAAAGTAGGTATGAAAAATATTTTTATGAGCTTTTATTACAGGCTCCTTTTCAAATTTGTTCGACTTTAAATCCACTTCATATTGATGGCTAGAAAATGCATATTCGGGGTTTATTTGTTTTTTTTATTGAGTTTTTTAGTGATTCCAATACATTTCACACAAATACACCTCGTAACAAATATTTAATGCAATGGTATCAAAAATAGCAGTTGTAAAACAAATTTTATTTTGGTACATACAGTTTATATTATGTTTTTACCTTCTGTAAAGTTGTAATTATGTTAGTTAGGTCCTTTCAACGTAATACCAATGAAAATTACTTTTCGAAGCTGTTTTAATGTTGTTTCGAATATAAACTCATAAAACTAAAAGTAAAAACAAATTTTTACAAAGAAAAAAAATCATAATTGACCGAAAACATTAAAAACAAATTATATATATAAGCATATGCTTCTACATTAGACTTTACCTCAAAACAAAAACAAAATCCCCGTACACTCCCTAATATAAAGTATTTTCCGAGGCGGTTTCGGAAAAAAATTTGTTTTTTGACGAACTTAGCGTTCGCCTGTTTTAATTATCCTTTATACCTTCGGCATTTATAGTCTGATCTTAAAGTATTTAATAAGAGTTATTATTTTTTTTAGAGCAAAAATAACAGTTATTTCTTGATTTTTATTTTTTAGGGCAAAAATAAAAGTTATTTTCTAAAAAAAAATTGCGGAATTTCTTACGCACACTAAAGGAAATATTTAAGCTCAACTAAATTATTATAACACGTACATTTCTTTAAAGAATAACTTTTATTTTTGCTCGGAAAAATAAAAATTGAAAAATAACTTTGAATTTTGTACGAAAAATAACGCCCGAAAAAATAACTGTTATTTTTGCTTGAATAAATAATTGTTATTTTTGCTCTTAAAAATCAAAATATAACTTTTATTTTTGCAAAAAAATAAAAAAATAACTCTTATTTTTGTTTGAAAAAATTAAAATCAAAAAATAATTGTTATTTTTTTTCTAAAAAATAAAAAAATAACTTTTATTTTTGCATAATAAATAACTGTTATTTTTGTTTGAAAAAATAAAAATCAAAAAATAACTCTTATTTTTGTTTGAAAAATAAAAATCTTAATTTTCAAAAGCAAAAGATTTTATTATTGACTAATTTATAATGATTAATGTGGTATAGTTGAATCTGTTTCCAGACTTTTTCTTCAATATGCTCAATTATCAATTAATTAATATTTGTAATTTCGTTACTATTATTAAAAAAAGTTAAATGCTTTTATTTTACTTCATATCAGAGCTTCAAATAATTTGGACATTTATCTAATATTTGAATATATGGAAAGTGATTTGCACAATATTATCAAGAGAGGCACTATTTTAAAAGATATACACAAACGTTATGTCATGTATCAATTGATCAATGCTATTAAGTACATACACTCGGGAAATGTAATACACAGAGATTTAAAGCCCAGTAACGTTTTAATCGATAGTAAATGCAGGTAATTTCTAAAACTTTATTCAAAAAGTCAAAAAGAGAACTACAAAAAAAAAATTTTTTTTTAAGATGCAAATTAGCCGATTTTGGTTTAGCCCGTTCTGTAGCACAACGTTCTATAAGTGGTGACACTAATAACATGGACACGGAAAAACCGGCAGAGTTGTTGCTTACCGACTATGTTGCCACTCGATGGTATAGAGCACCAGAAATACTAGTGGCTAGTAAGAGGTAAATAAATTTAAAGCTGTCAAGAATAATTTTATTCGAAAGAAAGCATTTTTGAAGTTACATATCGTTACTTTAATTTAGAATAGGTGTATAAAACATGTAATTTTTTTAAGTTTGAGACATAAAACTTGATAAAAAAAAAAGAATATATAAAAAGATTATGCATAGTTTTATAACTATATAAAATGTAGGAAAGGGCATTAATTTCTTATAGTTCTAAAACTATCCATAAGCTTTCTTAAATATTCTTTTTTATTGAGTTGTTAGATACGCCTTTTCTTAATTAAAGTTAAGATATTAACAAAATTTTTCGTATTTCTTTTAACTCATCACTTGCACAATAAAACTTTCAGCGTGTATATTAGATAGTACCGAGTTTTTAATTGAGATTTTACGATTTTCTTTTGATTTTTTTTAATTGAATTATTTTGTTTTATTATAGATACACTAAAGGCATTGATATGTGGAGTTTAGGTTGTATATTAGCTGAAATGATAAGAGGCAAGCCGATTTTTCAAGGAAGTAGCACTATAAACCAGGTAATGTTAAAATGTATTATTTATTTATTTATGTAATATTAAGCCTTTCAGGCCAAAAATCAATATTACACGTAACTAATGCTAAATGCTTATTAAAAATATTTTTGTTTACAAAATTTCAACTTTTAAAGATTGAAAAAATTGTTTATACGCTGCCTGATATAACGGAGCATGAAATTCGTTCAGTTGGTGCGGGGTTTGGTTCTGTTTTATTAAACAAACAAGTTTTGAAAGAAAAGTAAGTTTATTTAATTTTTTTCTTAAAGATTTCATTAGAATTAAACTATTCCTATATTTTTCTGTAAGAAAAATCACATTAAATGATATACTAAGTGGAGCCTCAGGTGATGCATTAGATTTGGTAAAGTCGCTACTTGTTTTAGATCCAATGGGACGTTTAACGGCCAGTCAAGCATTAAATCATACTTATGTGGAAAAGTAAGTACATATAATTTAAAATAAAAACTTAAAAATATTTTGATAAAAATAAAATCAACAGATTTCGTAACTCCATACCGGAATTAGAACTAAGTGTTGATATTTTGCCGCCATTTCGTGATGATGTGCGCCTAACAGTCCCCGAATACAGATCAAAATTATATGAAATTGTGCAAACACATGGTGAAAAAAACAAAGTGTTAGATAATAACAAAAACTCTGTAAATACAATAAGGAACAGGTATTATTATAAACAAATATTATTTTAAAGTGATTTTAGATTACTACTAATTTTTTGAATACAGAGAAAACAAGTATCTTCAAAATCTGCATGAAAAGTCTGAGCAGAAAAAAGTAACAAGAATAAAGCAAAATAACACAAATATTTCAGACGATAATCAGCAACAAAGTAACACAAATCTTATTAACACTGTAAATAGGACCTTAAAAAAAACATCTAGTATTTTAAAAAAAAGTAAGAGTACCAAAAGTATAAATAATATAGGAGATGGCATATATAACGAACCAAAGCAAATTTATAACGAAGAAAGACATTTGCAACGAAGTAAATCGCATAGTCATCATCATTCCCCGCTGCACAGACAAGTTATTGGTGATCAATTATTAGATAATGCTACTAGCGAATTAAATGAAATAAACGCTAGAAGATTTTCCACAAATGATGTGGACTTTACTAAACAGCATAACACCACAGAATCACTAAAAAGAAATAACTACACCAAGAGACTGCATAGAAGTGCAATAGCTTTGAATAAAAACCAAAATGATTTGAAAAGTAAAATGGATCATGTTACCAAACATACACAACTACCTACTGTCAACAATTTTCTACGTCATACAAAATCCGAAATTATACCTCAAAATAATACGCCCAGCAGCGAATCTTCTAAACTTCAAGAAAGACTTTGCTATGAAAGACGCCTCAAAAAGTTAGAAGAAGAAATCGAACGTTATAAAAATGAAGTTAAAAGTTTTTGTCGTGAAACGTTTAAAAATAACAAACAAAAACAACAGCAAGAGGAAATGACAAATACAAAAAATTATAAATGCAAAAACACACCCAAGAAGCTGACCACAACCAGTATCGCAACAAGCAGTACACCGATTAAGAATATTTATTTTCAGCTTCTTACTAAAGGGCAACATCGTGATTATCACAAATCAGATCTAGACCTTTCTGGTAATAGTGGCAATGGCAGCTCTAGCAGTGATCTTTTTAGAAACTCTTACAATTCGAACTCGTGTTCAGTTCGTAGCAAAACGTCAGCAAACAGTCACTACAATAATAAAATCAACCATGGCCAACAAAATCATCAGCAGGATCAACAGTTGACTCAGCAAAATCCCATGGCACAAAAACATCAATCACAATATCGTTGTCGTCCTATATCAAAATTTGTTTAACAATATTTGAAACGCTAAACGTAGAATTTTAAAAAGCTTGCAAAGAAGAGCCAAGATTCGTTTCGTAACTTATATATTTCAGTAAATAATACTGCCTAATTTTATAATATGAATTTTAAAATATGAATTGAAAAAACACATAGAATAATAAACAATATACACTTATATTTTGTGCCAGTATGAATGAATTCTGAAGTATTTTAATAAAAAAAAGGTATTTTTCCAAAGTACTCAGCTATACAAAAATATTCGCTCAATGAGGGAATTGCAAAGGTATTGAATTTGGTTCAAAACGTGTTTCGGTGGCGACATTTCTGTATTTTAAGCTTTATTAATTTTAAAAGAATCTTTTTTTTATATGAGTTTTCCTTAAAGCTTAATTTTTGGATTCAGGTTTTAGTGAGGTATATTTCGAGTGCCACACGATTTTATAGGAGCCTCATCCACAAGCACTCGGTCGACATAAGCTTCCAGAATCCGCTCCAGAGTATATATATATTGGTCTCCATCAGTAAAACTTCTTCAGTTTTTTATGGAACAGTCATTCTTAAGTTTTCCTTGGTTCTTTACCAGATAAAACATGTTGAAATTTTTTGGTTATTACGATTGTATGTTGTTAGTGCTGAAATCGCAAGAACTTTAACTCGGTACAGTTAAGCGACGACACGCCACTAGCCAATGCGATGTAAAACGTAAAACGCACGAAAAGCAAACAAATACGGCCTTTTTTGTATTTAAAAGATAACGACAAAGACGCACGTGCTGCTTCCGCTCCCAGATTATGATTTTTACCGAATTATAGATTTTCTTTCATTTTAATTTTTTTTATGATTTCAGATGTTCTTTAGAAACTGGCTGACGACTTTGATTCCTGATATATTTGATTTTTCTTAGATTTTTATAATTTTATTGAATTTATACACTTTTTTTAAAGTACATTTGACATCTTGATCATGTATTTTTTTTAACTTACGAATTTAAACGATACTTTAAAAAACGGTTTTTTATGCTTTTAAATACTATTTATTGTAATTTTTTTATTTCGATAAATTATAAAATTCGTGTACTGCATATACATATTTGTATGGTATTATAATGTAGTTTCTTTTCTTTGGTCACATTGAAAGCCAAATAATATTATTAACTTAAGAACGAAGTATATATTTAATTATTTTGATTGACAACATTGATTTTTTCGCTTAATGACAACGATACTTAATATTAATTTATCAGGTATGTGATAAAAATCTATCGTTTTAAGCAGATGTGATGAATTTCGAAAGATTAAAAAACTCATTTCCGAATTATACGGCCATGTTCTGGAAATCGAAATCACCTGAAATTGAAATCGATGAATATTTTCAATTGAATTTTTGTAAAAATGAACGTTGCTTTTCCTGATTTCATAAGTAGTTTAAGTATATACAAGGAAATATTTTTAGGAAATATACGGGGGAGTTTTCAAAATTAGTTCGATTTCAATTTCAACTGATTTCGGTTTCTAGAACATGTCCGATAGTCTTAATTCATTTTTTGTTCAAAATACAGTTCAATTAACATATATTTATAATATAAAATTTCAAAGAATAGATAGGAAAAAAAGGAAAATGTATAAAAAATCAATTTTTGAAGATACTGAAAACGACATTATCGATTTCAAATCATTTTGTTTTCAAAATCGTTTTCCATCACATACCTGCATATTCGTTAATTTACAACATATTTTGAAAATGCATTTTTTAAATTTTATTAGACTAGATAGTTTTCATAAATAGTTCATATTGCATATAATTAATTTAACTACATACACATTTTGCACTAAAAATATTTTTTATTTTAGTATTTGATAATTATTTTAGCTATAACATTGTGGAAAACCAAATTTAAGAAGAAATCGGTTAAATTATAATACTGCCGTATTTTTTAAAGAAAGTTTTTAAACTTAAGAATTAAAAAAGTCTGTGTGTGAACTTTTATTTTCAATCATATCGAGTTTTATTTAAAAACTCTAAATTAAAATAAATATACCTAAAAATAACATATTCATGTTATCTTTTAATAACACTGTACAACTGTATTTGAAGTCATCGAGTGAAAACTCCTTATCGTATGGAATTATTCAAAGTTATTACCGAAACTAATAAAATCCTAATTGTTTGGGTTTCCTCGTTGAGCTGCTATTCGGATTTAATGGCCTCGCGTAAGTATATTTTGTCTAAAACTTGATTGTTCCGAAGGACATACAATTTTTCTTACGACTATATATCGGAAGGCAACTGGAATGTTATTTTCCTCTCTTCTTTAGAATTGTAGCTGCAGACTAGGAGAAAAAAGTGTAAAACAAACTTACTCAAAAAATATGCATCTAGGCCTTAAAATTGCTAAAATTCGGTAAAGTGATCTTCCAGAAAAGATATTCCTTATAATATACTCGCTTTTTCACATTTTGAAAATGTAGCAAGAGGCAAATTAAAAAGGCAATTGCCTTTTGATACATTTTTCATAAATTTCTCGAATCTTTAAAGTAAAATACAGCTGGAAAATATAAAAAAGCTTTTTCAAGTATTAACATAAAGGTAAAGTAAACTGAATTTTCCACAAAAATGTTGAAAAGGGCAAAAAAAACAAATGAAAATTATTGATAATTAAGCAATTTTAAGGCAGTCTATAGCTACAATTGCTCCGAAGACAGAAAAACTAAATTCCAATTGGTGTCCGTGATATAGTCGTGATAAATATTGCATGTTCTTTGGAAAAATAAGTTAGCCAAAATATACATGAGGCCATAAAATACGAGCAGCAGGTAAACTACCAAAATCCAAATGTAGTTTTGTGAGTTTTGATCAGTACTTCGAGAAAATCTACACGATAGGGAGTTTGCATTTTATGTGTTGCACGTTGCAATTAAGAAATAACTTTTTTTTTTAATTTTAATCTTTACCTTTTTGTTGTATCTTTTGTTGGGGTAATTCTTGCTGTAATTCTAATATATGATCAACTGGTTCCGGTTTTCCATCTTCATTGATGCGACACGGTTTAATTATACCAACTCGATGTAATTTATCTACCAATTGTGCCAATTTTTCAGCTTCATATTCTTTTTGTTCATCAGACATATTATCCAATGGATTGGTGCTTGGCGGCATATAACAACCTAAAACTGGGTTAACCGAGTGTTTTATGCGTTTATATTCTTCGGTATCACTGTCTTCGCTATCTGATGAATATTCACTTGTATTTGGTTTACGACAATCTAAAATACCAGCATTTGCAAATAAGCCCGCCATATTGCCATACCCAAAGTGTTTTATTAAACGACTAGGATTTTTCTTGCAGCAAACAAGCAGCAGTTCGTAGGATAAGTTGCGCACCACCATGTTTGGATTCATGAGTAAACGACACAAGTAATTTCTCAATTCATTACCTTCCTCAGGACGTTTGTAGAAATCTCTTAGGGGTGGCAAAACAATGCTACGAACATAATGGCGCATGGTCGAATTACTGCAGACACATTTCACTAAAATAGTCAAAACTGGTTGCACAAGTTCCTTATTTGAAGAAGTACTTTTTTCCAAATCGTCGAGTGCGTAGAGAAGAAAGTTAAGAATAATATCTAAAGCTCCAATGTTACGATTTTCAAAAATACGACAACTCTCGGTTGACAAGGAAGAACTATCACACTTTAGCATTAACTCACTAAGGCAGCTGCTTGAAATATTGGTAAGCAGATCAATAGAATGAGAAACAACTTGACGTTCACGATCGTTTCTCATGGCTCCAAACCGAAGCAACAAATCGCGTATCACACTGGTCAAGTGAAGACTTTGAATTTCATTTTCACTGGGACTTTTATCGGTGCAAGAAGTGATATTAAACATAACTTTTAACATTTCAATTATTACATCTACTTGGCCGTCGGAGAATTCCTGAGTATTATGTAGCTTCACATCCATTAGCTCCGTCATATAAGTTAAACCATTAAGTTCGAACAAGACACGGCTGCGCACTGAAGTTTCTAAGGCTGTTATTAAAAACAATAGCTTCATATCAAATAGTTCTATTTTTTCTGGCACCTGGAAAGACGCAGACAACCTGCGGAATATTTGATCGGCCACATTTTGTCTTACACAATCTCGACGTATTTCAGGATTTTGAAAGACCAAGTTGCACAGGCATTTCAACGCTTCTACCACTCGATCCAAATTAAAATCAACTAGAACATCTAACGAACTAACGGAAAGTGAAGATTCCTGTTCATGAGAAGGTTCGCCTACTAAGGAACTGTTAATTGTTAAATGAGCCATTTTTAGTAGACATCCTATGTCATCTAATATGTTATTTTTAAGTAAACTCGCTTCATCACGAGATAATATTCGTACAGTATTTAAGCACAATATGTGATGTTCCTCCAAAGTTTTATCATTCAGTATATTAAAAACAGATTTCCACAATGTCACCCACAAATCATTTTTATGAAATTTGTCAAATTTGAAAAGATTTGTATTCTGAAAACAAACATTATTACTACATAATTGTTTTGTGGTTTTATCCAATTACATTTTAACAATAATAATAAATATGACTATTTACATCTCCCACTCCTAAACAAAATAATTTGTTGCTACTTACTTCCTTATTAAATTGTTCCAATATGTTTGGAAATGTTTCAATACTTTTTTCTTGTAATTGTTTTAATTCGGCAGCATCCATAATGGAACTAATGAATTAGTTATTTAAATAAAATTGCAAATTTATTTAACAAAAATACCTCTGTTAATTGTAATTGATTGTAATTTAATGACTGGTTAGTGTTGTAAAAGTATTGAGTACAAGTATTTTTCTCTGTACTCAATACTCAAAAGTAACTAAGTAAAGGTATCCAGAGACGAGGTAACACTTGTCGAAACATGAACATGTTTTACTAACTTGAGGGTTACACGATCAAGTTTTGTCTATCAAGTTTTAATACACACACTTTTTTACCAATACACTCATACTTTTAAAAATTGAAGCGAACTTGCCTTTAAAATTCTCTTTGAAGTTAGTGTATCAATTTACGTTCAAGAAAATAGCTGATTACAAGTTTGGTGAGAAAATTTTTCGTTTGTCTTTATAAATTGTTCTCTTGATGACATCTTGAAAGTAAATTGCTCCAAAATTGTGTGCAGGCTACGTCACAGCTTCCAATTTTTGGAAATTTCGACAAACTGTATATGTAAAAGACTATCAAGAACAACTTGATCGTGTGGCTGCAGTGTAAATGCTGCAACGTGTGTAGTAATTTTTCTGGTTGAAATTCGTGTTACATGTTTGGTTTATTAAATATCAAAATTTTTTGATATTTTTTGTTTCCAAACACAGTGTTTTATCGTGTGTATATATGCTGACTGATTTTATAGTATTAATATTATACAAAAAAATAAAATAAAAGCGAAATATTTTATTATTTGTAACTAGGAATGTAAGGATGCGCCTTTTTACCGATACTATACCTATACTCAAGAAGAACTATCGCCGTACCGATACCAATACGAATATAAAATTTAAATTCAAGATAAAATTAACAAAACTCAAGAGTAATTTCTGTGTATTCAAAATTACAGTGTTAGAGATTATTAATATGTAAAATGATTTTGATAAGATAATAAAAACAACGAAATTAATTTAAATTCATCGTAAAATTAATTATTTTTTTAGACAAAAAAAAGTGTGAGATTTTGGGTATTCGAAATTAATATTTTTAAGTCTTATTTGACCTTTATTTTTTTATAATTATTTTTAATTATTTAAGGTTAGCGAAATATTGAAAAAATAAATAAATATAATATTTTTTATAAATAAAAAGACCTCAAGCTTAAATAATTAAAATTAATTACAAAATTAATATTAATAACGTGCTGTTTTCACAACACAAGTGATTGAACGTGTAGTAAAATTTATATGCGAAGCACTCAGTTTTTTTGAGTGGTTTTCATATACAGTGGCTCAATTTAATAACCGGACAACAACGAGTTATAGTAATTTCGAGTAAATACACAAGATTTTTTCAATAAACTAAAAAAATTTATTAATGCAATTCACTTATTTATTTTTGGCTAATAAAAACGCTAACAATATTTAAAAAAAAAATATTAATTGTAATAGAAGCAACAACAAAATCATATTAAGTTTAAAATATGGATCAAATTAATAAACGGTCACTTTTTAATATGGTAGGTGCATTTAATAAATTGGCTAATCTAATACTTTGTGGGCATTCCTTTGCTCTTACGTACAGCTTCTAATCGCCTTGGCATTGATTCCACGAGTTTTTTGCAGTAAGCTGGATCAATTTGTTACCATTTTTCCTTTAGAGCAATCCTTAGCTGACTGATATTGGAAATTGTCCGAGACTTCAATTTATTTTCCAAATGAGACCATAAATTCTCTATCACGTTAATGTCTGTAGACTGGGGGGGGGGGGGGAGTTTCCATAACATGAGGACAATTATACAGTAACTACATCCGTGTGTTATGCGCTTTGTGCTTCGGATCATGATCTTGGTAGAACTTATAGTTTTCCGAAATGCCTAATTTTTCTACGCTCGGAGCCAAATTTTTCCTTAAAATGGTTATGTACTTAAACTGGTCCATTATACCATCTATAAAAACTAGCTGTCCAGGTCCTATGGCGGACATACAGCCCCAAACCATGACACTTCCAGATCCGTGCTTTATGGTTCGACGAAGATTAGAAGTCTTTAGTTCTTGGCTTTCTCCAAACGTACGCCTGTCCGTCTGACCGGAAAACGTTATATTTGCTTTCGTCTTTTTCCGATTTACATCATTTACAAATGGTTTTTTCGTGCAACTTTGCCATGAAAATTGTGTTTACGCAGTACATTTCGGACAGTTTCAGGATTGACACTTATTTGTAAGCTTTCTGACACCAATTTTGTTAATCTAGGAGCACTGAGTTTAGGATTCTTCTTTCCTTGATTAACAATCCATCGTTCATCAAATGGAGTAAACTTTTTTGGTTGTCCAGATTTGGTATTAATTTCTACGGAATTGCTAGTTTTGAAGCGCTTTATAATATCGTTAACCGTAGAATGGCTTCTTTGAACAGCATCTCCAATTTCACATACAGACATACCGATTTGATAATGTTTTATTATCTACTCTCTAACTTCTATCGATGTTTGAACACGTTTGCTGCTCATATCGCCTTTTTCGCAATTTTTTGTCAGAGATTCAAAAATTTTCTTTTGCAAAAAACTCCCTGTAACGCTTTTTTACAATTTCAGTTAATTCCCAACTAACTTTGTTAGGGGAATTCCGATATAAAATGACATTTAAGCATGGTAGTTGCCACATGTCCGATTATTAATTTGATGTTTTATTTTGCCAGACTTCAGTTTTTTGCTTATAAAATTGTTTGCGTATATTATTGTGGTGCTAATACAAGTGATATATACAATATATAGATGATTTAAGAAATTAAAAAGGTTTTTCTGTTTTTACAAAAACATTTTACATTTAAAAACGAATTAATTAAAAAATACACAACTGTCCGGTTACTAAATTGATACACTGTAAATATTACTACACGTTTAATCACTTACGCGTGTGAACAAATCAATACCGAAATCAACCGCAATCAATAACATTTTTTTTGTTTTGACCACGTGCTATTATTATTGTTTTGAAAACAACACCACGTGCGTAACAAACAATAACAAAACATGGAAAATTATATCCAAAAACATTACGAACACCATATTATTCATAAAAAATAAAAAATTAATTAAAATATGAAAAAACTTTTAAATTTAGCAGTTTAAAATGTTTGAAAAATTATGCAAAAATGTTGTTATATGAACAAAATCTACAAATTTGCCAGTTTATAAAATCCGATAACTGATTTTGAAAGCACGTTACTACTTTCGACAAATCAAAACTTTAGGGGGTATTCCATATTAAAGAAAAAAAATTCAAAAATTTACCAAAAAGTTGTTACATGAATAAAATCTACAAATTTGCCGGTTTATAAAATCCGATAACTGATTTTGAAAGCACGTTACTAGGGCTATTAAGGCAGCCAGTTGTCACTTTCGACAAATCAAAACTTTAGGGGGTTTTCCATATTAAAGAAAAAAAATTCAAAAATTTACCAAAAAGTTGTTACATGAATAAAATCTACAAATTTGCCGGTTTATAAAATCCGATAACTGATTTTGAAAGCACGTTACTAGGGCTATTAAGGCCGCCAGTTGTCACTTTCGACAAATCAAAACTTTAGGGGGTATTTCATATTAAAGAAAAAAAATTCAAAAATTTACCAAAAAGTTGTTACATGAATAAAATCTACAAATTTGCCGGTTTATAAAATGCGATAACTGATTTTGAAAGCACGTTACTAGGGCTATTAAGGCCGCCAGTTGTCACTTTCGACAAATCAAAACTTTAGGGGGTATTCCATATTAAAGAAAAAAAATTCAAAAATTTACCAAAAAGTTGTTACATGAATAAAATCTACAAATTTGCCGGTTTATAAAATCCGATAACTGATTTTGAAAGCACGTTACTAGGGCTATTAAGGCCGCCAGTTGTCACTTTCGACAAATCAAAACTTAAGGGGGTATTCCATATTAAAGAAAAAAATTCAAAAATTTACCAAAAAGTAGTTACATGAATAAAATCTACAAATTTGCCGGCTTATAAAATCCGATAACTGATTTTGAAAGCACGTTACTAGGGCTATTAAGGCCACCAGTTGTCACTTTCGACAAATCAAAACTTTAGGGGGTATTCCATATTAAAGAAAAAAAATTCAAAAATTTACCAAAAAGTTGTTACATGAATAAAATCTACAAATTTGCCGGTTTATAAAATCCGATAACTGATTTTGAAAGCACGTTACTAGGGCTATTAAGGCCGCCAGTTGTCACTTTCGACAAATCAAAACTTTAGGGGGTTTTCCATATTAAAGAAAAAAAAATTCAAAAATTTACCAAAAAGTTGTTACATGAATAAAATCTACAAATTTGCCGGTTTATAAAATCCGATAAATTTGGTAAATTTTTAAATATTTTTTCTTTAATATGGAATACCCCTAAAGTTTTGATTTGTCGAAAGTGACAACTGGCGGCCTTAATAGCCCTAGTAACGTGCTTTCAAAATCAGTTATCGGATTTTATAAACTGGCAAATTTGTAGATTTTGTTCATATAACAACATTTTTGCATAATTTTTCAAACATTTTAAACTGCTAAATTTAAAGATTTTTTCATATTTTAATTAATTTTTTCATTTTTTATGAATAATATGGTGTTCGTAATGTTTTTGAATATAATTTTCCATGTTTTGTTATTGTTTTTCACGCACGTGCTGTTGTTTTCAAAACAATAATAATAGCACGTGGTCAAAACAAAAAAAAATGTTGTAGATTGCGGTTGATTTCGGTATTGATTTGTTCACACCGATACACACTCACACTTTTTCAATTGGTCACGAGATTGCTCTCAATTTTAACTATCCATTTGTTTGGCAATTTTACGTTCAATTTAACAGCTGATTATAAGTTTAGTGACCCTACAAGAAGACTACCACTATATGTCCCCTTTTAGACAGGCAAAGTTTACTTTGACGAAGTCTGTTGAATTCTCTTTTAAACTTTGTTTGGTGCTCAGACACACAAAGTTTAATTTGACAAATTTTTGTTTTCTCTTGTTTGAATATAATATATAAACAGCGTTGCCAGAATGATGATTTTATCATATCTTGGATTATTTTTTAAACAAAAATATGATTAAAGGTTTTTTTCTCAAAAGATGATTTTTTATTTTTAGAAATTCTGATTTTTACTTTAATTTTGCAAATACCAATTACACGATTATTTAAACAGTCACTTTAAAAATTATAACCTATTTCCAATGTGCGAAAGAATTCCTTCTTTCGAACACCTACATTTAAAACAAAAACAAATTCTAAAAACTTTGTTTTTAGAACCGAACGGACTGCCGGGTATCACGGACGCTGTGGCCGGTGCTTAGGAAGTCCGATTCGGAGTTGCTGCTGGGCAGAAGTAGGGTCTGCGTGGGGACCATAATAGGAATCATCACAGGTCATTGCATGATAGGCAGGATGGCGATGAGGTTGAGATCCGACGTGTCGGATATGTGCGGGTTGTGTGTGGACCCGGAGGAGTTGGAGACGGTTGAGCACATTTTGTGCCGCTGTCCCAGGGGTACAGTGCAGCAGGCTGAGGTGGCTGGGCAGCAGATTCCTAGGCGAATTAGGGGATGTCCCGGGCTGTATGCTCGAAAGTCTGATAGGATTTGTAATGGGGATGGCTTGGCTGTGCAGCAGGAGACTGGGAGCTAACCGCACATAGGGCGGATCGGTGTTGTGTTGAGTAAGGTTTTTCTCTCGGGTTTGGTCAGATCTTCCTTTTCTTATCCATCCTTATCTTTTCTAATGCTTTCGCTATTTACTTCGCATACTTTCCAGGTGTATATTTCTAAACAAGGCATCATAATGGACCATATTGGTATCTGGGTGAAGGTGTGAAGGAGACTTCACACCAGCTTTTCTACCTACCTACCTACGTCACAGCTTTCAATTTATGTAAATTTTGACAAACAGTATATGTAAAAGACTATCAACAAAAAGTTGATCGTGTGGCGGAAGGGTTAATGCTGGCTGGCTGCATTTATAAACTTTTAAAAACAATGTTTGTTAAATTTTTATTCTGCAATATTGGGAAATATTTAATTAACTTATGACTTCTTATTTAAACATTTTTAGCTTGTAAAAAATAAACACATTTTGCAAAAGCAAATAAGCAAAAGGCAATTTGCTCTCACTCTCATTTTTTTACTAACACATTCACACTTTTTAAGTTGACCACGAGATTGCTCTCAAATTTTCCTTTCCATTTGTTTGTTTGGCAATTTTACGTTCAATTTAACAGCTTTGTCTTTATAAACTTTCTTGATGACATCTTGAAAGTAAATTGCGTGTAGCCTACGTCATAGCTTTTAATTTATATAAATTTTGACAAACAGTGTATGCAAAAGACTATCAAGAATCTCTATGAACCAACGCATATGGAGAATAGTCCCAAAATTTAGTAGCTGACTTAGCATTAGATATAAATAAAAGATTTGACGCTGTAGACAATAATGAACTTTGCGCTTCAACTGCAACGACTACTACAACTATTTTGAAACTGCCGTTTTTAACTTTTCCCAGCTTGCAGCGCTTTCGCAACGTTGTACTATTCTTTTCCCCACTGAAGACTCGAAAATGATCAAAACCATGTATTTTTAAAACTTACAACTAACACATCTATACGATATTTCACACTACGATCATTTAAATAAAAAGTTCACAAAAACATCTAACAAAGGACCGAACAGATCGTTATTCAAATGTAAATAAATAAAAAACATGCGCCCAAGGGCGCATATGCCCCGTCAGGAACCCTATGAGGGTCCTGAGACTACTCCTATCCTGTCCTAATAGAACCCTGGTTGCCCCTGCGTCCAATCCGGGCCATAAGGCCCTCGACACCATGTAATCCGTTCTATCCCTCTAGTAATGGTTAACGGCATCACGGAATCTTTCCCGTATCACCCCATAGTAGTGACATAAGGGGGTTTTACCCCTCTGTCCCTTACCTCTAAGTCTAGATTCGAACCCCCTCGTTGCCATCCACCTTGCAGTGTCCTGGTACCCTCAGAGCATTCCTACACCGTGTAACCAGGCGCGATCGCACCGTATAATTTGACAATGCTCTTAGCGCAGCCTGACTATCGACGTAGATTGTCACCACAGATCCCTCTCCGATGTGACACAGTATCACTTCCGTCGCCCTCCAGATCGCTAGGATCTCAGCCTGGAAGACACTGCACTCATCCGGGAGTTTTTATTTCTGACGTCAGTGTCAGCAATGATAACACCAGCCCCAGTGCCAGTGTCCATCTTGGACCCGTCCGTATATACTGTCCACTCCTCAAACTGTCCGTTGGATCCACGCCAAATTTCCCTATCCGGGAACTCCACCGGTGGTGTTACACCGAAGTCCAAGGTCATACTCCTATGATCCGAGATTCGCGTCGGAATACTTTCTCGATCAAGCAGACCCACTTCGTATAGAATCCTTGTGTGGTCATCCCGCCTAGGTCTAATCAACGAAGACTCGTAGTGTCTAAATAAGTTCCTGGCAGCCATACTCCTCATATAATGCTCAATGGGGGACAGATGTAGTAGGATGTCCAACGCCGCCTGTGGCGTGCTTCTCCTTGCACAAGTGATGCCCAGAGATGCACTCCTCTGGGCCTTGTTGAGCATCTTCCTATAGCTGTCCACTCTCAGCGCATCCAACCAAACAGTGCATCCATAGGTAAGAATAGGCCTTACCACCGATGTGTAAATCCAGTTTACCATATCTGGTCTTAGTCCCCAATTCTTACCGATGGAGTTTCTGCATGTGTAGTAGACATTGAGTCCTGTTTTCATCCTCTCCTGGGTGTTTCTTCTCCACGACAGTTTACAGTCGAGGAAGTTACCCAAGTACTTAGCACAGTCAGATAGAGTTAACTGGACGCCATCCAGCACTGGCCCCTTACAACCCTCTATCCTGTATCTTCTGGTAAAAAGAACCAGCTCAGTCTTCGCAGGGTTTACCCAGCCCTCTGTCCTTCGCCCAAGCCGAGAGTTCGCCCAACATCACCTGCATAATTTCACCGATCGTGGACAGAAACTTTCCCCTGACCAGTAGAACTATGTCATCAGCATAGGCGATGGCTTTCATACCCTTGGAATCAAAAGATCTGCGAATCCCGTTGGCCGCAAGCAACTACAGTAGATGAAATAGAACCCCCCCTGTGGTGGCCCCATGGTAACCTTCCTCCTTACACTATGATCCCCCAGGCTCGAGTTGATAATCCGGCTGCCAAGCATGCAGACTATCCACTCCACCAGGAAGCTCTTAACTCCCAGCTCCACCACGGAATCCTTTATCGCCTCAATCCTAATGTTATTGAAGGCTCCTTCTATGTCCAGAAACGCGGCGAGAGTATATTCCTTATGCCTCAGGCCGTGCTCAATACTACCCACCACCTCATGTAGCGCACTCTCAACAGATTAACCCTTAAGGTAGGCATGTTGAGCGTTGCTAATGAGGTAGGTATCAATATTACTCCTAAGATAGAGGTCTATCAGTCTCTCGAGTGTCTTCAATAAGAATGAAGACAGACTAATAGGCCTGAAACTCCCGGCTTCGAGTGGCCTGCCCTACCAGCCTTGGGTATAAAGATTACCCTGACCTCTCTCCACTCCCTAGGCAGATACCACCTACTGAGGCATTTCCTAAATATATTTACCAGCAGAAATAATGCGTCGTCCGGGATATTGCAAAGCATTACCGGAAAAATACCGTCCGGACCCGGTGATTTTTATGGGTCGAAGATATTTACAGCCCACTCAAGCTTCTCCCTTGTGACTATTTCCTCGACGAAGGCGGACGCATGACCCGAAATCACAGACATTCCGTCCCATTGACCATCGCTCATACCTGCGTCTTCAGTACACCCAGGAAAGTGCGCCTCCATGAGTAAGGTTAGGGTCTCAGAGCTAGACTCAGTTTATGAGCCGTCATTCCTTTGGGCATACCCGTCGGAATAATCCGTCGGAATCTGGACATCTCGTTGAAATTATCAATGGATTCGCAGAACTGCCTACATGAGAGCCGCGTTGCCCTTTTAAGATCCGCCTTATACTTATTGAAATGCACCTTATGGGTGCTCCAATTACCCGTTGCTCCCGTGAGCTTGGCCCTGTTAAACACCCTCCTTACCGTCGACCTTTGAACCTGAAGTTCCCTGGTCCACCATTTGGGCTGTTCACGCCTACCCGGAAAAGTTACCGGGCAAGACAGCTCATAGCTCTCTCTTAGCAGATGAGTGAATCTGTTCACATCACCTTCCACATAAGTTGGCAGCAAGTCGCACAGGGCCCATTGCGCCAACCCAGAGCGGACCCTTTCTTTAAAGAAGTCCCAATTCGTCCTCCTCGGGTTCCTAAACGGATTAACCCTAGCCAGGCCAAAATTCAGTGTAAAGGTTATTCGGCTATGGTCTGAGAAAGTACAGTCCGTTGCCACCCTCCAATCCGCAACAAGTTGCTCGTCGCGGTTCACTAATGTCAGATTCATAACTGCCTGCCTATCCTTCGGAGAGTTACCCATATTACAAATAAGATTGTTAGTAGTTATAAAATCAAACATTAACTCACCCCTTTTGTTTATATCAGCGCTCCCCCATTGGTTATGATGTGCATTTGCATCACATCCCAAAACCAGGACGGCACCGCTCCTTCTTGCATACGCCACCAGTTACTCCACCTCTGCGCCAGGTAGATCTATTGCCTCGTACGGCATATACACCGAAGCCAGTGTAAGAGTACGCTTACCTTTAGCTTCTCTATTAACGACGGTCAAGTCACCGCACGTGAAATAATGAGATATGAGAAAATTCAATTCATGCCTCGCTAGTATACACGTTCTTACCTTGTCCTCTGTGGACGGGACAAACAGAGTGTATCCCGTAACCTTTAACCCGCAAACCTTATTTTTATTATCCCAGGCTCTTGGATAAGGGCTACGTCCGTCCGAGTGTTGTTGAGGAAAGTTGCTAGTTCGGCTGAAGCTGCTTTACAATGGTGCAGGTTTATTTGGACTACTAGCAGCTTCTTTGGTCCTGTCATGTTTCGGATACCGGAACCTGACACTACCTAAACCGAACTTAACAACCCCCCCAACCTCATCTAAGAATTTCATGGACTCCCGATCCACGGCGAACCGGAAGTCCTTCCCGGTGTTCTTCTTACAAGCCAGTGAGGTCACAAGCCTCCATTGGTTGGTAAGGAGCCTACCGTTCTGTTTGCCCATTACTGCCAGTATGGTTTCCACCGGGCGTACGGGTGGTGGAATCCATACTATCACTATGGACCTTAGTGGTAGTGCGGAGGCTTGTATGACTTCAAGCTTTGCCTCTGGGTTAAAGTCACTACACTTGCCAATCGTGGTTCTTAAGAATTCCAAAGAATTCTTGTTACCACAGTTCACAGTCTTCACTCCCTTAACTCAGTTTGCACCATTGAAAGATACATCCTCCTCTTTGCCACTAAATACGGCTCAATTCGTCGATGAGCCTACCTTCAACCAGCTGCCATAGATCGGTGCTGATCCTCCCATCTGGATCATTCCAATCGGCTACCTGAAGATGGTTATCCAGGCTCGTCGACTTCTTCGTTCTCTTGTTCGATGAAGAAGGCTGATCATCTCCAGATCTGACTCTCTTAATGGTCACCTTGTTATTGGGACCCTTAGGAGCTTCAGCCGATGATGCACCAGACATCTTCATAGATTTCCCTACTACCTTTGATGTCGCTCCTTTGCCCTCCGAAGACATGAGCGCCTTGGTCGTTGGGGCAGCACCCTCAAAGTTGCCTACCGTGCGGCAGGTTGATGAAGCCACCAGCCCTTTACTCTTCTGAGCAATGTCAAGGTTGGAAGCTGCATCCACCTTCTTACAGGGAGAGGACCAAACCAGAACGGTACTGACAGGGCCGTAAATTTTTTCGAATTTATCGACGCTTTGTCGGGGCCGTCTCAGAAGGTGCCTGTCCCTCGCGGCGAACGTTGAAGGATCTCTCTTCGCCATCTTGTGCAGATACACCAGAGAATTCCTTGTCCCACTCCGCGCATTCTTCTCTTTCGTTCGGCTGGTGTTGTTAATACCACGTGGAGGGGCACTTGGCATCTCCTCCACGGCGCCCTGCCGAACAAGTTGTGGACAGTCTTCTCTCGAGTGTCCCCTTTGATGTCCCCTGGCCTCACCGGTGAAAGGGACAGGCTCTGTAGTCTGACTGTCAGCAGATATACTTTCAGTACCATGCTCCTCGTCAAAAAGCAGAGTCAGCCGCTTCAACCCCTGAGTAGCCCCGGTTTCACCACAGAAGTCACTCGACAGTTCCAGAAGACTGTCCGCCTGTAGGTCGGTCAGCACTTGTCTCTCGTGCCCAATGATGCTGTCACAAGCACTGCCCGACTCCCCGACCGTGACGTCCGATCGATCCTCGACTCTACCCTGGTCGATCACCTTGTCAGTCGCGTCCTCTTTCCGTCCTTTTAAATTATATTTTTTTTCTTTTAAATTCTTTTTATACATTTTTGTTCCCACGAGTAGGCCGTAAAGTCGGACCATCCGCACAGTGACGGCGTGCGCGGACTTGGCAACTGACATACAACAGCGCTTTGCCATGACGCTGAGGGGAGCTGTTAACGACTAGTTTCTTTTTGCACTAACTAGCGACCCAGGCCCTCGGCACTGCTACCTTCACGTTGACCTTAAAAGTCAACCACTGGTAAGGCCCCAACCACTGGTAAGGCCTTCACCTTAGAAGGGGCGAACCCTCGGGCTGGCATGACGTGCTATATGTACTGATAATGGACCGGACAGTGTATAGTTCCCACCACCGCCTGACTATCCTGACAAGATGAGTAACCTTTAGTCGCACACTCCTTCAGTATTCATGACCTCCTGCGAAGACGTATCCAGATACATCACCTCAGTGGGTCAGAACCGTAGAGTGCACTTAAGCCCTCGCATCTCGACAAGATTGTTACCCAGGCGAGAGTGATCTTGGTTGCAATATTCACCTCCTAGGACAATCTCCCTCCACTCATAGAAAAATGTATCTTCATATAGATAGGGCATCATCTTTATCTATCATTAGAATTGTGACATCAATGTTATTACAAATCGCATCAATGAGGCAAAAAGTAACATCAGTCCAATAACCAACGTCATCCTAAAATGTTGGCATATTTTATGCGTCATCTACGCTATGACTACAGTGACATCAATTTGATGTCACATTTTGTGTACACTGCTAGAAAAGTCGTCATAACGCTAATGTATTTTGACATCAGTGCGATGACAAACTGTCAGCAGGGCGATGACATAATATATCATGTCATAATATATTTTTAACATTATTTTCATGTTAAAAAAGTAAAATTTGATTTTTTTTAAGTAGAATTATTACGAAAACCATATCGGGCATGCTGCTTGTGTCTTATAATTGAGAGTTCTTCTGTTGACAAAGGACGGAATACAACAAAATTTGACTTAAGCTATGTTCACATCTATTAAAAATTTGACACCCTACACGTAACCCCTAGTTTTATTAAAAAATTATTTGCTTTTGCAAAACGTTTGGCTAGATCAAACATCATTTAACAGTCTCTTTGTAAGCAGCACTTTAGTTTAATGCAAGACAAACAATTTTTTTATTAAAAAAAATTTAATTAAAAAAATATTTAGTGTACAACAATTGTACATATGCACTTTTCTCTAATCATATTCGCCGGTTTGTTGCAACGAAAATAAATTTTCAAAATCCTTTAAAGATAGATTATCAAATTCCCATTTACGTTGTATACCGGTTGTATTACTTGAGGTAGATGAAGATGATATAATAAAATTATAGATATTTTCCTCAATCGATTCACTTACAATGAAACGATGTACAAAAGTTTTTCTAAAAATAAAATTTTAGTAAATATGTAAATTATTTAAAAAAGAATTTGTGATTTTTGAGTTCACCTTTGTTGTCCGAAACGATGTACTCGTCCTATGGCCTGTAATTCTTCCCCAGGATTAAGTATGGGTTCCACGAGAAAAACATGAGTGGCTTCTACTAAGTTTAAACCCTTTGAACCTCTAACAAAAGGCATAAGCAGACAGGTAATACCAAGATTTGGGTTCTTAAAATAAAAAAGTATGTCTTAAAACTATTTTTTATTAAAGGGTACATTACACTATCACACAAGTCTTACGTATTTTGAGGGAAATACAACCATGTCATAATAAATTTTTGTTTTTTAATTGTTAAACAAAAGTTAAATCAGAGATGCATTTTTGTCAAAATATGTAACTTGTTTGGTAGTGTAAAGCTGATATACGGTATTCACGTCAATAGTTGCACTCTTGCAAAAACATAACCACATATACAATTAATTCACACAAATAATTGACCCTGTGTTGTTGTTTTTGAATATTTTCATTTCCGCTAGAGTGCAACTTTTGACGTGAATAACTTAAATATGTACCTTAAATTCTTCTATAGTTTGAGGTGTACATTGTGCACGGTATTTTATATAATTTTCTTTGAGAGCTAGAGCAATTGCTTGTATTATTGGTTCCCATTGTGAAAATATTAATATTTTGACATTATTTTTTTTGGCATCCATGTCAGGAGAAGATTCAGAGTCAAATTCTTCATTCTGTTGCCTTTGGAGTTTTAAAATTAATCGTACTATATAAGTGATTTTCGATGAAAAATTACCATTTATTTTCTCATTTTCGGCAGTTTTTATTTTTGCGCGACTTACGTAAAATATTCTAGAATTTGAGCAAAAGTTTTTTTTATTAAAGATAAGAAAAACAAAGTTTAAACACCAAAACAATAGCGGCTTTTACCCTTGATAGTAAAGTCCCTGTTAGATCTTGATAATTTTATTAATTTGGTTAAAGTACTAACATTTTAAATATGAAAAAGTTAAAGTATGTTTGTTTCACATTGTCTGTGTTGTTAAATATTCAATATTGTCCTCGACAACGATACTTCTAATTAGGCTGAATTATTTATTTAAAGCCAATTGTGTTTCTCTCACAGAAAACTACTACAACAAGTACAGAAACTGAGAGAAATACTGAATTTCAAAGTGATATAACTTTTTTTACCAACAGAAGGAGGAAAAAGGAAATATCGTTTTTTTAGATGTTAAGTTTAAATTAGCGCGTATGTATTATAATAATCGGAAAAAGACTCCCTAATTAGGTTTCATGGTGCACTGTCAAATCAATAACGTATGGGTGAGTTTTTCGCGATAAATGTGTGTAGTGACGTAACACACGTTTACAGTGTAAAAAGCCACATGTTTTCAATACCGGAATTCACGCTTAGTAGTAAACTAGCATTGTAGTCCTAGCATATCTTGCAGATATAGTACATATACCACTGTTTACAAGACCACAACAAACAGCATGCATCCAATTGTAATCTTCCACTTTCTGGTTAAAGTACTTTACCAAAAACTGTGGCAGACTATGTACATTTCTCTGCAAGCCTTTGGTTTTTCTATCTCGTTTTCTGTTAAAAAAAATTTAATTAATACAAAAAAATTGATACAGTTTACTAATAAAGCTAGAGAGCAGCAGATTCCTAGGCGAATTAGGGGATGTCCCGGGCTGTGGACTCGAGAGTCTGATAGGATTCGTAATGGGGATGGCTTGGCTGCGCAGCAGGAGACTGTGAGCTAGCCGCACATAGGGCGGATTTCTGATGTGTTGAGGAGGTTTTCTCTCGGGTTTGGTCAGATCTTCTTTTCTTATCTATCTTCTATATCTTTTCTAATGCTTTCGCTGTTTATTTCACCTACTTTCCATCTATTTCTAAACAATGGCCCATATTGGTCTCTGGGTGGAGGTGTGAAGGAGACTTCACACCAGCCTTTCTACCTACCTACCTACTAATAAAGCAAAATTTGTTAAAAAAAAAATATAAAATTTATTTTAGGCTTTTCTAAGCAAAAATCTGTTTTTATTTTATGCAATACAAATGAGAAAAAATAATTGGTGAAAAAACAAAACATCAACTTTTTCAATTTGTTTATAAACCTCGCAAAAAAGGCGCTCGCACTATGTGGCAAAAAATCCTAGTATATCTAAAAGGTTTTTTCATGTACTAATAATTAGTACGCTAATGTAATATGTACCTTCTTCAGTAGCAGAAAAAACTTATACTCTGACAATTTTAAATAGAGTAAATGAAATTAGCAAGATATTTGAAAGAAAGACTGACCCATATGAAGACTCCAAATTGATTTGACTAGGTGTGTACATGGGTAAAATATTTTGCCGACACCTTCACAAATCCGATTACAAGTGATTCTCAGATATCTGACGTCTTAGAATATCAACGCCAAATGGTAGAGACTTTTTATATTCCTAATACATTCTCACGAATTAAGATTATAAAAACTTAATTAGGTAAGACTGGTTTCAGTTTCCCATATAGTTATCTTCTATATAATATTATACAATTAAATAATAAAAAATATTTACTTTTGATTTTGTTGTATGTTACGACATATCGAACATTTCAAATAATTGCCTTTAATATATAAACGTATCGATTCAAAACAAGGGAAACATATATGATGACCACATTCCAAAACAGCATACTAAAAATATATGTATGTACATAAATACGTACACAAACATTAATAAGCACCAATAATGTTAGGAAACCTTTTTTACTTACTCTATCATCCTCATTTAATCGACAGATGGGACATGGACCTGGATCGTCGTCCCCTTCTAAATGTTTTATATATCTTAGCCTAGCCAATTTAACAGTAAATTGTTTTTGGGCACTCATTAGTTCATTTTGTTGTTCCATTATACGACCTTCAATTTCATTTTGCATTATTTTAAAAATGGATTTGTCATCAGGATCTTCAGTTAAAGTGATGCGCATTTTGCACATATTAAGTTCATCGTAAGCTTTGATTGTATATTCCATTTCGATCCACAGTTTGATTAAACGTTTGCAAACCAATTGAAGTTTTTCCAAATGAGACCAATTCTTTTCTATTATAGAAGTTGAATGGTGATGCTTATTTTTAATAAAATGGAATGTTACTGAAAAATACGATTTTTAATTTTATTTTATAATTAACAGAAAATAAAACTCACATTTACATATATACATTTCAAAGGAGGGATTTTCTAAGCCTTCAGTATAATTTGTATCATTATCAATTACTTTGTCAAATAAAAGACACTCAAATACATTTATAGAATCTCGTAAGCGGCACATTTTGCAGTGTTTTTTCTTCTCTGAAGACACTTTTGGTTTTTCTTTTTTGGGTTTTTGCGCTTCCTAAACAACTTAAATTATTAATATATAAATAAATATAATTGCAGTTAAAACTTACTCTTATCTCACTTAAATGACAATCATAAACAGAATTCACCAATTGCATTATATCTCTCCAGATGGCAGGACTTACTTGATTACGTGATCGTACATTTTCGCTAAAATATTTAAGTTTCTGTATGTCACCTGTTAATGTTTTGAAAATATCACTAAGTTTATTAAACCATAACTCTATTACAAATAGTAGTGTATGTATAGACAGAATTTTGTCAAGTTTTATATGTGTTTTTCCAAATGTTGCCATATATTCTTCCTGAATTTTTTGTATTAGAATTGCCTCATTATTGGCTGAAAGAGATACTAGAACATCTGCCAAAGTGATAATAAAATTCTCAGTTATTTCCGTGTCAATCTTCTCTATTACAGCCTCGTACGCACTTTTTACTGTTGCCAAATTACTGGCATAGGTACTTAAGTACTTCCATTCTAATTGATTGTACTGATTTTCATATGTTTCCAAATTTTGTATAGACATTTCGGATTGTATGATTTTAATTTGCATTATATTATGTAAAGAATGAATTTGCAATAAACTATCAACTCTGTATGGACATAAATTTATGATTTTTTTAATTTCTTCAAAAATTATATTTATTATTTATTGCTTACGCTATATTCATATCACTGTAACTAGTGGCCAAATTTAATACGGCTTCATAATTTTTAATCGCTTCGTCAAATTTTTTTTGTAGAAAATATAATGCGGCTAAACCTAGAAAGTTTAACAATAATAGTTGATTATAAAAAAAACTTAGTTACACAATTTTTATCAGTTTTCCGTTTCTCAAACAACTCCATTTCCAAAATTCCATTATTCAAAAACTTGAATGTAAAACGGACAATTCACTAGAAATAACTTACCATTATGAGATGAAGCCATAGCGCGTAATTCTGATTTACAAGAAATTTCATTTGTAGATTTCAAATAATCGTGCAACTCTTGTGGTTGCAAAAATTGTTTCTGTTGTTGTGAATTAAAATTATTGTTTGCGGTAGATGTTGCCACCACAACTGGAATCGTACAAGATTGTCGAATTTTTAAAAAAGGTTGTAAAATCTAAAATAAAATGTTGTGAAGAATGAGATAAATAATAAATAAAATAAATCAGATCTTACAATATTCATAACTTGTGGTGATATTGTTGACATTCTTTGACTATACTTGAGTACATTTTCTAAAAACTTACTACGGCATTCAGCATGTTGTTCATTATAGAAAAGTTTTTCTAAATTGTCGAATTGTACGCGATGAACAATTTCTTGTTGAGGTGGTATTTCCAGTTCTGTAGCTATTTGCGATTTACATGTGCGCCACATACATTTTTGTAAAATATTTATCATGGCAGGGCAGTTCGCAGTTGTATTTTCTTTTTCAAAATTTTTCTCTTGCTGTAGTACAAATTCATTAACTATTTGATGCCAAACAGAAGGTTCACTTGCTGCCTCAAAACCAATAAATTGTAATAATGATTGTAAATCATTTAGTGATTTTTGTATCGGTGTACCGGTGACAGCCCAGCGATTAATAGCTTAGTCAAATTAAAAGTGTATATTAAGCTTGTTTCATTAAAGATTATGCTAGCTGTTGCTTACCTGGTATCGTACGGACTAATGCCGCTACTTTAGATGTATTTGATTCCACCATTTGCGCTTCATCTAGCAGTACTCTCCACCAGTCCAACATTAGAATTGGTGTATTTGCTCTCATAGAACGTGGTTTGTTGCGCGTTGTACGTAGACTTACATTATCAGAAGTGAAATATACTTCCCCTTTTAATACATTGTAATCCGTTAAGACAACATCATACTCGGCTAATTGACGAGGACTTATCCATTTTCCAGCTAGAACTCCTTCATAAAGAAAAACCCGCAGCGTTGGTTGTATATGGCGTTTTATTTCAGAAAGCCATTGCATTTTAATAGTATTGGGTGATACAATAAAAGTAGCTTTAGTTTTTAACAAACCACACTTTTGTATAGCCATCTGCCAGCAGTTGGGACATATGTATGGTGTATTCACCTCATCATTGTCCATTTCTGAATCAAAGGAAGCGACGCACTTTAAATGTTGCAACAGAAAACATTTTTGACATTGTATGACCTTATGTATTGATTTGGAATTGCAAATACAGAATACATTGTTTTCTGCTCGTCTACGTTTAGCATCCATGATTGAAAAAAACATCTTCAAGGCAGGATTAAAATTTACTTCGAGGCAAGAATTTAATAAAATTAATGCCAGCATTTCAACAGTTTTACCTAAACCCATTTCGTCAGCTAATATACCACCGGGAGGTAAAGTTATGTCTTCTGGATATTCTGTTTGTATAAAACGAGAATATAAATGTTTGTACACTATTGTCTCGTTATCCTTTGCAGTAAGTTTTTCAAAGAAATCTGGGAATGATTCTTGATCGACTTCTCTTTTTAAAAGCCATAAAACGCTTTTTTTCTGATATTCACATAAGGTGGGAAGGAATTTGTCGGGCAATGATAATTTATGTTCCATATCATTTGTCAAGTCATGCATTGTTTCATTATGTTTAAACTGTAAGGCTTCAAAAAGTTTAGTTGTTACATAGGTATTGAACACTCTTTTTTCAGTTACTGCGGAGGATGTATATTTGTTTTTTTTTAAATTTGTAAACACTAAAGAAAGAAGGTTATAAAATAAGTTATCTTGATTAGTTATACGGATATGATTCCGATAGCGAATTACAAGATGATGTCCATCGTCAGCTAAAACAGTTGCAATATCTCTTCGTCTTTTTGTTTCACCTAAAATATACATATGTACATATACATTTTGAAATTAAATAATTCAATTAAAATAACCATTATGTTATTAGATTCGCTTACATGTTTCTAAAAGATGCAAAAGATTTTTAGCGTCGTCCTTATAGTTGGCTAAAAGAATCCATGTTTGGTTTTTATATTGAAATGTTAATTTATTGGCACTAGATATTTGCTGTTCATTTGCTAATTTAGCTATTTTTGTCAAAACAATTTCATCACTCATATTTTATATAAAAGTATTGGGAATGTTGGCTTGTTTAAAGGATAAACAAAAATTTGAAACCAAACAGGAGAGGATTCTACTAGTTGAATTCGCCTTGGAGACAGTTTAGTTTTTGTAAGGTACACTGAGAGAAAAAAAAATATATTATTTATAAAGGTGCCCACAGACGAGGCAACAATTTTCGAAACATGGGAATGCTTCACTTCATTTTGCTACGTGTTTGGGGATGTTTCTGGTTGGAATTCGTGTAACCTTTTTGGTTTCTTAAATATCAAGGCGAATTTAAAAGGTAAGAGCAACTCTACAACAACAAAATTCCACATGTATTTTGCCATTAACCTGCTGAACAAGGCAGAAATTTTTTCGGTTACTTTGGCGCAAAACATAACCAAGACTTTTTTGACGTTTGGTAATTTTATTTTGAATTCGCCGTGGAAATAGCTGATGCAATTAAAAAGAATTTCAAATATTTTTTTTATTAGAGAAAGAAATAAATCTAGAAGCACTAAAATATGTTAAGCCGCAAATTAGTTTGAAAATTTTATTAGAACATAAACTTGGACTATGGCAAAACAAAAATGTGTGTTACTTAAAAAATATATATTACACTAGCTGACCCGATCCGCGTTGCTGGCCCTAAGCAAACATTAGTGTTGTATTACCAGACGATTTAAATTGATCTTTAAACGAAATTTACGGCCTTAATACCCAGGCTACAACTGACATCAAATGGTTAACATTAACACTAACATCATGTTAGTGTTAGGTATAGCCTCCTCATGTTAGTGTTTTGTTTGTCTTTTAACAGCGTTGTTAAGCAATCTGTCTTGAAAGCTATTTTATAACATAACTTGACGTTTAAGTTTGACAGACAGCTTTTTTTTTTTGTTGCTTTTTATTAACTTTTTTATACAACTTGTCAAAAATACGCGCGTGGCTGATAAATAATTAAAATTAAAGCGCAAAATAAAGTGCAAAATAAGTTTTCCGAAAATAAATTTAATAAAATATATTTAATCTTGTTATTTTTAGCGATGTATACTATGTTTAAGCGCTAAACTTTTTCTTCGCTATGAATATAACACACAACCTGTCTTTAGCTTGTTTTTAAACTTATGTTGTAAGATATTTACGTGTTCTCCACCTAAAACACATTGGCAATTTGACGAAGTTATTCTGCCGGCGTTATTGCTTGTGTTAAGACATCACAAATTGCACGTGTGGCCGTAGGGTAACTTGGAGGCCACACGATCAATTTTTGTATTTCAATTCCTTTCAATTTGCTCTCAGACCCCTTTCAGACAGGCAAAGTTTACTTTGACAAAGTCTGTTGAATTCTCTTTTAAACTTTGTTTGGTGCTCAGACACACAAAGTTTAATTTGACAAATTTTTGTTTTCTCTTGTTTGAATATAATATATAAACAGCGTTGCCAGAATGATGATTTTATCATATTTTTTTTTTATTTTTTCAAACAAAAATATGATTAAAGATTTTTTTCTCAAATGATGATTTTTTATTTTTAGAAATTCTGATGTTTACTTTAATTTTGCTTATAGAAAATACACGATTACTTAAACAGTCAATTTTTAAAACAGTGAAGTTTTGCATCAGCTTGATGTGTGTTGGTGCTGCACACTTTTGTACCCAGTATCTAGAATACACAATATTGCATCATTATTTCTGGACATAAAAATATTAAAAAAGGCATATTATAACCTACTAGCTGACCCGGTCCGCGTTGCTGGCCCTAAGCAAACATTTGTGTTGTATTACCAGACGATTTAAATTGATCTTTAAACGAAATTTACGGCCTTTAAATTAAAATCAATGAAATACCTATCATAAAGTTTTTTTTACAGAATAACTTAATTATGGTGTAGATAAAATATTGTATGTATGTATATAAATGCTGTGAATCTTACAAAAAAAAGTGAGCGTAAAAGTGGGCGGCGCAACATTTTCTTTTCGCAAAACCTAAGTTAGACCATGGCGATCATTTTAAAGAAAAAATCGTCCAAATCGGTCAAGCCGTTCTCCAGTTATGCGCTTAATAGAAAAAGTGGGCGTAAAAGTAGACGTGGTAAATTTTTCTTTCGAGGAGAACTTAAAATGGATTAATACAAACATTTGAAGGAAAAATTAGTCAACTCGATGGAGCCGTTTTCTGATTTTAGGTAATTCGAAAAAAGTGGGCGTAAAAGTGGGCGGGGCAAAATTTTCTTTCAGTAAAAACCTAAGTTGGACCATGGCGATCATTTTAAAGAAAAAATCGTCCAAATCGGTCAAGTCGTTCTCCAGTTATGCGCTTAATAGAAAAAGTGGGCGTAAAAGTAGGCGTGGTAAATTTTTCTTTCGATGAAAGCTTAAAGTTGATTAATACGAACATTTGAAAGAAAAATTAGTCAACTCGATGGAGCCGTTTTCTGATTTTAGGTAAATCGAAAAAAGTGGGCGTAAAAGAGGGCGGGGCAAAATGTTCTTTCCGTAAAAACCTAAGTTGGACCATGGCGATAATTTTAAAGAAAAAATCGTCTAAATCGGTCAAGCCGTTCTCAAGTTATGGATTTTGCCACGCCCCTCCGCCCCCAGACCAAAAATCAAAAATCAGACTTCACAGTGTCACCCGCCTGAAGATTCTGAAGATTCCCTGAAAATTTCATCAAAATCGGCCCAGCCGTTTTGGAGTCCATACGTTACATACATACATACACACATCCTATTTTATATATATAGATTTCCAATGTGCGAAAGAATTCCTTCTTTCGAACAACTACATTTAAAACAAAAACAAATTCTAAAAACTTTGTTTTTGTTTTAAATGTATTTGTAAAGGTACGTTCAGACTGATGAAATATTTGAAAGCAAACATCAAATATTTCATAAACGTAGTCTGAACACAAAATATTTTTGAGTATCAAATAAAATAACAGCTGATTTTGAGCAAATAAAAGTATTTGCCGGCAAACAAATATTTGTCCAATGTGAACATAGTGTGAACACAAAAAATCAAATATTTTAGTAATTTTTGAGCAAACATTTATTTGATATTACAAAAAAATTGAAAGAGCAAACAACGACAAATAATTTTGGCCATGTTCCAGATAGAAGCAATTTTTACTGTAAGTTTTCGGATTCTTTACAATTTTAAGGATTTTTTATAATTATTAGACTTTGCTATTGCTATTAGCAAATTTTTGCAAATTACCGCTAATTTAGAAATTTTTACCGAATTTTTGCTATTCCTTATAGTTTTAGGCACCTTTAATAAATTTTATGGCTTGTTTAAAATATCTAAATTTTTCGCGAATTTTCGCTATTTTTGCAACATTTTTTTTTGTTTTTTTCTTGACATTTTGTTTTTTAACCGATTTAACGACTTCAAATATATTTTAGCGTTTGTTTCCAAGTTTGCAATTTTTCGCAAATTTTAGCCATGTTCCCGTTACCCAGTGGCTTCCATTTTTTTCTTCTTCTACATTCTCCTGTTCTAACACTAAAAGAGATGCTGATCCACAGAATAAAATAAAAAAATTAGCTTTTGCGCTCATTTTTACCATTTGAGAAATATATTTTTATTTATGAACACTTTCATTAAATAATTATTTGATGCAAATATTTCTTTTAGTCTGAACTCATGGCAAACATGAATTAATTTATTTTATTAACACTGTTTGCCAACTGTTTCATCAAACAAAAATTATCAAATATTTGAGCTTAGTTTGAACATTAACAAAATATTTTTTTGTTTCACGCAGTTTGAAGCAAATATCAGAACAAATATTTTCGTTAAATATTTCATTAGTCTGAACGTACCTTAAGAAGTAAATAATTCTTTCGTACGTCGGAAATAGGCAGTTAGAATATTGATAAAAAAAATATTTGTGAAAAGAAAAAATGTATTTTTATAAAGTTTCATATACTGACGAATTATGTTTTTATGTATTTCAATTTAAATAATAAGAAGTATGGTTTTATAAAAAATTAATAATTCTTACTATTTTGCCCTTGTTTTAAAAAAATTTAAATTAAGAAAAAAAAATTTAAGATTTTCCTCTTCAAAATATGATTTCTTTCGCCATATGACAATTTTTATTCCAAAGATTCTGGTAACGCTGTATATAAATATAAAGTTGCAGCCAACTTCACACAGGGTCTCCACCTGAGATAAGATATAAGATTTTTATATCAGCAAACGTCAAATTCAATCGCAGAGAGTATTATCTTACGTGTGGACTCTCAAATAGTGTTAGTATTAATATTATAATAAATGTTATGAGACTGTTGTTATGAGAAATCTTATAACAACTATCTTATAAGATGAGCTGTCAAAAATACACATGCATACACACATCTAAAACAATAGTAAGCCACCATTATTAAAATGTGTAATTTATTAATGTAAATAGTGCCAATATTGTGAAAATTGTTAAAAATAACAATATGTTAAACTAAAAAACTAAAAATAGAATAAAAAAAGAAAAAAAAAGATACAAGTTTACTGTACGAGAATCAGTCGATTATGAAATCTTATAAGATACGTGTTCCCCTTGTTTGATATTAAGATAAAAATGAAGAAATATATTCTCTCATTCTGCCGGCGTTCTCTCAAATATTATATCAGATATTATCTCAGGTGGAGACCCTGTGTCAGGTATAATCTACGAACGAAAAACAAAACGACTTTGCGAGTACAGCAAAGTATGTACTCCCCCGCTATGCTCTTTTCCCTTCTCTTCAATAAACTCAAGACTTTGCAAAGTAAACTTTGCTTGTCTGAAAGGGGTCTCACTCTCATTTTTTTTCACTAACACACTCACACTTTTTAAATTGATCACGAGATTGCTCTCAATTTTGTTTATCCATTTGTTTGGCAATTTCATGGTCAATTTAACAGCTGATTTGAAGTTAAGTGAGCAAATTTTTCGTTTGTCAGTATAAATTGTTTTCTTGCGTGCAGCCTACGTCACAGCTTTCAATTTATGTAAATTTTGACAAACAGTATATGTAAAAGACTATCAACAAAAAGTTGATCGTGTGGCCGCAAGGTTAAATAAAAATCCATGAAACCGCTCTGGCAAAATTTCATGTCAAACTGCATGTAATACATCGTTCATCCCCAGTTCTGTTTCATCATTATAATATATAAATTAAAATGTTGTTCATATACATATGTTTGATTTACATTTTAATTGACAATACATATGGTTGTATGTATGTATATATATGCTGTGAATCTTACGAAAAAAGTGAGCGTAAAAGTGAGCGGGGCAACATTTTCTTTCCGCAAAACCTAAGTTAGACCATGGCGATCATTTTAAAGAAAAAATCGTTCAAATCGGTCAAGCCGTTCTCAAGTTATGGATTTTGCCACGCCCCTCTGCCCCCAGACCAAAAATCAGACATCAGACTTCACAGTGTCACCCGCCTGAATATTCTGATGATTCCCTGAAAATTTCATCAAAATTGGCCCAGCCGCTTTGGAGTCCATACGTTACATACATACATAAACACATCCTATTTTATATATATAGATGTAATGTACTTTAAGCTACTTACTGTTACTAATTTAGGGTATTTTTAATTTAAAACCAAAAAATTTAGAAAACCAAAATGAACGAAAAATTAAAATAAATGTTGAAGCAGATTACATGTCAGAGGTAAATCCTTTATTTACTAACCATATGCATACATAGATACATAAATATTTATTATTTTAAATGTTAAGAAATTCATCATGACATTCTCACTTGAGAGGATAGAGAATACAATATTGATCTTTAATATTTATTTGGTTAACTCCGTTAATACTGTCATTGAAAAGAAAAAAGTAAAATTTTGTTATTCTTTTTAAGCATGTCCAACAATTATAAAGAAAGTGTTTTCCGAGAGTGGGCATGGGACTGCTACTTTATGGAGCGTTTTCATGAAATTACGATGTGTAATTTATACACTACATAATTCCTTCCAGTGGTGGGTATAAAAATGTGTTTTTGTTAAAATGAGATTTTTATTGATTTTGTTATAGAAAATGAAAAAATAAGAAGAAAATTCTAAACGTATATGGCCAATTTTGGTATCATTTTAAAGCCCTTGAACATAATTTTCTGAATATACAAAATTTATTTCAAAATTTAAAACTCTTTAGCTCACATTACAGTTTTTTTTTTTTCATTTTACGTCGAAATGTTACGGAAGTGCATTAGGAAAGATTGTAGTTTATTTAAATAAAGGTGTACTTACTAAAGCTTCCTTGCATAGTCGGCCTTCGGCAAACTCGTGCCCCTTCTTAATAAACTAAAAATATTCAAATAAATTCTGTATGTCCAGAAAGATCTAGTGAAATGCTTTGAAATGATACCAATATTAGCCATATACGTTTAGAATTGTAGTGGAAAATCGCATATTTATATGATGACTTTAAACGCCCGTAACTCGAAAACTAAGCGTTTGCGAAATTTTTTTATTTTTAATTTTTCTTCTTCCTTTTTAATTTTCTATCAACATAGGTACTTTTTTTATTTGGAGCTGCTTCAAGCCTTATAAATATTAGTTAATGCTGAATTGTTCTGTTTGTTTACTTTTCGTTATTAAAAATACGTTTTATTATTGTATTTAACACTGCAGCCACACGATCAAGTTGTTCTTGATAATCTTTTACATATACAGTTTGTCAAAATTTTCAAAAATTGGAAGCTGTGACGTAGGCTGCACGAAATTTTGAAGCAATTTACTTTCAAGATGTCATCAAGAGAACAATTTATAAAGACAAACGAAAAATTTTCTCATCAAACTTTTAATCAGCTGTTTTCTTGAACGTAAATTGATACACTCACTTGAAAGAGAATTTTAAAGGCAAGTTCGCTTCAATTTTTAAAAGTATGAGTGTATTGGTAAAAAAGTGTGAGTGTATTAAAACTTGATAGACAAAACTTGATCGTGTAACCCTCAAGTAAAATAGATATTTTAAACTTTGCTACTTTTATAGCAATCTGGCACCCCTGTCCAACATCTGTATTTGTTTTGACAGCTCTTTTTAACAAAACCACATGTGTTGATATTTCGTCGGTTCTGTTTTATTAAATTTTTTAATACATTTTCAGAATAATTAACAACAAAAAATGGAGGTGGAAAATATTAAAGTTGATGACATTTTACCAACTCGTACAGCCAAAAAGCGTTCTCTTAACAATGACACCGAAATGCAAGTAGACGAAACAACTGATATAGGAGGTCTACGCAAAAGTCTTCCACCTAGTGCAAAACGAGTTAAATGTGAAGTGCGTAAAATTGCTGTACCTCCTCATAGGTAAAGAATATCATTTTATTCCACAATTTTATAAAAATTAGATGATGTTTTTTAGATATTCTTCACTTAAAGAACATTGGATGAAAATTTTCACTCCCATAGTTGAACATATGCAATTACAGATCCGTTTTAACATGAGAGCTAAACAGGTATAACATTTATAACAAACATTAACATCTGAGTTTTTAACTTGGTTGTAAAATTGAAATATCCCGTTTATACATAAAAAAAGAATTACACTAGTGCTCCTTTAAATCCAACTGTTGACATGTATCTTTGTTTTGAACTCAGATAATTTCATTGGGACTTTAAAAATGATCCTTTAAAATTAAAAACATAAAAAAGCTTTTTTAATTGTCTTGCAGTCATTCTCAAATCTACGAATGATATAAAGATAGAAGTTGTTATTCAGGTATGTGATGGAATCGGTTTTAAGAACAAAACAATCTGAAACTGATATTGTTTTCAGTTTCTTTAAAAATTGATTTCTAAAACATTTTTTTTTCTTATTTCCTATCTTTTTTCTTTTTAACTTTATATGCTAATTGGACTGTATTTTGAACAAAAATCCAGACTACTTCAGAAACGGATTTTGAAATGTATCACGCCTTTTAAACGGGGTTTTTTAAATCGATCAATTTTCATCACATAGCTGATAATTATTCCCCGTATTAATATTTTTTTTTTTTTTTCAAAGGTGGAAATTCGTATTGGCCCAGAAACGCCAGACATTTCAAATCTACAAAAAGGTGCCGATTTTGTTAAAGCTTTTCTCTGTGGTTTCGAAGTTGATGATGCTTTAGCCTTACTACGTTTGGATGACTTGTTCGTAGAATCTTTCGAAGTAAGTGACGTTAAGACTCTAAAAGGCGACCACATGAGTCGTGCTATTGGTCGTCTTGCAGGCAAAGGTGGCCGTACCAAATTTACCATTGAAAATGTTACAAAAACTCGTATAGTTTTGGCCGATAGAAAAATTCATATATTGGGATCGTACCAAAATATTCAATTGGCCCGTAGAGCAATTTGTAATTTGATTTTGGGATCTCCACCTAGCAAAGTATATGGCAATCTACGCACGGTAGCTTCACGCGTAAGCGAAAGAATGTAAACAAAAAGGGAAATTTAATTTTAGTTATAAGTTCTGAATTTTAAAGTAACATTTAATATTTGTACAATAAGATTAATACACACAATAAAACAAGATATGAAAAATAAATTTATGTTAACCAGTTCCCCCAAATGGAATTACTTTGTTATTTCTTCTACAATTTTGTGAAAATAAGTAATATAAGCATGAATAGTGTTATGCCGGCTAAAACCAAAATTACACACATTTTACGATTCTTACGCTGATACATTTCAGCTCTTTGTAATTGTCGTAAGCCCTCTGATACCCTTGTTTGAGTCTGCTCAATGGAATAGTCGATGCGGTCCAGAATTGTACCTTGTTCTTGTACCATTTGCCCGAGGTCTTTGAAAATATCATTTAAATCGTAAATTGTCTTGACAACTTTAGAAACCTCTTCATCTCGACTAAGAGCTAGTCGGGTGTTTTCTTCTTCGAATAATAGTAATTGTTGTTGTGTCAAACGATTTCCCATAGGACGTTGAAAATTTTCATCTAATTCGTTTTGTTTAATTTCATCATCATCGTAAAAATTGTATTTAGTAGCACCAGAATGTGTGGGCTGTAAAAAATTATCGAATGTATCAACATAATTTTCCCTTTCAATATCGTTGGGGCTGGTAAAGTCGTCGAAAAATTTTTGCGAACGTTCTTCACGCGAGTTTAATTGCCTGAGGTAGGAATTTTGACTATAACGAAACTTTAAGGTCAACTCTTGCAAGCTTAGCATCAAATATGTGACCACATTAGCAGTCAGACGTTGTTCCCATTTGCCGCCTACACCTAAGCTAGAACGTATGCACTGTATATGTCTGTGTGTTGAAGTGATTAATTTGGCTATTTCTTGGCTTAAAGATTCCATATCAACCTCATCTGCTCTGCTTTCATCAAAAGCTGGGCGTAATAAATGACGTGCATGGAGGGACCCAAGTTCGTCTAATTTTGGTTTGATTCTGGAAATAGCGATATATAAAAAGTTTTCTATCTTTATTCCATTCTCTTACTTTGACATAATGTATTGTGCCTCTTCCAGTTTATCAATCCAGGCTGGTTGCGAACCATATTCGTCACGTAATTCTAAACCCTCTTCCGCATTATGAATCGAACGTTTAAGGAGTAGCTCTGCGTCGCCATCTACATTCTACACGTTGTTTAAATTATTGACAAATTGAATAAATCAATAAACACAAATAGTAACTTACTCTATCATCGGAATATAGTGTTCGATTTTTTGAAGCATTATTTCGCATTATATTATAAACTTCGGTTAAATTCCTCGAACACATTTCGCTTAATTCTTTCAAGATGTTTACATTATTTTTAAATTAAATCTAATAATACATAAATATTACCTACAATATTTTCCGAGGAGTATGTTTAGAAAAAAGTTTTCAATGCTGCCACTACAAAAGAAATGTTTCAAACTGTCAAACTTTATATATAAAAAACGCTGGCAAAAATTGTCAAAAAAAAATCGCCACAAAATCAATTGCATGATAAAATTTTACAACTCATGTAATGTCAAACAAAACCACAAATTATAACAAAACAAAATGAAGAAGTTAAAGCAAGCGTAAAAAAGCGCCATCGTTTGGAAAGAATATATTAAAAAAGTCAGGGACCGAAAATAACAGTTATTTTGAAATTTTAAAACAAAAAAGCATATAGAAGTAAATGCTGGCAAACTGATTCAAGTATACCATATTGATCCTTATGAACTTTTCTATGATAAAATTATAATTTTTAAAGTTTTAATTTTTATTTTTTCGATCAAAAATTACAGTTATTTTTTGATTTATATTTTTTTGGACAAAATTAACAGTTATTTTTTGATTTTTATTTTTTTGAAATATTTAAGGACAACTCAATAATTTTAACTCGTACATTTCGTTAAAGAATAACATGTGCCCGGCAAATAAAAAACTGAAATGCCAAGCTGCTTTATTTAAGTAACTTGTTTTTTTTTAATTTTTGTTTTTTCTTTCTATCCTCTTACAACTACAATTTGTGTTGGAAAAAACCCAGCCAATTGTAGGGGAATGTAAGAAAGAAAAAATTGACGGTTTATTGTTGTGACTTTGTTGAAGCTTTGATATTGTTACATTTAAGACCAGAGTGTTTTAAAATTCTTATTCACTTTATGGTCTTACTTGTATAATATTTTTAGCTTTTCTAAAGTATTTGGAAAAAGTTTCCTGACGAGCTGGCCTAAGCAACCAGCGAAATGCGCATAGGAACTAGCTTTCCCACAACAATAAATTTCAGTGTTTTCATTTAAAAAATTGGGATTATTAGCACATCATTAATAAATGAACTAATTAATAAAATATTTCATTCCCAAAAATAATTTTTGATAATAAATTTGCATGTGCCCGGCAAATAAAAAACTGAAATGGCAAGCTGCTTTATTTAAGTAACTTGTTTTTTTTTTAATTTTTGTTTTTTCTTTCTATCCTCTTACAACTACAATTTGTGTTGGAAAAAACCCAGCCAATTGTAGGGGAATGTAAGAAAGAAAAAATTGACGGTTTATTGTTGTGACTTTGTTGAAGCTTTGATATTGTTACATTTAAGACCAGAGTGTTTTAAAATTCTTATTCACTTTATGGTCTTACTTGTATAATATTTTTAGCTTTTCTAAAGTATTTGGAAAAAGTTTCCTGACGAGCTGGCCTAAGCAACCAGCGAAATGCGCATAGGAACTAGCTTTCCCACAACAATAAATTTCAGTGTTTTCATTTAAAAAATTGGGATTATTAGCACATCATTAATAAATGAACTAATTAATAAAATATTTCATTCCCAAAAATAATTTTTGATAATAAATTTGCATGTGCCCGGCAAATAAAAAACTGAAATGGCAAGCTGCTTTATTTAAGTAACTTGTTTTTTTTTAATTTTTGTTTTTTCTTTCTATCCTCTTACAACTACAATTTGTGTTGGAAAAAACCCAGCCAATTGTAGGGGAATGTAAGAAAGAAAAAATTGACGGTTTATTGTTGTGACTTTGTTGAAGCTTTGATATTGTTACATTTAAGACCAGAGTGTTTTAAAATTCTTATTCACTTTATGGTCTTACTTGTATAATATTTTTAGCTTTTCTAAAGTATTTGGAAAAAGTTTCCTGACGAGCTGGCCTAAGCAACCAGCGAAATGCGCATAGGAACTAGCTTTCCCACAACAATAAATTTCAGTGTTTTCATTTAAAAAATTGGGATTATTAGCACATCATTAATAAATGAACTAATTAATAAAATATTTCATTCCCAAAAATAATTTTTGATAATAAATTTGCATGTGCCCGGCAAATAAAAAACTGAAATGGCAAGCTGCTTTATTTAAGTAACTTGTTTTTTTTTAATTTTTGTTTTTTCTTTCTATCCTCTTACAACTACAATTTGTGTTGGAAAAAACCCAGCCAATTGTAGGGGAATGTAAGAAAGAAAAAATTGACGGTTTATTGTTGTGACTTTGTTGAAGCTTTGATATTGTTACATTTAAGACCAGAGTGTTTTAAAATTCTTATTCACTTTATGGTCTTACTTGTATAATATTTTTAGCTTTTCTAAAGTATTTGGAAAAAGTTTCCTGACGAGCTGGCCTAAGCAACCAGCGAAATGCGCATAGGAACTAGCTTTCCCACAACAATAAATTTCAGTGTTTTCATTTAAAAAATTGGGATTATTAGCACATCATTAATAAATGAACTAATTAATAAAATATTTCATTCCCAAAAATAATTTTTGATAATAAATTTGCATGTGCCCGGCAAATAAAAAACTGAAATGGCAAGCTGCTTTATTTAAGTAACTTGTTTTTTTTTTAATTTTTGTTTTTTCTTTCTATCCTCTTACAACTACAATTTGTGTTGGAAAAAACCCAGCCAATTGTAGGGGAATGTAAGAAAGAAAAAATTGACGGTTTATTGTTGTGACTTTGTTGAAGCTTTGATATTGTTACATTTAAGACCAGAGTGTTTTAAAATTCTTATTCACTTTATGGTCTTACTTGTATAATATTTTTAGCTTTTCTAAAGTATTTGGAAAAAGTTTCCTGACGAGCTGGCCTAAGCAACCAGCGAAATGCGCATAGGAACTAGCTTTCCCACAACAATAAATTTCAGTGTTTTCATTTAAAAAATTGGGATTATTAGCACATCATTAATAAATGAACTAATTAATAAAATATTTCATTCCCAAAAATAATTTTTGATAATAAATTTGCATGTGCCCGGCAAATAAAAAACTGAAATGGCAAGCTGCTTTATTTAAGTAACTTGTTTTTTTTTAATTTTTGTTTTTTCTTTCTATCCTCTTACAACTACAATTTGTGTTGGAAAAAACCCAGCCAATTGTAGGGGAATGTAAGAAAGAAAAAATTGACGGTTTATTGTTGTGACTTTGTTGAAGCTTTGATATTGTTACATTTAAGACCAGAGTGTTTTAAAATTCTTATTCACTTTATGGTCTTACTTGTATAATATTTTTAGCTTTTCTAAAGTATTTGGAAAAAGTTTCCTGACGAGCTGGCCTAAGCAACCAGCGAAATGCGCATAGGAACTAGCTTTCCCACAACAATAAATTTCAGTGTTTTCATTTAAAAAATTGGGATTATTAGCACATCATTAATAAATGAACTAATTAATAAAATATTTCATTCCCAAAAATAATTTTTGATAATAAATTTGCATGTGCCCGGCAAATAAAAAACTGAAATGGCAAGCTGCTTTATTTAAGTAACTTGTTTTTTTTTAATTTTTGTTTTTTCTTTCTATCCTCTTACAACTACAATTTGTGTTGGAAAAAACCCAGCCAATTGTAGGGGAATGTAAGAAAGAAAAAATTGACGGTTTATTGTTGTGACTTTGTTGAAGCTTTGATATTGTTACATTTAAGACCAGAGTGTTTTAAAATTCTTATTCACTTTATGGTCTTACTTGTATAATATTTTTAGCTTTTCTAAAGTATTTGGAAAAAGTTTCCTGACGAGCTGGCCTAAGCAACCAGCGAAATGCGCATAGGAACTAGCTTTCCCACAACAATAAATTTCAGTGTTTTCATTTAAAAAATTGGGATTATTAGCACATCATTAATAAATGTACTAATTAATAAAATATTTCATTCCCAAAAATAATTTTTGATAATAAATTTGCATGTGCCCGGCAAATAAAAAACTGAAATGGCAAGCTGCTTTATTTAAGTAACTTGTTTTTTTTTTAATTTTTGTTTTTTCTTTCTATCCTCTTACAACTACAATTTGTGTTGGAAAAAACCCAGCCAATTGTAGGGGAATGTAAGAAAGAAAAAATTGACGGTTTATTGTTGTGACTTTGTTGAAGCTTTGATATTGTTACATTTAAGACCAGAGTGTTTTAAAATTCTTATTCACTTTATGGTCTTACTTGTATAATATTTTTAGCTTTTCTAAAGTATTTGGAAAAAGTTTCCTGACGAGCTGGCCTAAGCAACCAGCGAAATGCGCATAGGAACTAGCTTTCCCACAACAATAAATTTCAGTGTTTTCATTTAAAAAATTGGGATTATTAGCACATCATTAATAAATGAACTAATTAATAAAATATTTCATTCCCAAAAATAATTTTTGATAATAAATTTGCATGTGCCCGGCAAATAAAAAACTGAAATGGCAAGCTGCTTTATTTAAGTAACTTGTTTTTTTTTAATTTTTGTTTTTTCTTTCTATCCTCTTACAACTACAATTTGTGTTGGAAAAAACCCAGCCAATTGTAGGGGAATGTAAGAAAGAAAAAATTGACGGTTTATTGTTGTGACTTTGTTGAAGCTTTGATATTGTTACATTTAAGACCAGAGTGTTTTAAAATTCTTATTCACTTTATGGTCTTACTTGTATAATATTTTTAGCTTTTCTAAAGTATTTGGAAAAAGTTTCCTGACGAGCTGGCCTAAGCAACCAGCGAAATGCGCATAGGAACTAGCTTTCCCACAACAATAAATTTCAGTGTTTTCATTTAAAAAATTGGGATTATTAGCACATCATTAATAAATGAACTAATTAATAAAATATTTCATTCCCAAAAATAATTTTTGATAATAAATTTGCATGTGCCCGGCAAATAAAAAACTGAAATGGCAAGCTGCTTTATTTAAGTAACTTGTTTTTTTTTTAATTTTTGTTTTTTCTTTCTATCCTCTTACAACTACAATTTGTGTTGGAAAAAACCCAGCCAATTGTAGGGGAATGTAAGAAAGAAAAAATTGACGGTTTATTGTTGTGACTTTGTTGAAGCTTTGATATTGTTACATTTAAGACCAGAGTGTTTTAAAATTCTTATTCACTTTATGGTCTTACTTGTATAATATTTTTAGCTTTTCTAAAGTATTTGGAAAAAGTTTCCTGACGAGCTGGCCTAAGCAACCAGCGAAATGCGCATAGGAACTAGCTTTCCCACAACAATAAATTTCAGTGTTTTCATTTAAAAAATTGGGATTATTAGCACATCATTAATAAATGAACTAATTAATAAAATATTTCATTCCCAAAAATAATTTTTGATAATAAATTTGCATGTGCCCGGCAAATAAAAAACTGAAATGGCAAGCTGCTTTATTTAAGTAACTTGTTTTTTTTAATTTTTGTTTTTTCTTTCTATCCTCTTACAACTACAATTTGTGTTGGAAAAAACCCAGCCAATTGTAGGGGAATGTAAGAAAGAAAAAATTGACGGTTTATTGTTGTGACTTTGTTGAAGCTTTGATATTGTTACATTTAAGACCAGAGTGTTTTAAAATTCTTATTCACTTTATGGTCTTACTTGTATAATATTTTTAGCTTTTCTAAAGTATTTGGAAAAAGTTTCCTGACGAGCTGGCCTAAGCAACCAGCGAAATGCGCATAGGAACTAGCTTTCCCACAACAATAAATTTCAGTCTTTTCATTTAAAAAATTGGGATTATTAGCACATCATTAATAAATGAACTAATTAATAAAATATTTCATTCCCAAAAATAATTTTTGATAATAAATTTGCATGTGCCCGGCAAATAAAAAACTGAAATGGCAAGCTGCTTTATTTAAGTAACTTGTTTTTTTTTTAATTTTTGTTTTTTCTTTCTATCCTCTTACAACTACAATTTGTGTTGGAAAAAACCCAGCCAATTGTAGGGGAATGTAAGAAAGAAAAAATTGACGGTTTATTGTTGTGACTTTGTTGAAGCTTTGATATTGTTACATTTAAGACCAGAGTGTTTTAAAATTCTTATTCACTTTATGGTCTTACTTGTATAATATTTTTAGCTTTTCTAAAGTATTTGGAAAAAGTTTCCTGACGAGCTGGCCTAAGCAACCAGCGAAATGCGCATAGGAACTAGCTTTCCCACAACAATAAATTTCAGTGTTTTCATTTAAAAAATTGGGATTATTAGCACATCATTAATAAATGAACTAATTAATAAAATATTTCATTCCCAAAAATAATTTTTGATAATAAATTTGCATGTGCCCGGCAAATAAAAAACTGAAATGGCAAGCTGCTTTATTTAAGTAACTTGTTTTTTTTTAATTTTTGTTTTTTCTTTCTATCCTCTTACAACTACAATTTGTGTTGGAAAAAACCCAGCCAATTGTAGGGGAATGTAAGAAAGAAAAAATTGACGGTTTATTGTTGTGACTTTGTTGAAGCTTTGATATTGTTACATTTAAGACCAGAGTGTTTTAAAATTCTTATTCACTTTATGGTCTTACTTGTATAATATTTTTAGCTTTTCTAAAGTATTTGGAAAAAGTTTCCTGACGAGCTGGCCTAAGCAACCAGCGAAATGCGCATAGGAACTAGCTTTCCCACAACAATAAATTTCAGTGTTTTCATTTAAAAAATTGGGATTATTAGCACATCATTAATAAATGAACTAATTAATAATAACTGTTATATTTGCTCGAAAAAATTAATATAAAAAAATAATTGTTATTTTTGTTCAAAAAAGTAAAAATCATAAAATAACTGTTATTTTTGTTCAAAAAAATATAAAAGTTATTCTTTAACGAAATGTATGCACATTAAAATAAATATTTAAAGTCAACTAAATAATTACAACACGTACATTTCTTTAAAGAATAACTTATTTTTGCTCAAAAAAATAAAAGTCAATAAATAATTGTTATTTTTGTTCAAATGATTAAAAATCAAAAATTAACTGTTATTATTGTTCAAAAAAATAAAAATCATAAAATAACTGTTCTGAATTTTTTTAAAAAAAGGAATAACTGTTACGCTCCATTTGAAAATATGATTTTTTAACATACCAACCTTAAAAATTAACGCGTAAAAATATTTTTTACAAAAACTCGTCCAAAACACCAAGAAAAACATTTTTTTGGGAAAACTGCTATCGCCATCGTTTTTAGCATACAATCTCACCTTGGAAATGTAATATTTAAAAAAAGCAGCCAATTTTTTTATTGCCTACTAAAAAAACCTTAAAAATAAAATATTTTTTTATTTTTCGAATCTATTCTATGAGCTAAATTTCAGTTATGTATGTATTTTATAAAGCTTTTTTGTAATAGTTCTATTCCTTAAATTTTTAGGAGATACAACACAATAGTCTGGTAGTGTATAAAGTCATTCCTAAAAATTTAAGGAATAGAACTATTACAAAAAAGAGGGTACTATGCATTTGTGCTGATGTTTGTAACACCTTAAAATATCGGTCCAAGACCCACCTTAAAGTATAACGATCGAATCAAAATCCATGTCCATCCGGCTGTCCATGTAACCCTCCATAATCTCACAAAGGCCCCATACATGCTTCTTTCCGGGGTTGCTATTAAGATTAAATTTGGTCCAAACTTATTTTATTGCAATCAAAATCAGCTTACCAAATTTTATTGGAATCAGTCCATATTTGACCGTAGCTTCCATACAAATACTACTCACAAAATTAGCTTTTAATGCCATAACTTCCTTATAAATGTAAGTATTTACATAAAAATTGGCCTTTTACGATAGCTACCATGTCAAGGCAAAATGGTGTGCTAGTTGGTCCAAAATTTACCATTGGTCCCACAAACCCCCTTTCGTAATATTACTTAAACGCAAAAAAAATTCATATATATAAAGATATTTAAATAATATACGGCATAAAGAACTTTTATATGAATCTTAAACTCAATGACATCATTTTGTACTGGCGGGTCCATGATTGCCCATGGGTCCCACATAATGTTTACTTGAAAAAATTTGTTATATATTTGGTGTAGGGCATTATATTGTCGGGCTTGACCGACTATACTTTCTTCTTTATTAGAAATTTCTTTTGTGATATGTTTATCTGTAGTTGTGCTTTACCGGCACAACTTCGACGCATGATTTCATTCCTCCTGAGTACTTGTGATACATCCGTTTGCCGTACTTACCTTTTTTTTTTTTGATTGATCAATTATTTTTAAGAATATTAATAACTTAACATTTCTCTACTCAGTAACACAATTACTCGTTTTCAGCATCCCTCCAAAAATCCTACTTACAGTTTTTTATAAACTCCCTTCTGCTTTGTAAGGGAATTAGTTTAGGGAAAAAGTGAGAAATTTCATGCGGAATTTTTATTGAATAGGATAAATGGCGAATAAGAAACAATTTCCCGCGAAATTTTTATTCGAGATTGGGCTGATAGTATATTATTATAAGTCGAACTTCTGTCGAAGTTTCTTTATATCGAAGTAAATCTCTTGGCAATAGCGGTAGGCAGGCCAATTAATATGATTTTGTTTCTATAACTTGAACTTCATTATCTTGAATTTGTCATTAACTTGAAGTATTTGAAGCACGCGTGGCCACGCTTCAATAGTCGATTTTTTTTACAAAATTTTTGTGCCATATGCTAAGTGTCTTATAATAAAAAACTATAAATTATTTGTTTTCGGAGTAGAAATAATTTCAAAATCATTTAGTAAAAGAAAAAGAGTAACATTTTATTATATATATAAGGTATTCGGCTTTATTACGAGAGGCGTTGTCGTGATCGAAGTGGTTTGAAATATTTGTCTATATAAATTTAAGTTTATGACAATGACAATGTAAAACACATATAGGCAATTCACAAAGTGTACTATTGTGTCAAACTAGTTGTACCTATATGCTATAATTTATGAACATGACATTAATAAAAAAATATAGCAAATACAACTGATATGAAACAAGAGAACAGTTTGTGAATTGCCTATTGTAAATTTTTTCGTATTTGTGTTGTTTACGAGAGCCATACCAATTTTTAAAAATGACTGGGTCTCGACTACGACACCGACATAATCAGCCATGTCACAGAGTACAATTCCGTTCGGAAACGGAATTCATTCCGTATTTTGGTGCTTAAGAAAATTACGAAAACACTTTGCGGAATGAAACCATTTTTGTTTTCATGAACGCAATGGGAGTTTTCTGTATCTTAAGGGCCAAAAAACTATCAAAATATACTTTCTATCAATAAACAAATATGTTTTCTTTGATTCCGAACGGAATCATTCCGAACGGAAATAAACTCTGTGACATGGCTGAATAAGACCGTTTTATTTGTTATAAAATATTATAGTGGTAGCCATGGTATCTGCAGATATTTTTAGTAAATAAAATCTTTGTTCTTTGTGGATATGTAGTTTTTAACGTTTTAAGTAATTTTAACAATATTTTTATATAACTTTTCGAATATGGAAATGCCCTAAAAAACTTTGTATAGCAGTTACAAAGTTTTTTTTACTACCTTTGCACTTATTTAATTTTATACCATATTTTTAGATAATTTGACCTATGAAATTTCATGTGTGCTGGGCTGGGCCACTCTGTTTGAACATAGAACTTGTGTATGCCTTTTACTAATAACTACGTACTAATAACACTAAACAAGGTGTGTTGGAGCGAAAAAAAAAACATTAAAAATAAATAAATAGTGTATTTAATATCAATTTAGGATATTTGTGAAAATCAAAAAAAGATGTTTATTAATTTTTTAGGCCTCTTTTCTTATCTACGTTGAAAGCTTAAAAATCAAGCCATTTGAAAATTAAAAAAAAAAACAAATTTGTTAACGTTAATCTTATAATTTTATATATATTTTAAAAACTGTTGTTTACTACAAATTAAAATGTTTTGTTTTATCATATTAATTACTCTCATTATCGGTAAGATTATTAGTTTTATCTACTATTTTATAAAGTATATCCATATTAGGACTATTGAAAGTTTCTTTTAACTGCTGTTGAATTTTATTTTCACTTTCGACAAAGGAAGAGAAATTTGTATACTGGGAATTTTCCATATTAAGAGAAGTCAGCATGATCGAATTCTAGTTATATTTAAATTATTTCAAGCATATTTTCAATTTTCTTGATACATACAAAAATAATCTTACCTCTAGGAAAGTTCTTTTTAACATATTTAGTTGTTTATCTAAATCCTGTTCATTTTGTTCCGTGTATGATTTAGCTTGATCAAAACATGATGGAAGTAGAACATGATCAGGTATTGTAAAAAATTTTGCATCTAATTTATCGGCTGCTTCCATTTCTTCAGCCATGGATATCCACATATTTTCAAAAACTTCCTCTTTAGCATTGCTTAAAAACTCAGAAGTCTTATCGTTGACGTTAATTTTTTTTACCATAGTATCCAAAGCATTTCGTATTATCTTTTGCAAGAAATATTTTCCTTTAAAATAAAAATGTTCTAAAATTGAAATGCAAATATTTATGTAAAACCTACTTTCTAGGGATGATTGTTCCGCTGTGAAACCAAAATGTTCAATTTCATATCCTCTATCCATTTTATAAAACAAAACCTGGTAAATAATAAAATTAATATAGCCGCTTTGAAAATATTTTAATGGTATTGCCAAGCAAATATGTAAAATTGATATATGCTGTCCACAGACGATGCAACATAAGTCGAAACCAGTGCTACCACTCGTTTTTAGTTTTTACCTCAGACGATAACACAATCGAATTTTATGTCCCGTAAATCTGGAAAAATATTTATACTCAATTATAATATTTCTAGAATTTTTATTATTTGCAAATCTAGCTATTTTCCCCATTCATTCTTCATATTCCAAAAGCATCACACACAACAACTGCTCTCAACGAAATATTAAAAAAAAAACAGGGCTGAAGTGCACTTTACGGGGCGTACGAAAAAAAAATATAAAAAATATGCCACCCGATCCAGAATTAAAAAAAAAAATACCAAAATTAATATTTAAGGGGGCTGAGGCCCGTGGGGACCCCTGGGTCCATAAAACCGCCCCGCCCACTGAATGATATGTGTGGGTACTCAAATTAAAGGTAATTGTGCAACAAAAACGAAAATAATAAAATTTTGGGTGGGCGGCATTTCTAGGGCCCTCTGGGGCAAAAAAAGTGTCCCCCCATAACACTTATGTATATCTGTGTGGATACTCAAATTAAAGGTAATTTGCTCACGATTGCAAATATGTATTTTGTTTTTGTATTCGTTTAATATTTTCCTCTCTAGGTTAATTTATGTATCTTTTATAGCTATGCAGAGAAGTTTTAGTTAGCGAAGCCGGTCTTTGTTATACCATAGAGGAGAAAATCCTTTTGCCCGGCCGAAGGCCGGCTATGCAGATAAGCTTTAGTAAGCGAAGCCGGTCTTTGTTATACCATAGAGGAGAAAATCCTTGCGCCCGGCCAAAGGCCGGCTATACAAAAAAGATTTAGTTAGCGAAGCCGGTCTTTGTTATACCATAGAGGAGAAAATCCTTGCGCCTGGCCGAAGGCCGGCTATACAAAAAAGCTTTAGTTAGCGAAGCCGGTCTTTGTTATACCATAGAGGAGAAAATCCTTGCGCCCGGCCAAAGGCCGGCTATACAAAAAAGATTCAGTTAGCGAAGCCGGTCTTTGTTATACCATAGAGGTGAAAATCCTTGCGCCCGGCCGAAGGCCGGCTATACAAAGAAGCTTTAGTTACAAAAAAATAATAAAACTCATTTGAAAATTTTAGCGCATAGGTATAACATTAAAAAAGCAAAATAGAAACAAAATATTTACAATCGTAAGCAAAATACCTTTCATTCGAGTACCCACACATAGTTATAAGGGTGGGAGGGGCAATTTTTTTACCCCCAGAGGAACCCAGAAGTCCCGCTCGACCTAAATTTTATTAATTTCGTATTTTTTACACAATTACCTTTAATTTGAGTACCCACACATACCACTAAGTGGGCGGGCCGCTTTTTTGATCCATGGGGTCCCAGGGGCCTCAGCCCCCTTAAATTTTAATTTTGGTTTTTTTCTTTTTTTATTCCAGAGGGGGTCCAACTTTTTTTTTTTTTTTCCGTACGCCCCGTAAAGTGCACTTTTGCCAAAAACAGTAAACATCGATACCGAGGAAAGAATATTGTGTTTGGAAACATCAAATATTAAAATATTTCGATATTTGAGAAACCAAAAAGGTCACACGGATTTTAACAAAAAACATTACTACACACGATGTTCGTAGTGTATATAGGGACTTAGACTAACCCTCCAAGAAATGAATAACCAAAACAGGTCCTATATGCCCAGAATAGACGATGAAATGCAGCTGCAATGAAACCCTTTTTAAATTGTTGGATTGAAATCGGTTTCAATCGTTTTCCACACAACTTGCAAACTAAGTTGTACCACAATGGGATGAAATTACCACAATCAGTTCGATTTTCTTTGATAATAGATGAAACGCAAACACAAGTTTCCTGCAATCCGTATGAAACTCGAAACTTACTAAAAGTTTCACCGTCTGTTTCAAGGCGAATTTAAAATTGTAAGTGCAACTCGTCAGCCGTTTATCAGCCTTTTGCAAGGAAACATTAATTACTATTAGATTTAATAAAAGGTTATGCGTGTGCGTTTCAATTTAAAAGTAAAAATATGGTTTTATTACAATGGAAGTACAAAAGGTAATGATAAAGAAAATGGTAGTTATTAGTATGTATACTAGAAAAGCGTATAATAACAAAGTAGAGAAAATAACAAGCATTAGCTTAGAATAAACATGGTGACTCCAATACTCCTCCTTAATATTGTATTTGCTATTGAATACCTAAGGCTTTACGAAAATGTTGGAACTTTATCCTCTCAAGGGGTTTGGTTAAAACGTCTGCAACCTGCTTATTAGTTGCTACGTACTTAAGTTCAAATTCGCCTTTAGCGAGAGTATCTTGAATTAAATGATGACGTATATCGATGTGTTTTGTCTTCGGATGGAATCCACCATTTAATGCGATCGATATGGCGCTTTGGTTATCACAATATATATTTAAAACTTCTTGATTCTTACAAAAATGTGACTTTATCCCATTCCACCATAACGCCTCCTGTACCGTTGTTGATAAAGCCATGTATTCCGCTTCGCAAGTTGAGAGAGCAACAGTTTGCTGTCTTTTAGAACACCATGATATGGCTCCTCCTTGAGCAATAAAAATGTAGCCTGTTGTTGATTTACGGTCATCAAGACTTGATGCCCAATCCGCATCCGTAAAACCAATGATGTCATTAACATCCTCCTTTGAGGAATAATGTAATTTTAACTTAGAAGTGCCACGTAAATATCGAAATAGATGTTTGACAGCAGACCAATGACGAGGTCCAGGATTAGAATTATATCTACTAAGTTTATTTACTGTAAAACATATGTCAGGACGTGTGCACTGAGACAGATACATCAAACATCCATTTGCTTCTTGGTACGGAATGTTGCGCATGCTCTGAATATCTTCAGTTGTTGCATAGTCATTTTTTGATAATTTTTCACTTGCATTCATGGGCGTGGTTACTGGTTTTGCATCCTTCATTCCGAACTTTTCAAGTATCCTTTCTATATAATCCTCTTGATCAAGGGCAATAAAATCCTGTCCACGGGTTATTCTCATTCCAAGTATTTGAGAAGCAGTGCCAAGATCTTTCATATTAAATTTTTTGCTTAAATAAAGTTTTATGTTTTTAAGCCAATCATCATCGTTGCAAAACAACAGCCAAATCATCCACATAAATTGTTATTATCAAAATCTTCTTGTCCAGTATTTTATAGAACAAGCACGAATCATATTTTGATTTTTGAAGTCCAAATGACTCAAGTGCATTGCTTAGTCCCTGATTCCAAATTCTACTTGACTGTTTTAGTCCGTACAGGGCTTTATTTAGACGGCATACTTTGGATGAATTATTTTGATCTATATAAGGTGCAGGCTGTTCCATGTAGATTTCATCATCTAGTTGCCCTTGAAGAAATGCTGTGACGGCATCCATTTGCTCGATTTTGAGCTTCATCTTAGCGGCAATTGCAAAAAGGTATCGCAGGGAACTGTGGCGTAATACTGGCGAGTACGTCTCCTCATAGTCCAGCCCCTTTCGCTCTGAGTAGCCTTTTATAACTAAACGTGCCTTGTATCGTTCCACGGAACCTGTTATGTCCCTCTTAGTTCGAAAAACCCATTTGCATTTAATTGGATTACGATTCGGTGGCAAGTCCTGAAGTGACCATGTGTCATTTGCTATTAATGACTGATATTCTTCTTCCATTGCAACCTTCCACCTATGTAAATCTGTACCGGTCATTGCCTCGTTTAGTGTTTTCGGATCCTGTGTAATTGACTGAAATGGATTGTCGCCTGTATTTAGTTTGCTTGAAAATATATTTTGAGTATATTTGCCTGTATTAGTGCGCCCCTCAACGCTAAGCTTTGACACCTGTTGACTTTTGGAACAACCTGGTCTATTGTGTTGCGTGGGAGGCGCCAAATTACTAGAAAAAACAAAAAAATCGCCTTCTGTTAAAGATGAATTTTCATCCAAGCCAACCTCTTCACCTTTCTCAGCTGATTCATATTCATCAGACGATGAATCAGTAATAAAATCATTAAATCTGACGGGTTTCTTACGGGTTCTTTCGCCTCTACGAATATTGGGCGAATTACTCAAATCCAATACACTAGTTGATTGGTTTGTACACTCTACATGTATTTTGTTGATTTGTTGGTTTGTTGTATTTAGCTGGTTTGCTGTATTGATATTATTGTTTTCATCTGCATAAATATCATCAATGTGTGTTAAGTCCAATTTTGTCGTGTCATATTTATTAAATGTTAATTTTGTTGGAATTTAGCAACGTTGCTATCTTCATTTATAAATGTGACATTGCGGCTTTTAAAAACTATATTTCTTCTTGCATCATAAAGCCGGTAACCTTTTGTGTGTTCATCAAAACCTGTTAAAATCAGTGTTTAAAAATGCTTGACTATTTTTAATGTTTTTATAATTGCTTAACTTAACTTAAGAAAAAGAACACAGTAAAAGCAAAAAGCAAACGCAGAAAAAGTGAGAGTAAATAATTTATTTATTCTCACCATGTTTATGTTCTCAGCTTAAAAAGCCAGCCAAGCAACCACTTGAAAAAAAAAAATTGCTGTTGCTGTAAGTAATAAGTTTTTGTTTATTTTTTTTTTTGCTTTGGCTTAACTGTAAATTGATGTGCTTAAATTCAGCGAGTATTAACTTCTTTGCTGTTTTTGACTTCATTGCTGTTGCTTGCTGTTGCAGGCGTTAGTTTCATAGAATATATACATAATTACATAACACAAAATAAACAAATTAGTTAAAAAAAACGTGTAGTTTCATTTACGTATGTATGTACCTATGTATTTATTAAAAAAAAAACGCAAAATACCAAAAAAATTCGAAACAAATTCGTTCATAATATATTAAGTTCCAGCAACAGCAAAGAAGTTAACTTGCTGACTTTAAGCGCATCAAAAGCAAAAAAAAAAAAACAATCAAAAACTTAGTACTTACAGCAACAGAAAATTTGTTTTCTTAAGTGGCTTCTTTGCTGACAGATTTAGCAGAGTACATGCACATAGCGAGTTTAAACAAATTATTTACTCTCTTTGTTTTGCTTTTTTGCTTTTGCTGACTCGTTATCAAAGAGTTAAGTAATCACTTAGACACACAGTTTTTTAATTTGCTGCAAAAAATGTAAACAAAGCAAAAATGTGCGACTGTTGCTATTTTAAAGCAAGCAATTTAAACATTGGTTAAAATACATTCGTGTGCCCTAGGATCCCATTTTTTGCGATTAACTCTTGGTATATGTACCATGGACACAGTTCCAAATACTCTTATGTGTAACAAATCCGGTTTTCTTCCATTCCAGGCTTCTTCTGGTGTTACGTCTGTACCTTTTGATGGTGAACGATTAAGTAAGTATACGGAATAAGCAACTGCTTCAGACCAAAAAACCTTTGGTAAATTTGCGTCATAAAGCATGCACCTTGCCTTTTCAACAATAGAACGATTATTTCGTTCAGCACCTCCGTTTTGTTCAGGTGTATGCACATTTGTGGTTTGGTGGTTAATACCATTTTTCTTGATAATTTCCTGTAAACTTTTATTGGTAAATTCCTTACCATTATCCGTACGAAGGGTTTTTAACTTTCGCCCACTTTGCTTTTCCGCAAAGTACAAAAACTCCTGGAAAACGTTAGACACTTCAATTTCGTTCCTGGTCTTTAAAAAATAAACAAAACTTTTCCGACTTTTATCATCTATCATAGTTAAAAAATAACGATTTCCTCCAAGAGAACTTTAGTCCATCGGACCACAAATATCAGAGTGCACCAATTCAAGAATTTGAGATGCTCGCGAGCCATGTTTACTAAAAGGTAGTCTTATTTGCTTACCCATTGGACAAATTTTACAGTCGTCAGTTTTTGTTGTAGCAAATTTGATGCCAGTTGCCAAACCTTTGCTTAGCTTCTCCAGACTTTTCAGGTTGAGGTGTCCCATTCCTCTGTGCCATAATTCTATATTGGCCACAGAACTACATATCAGACTTTTGTGTTTTCTTGAAATACTGTTTAATTTAAATAAACCATTTATGTGTGAACCGGTTGGTATTATTTTTCCACTAGGGTTTACAACCTCCACACCGCTGTCTCTAAAAATAACCTTATGGCCCTTTTTAACAATTTGACTCACCGACAATAAGTTTGTTGATAGATCGGGAATATATTGAACGTTATTGATCTCAATAAATGAATCATGGTGCCATTACTAGAAAGTGGCAGCACTACGGCATCTGTCTATTTTTTGCTAGAACTGTGGTGAGAACTACAGTCTGTCATTTTGCTTTGTTTATGTTTACTTTCTTGAGAAAATTTATTGTGCTTTAAAAAAAATAATCATTTTTCAAAATTGTGTTTAAAAGATAAAATAATTGCAAAAAATAAATCGTAATTGGGTTTTATATGTGTGTCTTTAGTTGTGCTAATGTATTTTCTTTTATATAATAAATAAAAACAAAAATTATTTTGTCTGTGAACACGTTGTGCGTACGTTTTAAAAATCTGTTAATGTTTGATATGCACTTGTACGCCTGTTTCTTTAAACCACCAAAGGACTTGCAGTGAAGAAAAAGTGGAAAAATAATTGGTTTTAATTCATGTAACATTAAAATTTTAATTATGAATTTTTTAGTATTTTTTTTCATAATATTTTTGTTTTATTTGTTGCAGATCAGCGTTGCCATTGAAAATTTACTATTTGACCAAACTTTTTTACCAAAATCCTTCGGAACCGAACAATTTTATTATCTTATAAATATTTAAAAATAAATATGTCGTGCCTGTTCAACAATAGTGTATTAACTCAAAATTTACATTTTTTCACTATTTGGAAAAAATCAACATGCAATCTTAATATCTACTCGCTGTAAAATTATATGAAGTGGCTATTTTGTCTACTTTTCGGTAATGAAACCGTAGTTGATATGCCTTTAATGTAAAATTAAAAATTGTTTTGCTTCCACTAAAAATTTTGAGTTAAAACAGTATTGTTGAACAAGTGCGAAATGTAATAAATAACAGAAATAAAACTGTAACTTAAACAAACACTTTTAAAGGAGTCGATATCTGTAATATTTTAATGTATTTACGTTTAAAGAAAAGTCTTGATTTTGCTTGTTTAAGAAGATCAATACAAAATTTCAACAAATGTATCTTTTGAAACTTCTAAAACGTCGTGTGAATTAGAATTTTTCATATAAGTACATCTTACATATAATAATATTACTCACAATAAGGCCTTAAATTTGAATGCAAATATGGCCTGTTTCACAAACTTGCTGGCTTTTTCGTTAAATCACAAACTTTACAAAAATATTTTAATGTCTTATTTATTTTGATTTTCCCTTAATACTAACATATCACAAATTTATATCACAAAGTATGCTAAACGTTCAATATTTATCATGTTATCCGCGATCAGGATCATGGATCACATAAAATTAGGCTATTCTGCAATATCGATCGCGATCCATCAATACTGCATTACGTCCAAAAAAATCGCGGCACTGGATCGAATTTATATACATATGTGTATATTAAACATGTAACAGTTCCCCGTAAGGTTTGGCCGCAAAAGACAAACCATGGCAACGTTGTTGTACATAATTTTTGACAGCATTGGGTTCTTTACGCAAACAAATTTGCCTGTTTTTGTTGTATTGTTGTACAACAACACGTAGTGCTGCCACCTTCTAGTAATTTCACCATGAAATGAATCATTACATGTCGGTTGAATCACAGTGTTACCATTTCAATTCAATTTGCATTATGCCCTTATAAGCAGTTGTTACTACTCCACTTTCCGTACGCACGTTGTTCAAAAAATCTAAATTAAGCGTCATGGGCGACGTAGCTCCCGAATCAAAATACCAGTCGTCAACAGTTGTATTTTCCAACGTTGATAATGCGACTGCAGAATATGCATCGAATTTACTAACACCATTATTGTTGGTTTCAATGTGGTGTGTTTTTGTGCGGCAAAATTTGGCTATGTGACCAAACCTGTTGCATTTTCTGCATTTTGGACCCTTTTTGTTTGTTCTTGTCATAGGGGCACGATTTGTTGTGTGAAAAGCAGAACTTTCGCATGCATTTGGTACCTCTTGTAGTAATTTTATTTTAATACTGTCACCACTTATACTGATTCCAGAACTTTCCAGAGCCATTATCATTGGACGATAACTTTTACGGCAGTCCTGCCAATAAAAGAGATCCAATCCATTCCTCACTAATGGAAAAACCAATGCCATTTAATGACTGAGCTGTGGTAACTATTTCCTTTACATAAACATCCATTGAATTACAGCCTGAAAGCGTTGTTGTTATCAGCTTACGCAAAAGTGCCACTCGACGTGTTAAACCACTGTCCTCGTATGCATTTGCTAGCTGTTGCCATTGTTCCCTGGCCGTTCTTGCATTTTGTATATGCACATAGCACAACGGATCAATCATTAGTGTCAACTTACTTCTGGCCCTTCTGTCTTGTTCTGGCTTTATTTGTGTTTTGTACTGTTTCTAACACGTCCATATTCAATACCATTTCTGACAGCGCCATATTTCTGTACTGTTTCTTACCCGTCCATATTCAATCCCATTTCTGACAACGACAAACCGTTCACCCTACGGTACGAAACCTCCTTCTTACCTTCAATCGGTTCATCGGCTGACCTATGGCCAGACCGCTAAAACAATGGACGCGTTAGTCCCACTATTACCTCCACACTGACAACTTTAGCAAATATGCACGGCTATTGCTCGTCGGGTCTGGGCGGTGGTACGTTGGGGTAATAGTGAAAAACACAATACAATTGTTGTGCCAGTGTCTAAAAATAAGCTGCAGTTTCTTCTCCGTAGGACAAGGTGTGGTCGCCTACGGTTTAATGTACCCTCCCCTAAACCATGGTAACCGCTTACATTTTCAAGGCTACCCCTTTTATGCATCACCACTCGATACCTACCTTTATAGCCGAGTTAAATTATTCGCAAGACATGATCAAATTTTTCTTTTAAATTCCAACATATATTCAATTATATTCATTTTCTTAAGTATATGCTTACAATATATTTGTCTTAAGTTCTAAGGCTAGAAAAAGGTTCCCTAAGTTCGAACTGTCTATACAATTGAGAATGGCCCTGCCATTTAATTCAATAATTTTATATTGCGTATTTACGCAAAATTCTTACATACTAGAGTATTGGTTTTATTTCGTAGTTATCAATTTTGAAAACAAATATTGATTTAAATGTGGAATTACTAAATTCATAACCGAACTGTACACTTTAATTGGAAAATCTTAATTTTGAAAGAGCTAGTGACTTTATCTTACAACGATTAATCTTACACGCGCTATTGACTTTAATTCGAAATTCTGAAGGGTGAAATGAATGATTGACTTTACTGTAACATTATTAACTCTAAAAACAATTTTGGCTTCAATTCGGATTTCCTAATTTGGATAATTCTTAAATCAATATTGCCTTTAATTTGAACTTATTAATTTGGAAAATAAACAGGGACTTTATTATGGGATTATTAATTTCTAAAAACAATATTGACTTTACTTTAAATATCTCACATCGGACCAATCTTGGAAATCAATGTCGTCTTTATTTTGAAATTATTAATTCGGAAAACTATATTAATTTTGAAAATGTTTAGGCTTCAATATGGAACTATGAATTTCTAAAACAATAGTGACTTTACTTCAGATTTCTTCCATTGGACCAACTTTGGAAATCAATATCGTTTTTATTTTATTTCGAAATTATCAATTCCCAACAGCAATAGTTGGTTCACTTAACCGTCATTAATTTTGAAAACTAGGTTGGGTTTGATTAAAAGTTATTGATTTTTAAAACTCTATGGCATTTACTTAAAATTATTAATTCCGAAAACTTTATTTTTGGGTTCATTTAAAATTATCAATTTCGAAAACTATTTCGGGTTTACTTAAAATTATTACTTTCGAATAGCAATATGGACTTTAGGAAAAGCAAGATTAGCTTTAATCTGAAATTACTACTTTCTAAAAGTAATCTTAGTCTTTTCTCGTTTTTTTTTCTTTTTTTTTTTATTTTTTTTTTCTTAAAGTTTATTTTTCTTATAGGGATAACATTTAAGGTTACTTAAACGTAAAATTAAAATTAAAACTATAGCTAAAATGGTCTTCAAAAATGGTGAATTAGGCTCCAAATTGAGCGGAGATAAACTGCCGAAAAAGTTTAATTTGCATGCCCAAAACATGCGTGGTCAAATATAAGTGGCCGTTTCTTGTTTTAATTAGGCAAAAGAAGACGGTCAAAAGAAAACTAAAAGAAAATTTTCAAACAATCAAAAACTTAGTACTTACAGCAACAGAAAATTTGTTTTCTTAAGTGGCTTTTTTGCTGACAGATTTAGCAGAGTACATGCACATAGCGAGTTTAAACAAATTATTTACTCTCTTTGTTTTGCTTTTTTGCTTTTGCTGACTCGTTATCAAAGAGTTAAGTAATCACTTAGACACACAGTTTTTTAATTTGCTGCAAAAAATGTAAACAAAGCAAAAATGTGCGACTGTTGCTATTTTAAAGCAAGCAATTTAAACATTGGTTAAAATACATTCGTGTGCCCTAGGATCCCATTTTTTGCGATTAACTCTTGGTATATGTACCATGGACACAGTTCCAAATACTCTTATGTGTAACAAATCCGGTTTTCTTCCATTCCAGGCTTCTTCTGGTGTTACGTCTGTACCTTTTGATGGTGAACGATTAAGTAAGTATACGGAATAAGCAACTGCTTCAGACCAAAAAACCTTTGGTAAATTTGCGTCATAAAGCATGCACCTTGCCTTTTCAACAATAGAACGATTATTTCGTTCAGCACCTCCGTTTTGTTCAGGTGTATGCACATTTGTGGTTTGGTGGTTAATACCATTTTTCTTGATAATTTCCTGTAAACTTTTATTGGTAAATTCCTTACCATTATCCGTACGAAGGGTTTTTAACTTTCGCCCACTTTGCTTTTCCGCAAAGTACAAAAACTCCTGGAAAACGTTAGACACTTCAATTTCGTTCCTGGTCTTTAAAAAATAAACAAAACTTTTCCGACTTTTATCATCTATCATAGTTAAAAAATAACGATTTCCTCCAAGAGAACTTTAGTCCATCGGACCACAAATATCAGAGTGCACCAATTCAAGAATTTGAGATGCTCGCGAGCCATGTTTACTAAAAGGTAGTCTTATTTGCTTACCCATTGGACAAATTTTACAGTCGTCAGTTTTTGTTGTAGCAAATTTGATGCCAGTTGCCAAACCTTTGCTTAGCTTCTCCAGACTTTTCAGGTTGAGGTGTCCCATTCCTCTGTGCCATAATTCTATATTGGCCACAGAACTACATATCAGACTTTTGTGTTTTCTTGAAATACTGTTTAATTTAAATAAACCATTTATGTGTGAACCGGTTGGTATTATTTTTCCACTAGGGTTTACAACCTCCACACCGCTGTCTCTAAAAATAACCTTATGGCCCTTTTTAACAATTTGACTCACCGACAATAAGTTTGTTGATAGATCGGGAATATATTGAACGTTATTGATCTCAATAAATGAATCATGGTGCCATTACTAGAAAGTGGCAGCACTACGGCATCTGTCTATTTTTTGCTAGAACTGTGGTGAGAACTACAGTCTGTCATTTTGCTTTGTTTATGTTTACTTTCTTGAGAAAATTTATTGTGCTTTAAAAAAAATAATCATTTTTGTGCGGTTTTTAAATGAAAATTGTGTTTAAAAGATAAAATAATTGCAAAAAATAAATCGTAATTGGGTTTTATATGTGTGTCTTTAGTTGTGCTAATGTATTTTCTTTTATATAATAAATAAAAACAAAAATTATTTTGTCTGTGAACACGTTGTGCGTACGTTTTAAAAATCTGTTAATGTTTGATATGCACTTGTACGCCTGTTTCTTTAAACCACCAAAGGACTTGCAGTGAAGAAAAAGTGGAAAAATAATTGGTTTTAATTCATGTAACATTAAAATTTTAATTATGAATTTTTTAGTATTTTTTTTCATAATATTTTTGTTTTATTTGTTGCAGATCAGCGTTGCCATTGAAAATTTACTATTTGACCAAACTTTTTTACCAAAATCCTTCGGAACCGAACAATTTTATTATCTTATAAATATTTAAAAATAAATATGTCGTGCCTGTTCAACAATAGTGTATTAACTCAAAATTTACATTTTTTCACTATTTGGAAAAAATCAACATGCAATCTTAATATCTACTCGCTGTAAAATTATATGAAGTGGCTATTTTGTCTACTTTTCGGTAATGAAACCGTAGTTGATATGCCTTTAATGTAAAATTAAAAATTGTTTTGCTTCCACTAAAAATTTTGAGTTAATACAGTATTGTTGAACAAGTGCGAAATGTAATAAATAACAGAAATAAAACTGTAACTTAAACAAACACTTTTAAAGGAGTCGATATCTGTAATATTTTAATGTATTTACGTTTAAAGAAAAGTCTTGATTTTGCTTGTTTAAGAAGATCAATACAAAATTTCAACAAATGTATCTTTTGAAACTTCTAAAACGTCGTGTGAATTAGAATTTTTCATATAAGTACATCTTACATATAATAATATTACTCACAATAAGGCCTTAAATTTGAATGCAAATATGGCCTGTTTCACAAACTTGCTGGCTTTTTCGTTAAATCACAAACTTTACAAAAATATTTTAATGTCTTATTTATTTTGATTTTCCCTTAATACTAACATATCACAAATTTATATCACAAAGTATGCTAAACGTTCAATATTTATCATGTTATCCGCGATCAGGATCATGGATCACATAAAATTAGGCTATTCTGCAATATCGATCGCGATCCATCAATACTGCATTACGTCCAAAAAAATCGCGGCACTGGATCGAATTTATATACATATGTGTATATTAAACATGTAACAGTTCCCCGTAAGGTTTGGCCGCAAAAGACAAACCATGGCAACGTTGTTGTACATAATTTTTGACAGCATTGGGTTCTTTACACAAACAAATTTGCCTGTTTTTGTTGTATTGTTGTACAACAACACGTAGTGCTGCCACCTTCTAGTAATTTCACCATGAAATGAATCATTACATGTCGGTTGAATCACAGTGTTACCAGCTGATTCAATTTGCATTATGCCCTTATAAGCAGTTGTTACTACTCCACTTTCCGTACGCACGTTGTTCAAAAAATCTAAATTAAGCGTCATGTGCGACGTAGCTCCCGAATCAAAATACCAGTCGTCAACAGTTGTATTTTCCAACGTTGATAATGCGACTGCAGAATATGCATCGAATTTACTAACACCATTATTGTTGGTTTCAATGTGGTGTGTTTTTGTGCGGCAAAATTTGGCTATGTGACCAAACCTGTTGCATTTTCTGCATTTTGGACCCTTTTTGTTTGTTCTTGTCATAGGGGCACGATTTGTTGTGTGAAAAGCAGAACTTTCGCATGCATTTGGTACCTCTTGTAGTAATTTTATTTTAATACTGTCACCACTTATACTGATTCCAGAACTTTCCAGAGCCATTATCATTGGACGATAACTTTTACGGCAGTCCTGCCAATAAAAGAGATCCAATCCATTCCTCACTAATGGAAAAACCAATGCCATTTAATGACTGAGCTGTGGTAACTATTTCCTTTACATAAACATCCATTGAATTACAGCCTGAAAGCGTTGTTGTTATCAGCTTACGCAAAAGTGCCACTCGACGTGTTAAACCACTGTCCTCGTATGCATTTGCTAGCTGTTGCCATTGTTCCCTGGCCGTTCTTGCATTTTGTATATGCACATAGCACAACGGATCAATCATTAGTGTCAACTTACTTCTGGCCCTTCTGTCTTGTTCTGGCTTTATTTGTGATGATCGGATCATCGTTCTTACTAGTAGACCGTGTGCCTACCATTGTTAACTATCAATCAAAACTAACTAAACTTCAGAAAAACTCTACAAATTTAAACACTAGTTCGGCTCACCCCAAACTATCTTAAAGTTTCAAAACAATGTAAAAGCACCCTTAGAAAAATTCTTTCAAACGTATATCCGCGAAAATCCGTATACTTATAAACAGGTTTCCCGCAAGATCAACAAAACGAACCCACTGTAGAAAATCGAATTCCCAAGACAAAGAAGTTGCAAGCAATATAAGTAATTGCTAGCTATGACGCAAATCGGGTAAAAATATCGACAAAAATACGAGTGTACGAAGCTATCCCTTGTAAATAAATTGCTTTAAAATTTACGCGAAACAAAATAATCTCCGAAAATCAAATTGGTTTAAATCGCCCCCGGTAGGCGTAGTTTTTATTTTTAACGTAAATCAGGTAAAAGTATTAAAGAATATTCTTAATAAGAATACAAATCGATACTTGTCGAATAAACTTGCCCAAATAAAAATAATCTGAAAATCAAGTTTGTTTAAATAAAATATTGTGATATGGTTAAATATTGAAATTTATTTTGACGTAAGACAGGTAAAATAAAAGAACAACCGTATATGTAGCTATCTTTGCAAATAAACTTCCCGAAAGATAGACAAAACGACTGAGCTTGTAAAATCAAATTCCCAAGCTAACTTTGGTAAACGCAATATAATTTATCACCGAATGTTACTTAAATCCAGAAATGTAAATAATGTAAGCGAAAATCACAGTATAGTAAATAGTATTAATAAAAATAACAGTTTAAGAATTTATACGTCGTAAACAAATTCGCTAAAAACAGTTAAATCCCAAAGAAATCCTGAAAATTGGATTCTAAAGTCAAATCCAGTAATCGTTATATAATATCTCAGTAAGTAGGTTTTACTAAGATGATAATTCGTTAATCAAAAAAAATATGTTCAAAAATTTTCATATGGCTAAGATGGTATCGAGATGGTGATTGCAAAAAAAAATTGGAAGAACTGCAGAACGAGCTAGGTGAAACTATTGGTTATATCGCATATCTATAGGACCCTTAAGAAGTCAAGAGAGTGGCAAACGAACTTTCTAACTAAACTGTCTAAGCTAGGCCTCATCTCACTTCACTCCTAAACTATGGCTAACAAATCGTTGCATTTGCAAAATCCCTAAGTTACTTCTATAAGACTAACGAAAACTTAGCTATAGTATATCGGTTAATAAAGCCCCGGTGGCATACTAATTGTTACATTGGTGACTAATCGGACTCACCCGAAACTTCCTTAACACACATCAAATCCTAAACCTATAAATACCGATTGATAACCTTAAGTCTGTTCCTAAATGTGGATAATCTTGACTACCTATTCTAGTAAACTATCTAACTAATCAAAGTCGTTCCCCAAATATGTTCAAACCTGACTAGCTATACTAGTAAACTGTTTACCTAATCAAGGCCGTGCCCCACGTTGGGCGCCATATTTCTATACTGTTTCTAACACGTCCATATTCAATACCATTTCTGACAGCGCCATATTTCTGTACTGTTTCTTACCCGTCCATATTCAATCCCATTTCTGACAACGACAAACCGTTCACCCTACGGTACGAAACCTCCTTCTTACCTTCAATCGGTTCACCGGCTGACCTATGGCCAGACCGCTAAAACAATGGACGCGTTAGTCCCACTATTACCTCCACACTGACAACTTTAGCAAATATGCACGGCTATGGCTCGTCGGGTCTGGGCGGTGGTACGTTGTAGTGAAAAACACAATACAATTGTTGTGCCAGTGTCTAAAAATAAGCTGCAGTTTCTTCCCCGTAGGACAAGGTGTGGTCGCCTACGGTTTAATGTACCCTCCCCTAAACCATGGTAAACGTTTACATTTTCAAGGCTACCCCTTTTATGCATCACCACTCGATACCTACCTTTATAGCCGAGTTAAATTATTCGCAAGACATGATCAAATTTTTCTTTTAAATTCCAACATATATTCAATTATATTCATTTTCTTAAGTATATGCTTACAATATATTTGTCTTAAGTTCTAAGGCTAGAAAAAGGTTCCCTAAGTTCGAACTGTCTATACAATTGAGAATGGCCCTGCCATTTAATTCAATAATTTTATATTGCGTATTTACGCAAAATTCTTACATACTAGAGTATTGGTTTTATTTCGTAGTTATCAATTTTGAAAACAAATATTGATTTAAATGTGGAATTACTAAATTCATAACCGAACTGTACACTTTAATTGGAAAATCTTAATTTTGAAAGAGCTAGTGACTTTATCTTACAACGATTAATCTTACACGCGCTATTGACTTTAGTTCGAAATTATGAAGGGTGAAATGAATGATTGACTTTACTGTAACATTATTAACTCTAAAAACAATTTTGGCTTCAATTCGGATTTCCTAATTTGGATAATTCTTAAATCAATATTGCCTTTAATTTGAACTTATTAATTTGGAAAATAAACAGGGACTTTATTATGGGATTATTAATTTCTAAAAACAATATTGACTTTACTTTAAATATCTCACATCGGACCAATCTTGGAAATCAATGTCGTCTTTATTTTGAAATTATTAATTCGGAAAACTATATTAATTTTGAAAATGTTTAGGCTTCAATATGGAACTATGAATTTCTAAAACAATAGTGACTTTACTTCAGATTTCTTCCATTGGACCAACTTTGGAAATCAATATCGTTTTTATTTCGAAATTATCAATTCCCAACAGCAATAGTTGGTTCACTTAACCGTCATTAATTTTGAAAACTAGGTTGGGTTTGATTAAAAGTTATTGATTTTTAAAACTCTATGGCATTTAATTAAAATTAGTAATTCCGAAAACTCTATTGTGTTCACTTAAAATTATTAATTCCGCAAACTTTATGGTTTACTTAAAATTATTAATTCCGAAAACTTTATTTTTGGGTTCATTTAAAATTATCAATTTCGAAAACTATTTCGGGTTTACTTAAAATTATTACTTTCGAATAGCAATATGGACTTTAGGAAAAGCAAGATTAGCTTTAATCTGAAATTACTACTTTCTAAAAGTAATCTTAGTCTTTTCTCGTTTTTTTTTCTTTTTTTTTATTTTTTTTTTTCTTAAAGTTTATTTTTCTTATAGGGATAACATTTAAGGTTACTTAAACGTAAAATTAAAATTAAAACTATAGCTAAAATGGTCTTCAAAAATGGTGAATTAGGCTCCAAATTGAGCGGAGATAAACTGCCGAAAAAGTTTAATTTGCATGCCCAAAACATGCGTGGTCAAATATAAGTGGCCGTTTCTTGTTTTAATTAGGCAAAAGAAGACGGTCAAAAAAAAACTAAAAGAAAATTTTCAAACGTATTTGAAAATGAATTTATGCTCCAAATGGAGCGGAGGATTTACTGCCGAAAAAGTTTAATTTGCATGCCCAAAACATGCGTGGTCAAATATAAGTGGCCGTTTCTTGTTTTAATTAGGCAAAAGAAGACGGTCAAAAGAAAACTAAAAAAAAGGACATACGTGAACCCGGATTCACCTTAGTTGAGCGTACAACGTTAATGATATCAATTGAAAACAAGATTTTTCTTTTTATTTAACATAAACAAATTTTTTCTAACTACAGTTACTTATCTGGACTATTTCGCTGGAGGATGATGGTGATGGTAGTTGACCTTAGGCTATTGATGAGGTTATGATTTGGGTTGGTAGCTGTCGGCTTCCAGTACTGCTGCCCCAGTTGGAATGATGGCAGTTGTCGATCTAGGTTGCCGATGCTGAATTCTTGTTGTAGTGTTGTAAAACTTTGTTTGATTTCCAATGATTTCGGTGAATTTTCAGGTTTTCCAAGTTCGGTTGTAATTATTGTTGTAAATTTAATTGGGTCGGTAATTTCGAAAATATGTTTGTTGTTATTTATCCGCTATTAGAAGTTTGTACATTTTTGGTATCGTCCTAAATCTGGTTTTGCTGTTGTTTGTTGGGTTTTCCAGTATTCTAGTAACATGCCTGCTGATGTGACATATGATTATTGTCGGAATTTCAGTGCATTTAGATATTGTTGTCCTTGATAAGACTTAGATAGCGCTGTATGTTTATTTAGTTGGAGTTTATCCACCCTCGCGACGACCGTTCAAATTTACCTCGTGTTAAAATTTTGTGAATTACGTTATCTATGTAAGCCGGTACTATTGTTGAAAGTTTTGAAGCAGGATCATTGAGGCACAATGGTTTCTGGTTGGAATTTTGGGGTATTTAGTTCAGTATGTAGCCTGTTATTGCTTTGTAAATTTTTTTATAGTTGTAATTTCGTTGTGGACAGGGTTATTGTTAAAAAAAGATTTTTTTCTTTTGCTAATTCACGTAGCCGGGTAACTTAGATTTTGTCACGATTTGTGCAACTTCATCGTTGGCGTAAAAGTTCCGTTATTGTTCCACTAGTTGCAAATATATGTTTCGGTCTCGTTGTAAACTTAGTGGTTTTTATAATTCGCGCGCTAATTTGTTATTTCACTTTTCACGAATCACTAATAGTTAGGATAGCTTACCATTACTGAAGATTCCATATCATTTTGCACTTTTAGCAGGTTGCTTCTCTTTAGGGATTTTGGCACGTGTCCGTGGTGGTAAAACGCTCTGATCTACGATTTTAATGGAATCTGCTTTTAGGTGGTTTCTTCTAGATGCCCTACGGCTATCCTGGGAGTCAGGTGTTCTTGCTATTTATCCAAATCAGATGGCGTCGTCGTGGGCGGACGAGCTGATCATGTCCAACAGGCTGTGTTTGATGCCAGTAGTTTCGCTAACCGCTACACTGTCGCCTATGACCCCTGAGTTGGACTAGATGTTGGTGTAAGTGGATCCTCGCTGTGATGCTGCTACTAGCAGTTGGTCTTTGACCAGGGACTGATCTTCTCAAGCATTCACCTGTGTAAAATTGGACGTACCTTTATTACCATACCTTCTTAAAATCCTTCCACAATTAGGTGTTTTTCCCTTTAATTTTGCACTTACCCCGAATTATGGTCACTATCCTCCCGATTCTTTTCCTGCTGGGTGTTATTGATTTTTGCAGCTTAAAAATTTTTGCACCATCCACTTCCCACGACGTGTTTAACGAAAGAGGCCGGAAGTAGGCAAATTTTCCTTTTTATCAGATTAGTCGGCCGTTCACATTGCCTTCTAACTGCAACCTACTTCATTTGATCGGTTGAAAAAATTAGTAGTGTGTTATGCCACGACTAGTCAACTTTTGCGAATTTGTCTATATGGCACCATTCCGTTTTTTTCCTGGATCAGGGTTGTCATTAACTGGCCAGTGTGGTCCACACGGCACAGTTTTTGGATTTCCCATTTCATCGACCTCATAATCAATAGTGGTAGTCCAAACATTATCCAAATCCAGATACGCCTGTGCAGCTATTTTCCACGTGGGGCAGTTTTCCCTACCAAGCAACCTATCCATGGTCAAACCACTTGTGCTACCTTCCAGATTCGACATTCTTGACAAAAAAAAAATTATACGTTACCACAAATTTAATTTTCCCGCTTTCCTTTTTTTTAATTTTTTTTTTTATTCTGGGCCCATAACCGATTAGATTTAATAAAAGGTTATGCGTGTGCGTTTCAATTTAAAAGTAAAAATATGGTTTTATTACAATGGAAGTACAAAAGGTAATGATAAAGAAAATGGTAGTTATTAGTATGTATACTAGAAAAGCGTATAATAACAAAGTAGAGCAAATAACAAGCATTAGCTTAGAATTAACAAGGTGACTCCAATAATTACAGATGTAATTCTTACAGCCCTAAACCATTCTTGACAAGCGGAAAACATGCATGATATTCTTCTAAAGCTACTTTCCATCAATGTAGGGATTAACTCCAAAATGAAAAAGAATGTTGAAATCCTTTTATCAAATCAATTTTGCGAAAATTTGACCAAATAACATAGACATCTAATTTTCATTGTGATTTTATTCATTAAAATTTTGGCTTTTAATTGAAGTTTTTTATATTAATTTTTTTTAATAAGACTTAATGCTATGTTCACACTTGTGTTTTTAAACGCGTTTCAAAATGAAGATAATTAACCATACATTTATACCATGTTCACACTTGTGTTTTTAAACGCGTTTAAGCACCTCGAACATGATTAAGCTCTAATCAATTCAAAATCGAGATGATCAACCATACATTTAAGTGATTTGTTAATAACTTCAAATTGAAATGTTAAAAGCTAAATCATTTTAATAATCACATAGAATCCTCTGAACATACCTCAAACTGAGAGTGATGTAGCATCGGCCACAATAAACGTTCCTCACAAGTGTACAACCGACCATGATTTCGGCTCCATGACATAAGTCCCCAGGAAATAACTCCCCAAAAACAAAATGAAATAAGTCCCCCCCAAAAATTATAGGAAACAACAACAACGTGTTTTGGGGAGTTTTTTTGGGACATATTTCGTTTTTAGTTTTGGGGACTTATTTCGTATGGAAAAACTCCCCAAAAGTATCTTATGAAATAAATCCGCAAGCAAAATAATTGGGGACTTATTTCATCTTGTAATTACATATTTAAAAAGTCACAATAAATGCAAACTATATTTTGTTGTACTTACTGCATACGTTTACCATACATAAAAAGGGGATGGTACCAAAATCTCTTATTTCAGAAACCCAAAAAAATCAAGATTGTTTTTAAATCGGAAGCTCTAAGAATCCCGAATCACTAATTAAAGCTTTTGTGCATAGTCGGCCATTGGCCAGGCGCAAGGATTTTCTGCTATATAGTATAACGAACACCGGCTTCGCTAACTAATGCTCCTTAGTTTGGCCTTGTGACTGACCGAAGACCGGCTAGGCTACTTTCCACTCTGCTTTCAACGATTTTTTCAAGGTCTGCACAAAACTACAACAATGCAACAATAGAAAAAACAACACGCATTTTGTTTGTGTAAATTATGTTAAAGATGTAAAAACCCAATGCATTTGTTTGTGTAAAAAATGGACAAGATGTCAAAAACAATGGCCCATCACACACTAGAACAATTATGCCAGCACAAAATGACTGTTGGCAAGCGCGGTGTAGGGAATGGTTTTTCGTTGGCGTAAAGTTTCAACCGGCTTTAACCCCGCACAAGCAGCACAAAACCAATACATGCACATTTAAAAAAAACAGGCTTGCTATTTTTTTTTTAACAGAGCGTATTTAGTCATTAGTCGACCGTCGCACAGTGGCGCCCGTAGAGCAAGCGAGGTTGCAAAAATCAAAATTTTCATGAGTGCCGACGAAGTTTTGAATAAACCCATGTTATAGGAAACTTTTCAACGATTTCAAATATGCCACTCTTAATAATATCACATTTTTAGTTTAGAAGATATAACCGTTCAAAGTTGACCGACTTTCGGTTTTCAAAAAAACACACAATTTTTAGTCAATTTGTTGCGATTTCAGGTGTAATATCACGAAAAATAGGTAACGAATCGCCTTATTTTTTATTTGTATTGATTGATGTATTTATTAAATGTATAATGATAAAAAAAAAATTAACTGTTTGCTTTGTGTTTCTCCTGGTAAATCACTATTTAAAAACTATCCGTTTTTTCACTACTTTTCAACTTTGACGGAAAATAAAAAAAAACTATATTTTTCTATATTTGCCATACGTGCAAAACCTGTTCTTTGATTATTTCTTTACATAATTCAAAAGGTTTTATCTGCCCGTACGTGCCCGTTTGGCTTCTAGAGGTAAAAAAGTTCAAAAAGACATGGTTGCAGAAATTGTATGGCGTCCATCCCTTATATGTTTTGACTGACAGTAGTTTGATCTAATAGTTTGAAAAAAACTACTCATTGAAATTAGCAGGTACGTACCTCACATAAACAATACTTTGGCGTACAAATGGTCAGGAACAATATTGACTTATGGTCCCTACAGGTAGGCACAAATCTTATTTGGACACATGCATAATATCAAAATTGCATTATTTAGCCTAAATCCATATGTATGCAGGGAACAGGTAAATTTTTAGGCATGGTAGCATAAGCCTATATATTGCAAAATAAGCATAATGCCTGGATTAGTCTACGCCTGAAAGTTGGCGCAACAATTACTGAAACCATTAAACAATTTAAGTACTGAAAACATGGCGTTGAACAATTTAAAATTATTTGAACTGTTTAGAAAGTCAACCACACCAAAGTTTTTCACGGAAGTGAAAATTCTTCCTGAGAAGTTGACATTGATTAGCAAATGGGGCTGCGATGGATCATCCGGACAAAGCGTTTATAAGCAAAGGATATCTTTCGATGACGCTACAATATCGGACGGAAATATGTTTATGGCATCTGTTGTTCCTTTGCGGCTAAAATCGGATGATTCCCTACACTGGAAAAATCCACGTCCGTCATCAGTGCATTATTGCCGACCAATAATGTTTCAGTTTGCAAGGGAATCGGTAGAACTCATAAGGACTACGGTGAAGGACATTGAAGAACAAATAAGCAAGATTAAGCCTACAAAGCTGCAAATTGGAGAAGGAAAATATATTGAATGCAATTACGAGTTCCACCTGACCATGGTTGACGGAAAAGTCGTAAACGAACTGACAGGAACAACCTCAACAATGTCATGCCCGATTTGCAAAAAGAGTCAGAAGAACTTTTTTCAATTCAATTCAATTTATTTCATATATAATATGTTACATCTCAATTTTATATAATTAGTTGTAAAGAGTTTAAGATTAGTATCTTTTTCTGCTTAATTATAATATATTTCAATTAGTTTTCATAGACAGAATTATATTGGAGGTAAAAATTTAGCAAAAACCTATCTAAACCCCTTTTTTCGTATTATTTTTATATTTTTTTTATCGATTTTATATTATTATTTGTCAGAAGAACTTTGGTAATTTAAACGATTCTACAAATGAGGAGAATTACGAATATGGAATGTCACCATTGCACGCAAGGATAAGGTGTATGGAATTCTTGCTAAAACTGGCATATACCCTACCACAAGAGGAGGAAAACTTCGATGAAAATACATCAATAAAGGATAAGGAAAAGATCAGAAAGAAGCAAATACAGGATGGTTTTTTTGAAACAAGTTGGACTAAAAGTAGACTGTCCCAAGCACGGATACGGTAACTCTAACGATGGAAACACTTCTAGGAGATTTTTTGAAAATGATGAGGCAGTAACTAGAATCATTGGAATTGACAATCAAATCGTGAAAAGATTGGGAACGATCTTGGATGTTTTAAACTGCAAAGAAAATGTCAATTCTACAAAATATGGAGAATATGCGTCGAAAACTGCATCTCTTTTAGCAGAAATGTATCCACAGAAGAAGTTGACCCCGACCGTCCATAAAATATTGGCGCATGTGAATTCATGTGAATGCGGCATGTGAATTCACGAATAGAGTTACAAAATAATTATAGTTTAGAAATTGTTAGTCTTTTAGATATACCTTCTCTTACGAATTGTGATGAATATTTTACAGAAAATTGAAAAAATAAATTTAAAAAAATAAATAATTTTTTTTTTTTAATTTGTTGGGTAATAATTTAAAACATAAAACCCTTAAGAAAAAAAATAAAAACAATCTAAAAATGTAAAAATAATTTTTTTTAGTTACCATAAAATTGATTTTTCTACTAATTTTAACTTTGATAACCCATAAGTAGGTCCCTACAAAGCGTAGCACCCTTTCCAAACGCTCATTTCATAGGCTGAACAGTTATCTATCATATGCTGTTTAAACTGTTCAATTATCTTATTCGGTTCAAAAGATATGATTTTTGCAACGAAAAAACTCAAATGGCGCCACTGTGCGTCGTGGTGAAACAATGAATTTGAAAAATAAAATAATTGCAAGCGTTTCATCATTCATTCTCTCCATATTTATTTATTTATTTATTTATTTATTTATTTTCAACCAGTAATATAACAAGCCTAATTAGGCCAATAAATTTACATTACAATGCAGAAAAAAACCTGAATAATATGAAAAATAAAACTTATACTTATACAAACACTATTATATTCAAAAGATAAGTATAATAAATTTAGTAATTTTAGTAATTTTAGTAATTGGCTCCCCAGCCCAAGGAATGAAAGTAACAAAACAAAATTAGTCAATGTTATAATAGCATCGCAAAAGGCCAAAAATGAAAGAACATATCTGAAAATTGCCGGAAAGTTAAATATAATAAGAAACCAAGAAAATATCCACATATATATATATATATATATAGAAATATATATATATATATATATATAACATATGTATATATATATAAAGAAAACTTCACCATACCAACTATATACAAAAAAAAATCCAAAAGAATTAATGAACAGAGGAAAAGTGAATTAGCAGTTTCAAACGAAATGCATTGTTAGAATGTGAAAAAATACGAAGCTCGACAGGCAAAAAGTTCCAGCTTCTTGCCACCCTAACAATAAACGATCTCTCAAACCAACTACATCTTATTCTAGGAATAATAATTTGAGGATTCCTGGTTGATCGTGAAAAAGAAAATTCAGAGCAAAGACGGCGCGGAACACCCAACCTAATCGTTCTATGGAAAAGCAATAAACAACGAAACTTTATGAATTCCCTGAAACTACAGCCAAGAAATGTCCTAACGTACTCCGATATGTGCACTCGCCGATGGACACTATAAACATAACGCACTATAATATTTACCAAGCGATTCAATTTAGCAGAAATATAAGCTAACGTACCAGAGACAACTTCAAGTCCATAAAAAATAAACGGCATCAACAACGCATAGGCCAGTCTATATCTAACCCTACAAGGCAAATGCACATTATTAGAGTAAATCCTCCGTAGTATCCCTAAAACTCTACTATAAGAATAGTTAACATGACTCTCAAACGTAAGGCTTCTATCAAGAAATATGCCTAAGCATTTAAGGCTATTCACAAATTCAACCCTTCGATTATCAATTAAAATATTCAACTCAGAGTCCGTATTTCCGAAGATTATTGCCTTAGTTTTAGAATAATTAAGAAAAAATGAATTTCTAGATGACCATCGAGAAAAGAGCGTCAAGCTGTCATTTACGTTCGATTCCAAAACGTCAGTATTATCTCTATGAGAGCTAAATAATAAGAAAACGTCATCCGCAAAAAGGAAACTCCTACATACCCCTGAGTCAATACTAAAAGGAAGATCATTAACATACATTATGAAGAGCAAGGGTCCCAAAACCGAACCTTGTGGTACACCCGATAACAAAGGAAGCATATCAGAAAATGTTCCATCACAGTCCACAAACTGATATCTCCCACACAGATAAGAGTAAATTAACATACAAGCAGTCTTAGAAAAATTAAAACTATGTCTCAACTTCCTAATCATAGTGTTGAAATTTATAGAATTGAACGCTTTGGTCAGATCAAGTGAAACTAGTAACGACAGGTAGTCCTTATTAAAGTTACTACGAATATCATCCGTTAAACTCAATAACAATGAGGTAGTATTATAGCCGCAACGGAAAGCATACTGTGAAGAAGCAAGATTACTACGAACAAAAGAGAGAATTTGATTCTTAATAATATGTTCAACCACCTTAGATATGGCAGGTAAAATCGAAATTGGTCTCAGGTCATCTATGTTACGCACCACTCTAGCTTTTGGAATCGGAACCACGCGAGCCTTCTTCCAATCCATTGGAAAAACCGATGACATCAAAATTGAGTTAATAAGAAACATTAAAAGATGGGATATATAAGGGTAAATTAATTTCAGAAAGGTTATAGGGATGCCGTCAGTACCAACAGATCTAGCTCTAACTTTACACAAAGCCAAAAAGAGTTCATCCTCAGTAATACATCTAAATGAAAATAACCCGTCATCCACAAACATCCCAAAATCCAAGTCATCAGAGTTGGCAAAAGAAGAATTGACAAAGTGGGTGTTAATGTCTTCAGCATTCAATTGAAGTGCAAGTTCATTATCACTGGTAAATCCACTACCCCTAAGAACTTTCCACATGGCACTAGAATCAATACCAGAAAACAATTTTGCAAAATATTTTCTCCTAACCTTCCGAATCACGTTTTTCGCACGATTACGATACCGGCAATATACTCTCCAGTCCTCATCAGAATTGGAACCCCTAAAGGCAGAGTAAGCCAAATCCCTTAACGACTTAGCCAAAATTATAGCACTAGAATTCATCCAAGAATCAGTGCCCCTTGAAATCTTCCTGCGAACTAAAGGAACAAAGTTAAACAAAGATTCCATGAGGAAAGACAAAGACCTACATAGATGATCAATATCATTGGAATGAAAAAATGTCAAGGTGTCAAATTGCGATAGAAATAACAACATACCATCCCAATCAATCTGATTATAATCTCTGTACTCAATATATTGCACATGATTACCCGAATCCAAACCAAACACAGCAAAAATTAAAGCATGGTGTGAAATGCCAGGGCATTGAACCTGATTAGAAAACTTCATAGTGGATGAATCACTCAGTAACCAGAAATCCAATAAAGATGTAGAACGGTTAGAAACATTAAAATGAGTTGGTTTAGAATTATGAAAAACCGTCAAGTTACATCTAGCACAGAGAGATCTCACATCATTAGCTCTATCAGTATTAAAAAGATTACAGTTGAAATCACCAACAATAATAATATTAGAGTATCTCAGAAGCAGGTCCGTACAGGAGTTCTCAAAGGATGCAAGGTCACCACTAGGCAAGTAAACACAGCCAAATAAGGTTTTAGAATTCTCATGAAAGACCTCAATAAATACAGATTCACAAGACTCAGTCTCAGAAATACCACAAATAACTTTATATTTAATAGATTTGGATACGTAAATACATACACCACCACCACGCCTATGTACTCTATCATTCCTAATCAGCGAATAGCCAGCTATCCCGAGAGAACGATTAGTAACGTATGGTTTTAGCCAGGTTTCAGAAATAGCAATCAAATCAAAACTCCCACCAACAATATCCTTGAACTCATCAAATTTAGAGGTTTTAGTGCAAGGTTTAATACTTTGACAATTCATATGAGCCACCTTCAACATACCAGAATACTTAGAAAGAGATGATCTAATAGAAGATCCGCTATTAATAACAGGACCAATGTTGTCATTATTCAACGACATAACTAAAAATTGCAAAAACTGGGGTGGGGAACCAATGAACACTAAAATTAAAACAATACAAAATCAATAAAAACATTAATAATTCATTAAATAAATCAGCTATCAAAGCACAATAAAAATGAGATCAATATACACTCAGCAAAAATTAAATATTTAAAGAATTTAAGTAAACAAACAATCAAGTAAATAATTGCACCTTAACGAATTATGAGAGGTATAAAACAAGCCAAATAAGGCAATCAAAAACTTCAGAGACACCGATAAATCCGTTAAAATACATCTAAATACTCAACCTTGTATAAATTAAATAAAATTTACTATAAAATATGAGAAGCATTGCCATTCAGAAGAGCTGCACATTCGCCAACATCATAGATTACTTCCTTCCCATCCGACAAAATAACTTTGGCCTTCACCTTGTCCGTATATAGTATTTTAAATTTGGAAATTTTTTTAAGTCTCTTCAATTTAAGGCAAAGAACATGAAGCTGTGAGCCCAAGGGCGAAAGGTGCTCATTTAGGTAAATACGACTGCCAATATCACCCCCAACAACATCGGAAAGCTTAAGAGATCTAGTTTTAAAGTACTCCCTCATGATTCCGTCACGCTCAAATGCAGTATGTATATGCTTAAAGCCAAACGTCAAATGAATAAAAAACACTAATACATACAAAGTTGTGTACACGTACACATTTTATGCCTACTACAGTGTGTGATTAATGGAACAAAAATTAAGCGCTTAAAAATTGTTCCAGTGTGTGAATGGCCAATGGCTATAAAAACACAACCAAGGCGAATTCATTTTTCAGGTGGAGTTGAAAGCACAGCTGTGCTACTTTTTTTCTTAGTCCCCTTTTACAATGTCACAAGTGAAAGGCAGACAGACGAAGTTTGTTGGCGAGGTAGAGTGTGTACAAGGCGAATTCAACTACAGGTGGTGTCGATACTACAACAATCCAAAAACAGCAAAAACAACACAGGGTTTTTTGCATTGCATTGTTAGTATTTACTGTCCAAAATGTCAACCATTCCTAACAAAACACTAACAAATCAAAACAAAGTAGCTCGAACTGTCAAAATCATATAGCGTTTCGACACCACCTGTAGTTGAATTCGCCTTGAGTGTGTAGTACATGACTATCTGTACAAGACATTTTTCGTGTTTCTCTTTTACCCTACGGCCACACGTGCAATTTGTGATGTCTTAACACAAGCAATATCGCCGGCAGAATAACTTCGTCAAATTGCCAATGTGTTTTAGGTGGAGAACACGTAAATATCTCACAACATAAGTTTAAAAACAAGCTAAAGACAGGTTGTGTGTTATATTCATAGCGAAGAAAAAGTTAAGCGCTTAAACATAGTATAAATAGCTTTTAAAATGAATTTATTTTCGGAAAACTTATTTTGCACTTTATTTTGCGCTTTAATTTTAATTATTTATCAGCCACGCGCGTATTTTTGACAAGTTGTATAAAAAAGTTAATAAAAAGCAACAAAAAAAAGCTGTCTGTCAAACTTAAACGTCAATTTATGTTATAAAATAGCTTTCAAGAGAGATTGCTTAACAACGCTGTTAAAACACAAACAAAACACTAACATGAGGAGGCTATACCTAACACTAACATGATGTTAGTGTTAATGTTAACCATTTGATGTCAGTTGTAGCCTGGGTGTTACTGTTCGCAATTTTCATGTTGTTGCTTCATATCATTTTTCTCACACCAATGTAATTTTATATATCATTGCCTGTTAAATGTTCGTCTCCGTCAACAACGAAAATGAACGAAGAAAGGAAACGAATAATTTCTGTCTGTCTATTAATTTCACGATTCTAAAAGGTTTAGGTTTGTTCAAAAGAGAATAAGAAAAATGTCTGCCTTTCAATTTCAACATTGTAAATTGGGACTTAGTTAGAAAATAAATGTCAAAAGCTGCTTGTGTTTTTGACATATCGATCAACGAAATAAATACATTGCAGTGTTTTTGGTGTTGTCACTTGTTGTAGTATCGACACCACCATATACATGAATTCGCCTTGAACACAACTTTACAAAAAATCAGCTGGCGTTTTGAGCAGACCTAGGCCTACTAATTGGGCCATGATTTACAATTATTATGGTAACCACAGACGATGCAACTTATGTCGAAACACGTGTTACTATTTATGTTTCAGTTTTTACCACAGACGATGACACTAAAAACGAAACATCAGTATTGCGTGTTTTTTGAATATACTACAAAGCACAAAAAAATTATTTATTTATTTTCTTTGTATACCTATCATATTTTATGTCCCATAAATTTGGAAAAAATTTAATATACAATTATAATTGTTTTCAAACTCTCACAATTTGCATTGTTGCCATTAAGTGACACTAGAAGCTTTCTACGTGCCAGAGTCGGAAATTTGGATATGTTTACTCTAAAATTGATACTCTAAAGCAACGATCATCACGCTATGCCCCCAGGGGCCGAGCTGTTTTCGGTATTTTAACACACACAACACGAATGTTACTGAAACTCACTTCAAAGATTGTAAAAAAAACTATAATTTCATTCAGTTGTATGCTAGCTTCAGGGGTGTCAGATAATTTTGATAAGAAATCAGCATATTTTCGAAAAAAAATCGTCATTATCGGCACTTTAATTAAAAAAATCGGCAGATTAATAATAACCATTTTAAGAACAATAAAACAAACTTCTATTAACACACAAAATAACAAAACAGAATAATTAAGCATTAAGTTACATATAACCCATACAAAAACATAAAAATTAATAAAAAAAAATTAATATACATATTTATAAATAAATTGTAGTTAATTTAAAAAAATTTTGTACATTAGGCTAAAATTGTTTTTATAGTTGAAAAATTGTTTCAACATTTTATTTTAACAAATATTTTATAGAAACATATTTGAGTTTAATACTTCAATTAAATCCATTTTAATATCAACATCATAACAGTTTGCATTATAAAATTTTAGGCAATCTTTAGAAAAAAAATTCCTTGAAAGGATTCGTATTCCAGGAAATATCGAAATTTGGTTTTAAGGTTCACATAGCTACAAATTCTTTCCACATTTGCGGAAGAATGTGGAATGACCATAATTTGTTGTACAAACTTTGACAGCACTGGAAATGCATCCGTAGAATCCCTACGTTTTAAGTCTGAAATTGTTTGCCAAAAAAGTTTGCAAATTTACTTCAATTCCTTATATGTAAACTCTACATTCAGAGTCTAAAATTTGTTTTTCTTTTTCAGAAATAAAGCTGGGGAACTCTTTCAGATTTTCTATATAAAAATTAATACAGCTATTAACAATTTTGTTAAGATCGCTTTTATTGAGTTTTGATTTTGAAAGTAACTCATTAGTTAATAAGCCCAAATACTAATCATAAAAGTTCAAAAAATTATTTGTGCTCATAAATTCGGTTAACTAAATTTAATTTTTTAATCGTTTTTTGTAAAATTAGATAGTACAGTTTTAAAAACACTTTCCATTTGGTTGTAGAGGTTATGACAATTGCTCCAAAGTTGACCAAAATTAATTAATTACACGTTAACAAGTAAAGTTACCGTGCTTTAAGTTTTATCTAAAAATCGGCATTTTTGGAGCAAAAATCGTCAAATTGGCACTGCTCATTTTAAGGCCAAAAAATGTTGTTGAAAAACAAAAACAAAACACATAGTTAATAGCTCTGTTTCTTTACTCTACTTTGGGATAATAAATACATTGCAGTGTTTTTGGTGTTGTCACTTGTTGTAGTATCGACACCACCATATACATGAATTCGCCTTGAACACAACTTTACAAAAAATCAGCTGGCGTTTTGAGCAGACCTAGGCCTACTAATTGGGCCATGATTTACAATTATTATGGTAACCACAGACGATGCAACTTATGTCGAAACACGTGTTACTATTTATGTTTCAGTTTTTACCACAGACGATGACACTAAAAACGAAACATCAGTATTGCGTGTTTTTTGAATATACTACAAAGCACAAAAAAATTATTTATTTATTTTCTTTGTATACCTATCATATTTTATGTCCCATAAATTTGGAAAAAATTTAATATACAATTATAATTGTTTTCAAACTCTCACAATTTGCATTGTTGCCATTAAGTGACACTAGAAGCTTTCTACGTGCCAGAGTCGGAAATTTGGATATGTTTACTCTAAAATTGATACTCTAAAGCAACGATCATCTCGCTATGCCCCCAGGGGCCGAGCTGTTTTCGGTATTTTAACACACACAACACGAATGTTACTGAAACTCACTTCAAAGATTGTAAAAAAAACTATAATTTCATTCAGTTGTATGCTAGCTTCAGGGGTGTCAGATAATTTTGATAAGAAATCAGCATATTTTCGAAAAAAAATCGTCATTATCGGCACTTTAATTAAAAAAATCGGCAGATTAATAATAACCATTTTAAGAACAATAAAACAAACTTCTATTAACACACAAAATAACAAAACAGAATAATTAAGCATTAAGTTACATATAACCCATACAAAAACATAAAAATTAATAAAAAAAAATTAATATACATATTTATAAATAAATTGTAGTTAATTTAAAAAAATTTTGTACATTAGGCTAAAATTGTTTTTATAGTTGAAAAATTGTTTCAACATTTTATTTTAACAAATATTTTATAGAAACATATTTGAGTTTAATACTTCAATTAAATCCATTTTAATATCAACATCATAACAGTTTGCATTATAAAATTTTAGGCAATCTTTAGAAAAAAAATTCCTTGAAAGGATTCGTATTCCAGGAAACATCGAAATTTGGTTTTAAGGTTCACATAGCTACAAATTCTTTCCACATTTGCGGAAGAATGTGGAATGACCATAATTTGTTGTACAAACTTTGACAGCACTGGAAATGCATCCGTAGAATCCCTACGTTTTAAGTCTGAAATTGTTTGCCAAAAAAGTTTGCAAATTTACTTCAATTCCTTATATGTAAACTCTACATTCAGAGTCTAAAATTTGTTTTTCTTTTTCAGAAATAAAGCTGGGGAACTCTTTCAGATTTTCTATATAAAAATTAATACAGTTATTAACAATTTTGTTAAGATCGCTTTTATTGAGTTTTGATTTTGAAAGTAACTCATTAGTTAATAAGCCCAAATACTAATCATAAAAGTTCAAAAAATTATTTGTGCTCATAAATTCGGTTAACTAAATTTAATTTTTTAATCGTTTTTTGTAAAATTAGATAGTACAGTTTTAAAAACACTTTCCATTTGGTTGTAGAGGTTATGACAATTGCTCCAAAGTTGACCAAAATTAATTAATTACACGTTAACAAGTAAAGTTACCGTGCTTTAAGTTTTATCTAAAAATCGGCATTTTTGGAGCAAAAATCGTCAAATTGGCACTGCTCATTTTAAGGCCAAAAAATGTTGTTGAAAAACAAAAACAAAACACATAGTTAATAGCTCTGTTTCTTTACTCTACTTTGGGATAATAAATACATTGCAGTGTTTTTGGTGTTGTCACTTGTTGTAGTATCGACACCACCATATACATGAATTCGCCTTGAACACAACTTTACAAAAAATCAGCTGGCGTTTTGAGCAGACCTAGGCCTACTAATTGGGCCATGATTTACAATTATTATGGTAACCACAGACGATGCAACTTATGTCGAAACACGTGTTACTATTTATGTTTCAGTTTTTACCACAGACGATGACACTAAAAACGAAACATCAGTATTGCGTGTTTTTTGAATATACTACAAAGCACAAAAAAATTATTTATTTATTTTCTTTGTATACCTATCATATTTTATGTCCCATAAATTTGGAAAAAATTTAATATACAATTATAATTGTTTTCAAACTCTCACAATTTGCATTGTTGCCATTAAGTGACACTAGAAGCTTTCTACGTGCCAGAGTCGGAAATTTGGATATGTTTACTCTAAAATTGATACTCTAAAGCAACGATCATCTCGCTATGCCCCCAGGGGCCGAGCTGTTTTCGGTATTTTAACACACACAACACGAATGTTACTGAAACTCACTTCAAAGATTGTAAAAAAAACTATAATTTCATTCAGTTGTATGCTAGCTTCAGGGGTGTCAGATAATTTTGATAAGAAATCAGCATATTTTCGAAAAAAAATCGTCATTATCGGCACTTTAATTAAAAAAATCGGCAGATTAATAATAACCATTTTAAGAACAATAAAACAAACTTCTATTAACACACAAAATAACAAAACAGAATAATTAAGCATTAAGTTACATATAACCCATACAAAAACATAAAAATTAATAAAAAAAAATTAATATACATATTTATAAATAAATTGTAGTTAATTTAAAAAAATTTTGTACATTAGGCTAAAATTGTTTTTATAGTTGAAAAATTGTTTCAACATTTTATTTTCACAAATATTTTATAGAAACATATTTGAGTTTAATACTTCAATTAAATCCATTTTAATATCAACATCATAACAGTTTGCATTATAAAATTTTAGGCAATCTTTAGAAAAAAAATTCCTTGAAAGGATTCGTATTCCAGGAAACATCGAAATTTGGTTTTAAGGTTCACATAGCTACAAATTCTTTCCACATTTGCGGAAGAATGTGGAATGACCATAATTTGTTGTACAAACTTTGACAGCACTGGAAATGCATCCGTAGAATTCCTACGTTTTAAGTCTGAAATTGTTTGCCAAAAAAGTTTGCAAATTTACTTCAATTCCTTATATGTAAACTCTACATTCAGAGTCTAAAATTTGTTTTTCTTTTTCAGAAATAAAGCTGGGGAACTCTTTCAGATTTTCTATATAAAAATTAATACAGTTATTAACAATTTTGTTAAGATCGCTTTTATTGAGTTTTGATTTTGAAAGTAACTCATTAGTTAATAAGCCCAAATACTAATCATAAAAGTTCAAAAAATTATTTGTGCTCATAAATTCGGTTAACTAAATTTAATTTTTTAATCGTTTTTTGTAAAATTAGATAGTACAGTTTTAAAAACACTTTCCATTTGGTTGTAGAGGTTATGACAATTGCTCCAAAGTTGACCAAAATTAATTAATTACACGTTAACAAGTAAAGTTACCGTGCTTTAAGTTTTATCTAAAAATCGGCATTTTTGGAGCAAAAATCGTCAAATTGGCACTGCTCATTTTAAGGCCAAAAAATGTTGTTGAAAAACAAAAACAAAACACATAGTTAATAGCTCTGTTTCTTTACTCTACTTTGGGATCCCTCGAGCCGCGTTACCGTTGGTGCTACTAAAGTAGCAATTTGCCACTTTTTCGACTGCTTGGATACTATTTTGCTACTTTTACAAAATGCACCCAAATGTGATACTTTTTGTAATTCTTGCCACTTTTTTGGTAAGTTTTACTAAATGATGAGACACTTTTTGAACTTTCTGTCTTATTACAACTTCCAGTTTAAATATAAACTGTAATTGTTTTAAAATATATGTAAGCAAGCTTATCTGAAATAATTTTTTGTCTACCGTAATAAGCTTATGAATTTATTGCGAATATATTAGGTAACATGTGTACTTAGTGTATTAATTATTCGCAGGTAAGTGCTCGTGGGAAGTACCACTTGCTTTTGTGCGTATGCGGTATACCATGATGAAACAAATACTTATACCATGGCGTATACTTATGCCTGTATAAATCAGGGTTGTCAGATTTTTTTCACCTACGTAATCAATTACACACCGAAAACCGCCAAAATTGGACAAATGTAATTTTCTTAAGATTTTTGTTATGAAAAATTCGCCAAAAATCCCAATATTTGATTTTTATATAACATTTAAATAAACATTTTCATGGGTAATGTTTTATTTTATTCGTAATATACCTAGCTTCGATAATTTATAAAAATGTAAAATTTTTGTTATAAATATATTTTTTTTTTTTTGTAAATTTTTGAAATCGTTTATTATTGATTTTATTTTTTTTTTAAATGTACCCATTATTTCTTTTATATCTCCGAAACTGTCGAAAATAAAAAAAAAACTATTGGTAAGATGCCAAAAACGAAATTTAATTCCAAATCATTCGCTAGTAATAGCATCCAAATCGGACATATCGCTCCCAAGTCATGATGAAATACACATACTAGCATCATGCCCCCAACACTGAATAATATTTTATTCATACTAGTGGCTTTTAGTTTAATGATTAAAATGTCAAATTTTTGTCGTTATAAGTTTGAACTTTTGAAAACAAAAATAGTACTCATTTTGCAAACAATATATTGCCACTAATTTCTGAATAAATTCGAAACAGTTGAAAATATAAAAAAAATTATATGAATGACTCAAAGGCTTTTAAAAAACAAGACCTGATAGAACCAATCATTGAACAGATTTGGATTCAGCAAGCTAAGGTCAATTAAAATCACATAAAAAAGTTTTTGCTTACATCTGATATAGTCTTGTCTGGATTTTTTTTTTTTACCATTTAAAAATTTTATTAGAAATTTTAAAAAAATTAAGCAAAACACGTGCAAAAACATTATTTTGTGTACCTATTCCTATTTTTAAACATGTGCCGCCTTTTTTTCAGTCACCTTTTTGGTGCCACTTTTTTTGTAAAAAACCTCTTTTTTTGGTACTTTTTGAAAATATCCAACGGTAACACTGCCCTCGAGATCCCAATTTGCACGAAAAGCGTTCCCGTACTTTAAATTTTTGTAAAAGAGAGCGAGTTTAAGATTATAAAATTCTTCTTCTTCTTACACAAAACAGTCCAAACTTTTTCTTCGTGTAAATTGTTAAACAGCTGTAAAACATAAACAAAACAAAAAAAGGTATGGAAAAAAAGCTAATGAACAACCCTACAAGAAATTGCTGATTAAAACAAATACATACAAAACCCAAGGCGAATTCAACTACAGGTGGTGTCGAAACACCATCTGATTTTGACAGTTCGAGCTACTTTGTTTTGATTTGTTAGTGTTTTGTTAGGAATCGTTGACACTTTGGACCGTAAACACTAACAATGCAATGCAAAAACCCCCATGTTGTTTCTGTTGTTTTTGGATTGTTGTAGTTCCGACACCACCTGTAGTTGAATTCGCCTTGACAAAACCCATATACTAACACTCTTGCAACAATTTTATATTAAATTGTTGCTGTCGGCGCGTTGCCATAGTGGGGGTTTTCGTACAAATATTTTGTAAAATTTTCTCTTATACTTAATTTTGGTTCGGCATCATTTTTATATACGTGTTTGATCATCATAGTATGTTTTTCAAACGTTTTAGTTTTTTTGTACTTTTTTAAAATAAATTTCTTAGAAATATTTTGAATTTATATATTATGGAATTGTGGGGATTTTTGAAACAAGACATTGTTAATAAAAAATATTACGCAATGGCAACGCTGATTTATACAGGCGAACAATTAATAAGTATGAGAAAGACAACTGGATGTTAAATTGCATAGTGCAGGGTTGCATATTTGGCCTTTAAACGTACTGAAATAAAATTGTCGAATTGAAAAATTTTTATTCGTGGTGATAAATGTAAATAGTGAAAGTGCCTTATAAGAGAAATTAAAAAAAAAAACTTTAATAGAAATCAAAATATAAAAACATTGAATAAAGACAAAAAACTTAAAAAAACAAACAAATTGAATAAAAACAAATAAAGAAATAACACGGTACATGTTTTAAAATTTTGGAAAGTGATGTGGAATAGTGTTATTAAATAAAAAAGTTTTATATTAAAATATCAAGAAAAATAATGTAAGTTATTGTAAAAGTGTTTGTATTGTTCCATTTTTGGTAATATATAGTTTATTTCTACAGATAATATACAATTTTTAAAAAGTGGCGCAAACTTTTATTGGTTTGTTAAGACTGTCAAAACACTTTGACTTTTTATTTTGTGCTAAAAAAGGTTTTTTCTGTTCCCGTACTTTTGTGTAATTTTGTATCTTTGTGAGAGAAATTTATGCTAGCTCTCATTTTCACGAACTTTACATAGCGTTTACATTTGCCAGTACTGGCAACACAGTTGCAATACATGCAAACTTTTTCACTAATACATGTACACTTTTCCAACTGTCTTGTCCCCTGCAAACAATTTCGATCGAAAAATAATCTAAATAGTTTCCCCATTTAGCAAAAACCTATCGCTTTTGCTATTCAATTCTTATTGATGTAGTTACATCGTTCGGGAAGAAGTGTCCCACTATGGTAACATTTTCTTTACGAATCCACTAAGTGTCTATATTATATGACGAATTAGAGCGCTTTGGAAGTGTAATATCAATTAAATTTAGTAGTATCGCTGTTGGCTCCAAAAAGCACTCTTTTGAAGTTACATTTTTTCTTATTGTTCTTTATAATAAAAAGTGGGTCATTTTACTGTTTATCTTTGTTTGATTTTGTAGGGGAAATCTAAGTAAAATATAAAATAAATGAGCTTAAAGTTAAACAAATATTAAAAAATCTACGTTACATATGTAATATTTAATCAAAATAGCTGTTAATGTTTTAAAGTTAAAAGCCTTATGTGGACAAATTTTATTAAATAAAACTACACAAAATCACAAATTTGTTCAAACACTAACTTTGTAAACTTTCATCATATTATAACTAGCATATATTTTTATTGCTCAACGTTATTGTTGATCTTCACTAGAAAAATTTAGCAAAAACACAAATTTTCACACTAAAATTTTTAAAGTCATTAAATAAACAGACAGTTAAAAAAATCACTAATATCCTTTAAAAAAAGAAAGTTATCGAATTATTATTTTTAATTTCATTTTCATTTGCTCTAAAAAAATATGCATGAGAAATTATTAAAACTTTAACCAATCTAACCGATGAATAAGTTTGGGCTGTTTTGTGCACTCATTTATACAACTTTCGTGAACATTTTTTTTTCGGTAACATTTGGATTCCGCGGAGTCCTAATTTTAAGTACAATACTATAACTATTTCATTTTTCAAATATTAAAAATTTCACTCTATTTTACATAATTTTATAAATTTATATTATTTTACACGCACTTAGCACCGATCACATGGCAACTTAAATACAAACTGTGCTCTTTTATGCATTTTGCTTTTGTAATATTCACTATTAAACAGCAAATCGTTGCGAAGAAGTCAATATAATATGTGAAATATTCAATTGTGCCATTGTTGCAGTTGTATAACTGTTACAATTATCTGAACAACTCATTAAAGTGACGATAATGTATAATTTAAGAACTCATAATGCGATTCTACCGTATTTTGTTGTTGTTAAATTCCGAAAAATCTACTGTTTAACTACCAAATGTGACGAAGTAGTTAAAATTCGTAGACAATCGAAAAACACTCTACCAATTGCTTGGAGGGTCTACTGTCTAGCAAATTTTGCAGACAGTAAAATGGACAGTGATTTGTCATTTGCTGACAGTAGTTTGAAGTTTTGTTTGCAAAAGTAAAAGAAATCAACAATTAAAAGAAAAATAATAACTTGATATTAATTTTTTTTAATTAAAAATTTGAAACATAAACATTACAAATAATGTTCGCTCGCAGACTTTTGCATTTTCCTTTTTGAATAGGCTGTTGGTTTCCTTTGTAGTTATGAACTACCGTTCTTATTTTTGTTCCCGTTCTTTTTTTTAGAACTCACCCTAATAAACAAATAAAATAAAAATTTTTTTTTATAGATTTACACAAATGACTTGTACGCAGACTTTTGCTGCTGAGTGTATGTGTCTTTTGTTCAGTTAATGCATTGTTAGTTAGGTGTTTATCAACAACTGCAATGATTTTAAGGAGTTTTAAAAACATAACTAATCTTTCAAATAAAAGAAATTCATCCATATACGGATTAAAAAATTTTCTTGATATTCATCCAAAAGTTAGTCAAGCTTTGGATCTTCATCAGCCAGTAGTAGCTCTAGAGTCTACCATTATTACACATGGCATGCCTTATCCACAAAATTTGGAAACTGCTTTGGAGGTTGAGGATGTCGTTAAATCAGTAGGTGCTACTCCTGCTACTATTGCTTGTGTAGATGGTCGTCTTAAGGTGGGTCTATCTAAAGATGATATAGCCCATTTGGCAAAAATGAAGGGGGACCGTGTTATAAAATCTTCTCGAAGAGATCTTCCTTATGTAGTAGCCAATGCGAAATGTGGTGGAACAACCGTAGCCGCAACTATGGTTGTGGCTCATATGGCTGGTATAAAAATATTTGCCACGGGAGGGGTGGGAGGAGTTCATCGTGATGGGCATTTAACAATGGATGTTTCGGCAGATTTGGTAGAGCTGGGAAGAACACCGGTTACAGTAGTTAGCAGCGGCGTAAAATCTATCTTAGATATACCACGTACTTTGGAATATCTCGAGACACAGGGCGTCTGTGTGGCCGCTTTTGACAATGAAAATAAATTTCCCGATTTCTATACACGAGACAGTGGTTGTAAAGCTCCCTACAATTTACAAAGTCCACAAGAAGCTGCAAAACTTATTAAGGCTTTGCATCAGCTACAGTTACAATCAGGTATATTAATTTGTGTACCCATACCTCACGAATATGCGGCCGATAAGGAATTAATTAATTCTGCTATAAATCAAGCATATAAGTACGCAGCCGAGAATTGTGTAAAAGGAAAAGAAGTTACCCCATTTTTATTGGCCGCTATAGCAAAAATTACAAAAGGCTCTAGTCTTAAATCAAATATAGCTTTAATTAAAAACAATGCCAATGTAGCAGCTCAAATTGCTTGTGAATTAAGTAAAACTAATAGTAGTTCTCATAAACTTCTAAGCCCTATGAAATATAGTTCAAAAATACCTTTAGTAATTGGTGCTTCCATGTTAGATCTTTGTCTTACAATGTTGGATGATATTCCACTGTCTTTGGATGGTGCTACATATCATACTCATGCTAAAGAATCAGGCGGGGGAGTGGGACGAAACCTTGCCGAAGGCATATATAAACTTTATGGTGCAGCAAGTTTTGTTTCTGTTGTAGGTAAAGATCATATGGGCCAAAGTTTATTACAATTAATACCAGAAACAATGCGTAATGGGGTGTTGGTAGACAAAGAAAAAACTACTTCTATTTGTTCTATACTATTTGATAAGCATGGAAATTGCAAAATGTGCTTGGCCAATATGGAAATACATAAATCTATAACGCCGCAGGTAATAAAACATCAGGAGGAAAAATTTAAAAATACACCATTAGTGGTTATAGATGGAAATTTAAGGGTTGATACTATAGAATCAATATTGACACTTTCTTTGCAATATAGTAAACCAGTTTTTTTCGAGCCAACCGATATGTTAATCGCCGGAAAACCATTTGGATTGAAAACTACTCTCACGCAGCAAATTCGTATTACAACACCAAATATTTTTGAACTTAAAGCAATTGTTGAATCAATAACAGGTAAAACTATCAATTGGGAAACGAATAAATCACTTACATCACTGGATATTTTGTTAGAGAAATGTAAGGATTTATTAAAAATGATTGAAAACAAATTTGATTGTATTATTGTCACATTGGGAGCTCATGGAGTGTTGGTTAATTTACGTGGTGAAAGCTTTGAACAACAAATGTTTGATCAAACAGGAGCATACAAAAATCAAACTTCAAACCAATTTGTTACACGTTTCTATGCAGCTCCCTGTGTTAAAAATATTGCAAATGTTTCTGGCGCCGGTGATAGTTTTTCAAGTGGATTTATAACTGGTCTGTTACGTGGTTTAAGTCTAAATGAAAGTATATCATTCGGGTTTCTAGCAGCTAAACGTTCCCTACAATCCAGCTCTGCTGTACCTGAACAATACTTTACCAGCAGCCAAGAAGAACAAGACCTTTTATTAAAAGAAATAAATTCATTAAAATATAAACAATTATAATTTAAACCCCTTTTTTTTGGAAATTTTAAAATAAACGCCTTTCATTTGATTAACTTTATTAATAAGCCCACCTGTGGAAAAGAAAAAACAAATAATTAAGATTGTGATTTTTGTATAATTTATGATTATTACTAACAATTTTACTACTTTATCCTTGCCACCAGATGCTACTTTAGAACCATCGGGAGCCCAGTCGACGCCAAACACTTCATCAGCATGTCCAGGCAATTCTTGAGCTAGTTTTTTTGTTTGAACGCTCCAAACTAAATAAAATTAAAAAAAATATATGTAAATTTAAACCAAAAGCACATAAAGAAGCAGTTTATAAAAATGTTAAAAAATCATCAAAAACTTTCAATTATGAAAATTTGTCGGAATAAAAAACAAAAAAAAAAAAAAAAAAAAAAAAAAAAGATCGTATTGAATCTATTAGAGGTGTTCTGGAAATCGAAAACGCAAGAATTTAAGTCGTTTTTTCAAATAAGATTTTTGTATTAAGAGAAATACAAATACAATACAATATAAATATTTCTCTATTAAACAGAATTATATAAAAAATTGGATTAAGAGTGTATTAAAAAGAACTTCAAAAGTCTAGAGTTACTCGTTTTCGATTTCCAGAACACCCTTGTATAATACCACCATTAGTAAAAAGAAAATACAAAAACAATATTTAACTATGAGACATAAGGTGCCTAGCATTTCTTGTGTAAAATGAGTACATACTAGGGGGATGGATTATTCGACTTTTTAAAAACCCGGTTTTCGAATATTCCGAATAGTTGCTACTTTAAAAAAACCGGTTTACGGTTAAGCATTTTTTAAATAAACGGTTGACCGGTTTTAATTCGAATACATAAAAACACGAAAATCAAATAAGTTTTTGTAATTAAACGTTAATTTGTATAAAAAAAACAATTTACAAAGATAAGGAACCAACAAAATACATAGATATGACTTAATAAGTTATGTTCAGACCTAAGAAATATTTGACGATTAAATCCAAGAAAGTGTGACCAGTAAATTGTTCAACTTGAAGCTTTATTTTTACAATTTCTATTTATTAACTAAACTTTATTTGTAAGTAGATAATTATATAATGTAATTTAGAAACTGTTAAATGATGTTTGATCTAGCCAAACGTTTTGCAACAGCAAATAAAAAATTGTACGAACTTAATAAATTTTGAGACATTCTTCCAAATTTATTTTAAATGAGTTTTAATATGTTGGTGGTTAAGCATGTCTATATGAATCAGTAGTCTTTAACCACATTTTTTTAAATTTACAAACAAAACCTCTTAGCCAGGATTATATATTTCAAATTATTTTTTTTCAGCATTAGATAAACGATTTGTAATAATAACATATGAAATATTTGTCAATTCATTGACCACAGTTTAAAACCTTCCATGACATTGTTTGATTTCTACAATTTTGTTTTTTAGTTCTTGGTGTTTTAATAAATAAAACTGATGAATTTTTCCCATATCGTTAATTCTGCCGGAATGTTTTAGTTTTAAGCATAAAGATATGGTAGAACAGCTTAAGAGTTTTCAGAACCTTAATGGGCATTCTGTCCTCGGCAAAACAACGGGCTAATATTGCACCCAATGATTAATTTCTGGCTGCGTATTTTAGTAAAGTATTATTATTTTTCGTCTCTTTAGAACTAATTCGAATGGAGTTAAGTTTTATTTGGAATACATTAATGTAAAGCATGTGGACTAATTAAAGGTGATAAATAAGTCGTGACGTGTAAAACCCTTTGCAACTTGTCATTTTAGGCACCTAACTTTGTCTTTTTTAACCCTGTTCGAAATATCTCGAGATAATATTTATATAAAAATATATTTAATTTCTCTATTAAGTTTTTTAGTTATTCGACCTATTTGATTATAATATATAAATTAAATAATTTTTTCAAGCTCGAGGTCTGTTTTATTCTTTAAATTCTCTATTTTTCAATATTTCGACATCCTTTGGACGTCATCTTCAGGAATAACGAGTCACAAAAATACACAACAATTATCTTGTAGGTGCAATAATAGACCTACATTATTTGTTAAGCGTGACCATAGCTCAATTGTGAAATATTTTAATATTTACATAGAAATTAGAAAAGAACCAGAAAATAATAGCAACTACCATTTTTACCTTTCAATGTAGAATCCTTGCTACCACTAACAATCAAACGAGAGTCCGCCGACCAAGCTAAAGTATATACAGCTTGAACATGACCTCTAAATGTATTTAAAAATTGGCCATCTTTGGCACGCCATAACCGGACCGACTTATCAAATGAAGCTGAGGCGATAAATTTTACATCTGGTGAATATTTGACATCATTAACAACATTTTGATGACCGGTCATCCGTTGAATACATCTATTTTGATTGGCCACCCACAGATATAAAGTGTAGTCATCTGAACAGGATACCAATGATTCAATATCATCTGGGCATACTTGTTTATAACGTACTAAAGCCATTTCTTGTAACTTCTCCTCTAAAAAATACATGTAATTTTTTAATATTTAAGTTATTTGCAATCGCGACTTACTGCTTAAATCGGCAAACTTTTTATTTCTATCTTGCACTGGATGAAAAGGACCTGTGCGTAAGACATAATCAGTATTAAGAGCAATATTGTTAACCCAATGTGCATGACCAGTAAAAGTTCTACAGAGTATGCCATCCGATGCTCGCCATATTTTTACGGTACGATCTTTGGCAGAGGTAAAAATTAAGCCAGCGCCACCCCATCTTACAGCAGTAACTGCTGCCGTATGACCTAAGCAAAATATGTTGAAAAAAAAAAAAAAATTTTAATATTTTACTTACCCGCTATCACCATAATACATTGTCCTAATACAGTATCCCATACACGACAATCCCCGTCACTTCCAGCACTAGCTAGTTTACGGCACTCTGGATTTTTATGATATGGTTCCCAACTTATACCATTTACCCATTTCTTATGACCGCTTAAATTGCGTCCTAATTGCTTACCCGTTTCTGGATCCCACAAAATTATATTTCCCGCCTTACAGGCACTGGCCAGCTTTTTACCGTCAGGCGACCAGGCTACACACATAACCCATTGTTTGTGTCCCGTGCATGTAAAATGTGGGGTTTCTGTATTTAAATCCCAAAGTCTTACGGTTGTATCACCCGAACCACTTGCTAAATGGGCACCATCCGGACTAAAACATATTGAAATGACGGCCTCAGCATGACCAGGCATAGAACTGGTGCAGCGAGTAACAGGACGCACTTTAAACACGGATTGCGGCTGATATACAATATTTATTACATTTTCAGTGTCAATGCTTTTTAGATCTAATGTTTGGTCGAGAGTTTTTTTAATTTCATCATCGCCAACAAAGAATAAATAAGGCGTAGTCTCTTCATTTTTTAGCAGAGCGTTGCAGATTAGACCCAATTGTTCAACAGTTACTCCGGCTGGCAAATCGATGGGTGGACCTGCTTCTTCTCCCGCATCCGATATAAGACGCGCCTGTAATGTTTGTGTTGCAAAATTTTCCTCGTTTTTAGTTTCCATGCTATTATTTAATTTAAGACGTTTAGAACTCATGTTTGTAACATAAAGTACATAGGAAGAAGTTATGAATGGGAACACGTGCAGAAAAATAAAATTCAAAATATAAACAAACTAATCGAGCTGCCACACTTGTATGTTCCTTTAGCTGGTTTTAGACCAGCGTTCTCAGTTTTGGCGATTTTTTTTTTTTTTTTTTTGTTAATGGGGATAACAATTTCGTGAAAATTATGTTCTTACCAAGTTGATGGATAGTGGCATGCAACTGTTGGATTTCATATTATTAATGGAAATTTGTTCGAAATAGTCGAACCTCATGGCATTTGCTTTTCTGTTTAACCATCGTCAGCTCATTATTGGAATAAAAAAAATTTGGGACCTATTTAATTTTTCATTTTATACAAAAATTGTAAGCAATGCAATTTATATACTGTTATATTTACTGCATACGTTTACCATACATAAAAGGGGATGGCATCAATATCTCTAATATCAGAATTCCGAAGTGTCAATTTCAGGATTATTTTAAAATCCCGAATTTAGTTAGCGAAGCCGGTGTTTGTTACACCATAGAGATGAAAATCCTTGAGCTCGGCTGAAGACCGGCAATTTTTTTTTTCAAATAGGTTATGGGAAGGAAGAAATAAGGAGTAGTGCTTGTGGACATTCGATTTGAATTTATTCATGTTGAAAGAGGGAAGACTTCAGCAGGAAGGTTATTCCACATACGAACAGTCCGGCCAAAAAAACGAATTTTCCCTATGGCCTCTTGAGAAAAAACGTGTATTACGAACAAAGGTATGAGTTTCGGGAACCAAATCCCCAATTTCATCAGAACACATCTCGTTGTAGTAACGATAAAAGAGGCAAATACAACCCACATTGCGGTATAAATAGTAAGGAGATCAGATGGAATGAGGTATATCTAACACCTTTTCAAAAAACCGAGGCACTGCTTCTTTCGACATCTTAAATATATGTTCTGTCCATCAGACATCACATTGTATCCTCATGCCCAGAACATCAAGAGATTCTGGTTCCTCAATTATTATGCTTATTGATCCGTCTCGCGTTTATGCGTCAGCACGCAACATTGGGTCTTTCGGGCGTTTAACACGACACTATTCGCACGACCCCATTCTGAGATTATGTCTAGGTCTTGGCCAAGCGTATCATTCATGTTCTGCCCCACATAGCACCAACATCGGATATGCTTGGTCTATATTCAAATGAATACGAATGGCAAATGTTGCTGTAATCTCCAAAAGATTAGATAGGGGGAAGTTTGACATAGGTTGATATTTTTTTGAGTTTTTAATTATTTGTTTCGTCTCAGATACAAAAAGTATGTGTTTAGAAAATATTTTGTCATACAAATAAAGAAGATGTTCAGTGTAGAGAACCAATCCGACTTACAAGGATTAGACGGCTCAATTAAAGCCGCCGATGACAGCAGCTGCGCCGTGAAATTTCTTAATTTGCGTGACTAAGTTTATTTTACTTGAGGGTTACACGCATGATGAAATAAACAGGTGGCATTACTACGCCAGATGACGATTTTTTGCTCTTGTATTGCTTGTCTAGTCTTATGTCAAAGTTTTGTTTAGTTTATAAAAAGTCCACGTTTTGTGCTGTGATTATTGTATTGTATTAAAGTTTTTGGTTATTTAAATTAAAATTAAATAAGATAGTAACCATAGTGAAATAAAATTTGGCTAAAAATTAATTTATTTCATCGCGTTCGGCGGCAAAATTTGATTTTAATTTAATATAATTTTTGACGTATACGGAGACTTATTTTTCATTTTTGTTGTAATGTTGTATTTGTTGCCTTAGTGCTGCCACCTGTATTATTTCACCATGGTTACACGATCAAGTTTTGTCTATCAAGTTTTAATACACTCACACTTTTTTACCAATACACTAAAACTTTTAAAAGTTGAAGCGAACTTGCCTTTAAAATTCTCTTTCAAGTGAGTGTACCAATTTACGTTCAAGAAAACAGCTGATTACAAGTTTGATGAGAAAATTTTTTGTTTGTCTTTATAATTGTGTCTTTATAAATTGTGAATAAATGTATCTTTATTAAAAATAATTTTTACACAAATATTTCCATGTTAATAACAAATTTTAATTTGCAATATTTTCAAATAAACTTTTCATGTTCATATTAATATTTTGATGGACTTTTATTTAGGGCACAACACCGTTCGAACATACAGAATTTATTTTCTCAAATATTTTTGTATATTTAAGTGAATTTATTTTGGTTGAAATATGGGCATTTCCTCCGAAGGGTCAACCAGGCTGGAAAAATAAAATGTTGATAATCTTCGAGTTTTATTGTTTATAATTATAAAAAAAGTCTATGTTTTTATATTAGAATGGTATATATGCTACGCTACGATATCTCAGCTGTTTTACTGCACCCACCTTTTTGGTACTTTTTACTAAAGGATGAGATACTTTTTGAACTTTCTGTTTTATTGCAACTCTCAGCTTTAATATAAACTGTAATTGTTTTAATATATATGTAAGCAAGCTTATCTGAAATAATTTGTTGTCTATCGTAATAACCTCATCATTTATTGCGAATATATTATGTAACAGGTGTACATATTATTTATTCGCAAGTAAGCGCGGTATACCATGATGAAATAAATACATACTTATACCATGGCGTATAAGTTTCACCTTCGTGACGAATTATACACCGAAAATCGCCAAAATACGACAAATTTAATTTTCTTAAGATTTTTGTTATGAAAAAATCGGCAAAAATCCCAATATTTGATTTTTATATAACATTTATATAAACATTTTCATGGTTTATGGCTTATTTTATTCGTTATATACCCAACTTCAATAATTTATAAAAATGTAAAATTGTTATGCTTTTATAGTTTTTTTTTCTGTAAATTTTTGAAAGCGTTGTTTTTTCTTTTCTTTTTCATCTCCCATTATTTTTTTAATATCTCCGAAAAAAAAACTATTAGTAAGATGCCTAAAAGGGAATTTAATTTAATTATGGATGACTCAAAGGCTTTTAAAAAACTAGACCTGATAGAACCAGTCTTGAACAGATTTGGATTCAGTAAGCTAAAGTCAATTAAAATCACATTAAAAATTTTTGCTTACATCTGATATAATCTTTTCTGGATTTTTTTTTGTGTACCTCTTCCTATTTCAAAACATGTGCCGCCTTTTTTAAATCACCTTTTTGGTGCCACTTTTTTTGCAAAAATCCCCTTTTTTTTGGTAGTTTTTGAAATTATCCAACGGTATCGCTGTGTATATGCCATTGTTGTGCATATATGTACCTACGAATGAGAACACAAAGCGTACTGCCCAAGTACAGGCATATCCGTACCAACCCCTTTTCTTCTTGCTTCCCTCTCCATTTAACACAAGAGTTGAGCATCAAAAGATGAAACGTGTGAATGTAGGCTTACATGGAGGCCACACGATCAATTTTCGTCTTTCAATTCCTTTCAATTTACTCTCACTCTCATTTTTTTTACTAACACACTCACACTTTTTAAATTGATGAAGAGATTGCTCTCAATTTTAACTATCCATTTGTTTGGAAATTTTACGTTCAATTTAACAGCTGATTAGAAGTTTAGTTTTCGTTTGTCAGTATAAGTTGTTTTCTTGATGACATGTTGAAAGTAAATTGCTTAACAATTGCGTGCAGCCTACGTCACAGCTTTCAATTTATGAAAATTTTGACAAACAGTGTATGTAAAAGGCTATCAACAAAAAGTTGATCGTGTGGCCGCAGGGTTAGTTAAAATTTAAAATTCAATAAAAAATAAGTACTTGAAAAAAAAACTTATTTAAATTTTATAAAACAAAAAAAAAGTGAATATAATATATAAAATCATGGAATAAAAAGTGCGTAAGGAATAAGTGGCGCCACAATAAATTTGCAATACAGGAAAAAGATTTACCTTCTAAGGCAATTGTGTATATTTTATAAACCAAAAAAAATTCCTTGTTTATGTTTTCAACAAATAATTTTGACATTCACTCTAAATTTTTCAAAAACAAAATACAAAGTGTTTTTTTAAAAAAAGTGATAGCTAGCATAACTCCATCTCATGATGTGGTTACCTGTATGAATTCGCCTTGAGCAAAATGAAAAACTACACAAGGTAACATCGTTTCTACAACAAGACAAAATCTTTCTACAGAAATTCATGTACCGTTTTAAAATTTTCCACGCCACAAGATATGGAGCGTTTAAAATTTTAAAACGCAATGTGAATTTCTGTGAAAAGCAACAACAAAATTACAAAATATTTATGGCCTAAATAGCTTGAGGCCACACGATCAATTTTTGTCTTTCAATTCCTTTCAATTTGCTCACTCTTATTTTTTTTACTAACCCACTAACATTTTTAAAATTGACAATGAGATTGCTCTCAATTTTAACTATCCATTCGTTTGGCAATTTAACGTTCCATTTAACAGCTGAATAGAAGTTTAGTGAGCAAATTTTTCGTTTGTCAGTATAAATTGTTTTCTTGATGGCATCTTGAAAGTAAATTGCATGGTAAAATAAGTAGGTCTACTCGAAACGCCTGCTGATTTTTTTGCAGAGTTGTGTTTTTACCGTGCAATTGTTTTTGTAGCTATTGTTTTTGACATCTTGTCCATTTATTACACAAACAAATTCATTGGGTTTTGACATATTTAACATTATTAAAACAAACAAAATGAGTGTTGTGTTTTCTATTGTTGCACTGTTGTAGTTTCGCGCAGACCTACTAATTGGGTCATGGTAAATTGATTGAAAAACAGTATATGTAACTTGGAGGCCACACGATCTATTTTTGTTTTTCAATTTGCTCACACTCTCATTTTTTTACCAACCCACTCATACTTTTTAAATTGATCACGAGATTGCTCTCAATTTTAACTATCCATTTGTTTGGCAATTTTACGTTCAATTAAACAGCTGATTAGAAGTTTTGTGAGCAAATTTTTCGTTTGTCAGTATAAATTATTTTCTTGATGACATCGTGACAGTAAATTGCCTAAAAATTGCGTGCAGCCTACGTCACAGGTTTCAATTTATGTAAATTTTGACAAACAGTATATGTAAAAGACTATCAGCAAAAAGTTGATCGTGTGGCTGCAGGGCAAAACACAAATTGAAAAAAAAAACAAAACATGAAGGAAAAAACTGGCGCGCACTAACTATATGTAAACAAACATGAAAAAAAAGTAAGCAAAAATGAAAATTGTTTGACATTTATGGTTTAACTGGGGTCAAGGCGAATTCAACTACAGGTGGTGTCGGAACTACAACAATCCAAAAACAACAGAATCAACATAGGGTGTTTTACATTGCATTGTTAGTGCATACGGTCCAAAATGTCAACTATTCCTAACAACCCACTAACAATTCAAAACAAATTGGCTCGAACTGTCAAAATCAGATGGCGTTTCAACACCACCTGTAGTTGAATTCGCCTTGACTGGGGTAAACAGCTGAAAAGCAGCTGCGCCAACGAGTCTACCTTGTTTAGTTGTACGACGATTTCTACCAACAAAATACCACAGAGCACCAAAAATACATATCCAAGGAGAATTAATTTTTTGTACACATCGTTTTTTGTTTTTGTAGAACTGTGGTCACTAAGTTCATTCTGGGATGAGTGTTTCAAACAATCTACACGTAACTTTTTCCGAATTGGTCGCTGAAGGCCTTGGCCATTTGGGAACAGTAATTCCGTTAGATATTACCAAAAAAATTATCTCCAATAGTGTTAAGTTAACTTTACATCCCGAAGCAAGTAAGTATTAAATTCTGATTGCGTTCTACTTACATATATACATACATATAACTGCAAAATTCCTTGGTAGCTATTCCTCCTGTACCAGAAATATATTCTACAAACAGTGCCAAAGCTAAACAAAGTGAATATGCTTTAGTTACACTCTACAGTCTGGCTATAAAACACAGTCTAGATGTAATGGCTGTCAGGCAACTTGTGGAGGAACAACATTTAAATCCGGCTGTTATTGAAGAATTAACACGAGCTTATGAGGAACAACGTACACAATTATTTTTACGCCAACTGCAGGTAAGTCACTCTTTTCCTCACATCACCGATCTGCAGTGGCGTATAGTGGCCGATGTTAAATCTTCAACCTCGGATCAAAGTAGCAAAGAAGTTGGTTTTCACATTAATCTTGGTCGTTACAAACAAAAGGGTGGTGAAAGAAAAACCATTGTGGAATTTGTATGTAACACTGAAGAATTGCAATTGCTAATAAATAAACTTAAGGAAATCGAACGACATTGTAGCAAACAATCTTTGGAATAATAAAATACATTTACGCCCAATTTCACAAAGTTCAGTTAAAATTAACTATAACTACTACATTAACTTCCAGTTAACAATATGCTTTTGAAGAGAGCTTGGTTAAATTGGCCGTTAGTTTAATACAATTTGACATCATTATTTTTCTAATATGTACTTGCCTTTTGTTTTAAATTAAAAAGATGAACAATTAATTTATTTGACTATAACAACATCAACAAAAAATTATATAATAAAGAGGTAAATCATTTGGTAGTACGATTATTAGTCCATATAATAAGGAACTAATGCTAGACTTGTGTATCCAACAATGATTTCAGCTGCAGAAAGTCTGATGGGGCATTGCTGTAAATGGATCCAGAAAATGCATTTTCTGCATTAGCTTCAGCATCGGAACTTATCACAATACAGTCATTGTGTTTATTTAATTTCATATTTAGACCTCGAAAGCGATTATCAATCTTATAAAGATTTTTACCACTAGCCCAAGAATAAAATGGTTTACCACTAAATGGATTCATAAAATCCGCCCAATAACCGTGGAGTCTTAGGCGGGCTGTGATTTCACGGGCGGCTAAAACGAACTAAAAGTAAATAAAATAATACAAATTAAGTAAGTGTTAGTTATATTTGTCATACCTATTTATTTTAAATTAAAACATTTTTGGCCATTAAATTTTTTGTCCGTAAACAGTTTTTTTGTAATAGGTACATGCTTATATAATAGGTCTGCATACCTCTACAACATAAAACAACAGGCATTTTTTTGTTCGTGCAAAATTTATTTTTTTATTTATTTTATTTATTAGATATCAACAAGCCTTCGTGGCCAAGAACATGTAATGTTAGTAAAATATCTATGTACATATGTGAGTTTAGTGAATATTATAAACAATATTATTAAATATAAAAACTTAGATAAAAAATAAGAAATAGAAGATAAAAGATAAAAGGCTCCCCAGCCATATAACTTTTGTATAAAGAATTTAAACTAGCAGGTTTCTACAGCCAAAGTTTTAACAATGTAATAAATAAAGGAGTTAAGAATTTAAAACAACTTAATATTTAATGTTGATCTCTATTAAAGTAATCAAGGAGTTTCCTTTTATATGTAAGGTAAGAATACGAAAACAATTTTAGATCATTGGGAAGTATGCTCCAAGTTCTGTAAATTCCTAGCCGTTGTCAAAATCTTACTACAAACATAGGGGAAACAAAAGAAAAAACCTGATTTGTATGCATGCGTGCGTGGCAAAAAAAAAAAAAGATAACTTTGCCATCATGCCGCTGTTCGCAAATTTCCGCTGATTTTGGAATTTTTACCGAATTTTTGACATTCCTTATAGTTTAAGGAACTTTTAATTAATTTTATGGTTTGTTTGAAATATTAAAAATTTTCGCGAACTTTCGCTATTTGTTGTTCTTTGTGGCAATCGTCTTAAATTTAAAATGTTCGCGAATTTTTGCTATTTTAGCAAACTTTTTTATATTTTCGCGTTTAATTTACTAATAAAATAACTACTTTTAAATTTACATTTTTAATTCTAACGTATTTAACAAATTTCTTTAACTTTCATTTGAGTCTTCGCAAAATTTCCTGTCGACTAAAACAGAGACAATTCTACTTAACTTCGACTTACAAGCGCCATAGAATATATGAAGTGACTGTCAATAGTATTCGATTATTGTCAATAACGACTCAGAAAATACAATTACTGTTTCGGTGCCGTCGACTCATGTTGACGTCGACTTTCATAATAGGGATGAATATCTGATATATGTGAGAGAACGTCGGCAGAATGAGAGAGCACATTTCTTCATGTTAATCTTAATCTTAAACAAGGGGAACATGCATCTTATAAGATTTCATAATTCACTGATTTTCGTAGAGTAAACTTGTGTTGTTTTTTATTTTTTTTTTAATCTTTTCTTTGTTTTTAGTGTTTAATATTGGGTTTTAAGCACTTTTCACGAGATTTCCACTATTTGCACTAAAAAAATTAAACATTTTGATGATGGCGTCTTATTATTAATTTATATGTATGTATGAATGTGTTATAAGATTGTTATAAGATTTCTCATGACAACTGTCTCAAAACATTTATTATAATCCCAGCGGAAATAAGGAGTAAGAAGGCCTTCGTACTCCTTGTTTTGAAAGTGCAAGGCCTTCTCGCTCCTTTCCATACTCATATCTTTTTTACACACGGTTTCATTGCGGGGTAGGCCTTCCGCTCTCGCTTCTTTGGCAGGTACATAAGAATTACTACTGAATAAAAAAGAAATAATTCTTTTACTTTTGCTTTGGCAAAAATGCTAATCCTTCTCTTGCTTCTCAGAGAAGCGAGTATAGAAGGTGTATCTTATCTTTTATACAAAAGATGCGAGGCCTTCTATGAGACCTTCTTTATCAGTAAGACCAGAATGGTAATTAATTGAATCAAAAAAATGTCTAAGCAGGCCTTCAATAAGGCCTGAAGAAGGTCTTCTGAGCTTTACCGCTGGGAATATTAATACTAACACTATTTGAGAGTCCACACGTAAGTTAATACTCTCTGCTGATATGAAAATCTTATATCTTATCTCAGGTGGAGACCCTGTGTAAGGGAATAAGCAAAATAAATATCTGTAGCCCGTTTCTGTATTTCTCGCCTCTTTAAATTTCCCGCATGAAACAAGTGAATTATGACAAAAACAGTGCAATATGAAACAAAATATGGTTTTTCTCACATAAGTGTTTCTGTATCTTTACTTTGGGAGAATTATCTGTCATTTAAATAATTTTCCAGCAATTATTGGAAGGATGTGAGAAAAAGTGTTTCTGTATCAATATTTTGCCAAAAGTTTCTCACAAGAACTGTCAAAATAAGCAACATTTGAAATTGATGCAAGAAAAATAAAATTTAAAAAAATGGAGAACAAATTATGTACGTATGCACTCAAGAATGTGTATTATTTTTTTTTTTATTTAAAGAGAAAGAATTTAAATAATGAAAATAAATAAAACACAATTGTTATATTTTGTTATTTAAATTTTTTTAAGCTTCTTCTTCATTGTTTTCGTTTTATGCTGGGCTGCCAGATAAATTTGTGAAAAAATCGTTAATTTCCTAAGAAAAAATAAAAAAAAAATCGTCTATTTTGTTTTAAAAAATCGGACAGTTTAAAATTAATTTTGACAAATTTTGTTTAATTTTTATTAAAACATAATAAAAAAAAAATAGTTAAAGTTCATGGGTAAAATACATATTTTATACATACATACATACATACTTAAGCTTGAGGTCTATTCAATAAAATTATTTATTTTTTTTTTTTAATCCATTTAAAATTTCAGATTGTTTTTTTTTCAGAAAAAATCACACAAAGGCGTGACAAAATATCATATTGAACTAAATCGAACACTTTTAGCCAAAAAAAGGCAACAAATTTTCTATAGCGCATTGACTGAAAAATGGGGTAATAGTTTAATGTTTTGATCACATAAACAAATTTATAAAATAATCTAAGGAAATAAAAATTAAACAATTTTTCTTCGAAATTTTGATTTTGCCGATAAATTTTTTAAGCTGCCTTGTTTTTAAAGATATCGTTTTTCTTTATATTAAACTTTTTAAAATTATTTTATTTCGAAGACTGAATAATATCGTCACTAGAAAAAATCAGCAAATCGGCACTTTGCCCATTTTGGTACAAAAATCGTCAAAATTACGATAAATCGTCAAATCTGGCAGCCCTATTTTTATTATATCCATTTCTTTCGTTGACGTTTCGCTTGCATTTGACACTTAATTACTGAAAGTATTCCAGTCAAGGTATATTTATAGCAGGTAGTCTCGGAAAGACAGCTGTTTATTTTTTATATGCTTGTTTTGCGATACGAACTGTCAAATGTTGTATAGTAAACAAGTAAACAAGTTTTTTGTCTTTATCTTTTTTGTCTCATATCAACCACTTTGCTGTTTGACAGTTCGTATCGCATAACAACAATAAAAAGCCCTGTTGTTTGTTTTATTGTACAATTGTTGTAATCTCGCGGCTACCTGCTATAAATATACCTTGATTCCAGTTAAAACAGAATCTGTGTTGTCTGTTCTCGCATTCAAATACAGAAACACTTTTTTCTCACAAATCGAGAAACGATGGAATTTTTTGTTTCACACTTAATGTGAGAAATTTTGCGATGCGAGAAATACAGAAACGAGCTACTGGCTCCTTGCGCCGACCTATTGGATAGGCCTTGTCTAGAGGTATGCTTTAAAAAACTAACTTGTTTGCCCCTTTAGCTGTCATTTGATTTGGATTATGTTTTTGAGACAGGCCCGGAGCCTATTTCACTAAACTACAATTCTACAAGTTTACAAGTTACAATCATAATCCGCTGCGGTTACGGCTATCATCTTTCCTGAAGTGACACCACCGGTTGCAAGCTTTGCACCTAACTGATGGTCTGTTTGTGTGCAGGATTTGTTGGCAAACAGAGCAGTGCCATGGTCCGGGGTTTGTCTCAATTCCGGCACGGACCAATAAAATACGGACCGGTTTAGTCGGCATATACTGCTCCTCAGAAGAGAAAAAAAAGGAAAAAAGTTATATATACTTGTGCTGGTGTTGCTGAGTGGACAATCTTTAGTCGGTGCAGTTGATGCTCCGAGTCAATCCTATACGTAAACTCAATTGCTTCACAGGATCATTGAGGATGTTATTACTTTTTGCTGATATCTAAACAATTAGTGGGCGGATCTGGCTAAATTTATATTGCAAACTATTCCAGATTATACGCGATATAAATATACAACAACCTGGTCCCCATCATATCTGGGGTCTTCAGAAACCACATTTCAACATACAAGTTAACACAGTTTCGTCGCCCACTGTAAGCGAACGATGTTGAAATCATTGACGGACGCTGGTGTCACATTTCATGATAACAGCGTTTGGCTTTTTTCTTAGGCTGTGGGAAAAATCGCCCAAAGAAAAATGGCACAAAAAAAGAAATGAAAAATCGCCCAAAAAAATTCCATGTAAAATTGGGCCTAAATTCATATGAAAAGTGACCTAAAATTTTTGGGCTATTTTTCGTTATTGTTGGGTGATTTTTCGTTTTTTAAATTTTTTAAAAAATGTTGTATGAAAAATGGCCCATTTTTTTGATTTTCTCCTCTATGGTATAACAAACACCGGCTTCGCTTACTAAAGCTTCTCTGCACAGCCGGCCTTCGGCCGGGCGCAAGGATTTTCTCCTCTATGGTATAATAAATACCGGCTTCGCTAACTAAAGCTTCTCTGCACAGCCGGCCTTTGGCCGGCCGCAAGGATTTTCTCCTCTATGGTATAACAAACACCGGCTTCGCTAAGTAAAGCTTCTAAAATCTGCCTTGTTTCCAAACGAAAGCCGACTATGCAGAGAAGCTTTAGTTAGCGAAGCCGGTGTTTGTTATACCATAGAGGAGAAAATCCTTGCGCCCGGCCGAAGGCCGGCTGTGCAGAGAAGCTTTAGTTAGCGCAGTGTCCATGGACACTATGACACTTTTTGGAGTGTCATAACGTCCATGGACACTATGACACTTTTTGGAGTGTCATAACGTCCATGGACACTATGACACTGGACGTTATAACATGCCACCGGGAAAAAATTCGTTTTTGCTTTTTGGGTCATTTTTCATTTTTTTTTTTTTGCCCTTTTTCGTTTCTTTTGGGCAAAATTTCATATATAACTTTTTGGGTCATTTTTCATGTTCTGTTGGGCGATTCTTCATTTGGGCGATTTTTCATTTCTTTTTTTGGGCCATTTTTCTTTGGGCGATTTTTCCCACAGCCTTTTTCTTACATTTATGATTGTGTGGCTCAAGGCCTATCCAATAGGTCTGCTTACCGCTACAACAATACAACAGTACAAAAAACAACAGGTATTTTGTTTGTGTAATTTTCCTCACGGTTGTCAAAATCTTACTACTACATAGGGAAAACAAAAGGAAAAACGTGTTTTGTATGCATGTATGTGTGGCAAAAAAAACAAAAAATGTAAACAAAAATGTACATGTATAAGCAAAATGTAAACAACTTTTGACATGGTTGAGGAAAAAACCAAATAAACATCTGGCTCCTTAAGCAGACCTAATGGATAGACCTTGGTGTGGCTTTTTGTATTTTTGTTTTATACCTACTTCAGTTTGTTATTTTTAATAATTTCTGTTTAGCCTAGCAATAAGTTTCCTATTGGTCAGAACGCCAAAATGTTGTATTGTGGTGCAGATACTAGGTCAGCACTTTTAAGTTAAGAAAAGAACGTTCATTTAAATAATTAAAAAACAAGAAAATCATTCTTATTCGAATCATTAAAACAACCAGTCGTTTTAATTAATTTACACTCGGACATACAAACCAACGGATGGATAGGCGTACATTGCAAAATCAATACCGCTCCTTATAAGGAACCAGAATATATTATTTTTTTAGATTCTAGTGTCTTTTATTTATAAATAAAAGAACTTATTTTGAGCTCGAGGTCTTTTTTAATTATTTTTATAATAATTCATTAAATTTTGCCGATATTTCGTTTTTCATTGAAAAACATCTTCTGGGCTATAATTTAGAAATTACAAGTAATAAAAATAAACAAACAAATTTATAAATACAAAATTCAAACGGGTATGTATATGAACACAACAAAACTCTTACATTGAAAAAATTATTAAACAGAAAAAACAACTATTATTATGTTGTGCTAACATCGTCTAATTATGAACTGAGCTTAAACAAGAAAAAATTGCGCTATTTTTGTTTGTTGACGAGATGTCTGTACACTCTCGCAGAATTCTCATCAACATCGGCTTTAAAATTCATCCTAGTTGTTGTTTTAATTATGTGTTACATTTCCAATTTGAATCGTCTTTTGTAGTTATTTTCACTCTGTAACACTTGTACATTGTCAAAATCAGGAGTGTTTTCTTTGTGCACAGTGGGATAACAAAGCCGTTTTTTGTGCAGGAATATTCCGTAATTTTTGATCCGATTTGTGTGATGAAATTCTTGTTTTCAGTTTGTTTTTTGTGGTACCTATGTAAACTTAATTACATATCCCAAATTTTTATAAAATACCAATGAATTTGGGATATGTAATAAAGTTTACATAGGTCTGGGGGCGGAGGGGCGTGGCAAAATCCATAACTTGAGAACGGCTTGACCGATTTGAACGATTTTTCCTTTAAAATGATCGCCATGGTCCAACTTAGGTTTTTACGGAAAGAAAATTTTGCCCCGCCCACTTTTTTCGATTTACCTAATATCAGAAAACGGCTCCATCGAGTTGACTAATTTTTCTTTCAAATGTTCGTATTAATCGACATTAAGTTTTCATCGAATGAAAAATTTACTACGCCTACTTTTACGCCCACTTTTTCTATTAAGCGCATAACTGGAGAACGGCTTGACCGATTTGGACGATTTTTTCTTTAAAATGATCGCCATGGTCTAACTTAGGTTTTGCGGAAAGAAAATGTTGCCCCGACCACTTTTACGCTCACTTATCAACAAAGCACAAGGCCAATCAATAACTATTGCTGGCTTAATTTTGGAAAATTCATGTTTTTCACACGGCCAGTTGTATGTGGCTTGCTCCCGAGTTGGCACCCCAAAAAATTTATACGTTTTTACACCAAATAAAAAAACAAAAAACATTGTCTATCCGCTAGCCTTAAGATGAAGTAATCAATAAATATAATTTCCAATTTGCCTTAAATACATGTGTTTCTTTTTTCATTGAACCCATATCTACACCATATGTAAGTTATTCTGTAAAATAACTTTATGATACGTATTTCATGGATTTTTATTTAAAGGCCGTAAATTTCGTTTAAAGATCAATTTAAATCGTCTGGTAATACAACACTAATGTTTACTTAGGGCCAGCAACGCGGACCGGGTCAGCTAGTATATTATAAAGGTCGAATAAAATACAATATAAGATCTTTTATTTATTTATTTTTTATTTATGACTTTACTATGCAACAAGATTAGATCTTATTATTACACCATAAAAATTTAACTTAAAATTAAAATTAATCATAAACATGATATAATAATTTATAGTTTACATATAAATACTTATGAATTAATTTATCAAAAGATAATTATTCAAAAGTGAAATATAATACAGGTCAAGCGAAATAGAACTGTATTGCACAGAATTATGGACGATAAATCACTTCGTGTGCGATCAACCCTCAAAATGTTGTAATTATTACAACTCTGTATCCGGCAGTTAGGTGTTAATTTTGTTTCTTAGATCGCTTCGATCATAACTTTGTGTAGCCGTATAAATATTGTGTAGTGTGTACAAGAATTGATTAAAATACAAAGGTTCATAATGCAACACTTATTAGTGCATGTTTGTGTGTGGTCCCATTTTGCATATGGGAATTTGAGTAACGCAGTTGAAAAGAATGAGTCAACTTTTTGGCGTTGCAATAATTTGTGCATTAAACAAAGGGTTAAATGACTCAAAGCGTTAATGAGTAGTCAGAACATTCTGCAACCTGTTTTTTTTCTGAGCGCACACACATCACAGACATTCATGTATAATACGACAACATCCAAATGTAATAATGTAATATTTACAATAAGCTAGTGAGTAGATCTAGGAATCACTCAATATTAGTGTCTAAGAATTTTAGTCATAAGAAAATAATATTGAAAAATGATTAATTATTGATCATCAACTGAAGCGTTGTGGTTTTAATTTGTTATCTCAGTGATCTTATTTAGGATGCCGCACACTGAGAAGTCGTCAAAAATTATTTTTATGTTCTCCGATAAATACTAGTAAACCTCGGGAGCCAAAAAAAGTCAACTATTTCATTGAGAGCAGGGTGGTCCAAAATAGACTTTCTCAGTATTTAGCTATAGTTATAGCCTATTTCCAATGTGCCAAAGAATTCTTTCGTTCGCATAACAACATTGAAAACAAAAACAAAGCCTAAAAAGTTGTTTTTTTTTCAATGTAATTATACGAAAGAAAGAATTCTTTCGCACATCGGAAATAGGCTATTAGTCTTGCAATTTTTGTTGCAGCAATCCTTGCATGTACTCGAAAAAAAACTGAAATGGCAAGTTGTTTCATTAAACAATTTGTTTTGTTAATTTTGTTTTTTCTTTTTACCCTATTACAATTACAATTCGAGTTGAAAAAAAACAGCCAACTGTAGGAGAATGTAAGAAAGATAAACACACTGTTTATTGTTGTGGCTTTGTTGAAGCTTTAATATTGTTACAAGTAAGACCTGAGTATTTAAAATTCTTATTCACATTATAGTCTTATTTGTATAATATTTTTAGACTTTCTAAAGTCTCTGGAAAAAGTTTTCTGACGAGCTGGCCTAAGCAACTAGCGAAATGTGCATAGAACGTAGCTTTCCCCCAACAATAAAATTCTGTGTTTTTATCAATAAAAAATGGGAATTTAGCACGTTATAAATAAATCTAATTAATAATAAATTTTGTATTCCCGAAAAAATATTTTGATAATAAATTTGCATGTGCCCGGCAAATAAAAAAAAAAAAAACTGAAATTGCAAGTTGCTTTATTAATCAATTTGTTTTTCTTTTTAACAGACGTACAAAGAGCATTTTAAAAAGTATGCCTGCATCAACTGAAGAAATGAAATTGACTCCATTTTTGGATTTAAAACTGACTAAAAATTAGTATACAGAATTGCGAAAGCGAACCAATGAAAAAAGTTGTTTCTCTCCAAAAAGGGTAATTACTTTTACAAACGGCTATTAGTGTAACTTCAAATTAGCAGAAGTAAAATTGCAGGATCTTCTCGAACACACTGAAGAATGATTATAAAATACACTTGATGCGGACAGCATAAGAAAAAACTCAAAAATTGCAGCATCACTTTATTTTCGAAATGGGGATGTGATGGTAGCTCTGTCAGAAACAATACGAGCAATGTTATGCAGAAAATTCATCTGATGCTAACTTATTCATGGTATCTTTCGTTCAATTGCGTTTAAGAAAAACTTATATTGGCCGTTAACTAGTAGAGCTACAGAAATATATGTATGAAAAAATGAAATTCCCTTCTCAACAAAGTATTGGATACCAAGAAAGTTTGTCTACAAAAATTAAACTAAAGATGTCATAACTGAAGAAGTTCGCAAAATAAAGGATCAAATTAAAGAACTTCAACCAGCAAAATTTTTAAATTTGATGGCCAGTGCATTTAAATTTATTTATATCAAGTTGAATTGTGAAGGCCTCTAGTTCATAACGTAAAACAAACACATTAAATTTGTTATACATACTAACCTTTCTTGCTCCAATTTCAGTATCGCCCTTGAAGCGTAATGTCATTAAAGCTAACTTTTCACTAGATAAAACTTCTGGTGCTGGAAATAACTCATGTAGAGACTTTTTTATTAATGAGGGGCACTCATTTACACTAAAATTTAACATGAGTTTTTCGTCCGGATTCTAAAAGTAAATTCGTAAAAGAAGCAAAATTACATAACTATTATATTGTTCTACCTACTTTTCCTTCAAAGTCTACCAGCGATCCTAACGGAACATCAAGTGTTATAGTAGTAGTAACACCTTGCCAAGCAGGGCCTACAGCATTAGGAAAATAAAAACGATTTCCTCGCGGCGACAATAATTCCCAGTTTGGTCCACATTCTCCGCCCAAAAAATCTGAATTGTATTAAGAATATTAGTATGTATATACATATCTATCTATTTGCATCATGCATAAACAAAAAACAAGTATCAAAGCACACAATCAACGGAAGCAAAAATTTTTTGTCAAATTATATCAGGCGCGTTGCGATTATTGTCTAACGTTTTTTATTTATCATGTGTGTGAATATGTTTTTGTATAAACCAATGTTATGCTATTTTTTTTGTGTGGTTGTATGTATGCATGCCCTGTTTGCCTTTTTGTTAGCCTACCTTCGACACGAACTTTCGATTTAACAACCTTGAAAGCGCTTTCAAGGTTTTTAGAATCGCTGCGTCTGGAATAATGTGCCACAATACAATAATTATTTGGTTGCAACGCCAATAGATAGAAACTCAAAGTATTTGTATTTAGAAAATATACAGAAGCATTGCGCAAATATCCTCCACTGCGATTGAGGCTTCGTATTAAAGTATATGACATTTTATTTAACAATTGATTCTTTATAAGATTCCCAATCGCTTTTGGAATTAACCTAATTTTTAACTTAGGTATTATATTTATTATTTTTCACTATAATTTTTAAGTTTGAAAATAACCAATTTAAGAATTTTGAATGTTTGCAACTTTTCCAGATGTTATGTATAATTTATTTTCGTATTTCGTCTAAATATTTTACTGAATTGTCATAAAAGAAAATATATTTTTAATAGCTTCGTATAAAGCACCCTGTGTTAACCCTCAGCTGCTGTGGAGATGTTCATCACATGTGTTATCGATAAGTATGATTATTGGACTTTTTGCAGAATTAGCCGAAACATATAGTAACGTAAAGTTCGTAAAACTGCTCTTCAGCCCGTTTCTGTATTTCCCACATCGTAACAGGGAAAATTTAAACAAAAAATGGGGGTTCTCACACAAGTGTTTCTATAGCTTTAATTTTCGAGAATTATCTGTCATTAAAATAATTTGAATGATTTAATTAAAATGAATAATTAAAATTATGAAAATAAATAAATATATTTTGATACATTCATTTTTTTTTGCTTTCAATTTGTTTTGGTTTTATGATTTTTTCAATCGTTGACGTTTCGCTTACATTTTACACTAAATTACTATAAATATTCCAGTAAAAACAGAATCAGTGATGTCGTTCTTCACATTCAAATACACACTTTTTTCTCACAAGAGCTGCCTTATTTGGTTATTTCTAACCAAAATTAGTAATTTTTTTTCTCAATGTGGAGATGTCAATATCTTTTTCATTTTGGCTACTTTTTTTCTAAACTAATCATACATACGTATGAATATGTTTTCGTTGACACACTCATGGCCCAATTAGTAGGTCTGCGCGAAACTACAACAATGCAACAATAGAAAAAACAACACGCATTTTGTTCGTGTAAATTATGTTAAAGATGTCAAAACCCAATGCATTTGTTTGTGTAATAAATGGACAAGATGTCAAAAACAATTTGTTACAGAAACAATTGCACGGTAAAAATACAACTCTACAAAAAATCAGCAGGCGTTTCGAGCAGACCTACTAATTGGGCCATGAATACACTTGCAATATATGTTTTTTAAACTTTTAGCATTTTTATTTACATGGGGGGTTATCGCGAATTTCGATTCGAAGGAAATTATTTACAACTTCGAATAATGTATACTTTGCACTAAGATTTTTTCATTTACTATTTGTTTCAAATGAGCGGAAGTTTTTTATTCTTTATCGAAAAAAAATTCAGATATTTTTTTAAGAAAAAAAGTTACCAAATGTGATTTTTATATTAGAAACAGCCATGTTCTGAAATTTATTTCGAATGAAGTTTTTTTAATCAATGGAGATTTTCAGATAATATTCTTAATTTTAGGAGTAGTAAAGATAAGTGGTACTAAAAGTAACAAGGGCATAATATCACGCGGAATCGATTTAAGAACATGACTGAAAAAGTAGTTTTAGTGTTTCTATAAACTTAAATAGAAGTAAAATGTTCTAAATTGACATTATTTCCAGTATTATTTTTTAATTCAACAAGAGGATTGAAAAATCGTAACATTTGACAGCCCACCACTGACAGTTTATTGTGAAGGTTATATTAAAAAATATCTATTTATAAACTTTAAATAAACTGAATTTTGTATGGGTTTAACTTTTATAAAATAAAAATATTTTTTATTAAAAACGTCTCAAATAAATTTTATATATAACTTTTGGTCGGGACCGGTGGATGATTAGGATGGCAACGCTCAGATCTAAAAATTTGGCAGGTTAGGCCATTAGAGTGGCGTGAATTCGTCATCTTAACCATCCACAAGCTATTGTTAAAAAAAAAAAAAAAAAAAAATGTAATATATATATTGGATTACTCTGAATAAATAAATATATTTACACAAAAAAAAAAAAAAAAAAAAAAAATAGCTAAATGAAAATGAAATTAAAGACTAGCAGCATTAAAAAGAAATCAGTCAAAACAAATAAACTCTTTTAAATAAAAATGAATCACAAGTAACTTTAAAGAAAATTAGGTATTATTTAAAAACAAACGAAAAAAACACTAACCTCTTACAATGTTCCCAATTCCCTGCGATAACTCGATTCTTGACCATCGCGACCTATCACTTCCTTGGCTGGCAGCTGGTGATTTGCTGTCTGGACCCACTACCTTGGCAAATCCCTGGCCCATCTGTGGATTTGCCCCTAAACGCGATTCTAACCCTACAAGTTTACATTTGGCTCACCTGTGATTTTCCTCCCCACTCCATTTCCATTCCTCAGAACATTTCGATACCTCAGAAACTCACCCCGGAATAGCGTCCAAGAAACCTGTCCTACCGGTTCGTTCAAACAAACCCCTAGGATCAAAACGAAATCAAAGTTATCCCCTACCCAAAGCGCACAAACAGCCGCAATAAAACCTAGTCCGAGCTCTGTCAGGTGTCCTAGAATATTTGTGAGGGTGATTACCAATAGTCTCCTTTTCCCGCGTCGGTTTGGACCAAGTCTCGTCTGTTTATAGTCGGTGGTGTAAAAAAACGTAAGTACGTGCGGCGTGAGATTTTGTGTATGAATGAACGATGAGGCGGATATGATGTCTAAATGCTGGAATGGTGTAGATGCATAAGCCTGAAAGGTAAGGTGTGTATGGATGATTGGTGTTATGTATGTATATGATGGGGAAATGCTGGGATGATGTATATATGTGTGGATGATTAGGTGTGTATGTATGATTGATGTATGTCTGGTGCATATGTGGGTGTGAATGTTTATGGATGTTTAAGAACACTTGTGTTTATTTTTTTAATTTTTGTAATTGAATTTTATTAATTTTAAAATTGTAACTCGAAAGAATTTTTGTTTTATTTATCAGTTTATTTGTTGGACAAATTTCATTTTCTTGTCAAAAAAAAAAACCCCCCAGGAATTAAATCTTTTTAACAAAAACACTCAAAAAAAATCTGTTTTTCAAAAAAATGTTCTTCCCTTTCGGCACTTCAAACTCAAAACAAACTCTTCCTCTTTTTTCTATCCTCTTCTTTCCCATTTTTTCTTTCCCGCCTTTTTCCGTACCCTCGCCATTTTTTCTTCCACCCCCCCTCGAGTCGCCTACACCCCCGTGAACAGCTGTGCAAACTGTCAAAAAATTATTCTAGCAGTTTGCACGGTTGCATTTTAATGTAAATTCCTCTCCCATCCCATTAACATTAAAATGCAACCTTTAGCCGTTACAGAGACATGACAAAATAAAAGCTTTTAAGTTTCCCGTTTTTGAGTGCAGCCTGTGCCATAGCTGTCAATCAAACAAGTTTTGAGAAGCAGTTTGTGTGAACAACTTGAAAGTGATTTTCTAAATTAACGTTATGTAGAAATTTATCCCAAAACTAATTTCCTGCATCAATCGGAATTTACTTAAAAAAATTCTATATGTTAAATACGCCTTTTCTAAATTAAAGTTAAGATTAGTTATTTTGTTAAATTAAGACTATAGCAACAAGATTCATTAGAATGTAGATAACATTTTGCCCGAATAAAAATTCGATGCAGTATCTACTTAACTACCCGTCTCCACTATCCAACAACTTGGTAAGAACATCATGTCGCACATGAACTCTACTCGTGTAGACTGTTCATGTTTCGTCCATGTGCTGCCATCGTTGGCTATGATGGTCGCCTTACAATGTCATTTTCTGTCTACAACCAAACGCACAACAACATATATTATGGTAAATCAGAACATGAACATCAACACGTATTCGCCACAAACAAGACCATGAAAAAATAAGTACCGTTGCTCTGCCGGCGTTATGTTCATGTCTTGTTCAAATCGATAGCGCATGGGGACATGGAGTAAGGAGATTGCTTTGATTTTATAGACCAAAAAGCTTCAATTTCAAATTTACTAAACATGTCATTGGAGTACTTCAGTGCTTTTGCAATGCTAATAGTACTGAAATAATTACAATTGTACTAACTTTATCATCCCTGACTGGTAGTATGCCGACTCGAGAGAGCGTTTTCAATTTTATAGTTCACCCTTCACCAGTGCTGCCAGAACTTTTACAGGGAAAATCAGAAAAATTGGATGATTTTTTTTCAAAATCTGCATTTCATTTTAAAATATCGTCATAACACTTAATAATTATTTTCTTGTACTTCATTAAAAAATTTTAAGATTTAGTTTAACTGTTTTTGTCCTCGAAACTCAGAATCCAGATCTGTTCTTATTTTTTTAAACAAATTTAATTTTATTCTATATATATTCTATATACGAATCAACTTTTCGCTTTGTCGGCATTTTAATAATGAACTTCCACTTTCCTGTGTAATCGAAAAAGAAATCTTTATTTATACATTATACGTATATAGAAATTTCATGAAAGTTCTTTCATACATATGTATATTCAGTGTATATGCCATGGTGAAATAATATAGGTGACAGCACTAAGGCAACAAATACAACATTACAACAAAAATGAAAAATAAGTCTCCGTATACGTCAAAAATTATATTAAACTAAAATCAAATTTTGCCGCCGAACGCAATGAAATAAATTAATTTTTAGCCAATTTTTATTTCACTGTGGTTACTATCATGGTGGAATAAGTAGGTGGCAGCGCTACGGCAACAAATACAACATTACAACAAAAATGAAAAATAAGTCTCCGTATACGTCAAAAATTATTTTAAACTAAAATCAATTTTTGCCGCCGAACGCAATGAAATAAATTAATTTTTAGCCAATTTTTATTTCACTATGGTTACTATCTTATTTTATTTTAATTTAAATAATCAAAAACTTTAATACAATACAATAATCACAGCACAAAACGTGGACTTTTTGTAAACATAAACAAAACTTTGACATAAGACTAGACAAACAATACAAGAGCAAATAATCGTCATCTGTCGTAGTAATGCCACCTGTTTATTTTATCCTGGTATATGCTATGTAATATGCAAGGCCTATCCAATAGGTCTTCTTACCTCTACAACAATACAAAAACAACAGGCATTTTGTTTGTGTAAAATTCTACGCCGTTGTCAAGAGCTTACTACTACATAGGGAAAACAAAAGGAAAACAATTTTTTTTCATACATGTATGTGTGGCAAAACACAAAAAACCTAAACAAAAATGCACATGAATGAGCAAAATGTAAAGAACTTTTTACATCGATAGAAATTAACCAAATAAACGCCGGGCGACTTCCGCAGACCTATTGGATGGAACTTGGTAATATGTGCAAGACAGTTGATATAAATGCAAACTTTTTCACTAATACATGTACACTTTTCCAACTGTCTTGTCTACTGTTTTGCAAATTTTGCAGACAGTAAAATGGACAGTGATTTGACATTTGCTGACAGTAATTTGAAGTTTTGTTCGCTAATGAAAAAAAAAAATCAACAATTAAAAGAAAATTAATAAATTATGCTTTGGTTTTGTATGTTTTACTTAAGGGTTATCTATGTTCACAAAAAATAGTTGTTAAATGCAATTTTTAATTTGTTAAGTTCACATAAAACACGTTTAGCTAGAACTTGCACTGCGACATTCACGTTAGACATTTTTTTCAAGGTGAACTGTTTTAACTACTGTCTGGACGCCTACGTCACAAAGACAGCAAGTAGTTTTTTTTTTGGCAACTAATATGTATTTTCTTACAGCCCTGCAAGAAGACTAGTTTTGTCGTAGTTTGTCGGTAGTTTTGACCACTATATTGGATAAAGTTTCTATTAGTTTATTAAGAGTAAAATGAAAAAACTAGCCGAAACTCTTGTGTACATGAGATTTTGCCTCTCTTTCTAACTAATTAATTCCACTCGACTACGGAACATATATCTGTACTGCTTACTACTATGCTTTATATTAGTTAGTAATCGCATAAATAATGGTTTACACTAACTAGTTAGTCATAACGTAAATAGCGGTTAGCACTAACTAGTTATTCATGGCGTAAAAATTGGTTAGTACTAACCATTATAAAATAATGTTTTTGTTTATTTTAGTTTTAAAATAGTTTTTATTAAAAATATATAATCCAGCAGGCTTCATTAATGTATATAATAGGCGTTGGTGCGGGACCATGTAACGTCATTTCCTTGGTTGCTCTATAACGTTCTTTTCTCACATGGGTCTGGATTTCGTTTTGGGATCTTATTTATAAAAGTTATTTTGTAATGGAGGTAAACGTACTCATTACCAATTAATTTCTCGTAGATCATATAAAGAAATATTATTTTGTTAAAAACTTGTGACTAAAAAGCCGAATACATACATGCATACATACTTGAAAAGTCATCAGGATTTTAAATATTTGGTATAATTTGCTCCTTAATTATCACCACCAAATCTTTAACGAGTATCCCGGCCAAAGCAACCACCCGAATGACCGCTACCTGTTGGAAGACCACTTCTTTTAAGACGACTGTTTCGTACATGACCTGTTATTTCCAGAAAATTAAACACCACAGAACTAAAATTTAAACAATTCAATTTTTTTACAAGAATCGACAGGCCACGCGTGTGAAAAAAATTATATTAAAAAATTGGCATTATTTGGGTTGTGTAAAATTGTTGCAAGTGTGTTAGTAAATTGTTTTTTTTTTTTAGTTTTGGTTATGCATTTCTTGTAGGGTGTTTTGCCAGTACTGTCAAATATAAACGCTGTTAGATATGACGGCGAATACTACGTCCAGCACACGTACACGAGTGAATTCGCCGGCGTGACAAGCATTTTGATCGTGTACATACCACTTTATAGTTTTATGCCAGCGCGAATTCATTGCAGGTGAACTCGAGAGATCAGCTGACTATTTTTTGCTGTGTGAATTTTTATCTAATTTTTTAAATTGTCTAAAAGTTTTATACATTGAATTTGAAAAATGATATTGTATTCAACATTTTTCATTTTTCGAATTTATTCTATGAGTTAAATTTCAGTTATGTATTTTATAAAGCTTTTTGTAATAGCTCTATACTTCATTGCTATCCAACGGATAGCTAAGGTAAAATGTAACAAGAAAATACAATATAATAGTCTGGTAGTGTATAAAGTCATTTCTAAAAAAAATTAAGGAATAGAGCTATTACAAAAAGCTTTATAAAATACATAACTGAAATTTAACTCATAGAATAAATTCGAAAAATGAAAAATGTTGAATATAATAAAGTTGCTTATGAAAAAGAAATAATTCCCAATATCTATTTGTTAAAAATGATATTGACAAATAAACTATAGTTTATAGTGTATAGATATTTTTCAGATCGAATTCGGGCGAGTCTACCTGTTATGTATTTGCATTGGTTTTATGCATTTTTGTTTATCTTTCTGCTTATTTGCTTCCCAATTTATTTCGTAAAAGTGTCTTCTCTATTAAAAATAAATGTATTGCCAACTATTTGTTACACGAAAAAGAGAAACAGTAGTTAGTTCAATAGTAATTTGTGGGTTAATCGTTTGCAGAAAAATAATGGATATTTCAGTTTTTTCCTTTTAACTTATTAAAATTTATTAATAAATTGGAAACTACATCGAGCGTGAAAAATTAAATATCTGTTCGGCCTGATTAATATCTATAATTAATAATGAATAAGTTTCACAAGTAATATGTCTTGTCCTAGTGACAACGCTAAGAAAAAAAAAGATAAAGCAAATGAATGCATTAAGAAGAATTATCACAATTATCATAAGACGGAGCAGTGATTCATAAAAATAATTAAGCATAATAAATATAGCGTAGAGCAAAACTGAGTGGAGCAGAGCAGAATAGAAGTGACCCGTATCAAAACAAATTGTACGCATTGTAAAACAATGTCACCTATACCAATACCAGTTTATGGATTTGCAATTTTCTTCTTGTTATTTTGGTGCGGTACATGGTGCGTCCATCTAATGGCTATATGCTATGGCAAATTTAAACTCCACAAGAAATCGTGTATGTTTCCCAATGAGACGCCGCTGCCGGGTGTTTCAATTCTTAAGCCTTTAATGGGCGTCGATCCAAATTTGGAGCATAATCTTCAAACTTTCTTTACAATGGACTATCCTGTGTATGAACTCTTATTCTGTGTTGAAGACAAATCGGATCCCGCTGTGAAATTAGTGGAAAATTTAATTTCGAAATATCCCACAGTGGAAGCATCGCTCTTCTTGGGTGCCTCAAATGTAGGTGTAAATCCAAAAATTAATAATATGCAACCTGGCTATGATGCAGCCAAATATGAATTTGTCATGATTTCTGATAGTGGCATTAAAATGAAAAATGACACTCTTTTGGATATGGTTCATAATATGGGTGAGAAATACGCTTTGGTGCATCAAATGCCTTTTGCTTGCGATCGCGAAGGCTTTGCTGCAACTTTCGAGAAGATATTTTTTGGAACGGTTCAATCTAGAATTTATTTATCAGCCGATTTGTTAGGTATTAATTGCCACACTGGCATGTCTTGCCTGCTCCGAAAGTCTGTTATTGACAATTTGGGGGGGTTAAAAACATTTGGCTGTTATTTGGCCGAAGATTTTTTTATTGCTAAAGCCATTACCGAACAAGGATGGAAAATGCGCATTAGCAACCAACCTGCTTTGCAAAATAGTGGACTTTGCGATATCAGCAGCTTCCAAGCGCGTCTTATACGTTGGGCGAAGCTTCGAGTGGCTATGGTACCTACTACAATTCTTCTGGAGCCTTTATCTGAATGTATGGTACTAGGAGCATTGGCCTCGTGGTCGGCTTCATTAATATTTAAGTGGGATCCCTTGGTTTTTTATTTGGTGCATATTTTAACATGGTTTCTCTCAGACTGGGTCATGCTGTCGATTGTCCAAAATGGTTCGCTGTCTTTCCATAAATTCGAATTTGTAATTGGTTGGCTGTTTCGCGAGTTAAGTGGACCTTATTTGTTTTTGCATGCTCTATGGAATCCAGCAATACGATGGCGCACGCGCACCTACAAACTTCAATGGGGAGGAGTTGCATATGAACTGCCAGGTACAAATGATTCCATCACAAATCCACATACCAAAAGTCTATTATTAACATCGTAGCATAAGGTTTACTCTTTTGGAAATAAAATGTATTACCTATTCCTGGGTACAACATGCAATATACGAATTAGAGTTTTCGTCACAGTATCTTAAATGTATAGTATAATTAAACAAACGTTTAATAAGATGTTGACAGGTATAAAGGTTCGACTATCGAAAATTTTTATACAGTATTCTTTAGCTATTCGTTTCGTATTGTAACTCATCGGTTTAGATTTTTATGGAAAAGTTGTTTTCCCAAAAATTTTTGAATGATTATTGTAAATAAAATAATTTTCTATTCTTTGCCTTTAACTTTAACATTTTAACTTATATTCTTCGTATGATTTAACTTATTAAAACTTTTAGATTAATACGTTAAAGTAGTTCATAAAGCAATTTTTGCCAGCTAAATTTCAACGTGCCTGAAAATATTACATCGTGGTTATCTTCACCATATTTCTAATGATTTTGGCATCATAGTGCTGCACCTTCAATTGTGCAAAAAATCTTATAAGAATCATTTGAAATTGAATATATTCGATTTTGATTAAATCTTAATATAAATGGAAACGTATACTTAAAACTTACATTATCGCTTTTGTATGAATTCTAAAAATGAATTCTAAAAACGAAATTTTTATGAATTCTAAAGTTATTCATACAAATGATCTTGTAGAATCGTGTTCCTATAGTCGTGGAATTAACGTTTTACCAAGTAATTAATATTGATGCCCACTTTAATATTATCAAGTACATTGAAATATAGCGCACAAAAATCGTTTTTTTTGACCACTCCCTCTCTTTTATACATTATAATTTTAACTATAAGTAGGCATAATTAAAAAGAAACTGAAATAAAATAAAAATAATACACCAAAAAAATTTTATATGTAAACATTAAATGAAATAATGAATTTTGTATAAAACAGCCCTTGCTTAAATTCAAAGTGATCCGATGCAAAATTGAATGAAAGTCTAAGTAATTACTCAATGAATTATTTCTCATATTTGATTCATTCAAATACATAGGGTTATATAAATTCCCAAAGCAAAAATATGTACTAAAAAAAATATCGAATAATTATAAAAAATAAATGGCATCTCCCGACTTCTTCTCCATATTAGAATTAAAATAAAATTCCGATCAATGTATAAACAATTAGTGGTATACGTTTCAATAAATAATTTTGGCTATATTGGCAAATATCAAAATACAAAATAAAAGGAATCTAAATTTTAATGTAGTTTGTTTTAAGCATCAATTTGTAATGGAAATAGGTACATAAATAAATATATATGCATACATATGTACATACATAGTACATGTAGTTATATACATACATACATATTTAAAATAAACAAATAAAATAAAATTAAAAAATTGTTTTTCTTATCTGTAAAATACTTACATACATATTTACAAAATAATGAAAATATGCCTGTGCAAAAATAAAAGTTTTTTTTAAGAAAATATTCATGTCATTTTATATGTAAATGCATGTACGTAGCCTGGTGAATAATAGGTGCGTTTGTTTACTTTTCCAGTAAAATCCAGTAGTTGAGTAAATTTTGGGCAATATGAAAATTTTACTCTCAAAAATGGCTCTTGCACAAAAAAGTAAACGAACGGAAAAATTGCAAAAACTACGTCCGCCAAGATAGCAACGAAAGTTAGCAACGGCGGAAATAAAAAATCTGGGGACTTAGTGGCAACATCGGAATTGAAAATGAATGTATTTTCTGAATTTAATGTTTTAGAAATTTAGTGGAAAAGGATTAAAAAACATCAACTTTCCAACCTTCCGTTCCAGAGAAAAGTGGGTTCATCCAAAATGGTCAGTAAAAATCGTTGCTGATTTATGCCAGCCAAACTAGGAAGTGTCAGGGCATAAACTCAACGGATTATGGTAGAATACCACCTAAAGATTAAATGACATCAATTTTGGAAAAGTCTCCGGAGCCGTTCCAGAGAAAAGTGGGTTCATCCAAAATGGTCAGTAAAAATCGTTGCTGATTTATGCCAGCCAAACTATGAAGTGTCAGGGCATAAACTCAACGGAATATGGTAGAATACCACCTAAAGATTAAATGACATCAATTTTGGAAAAGTCTCCGGAGCCGTTCCAGAGAAAAGTGGGTTCATCCAAAATGGTCAGTAAAAATCGTTGCTGATTTATGCCAGCCAAACTAAGAAGTGTCAGGGCATAAACTCAACGGAATATGGTAGAATACCACCTAAAGATTAAATGACATCAATTTTGGAAAAGTCTCCGGAGCCGTTCCAGAGAAAAGTGGGTTCATCCAAAATGGTCAGTAAAAATCGTTGCTGATTTATGCCAGCCAAACTAGGAAGTGTCAGGGCATAAACTCAACGGATTATGGTAGAATACCACCTAAAGATTAAATGACATCAATTTTGGAAAAGTCTCCGGAGCCGTTCCAGAGGAAAGTGGGTTCATCCAAAATGGTCAGTAAAAATCGTTGCTGATGTATGCCAGCCAAACTAGGAAGTGTCAGGGCATAAACTCAACGGAATATGGTAGAATACCACCTAAAGATTAAATGACATCAATTTTGGAAAAGTCTCCGGAGCCGTTCCAGAGAAAAGTGGGTTCATCCAAAATGGTCAGTAAAAATCGTTGCTGATTTATGCCAGCCAAACTAGGAAGTGTCAGGGCATAAACTCAACGGAATATGGTAGAATACCACCTAAAGATTAAATGACATCAATTTTGGAAAAGTCTCCGGAGCCGTTCCAGAGAAAAGTGGGTTCATCCAAAATGGTCAGTAAAAATCGTTGCTGATTTATGCCAGCCAAACTAGGAAGTGTCAGGGCATAAACTCAACGGAATATGGTAGAATATATATAAACAGCGTTGCCAGAATGATGATTTTATCATATTTTTTTTTTATTTTTTCAAACAAAAATATGATTAAAGATTTTTTTCTCAAATGATGATTTTTTATTTTTAGAAATTCTGATTTTTACTTTAATTTTGCTTATAGAAAATACACGATTACTGAAACAGTCAATTTTTAAAACAATGAAGTTTTGCATCAGCTTGATGTGTGTTGGTGCTGCACACTTATGTACCCAGTATCTAGAATACACAAAATTGCATCATTATTTCTGGACATAAAAATATTAAAAAAGGCATATTATAACCTATTTCCAATGTGCGAAAGAATTCCTTCTTTCGGACAACTACATTTAAAACAAAAACAAATTCTAAAAACTTTGTTTTTGTTTTAAATGTATTTGTAAAGGTACGTTCAGACTGATGAAATATTTGAAAGCAAACATCAAATATTTCATTAACGTAGTCTGAACACAAAATATTTTTGAGTATCAAATAAAATAACAGCTGATTTTGAGAAAATAAAAGTATTTGCCGGCAAACAAATATTTGTCCAATGTGAACATAGTGGGAACACAAAAAATCAAATATTTTAGTAATTTTTGAGCAAACATTTATTTGATATTACAAAAAAATTGAAAGAGCAAACAACGACAAATAATTTTAGCCATGTTCCAGATAGAAGCAATTTTTACTGTAAGTTTTCGGATTCTTTACAATTTTAAAGATTTTTTATAATTATTAGACTTTGCTATCGTGCCGCTATTAGCAAATTTTTGCAAATTACCGCTAATTTAGAAATTATTATAGAATTTTTGCCATTCCTTAAAGTTTAAGGCACTTTTACTAAATTTTATGGCTTGTTTGAAATATTAAAATGGTTCGCGAATTTTCGCAATTTTTGCAACATTTTTTTTTTTGTTTTTCCCCTAAATTTTGTTTTTTAACCGATTTAGCAATTTCAAATATATTTTAGGGTTTGTTTCCAAGTTTGCATTTTTTCGTGAATTTTAGCCATGTTCCCAAAAGAAGCGATTTCTTTCTGTGATTCTTTGCAGCTTTAACTATTTTTAATAATTATGAGTACTAACCTTTGGTATCATGCCGCTATTAGCAAATTTTTGGGAATTTCCGCTAATTATGCAATTTTTACCGAATTTTTGCTATTCCTTATAGTTTTAGGCACCCTTAATAAATTTTATGGCTTGTTTAAAATATCTAAATTTTTCGCGAATTTTCGCTATTTTTGCAACATTTTTTTTGTTTTTTTCTTGACATTTTGTTTTTTAACCGATTTACCGACTTCAAATATATTTTAGCGTTTGTTTCCAAGTTTGCAATTTTTCGCAAATTTTAGCCATGTTCCCGTTACCCAGTGGCTTCCATTTTTTTCTTCTTCTACATTCTCCTGTTCTAACACTAAAAGAGATGATGATCCACAGAATAAAATAAAAAAATTAGCTTTTGCGCTCATTTTTACCATTTGAGAAATATATTTTTATTTATGAACACTTTCATTAAATAATTATTTGATGCAAATATTAATATTATTTTTTTCTGCATTGTAATGTAAATTTATTGGCCTAATTAGGCTTGTTATATTACTGGTTGAAAATAAATAAATAAATAAAAAAAAAATATTTCTTTTAGTCTGAACGCATGGCAAACATGAATTAATTTATTTTATTAACACTGTTTGCCAACTGTTTCATCAAACAAAAATTATCAAATATTTGAGCTTAGTTTGAACATTAACAAAATATTTTTTTCACACAGTTTAAAGCAAATATCAGAACAAATATTTTCGATAAATATTTCATTAGTCTGAACGTACCTTAAGAAGTAAATAATTCTTTAGTACATCGGAAATAGGTGAAATGAAAAAATGTATTTTTATTAAGTTTCATATACTGACGAATTATCTTTTTATGTATTTCAATTTAAATAATAAGAAGTATGGTTTTATAAAAAAAATTTAAGATTTTCCTCTTCAAAATATGATTTCTTTCGCCATATGACAATTTTTATTCCAAAGATTCTGGTAACGCTGTATATAAATATAAAGTTGCAGCCAACTTCAGGTATAATCTACGAACGAAAAACAAAACGAATTTGTGAGTACAGCAACGTATGTACTCCCCCGCTATACTCTTTTCCCTTCTCTTCTATAAACTCAAGACATTGCAAAGTAAACTTTGCTTGTCTGAAAGGGGTCATGGTAAAATTTGTGTTAATTGTTCAATATTACTTATTTTTGTTTTTGTTTACATTAATATTTTAGAGATGTAAAGCTAATGAATATATGATTACTTCTTATTGCATATTATTGAGGGTACCAAATATCAAAAATCAAATATTGATGTAGTTTCGTATGTAATTCAACTAGAAACAAAATTAAAAGTCATGTACAAAATAAACAAGTCTTAAAACTTGCACAGAAGCTCATTAATAAATAAATTTGCTACGAATTTATAATCATTACAATGCATTTCATCAAGTACCAAAAACATTATGTACTGGGTAGTCTAAACAACACATATTTTACAACACTAAGCTTTTTAGCGATCAGCTGTTTGAATTAACCTGCAAGTTTTTGCAATTTTCCGTTCGTTTACTTTTTTGTGCAAGAGCCATTTTTGAGAGTAAAATTTTCATATTGCCCAAAATTTACTCAACTACTGGATTTTACTGGAAAAGTAAACAAACGCACCTATTAGTGGGATAGCAGTCTTTAAGAAATGGTTCGATGTATTACTGCATCATATATACCTGGTGTGTTATTAACGGTTTTCCCAGGCTCTATATTTTAGTCAAATCCGAATTTCAGTGAAATAGAACTTGTTAGGGTCAAAAGGGGTCAAAGAGATTTTACTACCATTAGAAAACTTAAAGTGTCCTTTTTAACCCCATATATACTTTTGCAACTGATTTTGGAACTGCCTGTTGAACACTTTTTCATTCGAATGAAATTACTTGCAACATTTTTTTTGCTCTTTTTATTTTATTGAAATATAACACAATGGTTTACGAACGTTTTGTTTTGAAAAATAATTCTGCAACTGACGCAATTCTTGAAACTGTCATAGCCGGGCAGCTTTTGAGTTGATTTGAAAGAACACGGTTCCATAGAGGGTCGGGAGAGTGACTTGTGGACCTCTTAAATTAGTAACCTCGGATATTCAAACTTTTAAAAAATCCGCCAGAACTATATGTATGTATGTATTTATTGATTGCAAAAAATTTGACTTGAGCTAAAAGCAAAAAATTAAACTTAATATGCCTAAAAGTTTAAGGTTGAGTTTAGTAATATTGAGTTTAGTGAGGTTGAGTTTAGTGATATTCGGATAAAACGGATTTTTTGGGTTGATTTTTAACGATTTTTCGAGTTTTTTAATCAGTTGGATTATATTTAATAGCAAACTGTTATTAATAGTGGATTCCAAGAATGATAGAAGTGAAGATTACGACATCAGGCATTCATACAATTATTTTACTGCGCATGCAGTAACTCTGACGTCACACAACCTGTGTTCTCATTGGCTAAAATTTTGTAGCTCTCAGACTGATATATTTATGTGTAAACATGACAGTGGGACAATTTATAATTTTTCTATTAAAATTTTTTAAAATAAAAGAATTTTGTTTTAAAGTTATGTTTTCATAGCTTTATTTATTACATAAATATATACATACATAATGTACATAAGCTCTATCTTTACTACATAAATTAAAGCAGACGAAAAAGGGAAAATACTTTTATATCAAGAATTAGTTTCTAATTTTTATTTAGTTTAAACTTTTGGTTGTTGGAATTTTAAGCAATCTCGGCATTTAGTAACCTCATTCGAAAATACTTCCTTCATCTAAAAAATTGTTTTTTCCATGTCTTAACTTACTTCAATTTCCTTTCCTTCTAAAAAATGATTTTGCAAATATTTTGCTTCTAAGCAACAATTTTTCCCATTTAATTGCAAGAAGATAACATAACATGATCTGAACGTTTCCATTAATGCACTTGATGGCTTACTTCACCCACCTTCACTTAGGTGGTTAACCCATGAATAATTTAGGTTATCTATTATTTTGGTGCACGACGATTGCTAAATCTTATTCAAAATAATTTAGTTATGAACTGCAAAGATTTAATATTAGTTTACTTACCCATTTCAAATTTTAAGTTTCTTTCAAAATCTTCTTGTGTAAAATGTATCGCACAAATTTCTTCTTTATTCAAAATGACTGATTTTACTTGCTTGCAAAACATTACCCATAGCTTAATTTGGGCTGCATCTTTTGGAAAATTGTAAAATTATACAGCTATAGTCAAAAATATTAACACATTATTAAAAACACGCTAAACGTTATTTTTTACACAATTTCTCTTGTTTTTTTGTTGTAACTTTATTTGCATTTGCCCACTGCACACTTCAAATTTTCACTCTTTTTTTACTCTCTTCAATTTTTAAAATTTTAATTCTTTTGCTATACAACTTTAATAATAATATTTTTGATATAAAATATTTATTAAAATTTTTAGTTTAAGTAATTGTCAATTAATATAAAATTTTTTGAAAACTCTCTGAGTAAATTTATTGAAGGGTAGCCAACTATCACGCAATACATACATTTTTTCCAAGAAATGATGAATTTCACATATAAAAAAGCCTTGGTAACCTTTATAAGGGAACTACTACGTCATCACATGCGCAAGGCGTAATCTTTATATCTATCATTCTTGGTGGATTCTATAGGCAGGAAAGCAGATGTTGTAATGCCATGTTGTATTATTAAATGCTTTTGCATTTTTCTATAAGTATAGTGGTACATTCGAGGCGAATGTATTCGCGTTTAAAGGTAATACAAATGAATATTCAGTCTTACTATTCCACCAAAAGATGGCTATGTTATTTCGCTGATAAAAAAATTTCTCCAGAAATATATAAAAATGTTTATACATATATATCGAAAGAAAATCTTATAAGTATGCTTGTAGAAGCAATTTTCAGTCAATCTGACATTTGTTTCTTCCACATGCCCTCTCCAAAAAAAATTTAATTTTTCAAACAAAAAAAATTTAATTAAGTAAAAAATTCTAATAATTTAACACACTGATTTTTATAAAATTAAAACAGAAATCTTTTTAATGTTTCCATAATTTTTTTGGGAATTCTAATCAATATCAAGGGGTAAATAGTGGCAGTACTGCCGTTTTTGTAAAAAAATTGGGAATTTGGGCATTTGTTAATCAAAAATGGGGATACCTCTTAGTCTACTGTTTTAAGATCTTTTCGGTCTACAAAACCTCAAAATTTCATTCTTCCATGTCAGATTCAGGGAATGTCAAACATTAAAATTATTATTTCTATAGTGTAAATGAATGAAATGGCTTTCAATATGAGTAAGAATATAGTAATTTTACGGTTTGATATTCTATAAATCTGAAAGTAAAGATGTCATAATGAAATTTGGCAGTTTTCTAGACTATCAATCTCAATCCAAAGCATTTTGAAACTAAATGATAAAAAACATCAAAAGTTCAACTTTGACCTTAAAATTCTTACCAACCGATTAACTCACTAAACCGATTTTAATAATAAAATTAAAACTGTAGGAAAGTTCAAGAAGTTCTCTCCAGCAAAAAAAAAAAAAAAATCAAAATTAACTCTATCGGTTCAAGAGTTACAGATTCTTGGCCGATGAAAATGCTCAGCAGTTATACGGCTGACAATCAAAAACGCCATTCCTGAGATTCCCACTGGACTCCTACACGATTGAAAATGCTAGGTGAGAAGAGTAAAAAGACATTTTCGATTAGGTATACTCTGGAAAATCATCAAAACTAGATACATGCATATACAAAGCTTCCAAATTAACTTTGAAAATCAGTCATTCATTTGCGAAAACTATAAAATTTTTTTGACATTATTTAACTATATATTTGATATTATATTATTTTACTTTGCCTGACATATCAAAAAATCTTGGTAAAAATGTTAATGGTTTAATAACACTGGTCGGCAAAACACTTAAAAGTTTTTAGCGTGTTGGATCCAAATTTTTTACAGTTGGATTCAATCACGTCTAGTAAACATTTTGTTGACTGATTTTCATGGCTTATTTTATTCGTAATATACCTACTTGGTTTTCTATTTATATATTTAATCATAAGCTGTAAAATTTTTGCCCGTCCTTATAATTTTTTTACGACTTTTTGAAAAAAATTTCTGAATTAGAGGCGATAATTTTGAAAATAAGAAAAGTATTATTTGGATGAATCAAAGGAGCTTTTATTCCTAATCATTTTGTATATAATCAAAATCGCACAAATCATTCTTAATCATTCTTATGATGAAATGTATTAGCATAGCCGGATTATTTCGGGCGAAATATTAGTCAGGTGCATAAAAAACTAGACTAGATAGAAAAAACTGAAAACGGATTTGAATTAAACCCTTTAAAATCGCTTTATGTTTTATATTTTTATTCAAAACTATTTTTTGGTTGTCCAGTATAATTAATAAAACTTGACTCTTTAACATTTCATTAAATTTTTTAATAAAATTTAATTTAGCGCTTTTGATTGGGGGCACTGCGCTTTTTTATTAGAAATAGTTCACAACCCTGATAGGAACTGTGTGAATTCAACACACTTGTAAAAATTCCCCTAAATTTTTTGTAAACAATTAAAAAACCAATTTAAAAAACCGAATTTAACTCTTTATTCTTATTAATCAATATTAATATATGTCCTTGTGATTTTTTTTTTTTATGCTCGGGGGAGCGAATGAATTGAGATTGTTTGTTATTAGATTTTATTAATAATATAATGTCTTTATATATATACTAGCTTAACCCGGTGCGCTTCGCTACACTGACCCCGCACATTTTTATATTGAAATTTATAGTTTACTATAATAGTAGCTTTAACCACGTTTGAAGACTCTCCCTTTAATAGTTCTTCAGTTGAGCGATATTTAATATATGCATCCTATGGGAGGTATTTCCCCCCCTGCGCCTACCCGCTTTATTTTTATTTTCAAAAGTGTAGTATACCATAAGAGTGACTTTTAGAAAGTTTGAACATTCTCACTATTACAGTTCTTAAGATATGCGATGTTAAACATTGGCGTCCTATGGGGTATTCCTATACCCCCGCTGCTATTTTATTTCAATTCCGGGGCTCAGAAGATCCTACTACAAAAAGTTCAGCAAAATGCGTGCAGCGGCTCTTAAGATATGCGATAATTAATATTGGCATCCTATGGGGGGTACCAATTCCAATGCCCCTATCGAAAAAATAAGTAGCCTATTTTATTTTTAGGGCTCACGTGATGTTACTGTAAAAATTTCAGGAAAATCGTGCGATAATTAATATTGGCATCCTATGGGGGGTACCAATTCCCCTGCCCCTATCGAAAAAATAAGTAGCCTATTTTATTTTTAGGGCTCACGTGATGTTACTGTAAAAATTTCAGGAAAATCGTGCGATAATTAATATTGGCATCCTATGGGAGGTACCAATTCCCCTGCCCCTATCGAAAAAATAAGTAGCCTATTTTATTTTTAGGGCTCACGTGATGTTACTGTAAAAATTTCAGGAAAATCGGTTCAGTAGTTTCGGAGTCTATAAAGCGACAAACAAACAAACAAACAAACATACATAATCCATTTTTATATATATAAGATATATATGCTTATTTTTTATACATATTGTTCTCTAATGTAATACTTAGGTACTAAGTGCTATGTAATATATATTTGGCCTCAGTGGCTTATATTACGAAAATAAAGAAATAAATAAAATAAATAAATAAAAAAAAAACCAAATTTTAACAATTTCGTTCTTAAGTGTGGCCTTAGGACGTTCGTATTCGTATTGAGGAGCTCCATTCTTTAGGCGACACTGTCTGTGTAAGCCCAACAAACACGAAGTCAAACCTTTGATATGAAACGACTTTATGATTTTACATCAAACACAATTCTCAAACCTTTTTCAAATGTTTAATTTTAACATATGGGCCCTAATTCTGTAAAAGGCAACGCAACGCTAAAAATTTCATTGAAAGCAAAAACAGATTCAAAAATATTTTATAATTATGCTGTTGCTTTATACACAAATTCATATTGAATTTTTAAATTTCAAACGCTGCATATCATAGTAACCTAGCATTTACACATGCCACTGCCAGTTCGAAAAACTCAATACACTCACGATTTTTTAGTAATACACTCACATTTTTCGCAATGGCAGCTCCAGTGGCAGCAAAAATTGCATGCGAGTGGAAATTTGGCACTTGCATGCCACTAAATGTCAAAACGATTAGCAATGTTACCCTGTTCAATATTAAATGCAAATCGACTGGATTGTTGTCGAACTGTAATTTAAGTTTTAACTGTTAAATGCATTTTTATGATTAATTTGTAGTAACGGGCGTTAAAATAAGTAAGTTTCCTAATTATAGAGCATTAATTTTGCTAAAATAATGCTAATATAAATAAATGTAAACTATTTCCCCAAAACTAAAACTATGTGATGAAGTCGGCAACTCTTTTTTGTTTTCTGGTACTTTTTTTTTTAATTTGAGATGTAAACAAATTATCTCAAGTTGACGCTTCGACGACATTTTGAAAATGAACTGGCAGTGGCATGTGTAAACAGAAACGCAAATGGCATGAGATTCGACTATTTCGAACACTTTTTCGTTTATAATATGTATAGAACAGTGGCATGCCACTACTTGCATGTGTAAAGGCAACGTAAAAAAACTAGTATGCCAACTGGAGAGAGCGTTCTCAATTTTTTAATTCACCCCTCACACATATATGTTCTGTGTGAATTCAACACACATAAAAACAACAAAAACAAAACAAAATTTGAAATTTTTCTATTTAAAATTTTTCACCATAGTATACAAGTAGTATGCCGACTTTTTGGCAGGTACATAACTCAACTGTCAGTGGTACATTTTTATGTTTGTATTAGTAAGATTTTTTTCAAATGTATTGGTGTATAAAACTATTTCCACCACTAAACATAATTGCATAAAATCGTATAGAAAGTGGCAACAATTTTTTTTTCCAAAATAAAATTTTCTTAGTTCAATAAATTTTCAATTTATTGAATGCTGGCTGCATTTATAAACTTTTAAAAGCCATGTTTGCTAAATTTTTATTCTGCAATATCGGATAATATATAAATAATTAATGATTTCAAATATTATTTTTATACCACAAAATGCTACTCTGCTGGCTTTAATAATATTAACAACAGAAAAAATTTAGTGTCAAAAAAATTTATTTAAAAATTTTTAGTTTGTGAAAAATAAAAACATTTTGTAAAAGCAAATTAGCAAAATGTATTGAAAAAAATTATTAATTATGTGTTTAAGTCATAAAATTAAACATGAAGTGTTATATTGTGAAAAATTTTAAATTAAAAAATTTCAAATTTTGTTTTGTTTATGTTGTTCTTAAGTGTGTTGAATTCACACAGAACCTATACAAGAATGATAGAAGAAAGATTACGACAACACGAACTCAAAAATTGAATTTTCTGCGCAGGTGGGTCAAATGACGTCACGAAACATACACGAATAGGTAACCCTAGCTTGGGTTAAGCTACGTCATCTAACGGGAAAACATGCGCATGGCGTAATCTCTTTTTATATCATTCTTGGAACCTATATGTGTGATGAGAGTTATAAAAAAAAGAGAACGTTCTCACCAGTCGGCATACTAGTTATATACTATGTTTTTCACAATATAACACATACCCAGCTAGCATAGGCTGTTTGTTAGACGATTATGTTCAATATACAACTCCTAAAAGAGTCTTCTGATGATGATATGACGAGTAACAATAACAACAATATCTACATTTTAATTTTTTTATTACTTTATTATAAATTTTTTGAAACGCTCGTCTTTTAATCTTGGAATGTTTAATATGCAAGTCGTAAATAAATCTTGTAATGATTAATGGAAGAGCACAAAAACAACAATGTTACACTTTGTTTATTATTATTTAATTGCTTTGGAACATTCGCAGTTAAAGTCTTAATATGTTTAATTAACGATGACTTAAATTTTTAGCTAAAACAATCTTTTCATTCTTGTTTTCTTATAAAAAAAATTTATCGATGTGGCCTATTTTGGGAACCTGATATGCCCATAGACCTCGAGTCCACAACTCAAACTAGGATTCAAGTCCTTAACTGGCATGCGAAGTTTTATTTAAATCGGATTTTATTCTTAAATTTTCATAAACCTTTTATTAAGGGTTTGAATTTAAAACGTACAGGCGGTGATTTTTGTGTTTAAAAAAAGTTAAAATTAAAATACCTAAAAATAATTAAAAAGTGAAGTAATTTTGTTTTAAATTAAGAACTAAGATTAAAAAATTGCAGGTGGGTTGAAGTGTATTATTTAAGTTATAAATAACAATGTTGTCATCGCAAGCCATAAATATGAGAAGCAAACGTGAGGCTTCGCGTATCATAAATAGTATTTTTAAAAGAAATAAAATTGATGGTGGCAGCAACCAACAACAAACAGAACAAAACAGTGGGAGTGCAGAACAAGAGGAATGCTTTCAACAAGCTGATTCAGAACAAAATAATAATAAAATGGAACAGTTCATTGTTGAGGAGAATGCAGAATCAACGTGTGATGAAGTTTTTGATGAAGCTTCAGCAGATACAAATGAGGGACAATCCATTATAGATGTAATAAGTGATACAAATACTTTGCGGCAGCGTTTATCTAATTGGGCAATAAAACATTTAATTACCACAACGGCAGTAAATGATCTTCTCAACATTTTGCAAGATCATGATATTTGCCTACCAAAGGATGTTCGGACGCTTAAAAAAACGCCAAAAGATGTGATTGCCAAACAAATGGGCGAAGGTTTGTATATTCACTACGGGGTAAAAGATGCTCTAACAGATTACCTTCGCTCAAACTATTTTGACTCGCAAGTGATTGTGCTGGACTTTAATGTAGATGGTTTACCATTGTGTAAGACCTCTAAAAAGCAAGTGTGGCCAATTTTATGTAGTGTCAGAAAATATATGCAAATTGGAATTTTCTTATTTTAAAAATAAATTAAACATAATAAAAAAGATTTGCATGTATTTTAATATAGCCATTGTCGGACCTTACTGATGAGTTGCTTAAGTATGAACGAAACACGAGAGCCTAATAATGCTTGAAAATAACCAGCAAACAATGTAAATATTTTTAAATGGTGCAAAAACAAACAATATTTTTATTTTACTTATTTTTCAGGGACCTTTCAAAACAATGAAATTCTTAGCGAGCTAAGGAAGTTAAATACACGTGTTAATGATTTAGAACAAAACCAAGCAAAATTATTAGAAAATTTAACTAAGGAAATAATAACACTGAGAAATGAGGTACGACAATTAAAATCGGTTCCTGGAGACATAACGACGAATTTGCTTCCGAAGCTTCCAACTGAGGATTTGGAGTCTTTCCAATTGCTTTGCGAAAATTTAAAAAACGATAATGTGTGCGTGCAATTAGTAAGTTATTTACGCTTATTAACAAATTCTAGGTTATTAACATATTATTTTTCAATTTTAAGAAATATGTATTGGGAAAAGTTGTAGGATTTGATGCGCCAAATTTTATAAGAGGAGCAATAAAACAAGTGATGGTTGATGAAATAGCAGCAGAATTTTCCTGGAGAGGAACAACTGAAAAAGAGAGCATACAAAAATTTACGATTATATCGATAATAAGAAGTATGTTTATAACTTTTTAAACAAAAAATTTACTTAATTAATGACGCAAATATTTTTGTAGATCTTTGTCATTCAAAATTTCCAAGTATTGATAATGCAATAATAAACAGGACATTGCAGCAACATTTTGTCCACGCCAAAGACAGAATTGAGAGACGTCAAAAAAAGAGGCAATTTTAAAATAAATAGCTATTACATAACTTATGTATGTACATATGTAAACTTACACAAACCGTTTTTATATCATAATAATTTACACACATACTATGTATGTTGTGTCACTTCTTTTTTCTTAAGGTTTCCTTTGTTCTGAGTTAATTTATGTTTAATTTTTTTTTTAAGTTAAATTAATAAATACATAGTATGTAAAAAAAATGTAATTACCTATTATTATTTAGCCAATGCACAAGATCTTGCATGAGTTGAAAATGTCCACAAAAACGTTCCTATTAAAGAATTAACGAACACAGTCCTGTTATAATTTGTTCAAATTATCAAGTACCCAACACAGCAATTTACAAGAAAAATTTACGACATAAGCTCATGTGTCATTTTGTGAATTGGCCAAATATTTTTTTTGTGCATAAATCCCAAACTTAAAAGCCTGACGAGCATTATACGATTCGTCAAACCATCATGGAATTAATCTTTTGTGACTCTCTGTATGAATAATATAAGAATTATATGGCTGAGCATTTCACGAGTCGTAAAATAATCCCTAAGTGAGTCTCAGACGACTCTTGGCATGATTTTTGAAAGACTCGTTAGATAATCTCTACATACATCGTAAACGATTCCCTCTACGATTAATATAAGCGTCCTCCGCTGTGTTGTAGAAGTATCTCACAGAGGAATCAGCTTGTGTAACAGTTACTCCCGTGCGAGGAATCGTCTACAATTAAAAAATGAGCTCGTCGACGATCAAAAACACTCGTCATGAGATTCCCAGTAGACTCCCAGACGATTGAAAATGCTAGCTGGGTAGTATATAACAGGGATTTCCAAAAATTTTTTGGTTGTGTGAGTAGTGAGTACCAGAGAGTAAGAAAATTGAGAGAATGCATTCATTTACAGCCGAAATAAAATGTTAGTAATATATTATATAAGTTGTATAACACAAAGGTACAAAATTAAAAAATTTTTGTGTTGATAAAAAATTTGTAGAAATTCTTTACCAATTCAATGTCGCTGATTTTAAAACTGCACTTTTTTTTATTCGGAAGCTTTTTGACTCTAAATCAGTTTCATATAACTTATAAAACAATTGTAAAAAAATTAAAGATTTTTATGTTTTAAAAATTCATACAAAATAAATATTGCACGCAAATCACACGTTTAATAACATATTCCGTTCCTTCCTTAAATGTTGCATACCATATAAGGCATTGGATGTTACCAAAAGCGTTTTTGACCGCACAATATTTTTTAAGTGCCATCATAAAGTTTTTTCTGTTAACCTGAAACAAAAATATGTATTGAGGTACGTTCAGACTAATGAAATATTTGACGAAAATATTTGTTCTGATATTTGCTTCAAACTGTGTAAAACAAATATATATTTTGTTAAATGTTCAAACTAAGCTCAAACATTTGACAAATTTTGTTTGATGAAACAGTTGGCAAAAAGTGTTAAATAAAATAAATTAATTCATGTTTGCCATGCGTTCAGACTAAAATAAATATTTGCATCAAATAATTATTTAATGAAAGTGTTCAAAAATAATAATATATTTCACAAATAGTAAAAATGAGCGCAAAAGCTAATTTATTTTTGTTATTTTGTGGAGCAGCATCTTTCATAGTGTTAGAACAGGAGAATGTAAAATATAAAAAAAACTGGAAGACAATGGGTAACGGGAACATGGCTAAAATTTGCGAAAAATTGCAAACTTGGATATAAACCCTTAAATATATTTGAAGTCTCTAAATCAGTTAAAAAACAAAATGTCGGGAAAAAAAATTTTTGCAAAAATAGCGAAAATTCGCGAAAAATTTAGATATTTCAAACAAGCCATAAAATTTATTAAAAGTGCCTAAAACTAAAAGGAATGGCAAAAATTCGATAAAAATTGCTAAATTAGCGGAAATTCGCAAAAATTTGCTAAAGCGGCACGATACAAAGTCTAATAATTATAAAAAATCTTTAAAATTGTAAAGAATCCGAAAACTTACAGTAAAAATTGCTTCTATCTGGAACATGGCTAAAATTATTTGTCGTTGTTTGCTCTTTCAATTTTTTTGTAATATCAAATAAATGTTTGCTCAAAAATTACTAAAATATTTGATTTTTTGTGTTCCCACTATGTTCACATTGGACAAATATTTGTTTGCCGGCAAATACTTTTATTTGCTCAAAATCAGCTGTTATTTTATTTGATACTCAAAAATATTTTGTGTTCAGACTACGTTAATATTTGATGTTTGCTTTCAAATATTTCACCAGTCTGAACGTACCTTTAGTAGTGGTATACACAATTGTGCATAGAAATGGATTTCCCTGGTCTATTTTTTCAAAAATAAAATAAATTACATGAGAATTATAACGTGAAAAAGTTATTTTAGTAAAAAGTTAGGGGGTTCATAGTGGTAAGTAAAATAGAAAGGGTATTCACGTTGTTGGGTTACTCATACTTAAAACATCTGTGCATACATTTTAATTCTAGCTAATAGTATATCATAACTTTTTACAAAATTCCAAATGCGCACCTGAGTTTGCCTGCAAAAATGTATAGTCATTGTAACAGGTCAAAGTTACATTAAATAAATACCATAAATTAGTAAGGTTAACTCTTTGGACTCGGTCATATAATTGTAGCATAAAAAAGTAAGCAATTAAAATAGTGCTAAACAATAAAGTTTCATTAATACATCAATAAAACACATCTTCTTACCCAAAAATGTTACCTGCTGTCACATTTGCTTTTATATGTATAGGTTTACACATAAATTGTAGGAAAACAAGACTTTTTTAACTTGTTTTTTAAATATTTTTACTTACTTAAAAAAGTGTTTTCAAAGAAAAAAACCTACCGACGCGATTGGTACAGAAACAAAAATATTTTTACAAGCACAAAATACCAACAAATTCTTGTGGCAATTTTTTTTCTTAATAATTTCTGCATTTAGGTACGTCTTTTTACGAAAGAAAAATGGACCCTTTTACAGGCATCAAAGATTTTTTTTTCACAAACAAAACACATATCGTTAGCTTAAATGCAAAACAATGTAGATATTATTTGAAAATTTGAAAGTTTTGTTGATTTGGATTCACGTTGCATATGTATTTTTATATAATTTTAAGTTATTTACAAAATTATAAATGACGTATCATCAAATAAATATATAATTTTTTTTAACAGCATAATGTATAATCACACTCAATAAAAAAATTAGCAGAGGTTTTAATTCTTTTTATAAGAACACATTAATATTTTTAAACACCAAAACTGGGTAATCTGTTTTATAACGATTACCACGGTGTTAATGGAATTAGTGATCAGATAATAATTTATAATAATAATTTTTAGTATTGCATAAGAAAAAATAAAAAAGTGTTGTAAAATTATAAGAACCGAATCCATATACGTATGTAAAATAAAACCTATAATAAATGTGACTATCAGCTTCTTCCACATAGGACTGTTAGACATTTTGAAATTTTTTATCTGAAATATTAAAAATTGCTTTTAAATCTCAAATAATTACCATTTTACAAAGTTCTTTGATTTGCATTTAAACTTCTGAAATGTTACATTAAAGTCTTAAAATTTAAACTCGAAATAAAAATTGCACGCAAGGCATTGGATCCGTAACGGATCCGCATCTTCGTATTTTCTATCCGTAACGGAATCCGTTACTGATCCGTTACGGATCCGCAAGCGGGAGAAATTCCTCTCGAAAAAACGGATTCAAAAACGGATTTTATGTCCGTTTTTTGGATACGTTACGGACTCGTTACGGAAATCATATTGTGATCCGTTACGGACCCGTTTGTTTTCATAAAACGGATCCGTAGCGGAATCCGTTACGGATGAGTTTCGGATCCGCAAGCGGGAGAAATTCTTTAAAAAAAACGGATCCAAAAACGGATTTTATGTCCGTTTTTTGGATCCGTTACGGACTCGTTACGGACATCATATTAGGATCCGTTGCGGACCCGTGTATTTTAATAAAACGGAATCCACTGCGTGTTTTTAATAAAAAAGATTTAATATTGTGATGAATTTTTTGTTTTAATTTTTTTTATTATTATTATTAAATTCACAGTCATTTGATAGTAAAGTAAAAACAATTCAGTCAATTCATTTAAAATTAACATATAAAAGTAAAATACATTAAAAACAAAAAAAAACAATTCATAGAATATTAAAAAAAGTTTGTTTACAAAAAAATAAATTAATGGCCTAACCCACGATTTTGAAAGAAAACATAAGCGCACGAAAGCCTGTCACTCACTTTGTATTTGTTTTTGTATTTTTCAATTTACAAAATCAATTACAAAGTGAGTAACTGGGTTTCATTCGCTTATGTCCTTCATTCGACATCGTGGGTAAGGCTGATCATTTATTTTTGTTGTTTTTGAACTCGGTCATGTGCAAGGCGAATTCAACTACAGGTGGTGTCGAAACGCCATCTGATTTTGACAGTTCGAGCTACTTTGTTTTGATTTGTTAGTGTTTTGTTAGGAATGGTTGACATTTTGGACAGTAAACACTAACAATGCAATGGAAAAAACGCTGTGTTGTTTCTGTTGTTTTTGGATTGTTGTAGTATCGACACCACCTGTAGTTGAATTCGCCTTGGTCATGTGCGTAGTGGAAGAATTTTTTTCCAACTTCCTCCACTACCGAAATTGGTTCGTTCACAAACTTCCTTTGGAATGCACCTGAATCAAACAAAAATATTTTTTATATTTTAAACTATTTAAAAACTTATGACCTACCAGAACTGTAAAGGAATCATTAATTTTTAGATTAATTAGCATGAATGATTATGCATTGAATTGGGTAAATTTTTAAATTATTTTCACCAAAATAAAAAATTTAATGAAATTTAATTCGAATTAATTCAAATGAATTAGAAAATAGTTGCAATTAATTTTGGACAATTCATTTGAATTGCAATTTGTTTTGCCAAACTTATTTGAATTGGAAATGAATTGCAATTCAATTTTTTTCAAATTTATATGAATCGATAGAAATTGCATTAAATTCTTTATTTTGGTGAAAATAATTAAATAAAAATTAAGGTTATTCGTATTGAATTCAATTAAAACAGAATGATTCCTTTACAGCTCAGACACCGACCTCGAATAGCAGCAATTACAACTAAATTTTTGGCCGCTTTCTTGTTCTTGTTCCCCATCCAGGTCAGTTTTTGTGCTAACTCGTCCTGGAATATGGAATGGAGAGCCTTTCTTGAAAACCCTTGGGAGCTTTTAGCAGTCGTACTCATTATAAACGATACCTACATAAAAAATAGGTAAAGTTAAGCGTATGTGCAAATTTATGAGTACTAGGGCGACAGTTAAAAATCGATTTTGAATTTTTGGAACGCTAACTGCACAAAATTATAAGTTTGCAGATTTTACGGTAGTCACAGTTTGAGCATGATTCGAGTATGTAGGGCTTTGAACCCCTCAGCAGCACGGGGTAACATACACGAATCGTGCTCAAACTGTGACTACCGTAAAATCTGCAAACTTATCATTTTGTGCAGTTAGCGTTCCAAAAATTCAAAATCGATTTTTAACGGTCACCATAATAAATTCTAACCATTGACTGGAAACTCTCATCATCCGTTAGTCTTTGCTCCAACTCCATTAAACCATCCTCCGTCGAAAGGGGATGCTCAAAAAATGTTTGTGGGGCCACCGCCACATCTTCGAATCGTATTTTCCTCTTCACTTCATTACGAAGGGAAAACACTTCTGGCAACGTACTGGCAAGCTCCTTCCTTATTTGCTGGAGCTCATCATTGATACTATGTGCTTCGGCAACTGAAAGTTTTTTGAATTTATTTAAATAGTTATTTAAAAGTTTCGAAAAGGGGTAAAATGGTGTTGTTTGCCTAGCGGCCCGTAACAAAAAAACCAAATTAAAGTTGTTTTGTCGGGCGTTTTGTTTAAAATAATTTTGTATTTTTGTCGCGAAAAAAGTATTTGAACAAAAACGCTCGATTTTACAAATGTTTTACTCTGGATTATAATATCTGTTGAGTGATGCTAATTTGAACGCGATTCGAGAGTGGCCCATAAACTTGACTTAAGCCAAACAAATTGTCTGTCTTGGCGTTCTTTCTTTTTACTCTAATTTTGGGTTTTTTTTTGTCACGGGCCGCTAGGCAAACATTTTTGCCTCATAAACTTACCTTGGTTTTGGCTTGATTCCGGACTGGAGGAGTCTCTCAATATCACTCTCTTTTTCATTTTCGTTGTCTTCACTTTTATTTATTTATTTATTGTTAATTTATTTCTTGTTTTATTTTATTTATTGTTAATTTATTTCTTGTTTTATTTTCAACATTTGACATTTGGCTTTTAATGCTTTTCTCCTATTAAAAAAAAATTAATTTCAATGGAGTTGTGGTAGATAACTTAGAAAAAAAAAAGTTATTACAAATTAATTTTGCTGGGTCCACACAAGGACCTTTTCATAAAAAAAAACTCAATTATTAAAAACTGATTTTGCTGGGTCCACACAATGACCTTTTCTTAAAAAAAACTCAATTAGCGATTACACTGTCAAATCGCGATTACACTGATTCCGTTTCTAACTTTTTTACGGATCCGTAACGAGTCATTGCACTGATTCCGTTTTTAACTTTTTTACGGATCCGAAACGGGTCAGAAACGGATCAGTCAAATCGCGATTACACTGATTCCGTTTCTAACTTTTTTACGGATCCGGAACGGGTCCGTAACGGATCCGCATCCGTTTTTGTGCACATTGGGAAGAAATGGAAACCCCTGGTATATAACTAGTATGCCGACTGGTGAGAACGTTCTCTTTTTTTTATAACTCTCATCACACATATAGGTTCTGTGTGAATTCAACACACTTAAGAACAACAAAAACAAAACAAAATTTGAAATTTTTTAATTTAAAATTTTTCACAATATAACACTTCATGTTTAATTTTATGACTTAAACACATAATTAATAATTTTTTTCAATACATTTTGCTAATTTGCTTTTACAAAATGTTTTTATTTTTCACAAACTAAAAATTTTTAAATAAATTTTTTTGACACTAAATTTTTTCTGTTGTTAATATTACACAGTACAACATTTTTCAGTTAATTGATTGCCAACTCAATTCTGTGAACTGTATGTGAAATTAGACCCAAAAAGAAGAATTTCTGCATCATTCGTTTTGTCTTCTTACCTGCGATTTGAAGTTAGTACTATCGTATAGGGGAATTTATCACGTTTTAGGCCCTGTTGTCTGACATAGCTCGACAACCACTAGCCCAATTTAGTTGAAATAAATTTTAAAAAATTAAGAATTACAATTCCCTTAATCTGTTCATATATTGTTTTCCTATACAAGTAACACTTTCGAAGTTAAAAATGAATGTATGAAGGGAAAAAATTATTTTTTGCCTAAAAATTTAAATTTTTTTTTTAAAAATACATAAAAAATGCAAAATGGAAAAAAGTTTCAAGTCTAGTTATTTTTTCGCAAAGTCACATAACCTATGAGCAAAATGAGACAAAGATCATAAAAATCGATGCACGCGTTTCGCTTTTATTCGCAATTGAGTAAATGTATGAATTTCAAAAATATGCTCGAGATATGCACAACATTATTTGGAGAAAACATTGACACATTTTTCATGATTCTGAGAATTAAAAAAAAAGGAATAAACAAAAGGTTATTTGATTTTTATGATTGCGGTAATAAATGTACGTGGACAATTAAACGGAAAGTGGACCTTTTTATTATTTGGGTTTTTCCGGTGGCTACCTTAATGATTTTTTTACAGAAATTGCACCCAAATTTAAGGGTGGTCATTATTTGGAAAGTTTTGCACAGTTTGAAACGTACAAGTGCTGAATCAGGTATATAGCCAGCCGCCCTTAAAATATGCGCCCATTTATAAGTACCTGGCAGTAAAATATTCAAAAATACGTAGTATTTATAGGTGTGCATTGATCGATTTTTGGCATTCAGCCAGTGCCGACGAACGCGAACAGTAAAAGTGATTTTTCTCCAGTTTTTAAAAGTGAATAACAACAAAACATAAAATATATCAGTATGGAAAACAACAAGTGTCCATATTTGGATGAATATTGTTACGTTTGTGGTCATATCGTCCGAAAAATACAGAAAAAAGATCGAAAAAATTTGTTTACTGAGCAATTCAAAACCGCGTATTGTAATTATTTCGATGAAGCAGATTTAAGTGGTGCAAATTTTACGCCGAACACAGTGTGCAACAGTTGTTATACTACCCTTCTAAAATGGATTCACGGAAAAAGTAGAAAGTTATCTTTTATGAAGCCAGTAATTTGGGTGGAAGACACAACTGGACATGATGAATCCAGGTGCTATGCATGCATAAATTTTCGTCCTGGATTAAACAGACAACAATTGAAAACAAAAGTATACACTGCTGCATTTACTGCCACACTTCCAGTGCAACGCCCTGCTGATACCGATGCACCTAAACCTCCGAGTGCGGATACTGTGTCCCTGCTAGCCGAAACCGTTTTCACCAATCCGACCGATTTGGATGATGCTGATTGGATACCCGATATTGAAAATAGTGCACCACAACCGCTACCACAAATCGAAATGGATTACATTGTGGCCAAGCTGGGACTATCACAACACGACTCCGAATGGCTGACATCATTTTTGAAGAGAAGAAAACTCACACAGCAAAATGTCAGCGCAACATCATACCGACAACGCCAAGCTGACTCAGACCATGAATATGAACAACCTACGAAGAAAACAAGATCATCAGAACCACAAGCGTCAACTTCTACAAGGATGGATATTGCCAATAATTGAAAAAATGTTCTAAATTTTGTTTTTATGCATATTATAATTGCGTATTAATTGCATATTATTTTATTTTCATTAAGTTTTTATAAATAAAGTTTTTTTTTGCATGATAATTTTTTAATTTATATTTTTATTTTAAGGGTGGTGGCTATAACTGATTTTTGAAATTCATACCTTTACTCAATTGCGATTAAAAGCGAAACGCGTGCATCGATTTTTATGATCTTTGTCTCATTTTGCTCATAGGTTATGTGACTTTGCGAAAAAATAACTAGACTTGAAACTTTTTTCCATTTTGGATTTTTTATGTATTTTAAAAAAAAAAATTTAAATTTTTAGGCAAAAAATAAGTTTTTCCCTTCATACATTCATTTTTAACTTCGAAAGTGTTACTTGTATAGGAAAACAATATATGAACAGATTAAGGGAATTGTAATTCTTAATTTTTTAAAATTTATTTCAACTAAATTGGGCTAGTGGTTGTCGAGCTATGTCAAACAACAGGGCCTAAAACGTGATAAATTCCCCTATACGATAGTACTAACTTCAAATCGATACTAACTTCAAATCGCAGGTGAGAAGACAAAACGAATGATGCAGAAATTCTTCTTTTTGGGTATAATTTCACATACAGTTCACAGAATTGAGTTGGCAAATCATGTGTTGTACTGTGTTATTAAAGCCAGCAGAGTAGCATTTTGTGGTATAAAAATAATATTTGAAATCATTAATTATTTATATATTATCCGATATTGCAGAATAAAAATTTAGCAAACATGGCTTTTAAAAGTTTATAAATGCAGCCAGCATTCAATAAATTGAAAATTTATTGAACTAAGAAAATTTTATTTTGGAAAAAAAAATTGTTGCCACTTTCTATACGATTTTATGCAATTATGTTTAGTGGTGGAAATAGTTTTATACACCAATACATTTGAAAAAAATCTTACTAATACAAACATAAAAATGTACCACTGACAGTTGAGTTATGTACCTGCCAAAAAGTCGGCATACTACTTGTATACTATGATATAACACTTTTTGTTTAATTTTATGACACAAACACATAATTAATATTATTAAAGCCAGCAGAACATCATAAAATAAATCTGGCGTTTTGCTATTCGTGCGATTATCAGAACATGGCCGATATTTTCGCATTATGAATCGAAAAATTGTTTGTATTGTTCTGTGCTTACCCTTACCCGGGTATGCCGGTTGTATGGTTAATGTTTTATTCTCATAAACGGTTTGTAGATTTTTCCACGAAGTTTTTTTTTTAAATTGTTTTATCATTTTTCTTAAGTCTTTGCGAAAAGGTTTCCTGATGATCTGGACTAAGCAACCAGTGAAATGCGCATAGGAACTAGCTTATCCTCCAACCAGTGTTTCAAACACTTGATAACTAAATATGGCTCAATTTACTTTAAAAAAAATTGCTTAAAAATGGCTAAAAAAAAATTATATAAAAACGGATTTAAATTCAATAACAAAACAATAATAGTTCATTGAAAAATGTTTACAATGAAATTGTAAATTGAAATGAATTTTTTACATAAAAATAAACGTAATTTAAATTTTTTAGCATTTCAAAAATTAAATCATCGATAAATTCGATGTCGTTATTGTTCATCTCATAGGAATCACTTGTGCCTTTTACATAGTTTTAAATAATTTGAAGGTAAATCATAATCATGACAACATTTACCCAAACTTTTGAGTCCAATTCTGCAATAAAAAATAAATAAAAATAAAATTTTTTTATTGTTATGGTAAACATATTTCCCTAATTGATAAAATCGAATTAGCGGTTGCTTAACGTAACCTATTTCTCAAATTACTTTTACCGATGTTTACTTGCCTAAATATCCTCTCTACTTCAGCATTATACCATGGAACAGAGAGCAGCTTTATAGTAAATTCGGGAGTTTCTAAAAGTTTTTTTACATATATCGACCAGAAAGAAGCAGTGTTGATGAATACTGTTTATTTAATTTGAAAAATGTTTCATTATCATCGTTTATAACGATTTTCAACATCTATAAAAGTCGTGATTTAAATTAAATGCCTTGTAATTGTTAAAAATGTTTATTTTACTTTTATCAATCTTATAAATTTTTATAAGAAAATTCAAATTATTATTTGAAAGGAAGACGGCAATCTGTCATTTTGCTTTGTTTATGTTTACTTTCTTGAGAAAATTTATTGTGCTTTAAAAAATAATCATTTTTGTGCGGTTTTTAAATGAAAATTGTGTTTAAAAGTTAAAATAATTGCAAAAAATAAATCGTACTTGGGTTTTATATGTGCGTCTTTAGTTGTGCTAATGTATTTTCTTTTATACCTATAATAAATAAAAACAAAAATAATTTTGTCTGTGAACACGTTGTGCGTACGTTTTAAAAATCTGTTAATGTTTGATATGCACTTGTACGCCTGTTTCTTTAAACCTCCAAAGGACTTGCAGTGAAGAAAAAGTGGAAAAATAATTGGTTTTAATTCATGTAACATTAAAATTTTAATTATGAATTTATTAGTATTTTTTTTCATAATATTTTTGTTTTATTTGTTGCAGATCAGCGTTGCCATTGAAAATTTTCTATTTGACCAAACTTTTTTACCAAAATTCTTCGGAACCGAACAATTTTATTAGCTTATAAATATTTAAAAATAAATATGTCGTGCCTGTTCAACAATAGTGTATTAACACAAAATTTACATTTTTTCACTATTTGGAAAAAATCAACATGCAATCTTAATATCTACTCGCTGTAAAAATATATGAAGTGGCTATTTTGTCTACTTTTCGGTAATGAAACCGTAGTTGATATGCCTTTAATGTAAAATTAAAAATTGTTTTGCTTCTACTAAAAATTTTTAGTTAATACAGTATTGTTGAACAAGTGCGAAATGTAATAACAGAAATAAAACTGTAACTTAAACAAACACTTTTAAAGGAGTCGATATCTGTAATATTTTAATGTATTTACGTTTAAAGAAAAGTCTTGATTTTGCTTGTTTAAGAAGATCAATACAAAATTTCAATAAATGTATCTTTTTAAACTTCTAAATCGTCGTGTGAATTAGAATTTTTCATATAAGTACATCTTACATATAATAATATTACTCACAATAAGGCCTTAAATTTGAATGCAAATATGGCCTGTTTCACAAACTTGCTGTCTTTTTCGTTAAATCACAAACTTTACAAAAATATTTTAATATCTTATTTATTTTGAATTTTCCCCTAATACTAACATATCACAAATTTATATTACAAAGTATGCTAAACGTTCAATATTTATCATGTTATCGGCGATCAGGATCATGGATCACATAAAATTAGGCTATTCTGCAATATGGATCGCGATCCATCAATACTGCATTACGTCCAAAAAAATCGCTGCACTGGATTGAATTCATATACATATGTGTATATTAAACATGTAACAGTTCCCCGTAAGGTTTGGTCGCAAAAGACAAACCATGGCAACGTTGTTGTACATAATTTTTGACAGCATTGGGTTCTTTACACAAACAAATTTGCCTGTTTTTGTTGTATTGTTGTACAACAACACGTAGTGCTGCCACCTTGTAGTAATTTCACCATGATTCGAAAAATAAAAAATGTTGAATATTTTTCTTTATATTTAAGTTGAAAATTTTCAGTAGGCATGAAAAAAATTTCACATTAAATAAAGAAATTTAAAAAAATAACGTAGAAAAAGTTTGATGAAAAAAAAAGTTTTGAAAAAGAAAATCCACAGAAAAAAATACAAAATAAATTTAAAAACCCGAAAAACGCGTAAGTTTACTTCTGTAAATAACGTTTTAAACAAGAAAATATATATACATATATAAAAAAAATAGAAAATAATTAAAAAAAAAACTGAAAGAGCGTAAGTGTTCCTTGTGCAAGAACGTTTTGAAAAAGGAAGTGGCACTTTGTTCAGCATGCCCAAAGACATTGACCGGCGAGTATTATACGCACGGAAAATAAAATGTTAATTTTGCCGAACGCGGAGCCTGTCGTACAAGAGCAAAAAGAGTATGTTATTATATGCATGTTAATATACGATAACACTTATACAAGTTTCCAAAAAAAGCTCTTCATCAAATGAACATAGCTACTGCCTCGTACCAGAACACACTTTGGTTCAAACAAATTACGAGAGTATTTTAAAAAATTGGTAAGTATGGACATACATATGTAGCTACATATGTATAAATCCTTCTGCAACATCTTTAATTTCTAAATTACTAAATAGGATTTCTTAAGTCAAAACACCATTTCTCACTACCAACTCTTGTCGGAGCCCTTTTTTGACAGTTCTTTGTCTTGGGAAGGATGTTCTGCAAGAGAAATGCCAGTCGGAGAAGTTTCTACAGTGACTGAAAATTCTATATATAAGGAACAAGAGACCCAAACTATGTAAGTGTAAAAAAAAATAATTGTTAACTATGTAGTGACATAATTTAAGTGGTTTTATAACAAAAAATTTTTAGTCAATCAAGTTCTTGCATTGACCGACAAAAGTATTTAGATAGAATCCGCGAGCTTGAGTTGGAAAATAAAGATCTTAAGCTTCAACTTCAGCAAGCAAATGTGGCACCTGATGGAGTGCGCAAAATTTTTACAGAAGGCCAAATGCGCAAATTGATGTCTACGAGTAATATAAGGTGGAAATAGAGAGACATATCCAGCGCCATATGTCTACATGCTGCGAGACCGAGAGCGTACAACCATTTGTATATGAAAGCATTTTCGTTACCTAATAAGTCAACTCTTTATCGTTGGTGCGCAAAAATTCCAATGAATGAAGGAAGGAGTGTTGAAAAATTCGATAGAGTTTATGCGACAACAACCAACAACCTTAATGATGAAACAGAACTGGGGCTGAACGATGTTTTCCATACAGTTTGACATAAAATTATGCCAGAGAATGCGGTCGAGAAATAAAATCAATTTTATTTTGAAAACGTTTTTTCTCATGCTCTCACATAGAGACAACAATGCTACCATACTTTCGTTCAATTTCATACATTTTGTTAACAAAAAAAAAAAAAAAAGAACAAAAGAAAAAGAAAAAGAAAGAAACGAGTGAACATTTGCAGTTACGGTCGACGTTTTAATTATGGGCTTAAGAATTTTTGCATGAAGTTTAAGACTCAATTCTGTTTCATCATTTAGTTAACCATGTGGTAAAAAGCCCCAAAAAATATGTACAATTTGTAATGGCTCGCGGTCTTCGTAGCTCATGGAAACAGTCTGTATTCTACAGCTTTGACTGTCAAATGACTTAAGAACTCGTGACATAATTCGTAAATTTAACAGCGCGGGATTTCTGGTGGTGGCTTTGGTATGCGATTTGGTTTCAACAAATCGTAAGTTGTACAAAGAATTAAAAGTTAAACCAGGTAATTAAAAAGTATTTTTGCAATATGTGACTAACACTGTGGTTAATTTAGATTAAGCTTTTTTTTACACTGGATAAGTTAAGTGTATCCAGCTCTGAGTATGATCACTAATTTAAGGAAAAAAAAATACCACCCTACAACGTACAAAAAGAATACCACCCTGCAATAAAAGTAGTTTGTAGACTTAGCGTGGGTATAAAGAATTTAAAAAAAAATTTGATGTCACTAGGTGTCGAGTTGATTGATAAAGGCGGATAGAGTTATTTTTTGTTGAATACATGAAGAGTAAAGACGTAAGCAAAATAAAAACGGCCAGAAATAATGGAATAGTATTCATTTAAAACAGTTTGGAAAAAAAGGAAAGTGTTTCCTAGTAAAATAAAAAAAAAAGTTTAACTATAAATATATACAAACTCGAATTATAAATATTTTAATGTGAGCTGTTTAAATCCCTAAAAAGAAAAAGAAAAAAGTTAAAAAGTAAAAAAAGAAAAGAAATGATAATACCCTCCCACATTGCGTCGGTGGCCGTGTAAAAGTATTTGTTAAAAAGAAAAAAAAAACCAACATTGCAGCAGAGGAAAGTTTTATAGAGTATTAGGCTGATCATATAAATGCTTCAGACTGTTTTATTGTAATAAAGCATGACCTTACTAGCACGACTAGGTCTGGCACCTCCAGGATGACGAGCACAAAATGCAGCCGCAAATGTGAATGCTAGTTTAGAACAGTTGCGTTTGCTACTGCAGCCACAGCGAGAAATCTCCAAGAGACAAAAAACATCAACAACTGTCACCATCACGTCAACCAGTAATTGATGAAACAAAAAAGTTAAAAGAAGAATGTCTTAATAACGAACCGCAAAGCTTGATTAAACGACAGCCAACAACCACCGGTAACGGCATCAACCAACTACGAAGACATCTCTAACTAAAAAAACAACATAATTATTCCAACATTGGCAACGACACTGCATTTGCTCATTGGAACCATCAACTTAGGCAACACCCTATTTTAGATTCAACAGGTAACTTTTTTTGTTGGACAAAGGAAACCCTTTAATTTTGGGGCTCCCGTCGAGCAGTAAAATTTTCTTGGAATCAAATTCCTGTTGGTTATGTTCAACTGACCAATAAAACACTTTAAATTAATTCTTTTCGCTTAAATTTGTCAATATTTTCGTTAACCCGAAATAGTATAAACTAAATTCCTTTTTGGTTGTCAAAATTACAGTTTTAACCCTTATCGGGCCTATTAATAGCCATAATCTGTATGCCTATTTCAATAACCATAATTGCCATGAAACATAGCCACAAATGCTAGTGCAGTGGTACTTTTATAACCAAAATTAAATTCCATCGGGATAACCATTGTTCATAACCTAAGGAAACAGGCTGGCTGCATAGTTAAAACTTACCTACTTAGAATCTATTTTAAAATGCCTTAGTCTTAACCTACTATACTTAATTAATATTAGAAATTTGTAGTGTCTTAAGGACCTTAAAAAAAACAAGAAAAAAAAGAAGAGAAAAAATTAAATCCTTTAACTTAATTTGACTTCATCAGGAAGTCTATTTAGTAGTTTATAAAATTGACAACAATAAATGAAAAAAATGGTTAAATAAATTATTAAATAACGAGTCAAATATTTAACAACTAACTGAATGTATAACCTAATATATACAAAAAAAAAAAAAAAATTAACCTAATGTATGACTGAAACTAGCCTAGTGTATAACTTATACTAACCGAATGTATAACTTAGACTAACTTAAGGAATAATTAGAACATACTTAAAGTACAACTTATAGTATAGCTAAAACCTACTAAATGAACATATAAATAAAAGATTTAAATAAGTGATTACTTTGAATAGTCAAAAAAGCAAAGGAATCCAGATCAAATATTTGAATGGATATCTAAGTTAAATATTTAGATCCAAACAAACAAATAAATAAAATATTTAAATGAAGATTAAAGTTAAATATTTAAATCACAAAAAAAAAGGAAAATAAATTCAATATTTTAAATGAAGAATTTAGTTGAATAGTTAAATCAATATCTAAGATCCAATAGTTGAATAGAAATCTAAGGTAAATATTTAAAAAAAAAAAAATAATAAATAAATTAAATATTTAAATGAAGAATTAAGTTAAATATTTGAATCAATATCTAAATCAAACATTTGAATAGATATCGAAGTTAAACATTTAAGTCACAAAAAAGAATATAAATTTAATATTTAACTGAAGAATATAATTAAATATTTAAATCAAGAAATTAAATTAAATATTTAAATGAGGATTGGAATTTAAATGTTTAAATCAAGAAAAAAAAAATAAATTAAATCCATAAGTGAAAGATTAAGTTAAATGCTTAAATCAAAAAAAAAATTAAATTAAAAATTTAAATGAAGATTTAAATTAAATATTTAAATCAAGAAAATAATTTCAATATTTAAACCAAGAAAATAATTTAAATATTTAAATGAAGATTTAAGTTAAATATTTAAATGAAGATTTAAGTTAAATATTGAAATGAAGATTAAAGTTAAATATTTAAATCAAAAAAAAAAAAAAAAAAAAAAAAGGAAAATAAATTAAAGAATTTAGTTGAGTAGTTAAATCAATATCTGGATCAAATATTTGAATATACATCTAAGTTAACTATTTAAGCTGAAAAAAAAATAAATTAATAAATTCCATTAAATATTTGAACAAATACCCGGATCAAATATTTAAGTAAAGAACTGGTTTAAATATCGGAATAAATATCGAATTTGAATAATTGACTCGATTTCAAGATTAATCATGTGAATGAACATCTAATTAAATATTTGAATACAGAACTGAACCACCTCGTGGAATAAATAACCCAATTAAGCATTTTGAATAAATATCCGAATTAAATATATGAGTAAGAAAACGTATTTACGGAAAAAAACATAGAAAAATAAATTTAACCATACCCTTTAAACAGTTGTCGGTTGCAAATATCTCCCATACCACCGCATCAAATTTAATGAATGATATCTCATTTTAAAGCTTATTTCTAACACTAATGACGAAAAATAATTAGAAATTGAAAAATTAATATTTTCATTGATAAAAATTATATTTTATATAGAACTGCATGATAATACTGTTGTCATTATGATTATATGTTTTTGTTCAAGTGTGGTAATACAGGGTCGCTTAATAGTAATGCAGTTCTAATAGAACTGCATGATAATACTGTTGTCATTATGATTATATGTTTTTGTTCGAGTGTGGTAATACAGGGTCGCTTAATAGTAATGCAGTTCTACATAATATAGTATGTATTAAAATCCATTCTGGCAATAATGCCGTTTATTACTAAGTCAGTTATATATAATTGCGTACGTTTAAAGATATTTTTGTTTGTATTAAGGATTCGTACGGGCAAAAAGTTAACGATGATCATGTCATTACCTCTAACATTGTATTCAAAGAAGTATTATAAAAGCATTTAAACATATGTATGTATGTAAATATGTATGATATATATTATGATTTCTAATATTTTTATACTTTTAACAAAATGTATTGAAGTTACTAAAATTTCTATTAATTATTTTAATTTTATGTTACAAAAATGACAACTAACGGTGCGAAATATTCGGGTCATCTAGTGTATATATAAATTGAGTTGAAATATGTGTTAAGGAATTTATTGTTGGTTGAAGTGAAGCTAAAGCGAGATGGAAGTGTGGTAAGTAACGATTAGGGACATTACTTAGGCTTTTATTTTCAGGCAAAAAGTAATATCACGGTTGACATTAACGTGTCATATGGGATGGGCAGCCTGACCGGGACTATAACATCTTGTCCCGAGGATTCGAGTCCTGCCATACGATCGCTGTGTGAAAGTTTCGGTCATCGAAATGTCAGTCCGTTCGTTTTAGGTCTTTACCTTTTTATTGTTAGGTATCTAGTATGACGTTGCTCGTTTTTATTGCTTCATTTTTTTCACTTTTTTTTTATCTCGGCGCGAAATCGTGTAATGATTGTATAATCCAATGTCCATCGCGAAGCAAAGGGTTTTGGAAAAAATTTTAAAGTTTCGTTTTTCCCCCAATCAAACAATTAATTACATCATTACAAATATACATAAATAAACATTAAGAACACACAACTTCTAAAAATACACAACGTTTTTCAACAAGGAATTCAACGCTACCAGATTTATTTTTAAGACGGTTGGTCCTTTTTACCTAACGTTTACATTTGCCAGTACTGGCAAGACAGTAAGAAAATACATATTAGTTGCCAAAAACACTACTTGCTGTCTTCGTGACGTAGGCGTCCAGACAGTAAAAACCAAAGCATAATTTATTTATTTTCTTTTAATTGTTGATTTTTTTTTTTACTTTTGCGAACAAAACTTCAAATTACTGTCAGCAAATGTCAAATTACTGTCCATTTTACTGTCTGCAAAATTTGCAAGACAGTAGGCAAGACAGTTAGAAAACTGTACATGTATTAGTGAAAAAGTTTGCATATATTGCAACTGTCTTGGCAGTACTGGCAAATGTAAACACCGTGTTAAATGCAATTTTTCATATTGTGATACTATTAACGGTTGCGGGAAATAGAATTAGTTTTTAATTTAGTAATAATAAAGTTTTAATTTGATAACACTGTGCATGAAATTTACACTTTTTTTCGTGACAAGCTGGGCACCTGGCGTTTTAACATAATTCGGGTACGCTGAATCCAGTGGTGCCCGCGGTTTTTTAAGATTGGCTCTGGTTTTCGAGATATACCGTTATTTCCAAAATGGAGGAGGTTGCACAACATATGCTCGCGTAACTCAAAAACCCTTTAGCTAATTGAAAAAAAAAACCGAAACTCCGCAATAAAATTTCCTTTAAGAAAAGTAAAACTTCTTTTTAATATCCGTAGTCGTTTTAGAAACATTATTTTTTTTTGGAAAAAAAATAAGTTATTTTTAAAAATTTGAAATTTTTGTTTTTTTAAAAATTCATAAAAAATTAAAAAATGTAGCTAGGTTTCTAATTTGCAGACATATAAAAAACGAAGTCGCAAACAAAACAAGCCTTAAATGATTAAAATCTGTTAGCAACTTTTGATTTTATTCACAAAAGTCGGCAAATTTTAATTAATTTAAGAATTTCATAAAACGCCCCCCTAAGGGATGATGATAAACGGAAAGTATAATTTGAGAAAATGTTAAGACAAAAAAAATAATGGAGGTCATTCATACATTTTATCCCCCTAGGGGCGACTCCTGGGCATTTATAGTACTTTTTCTCCAATATATTTCTAGTCTGCATTGAACATTTTGTATGGAAGCCCCCTTAAGGAATGGAGATAGCGGGTGGGTATGTTAGAAATAAATGATTGAGATGAAAAATAAAGTGAGGTTGGTCATACATTTGACTTATCTAGGGGCATCCTAGGTACTGCAGGGGCCAAATTTAAGAATTTCATTAAACGGCCATATTTGTATGGGAGCCCCCCTTAGGGGTGGAGATATATGGCAACTATGTTTTAAGAAAATGTTAAGAAAAAAAAAACATTGGAGGTCGGTCATACATTTTATCCCCCTAGGAGTGAATCCTAGGCCTTAGAAACAAATGATGGGAATGAAAAATAAAGTTGCGTTTGTCATACATTTGGCCCGTCTAGGGGCATCTCAGGCGCTGCAGGTATAAGTGATTAAAGTCTGTCTACAACTTTTGATTTTTTCAGAAAAGATGAAATTTTTTATTTTTTATAATAACCAAACTTAAAAATTTTAAAACATTTATTTTTGTTGTTAATTAGTTAAAGTTAAAGTTTTTATTTAGAAATTTTTTCTTCTTCCTCCTGCAGATTCCAACAAATATCCCCTAATAGCGAATTAAGTTGTTTGCCGCTATACATACCAGTGTTCGAGCCTGGCTGTTACTTAGTGAAATCTCTCGCCATGTTCATCAGACTCGGCTGGTGATTGTTTATTAAATTTTTCGGCATGGTAATGCAAAAAATGTATTTTCAATGACATTCTAACGTTTAAGTTTTTAAATGCGGTTAGCATATTTTTGATTAAAATTCGACAGTTTTCAGGAGGATGATTTCCTAATACATTTTCTATTACTGGTTTCACACAATTCCAGGCCAATAGCTCGATATAATTCAATGCAACCTCAAATTGATGGTCCTTCATAAGACGACGAATGTCCGGTCCATTAAGAATTCCTGTAAAATAAAAACATTATAATAGGAAATATAAATCTTATTTAATATAGTTAGAGTTCATACCTTCTTTTACTTTCATGCCGCTTAATCGTGGAAAAAATCGGCGCAATTTGGTAAAAGCAACACCATCTGGGCTCAATGCTTTTATTAAATTTTTTACAATACCCAGTTTGATGTGGAGTGGAGGAAGCAAAATCTTTTCCATCGGTGTAATTCAATAACATTATTTCTATGCAATCTGCTTTCCTCACGTAAAGCCCAATCCCGTGTATTGTACTGGCCGAAACGCGTATTCCATAAGCACATGAAGCACATATTTTTAGTATAGATTGCATGACTCTTAAAAGAGCTACCACTTTTAAATCTGCGCATATTTTCCACTTGTGGTCTTCATATTTAAATAACTGTATTATTTTTTTCATTGATGCGTATGTCTCTTTAGTATTTGTGCTTAGTGCTATGGGAATAGGACTTTTTAAATTAGTGACATGTGGCAAAACTGCTTTTAAGCTACTTTTGGAATAATCAATGAATAAGCGCCATGTCAGTACAATACGCGATAGAATTATTCTCAATAGATTTAAAAAAAGTCGTTAATCGTCTATGGCGACTGATAGCCCCGTATATTTGTACACCTGGTTCTAAAATATTAGCTCTTTTTAACTCTTTTGTCAAGAGAATGCTCTGTGTTTGAGATAATTTTAGACGCCGTACCTAGTGGTATATAATGTATGACCGACCTCAATTAATTTTTTATCCTTAACATTTTCTCGAGACATACTTGCCCCATATCTCCACTTCTTAGGGGGGCTCCCATACAAATATTGCGTTTTATGAAATTCTTAAATTAATTAAAATTTGTCGACTTTTGTGAATAAAATCAAAAGTTGCTAACAGATTTTAATCATTTATGGCTTGTTTTGTTTCCAACTTCGTTTTTTATATGTCTGCAAAAAATTAGAAGCCTAGCTGCATAAAACGACTACGGATATTAGAAAGAAGTTTTACTTTTCTTAAAGGAATTTCGGTTTTTTAAGTTTTTTCAATAAGCTAAAGCGTTTTTGAGTTACGCAAACTTATGTTGTGCAACCTCCTCCATTTTCGAAATAACGGTATATTTCGAAAACCAGAGCCAATCTTAAAAAACCGCGGGCACCACTGGATTCAGCGTACCCGAATTATGTTAAAACGCCATGTGCCCGGCTTGTCTGTTTTTTCAACTAGCATAGTGTAATTAATTTTTAATTTTTCCCCTATTTGTATGCAATTTTTAATATTCAGGTAATTATAATCGCTGCGGGTTAGACTAAATTTTGAATTTAGTAATAATTAATTTTCAATTTGATAATTAATTTTTAATTAAAAAATTAATTTTATTTTATTTATTTAAGGTTCGGGATTAAGTTATTACACAACAATAAAAATACTAATTATCAATACACATTTCATAACTTGTTTTTATAAATTCGTTTAGATGAGCCTTGGCTTCCAAGTCCTGTTAATGCAAATGAGAAAGTTTTCTGCTTTTCGGATGCACGACATTTGCTAAAACTTTTGCGAAATCACTTTATTGACAATGGCTTAGTTGTTAATGGGCAATACATCAAAATCGGATGTTTCCATTACATTCAAATTGAGCGAAGAACATCTCTCCGTTAAAGGTGCAGGTAAATATACATAGCTTTTGAATTAATCTATGGGCCAACCAACAACTTTTTTAGGAAGACAAAAAGTTAAACTGGTTGCACAACTCTTTTCGCATACAATGGCTAATGCGATAAGAAGATGTTAATCTCTAGGTATGGAATTGTGCAGCACAATTGAGACAGTTTGATGTGCATAATTCCATATTAAGCAATTTCAAATACCCCGGCAAGGTAATTGTTTCCAAGTAAAACTTTTTGATTTGAAAATCAATTTCTGTCTTAGGAACCGTATGGAATATCGCTGAAGTCCCAAAACGATATTTTAAATAAAATTACAGATATATATAGCAAACCGATGACTCCCGAAAAAAAAAAACGTTGGAGTATTTTAAAAAAAGGGATTATCATGTCCAACAAGGCCTTGATAATGCTCCACAGATATGTAGAAAGGTACAATATGACGTATTTGGTGACGAATCGGTTGAACCAAGTCGTGGTGGAGCACTTCTTCGGAACTATTAGAAGCAAAGGTGGTATAAATGACCACCCATCAACAAGAGATTTCAAATATCGGCTTCGGAAGTACATATTAGGTAGCTTATTCTAAATTTTATTTGATTTCCTAATTATATAAATGGCTTCTTTTTATAGCAAGAAATACAGAACATATTAATGCCACCGGAAATTGACACCACTGACTGGATCAACGCATCCACCCCAAGCATAATGTCAGGAGTAGAAGAGAAAGAAAATGTCATTATTGAAGAAATGGAAGAACTGCCAGGGGAAGCGAATGAACTGCTGGAGGAAGTGGAACGTGGCGACTTAGAATCAAATTTTCCAGACATTGACATTCTTCAAGAGGATGCTTTAGAGTATGTTTCGGGCTATATCATTAAAAAGCTAAATCTTCAGCAATATGAAAGTCTTGAGTATTCATTTACTTGGGTCGACCAAGTGTCTAAAGTTCCGTTAAGAAAACCGAATCAAAGCTTCCTCGAAAAAATTAAAATAATAGAAGCAATATTCCATAAGAAGAATGGAACAGAAATATCGCACTGCCAACATCTTAAGCGTGACATTTGTCATGCTACCAGAAAACGTAAAGCAACTAAAGCAAATGTAGAATTTATTTTCGTATAAAACATCTTGGAACCACATTAAAACTTCGTTATTAAAGTTGACTTTGGTTCTCAAAACTTCGCAAAATTGTATATAAAATTGTTTTGCATTTTCTTTCATTTCTTTAACAATATCAATATTGATATTATTTGTAGAGAAACATATATAAATCCACTTCTATTCCGCAATAAATTTCTTCGAGCATCTTCTGATTGCATTTCTAAATTATCCATGTTAATAATTTTAAAGAAGAAAAGAATGATTTTTCAATCCTTATTAAAGAAATAATAATTAAAAGAAATAAATGCAATAAAACGGACTCAATAATTTGTTCGCTATACTAAAAAAGGGGGAACTATGACAAAATTTTAAATTGTACCAAATGAGTCACGGTAGTACCACGGTACTTTAGAAGGTTAAAATGTACCAAAAAAAGTACAATTGTACCAACTTTAACATCCCTGAATGGTAGTATTTGGTTTTTTTTTTTGTTATAATTTTTTTAATTACCCGTCATTAGAGAAGATAATGGAATCGTGGTATAATACGTTTTTGTTCAGTCTCCTGCAAAATTTTTTTAAACTCAATCATAGCCCGGCCAATAACAACACGGAGCCATAGTATAGAACTAGTATGCCAACTCGAGAGAGTGTTCTCAATTTTTTAGTTCACCCCTCACACATAAGAACAACAAAAACCAAACAAAATTTGAAATTTTTCAATTTAAAATTTTTCACAATATAACTCTTTATGTTTAATTTTATGACATAAACACATAATTAATAATTTTTTCCAATACATTTTGCTCATTTGCTTATGCAAAATATTTTTATTTTTCACAAACTAAAAATCTTTAAATAAATTTATTTGACATTAATTTTCTTCTGTTGTTAATATTATTAAAGCCAGCAGAGTAGCATTTTGTGGTATGAAAATAATATTTGAAATCATAAATTATTTAAATATTTTCCGATATTGCAGAATAAAAATTTTGCAAACATTGTTTTTAAAAGTTTACAAATGCAGCCATCATTTAATATATTGAAAATTTATTGAATTAATAAAATTTTATTTTGGAAAAAAATTTTTTGCCACATTCTATACGATTTTATGCAACTACATATATTTAGTGGTGGAAATAGTTTTATACACCAATACATTTAAAAAAATCTTAATAATACAAACATAAATTAGGTTCCACTGACAATTGAGTTATGTACCTGTCAAAGAGTCGGCATACTAGTTGTATACTATGCACGGAGCTTTTTGATTTCTTTCACTGTTAAATTAAACAGCTTTTCTAAATTTAATTCTGTCTGCAAGGTTTTCATCACCTTGGGATTTATTTTTCACTTTCCTGCATACATTTTCACTAAATCTTGCGTATTTGCAGCATGGATTTTATAAATTAATTATTATTACTATTGATTAATGAATTCGCTTTGGCTTAACTAAATAGTTTATTTTTTTGCCCTACGTCATTTATTTTGACATTGTAGGTACAATGATTGTACAAAAAAAAAAAAAAAAAAAAAAAATGCTTGTGGTTTTTGTAGAATTGTACTTATTGTAGTGCCGAGATTACCTGAATTCGTTTTGATTTATACTCTTTAATTCATGGTGAAATTATTAATCTAGTTATTTCACCATGCATGAATTCAAATTCAACACTCGTATCGGTATCGATATCGTCGATATTTTTAATTTAGTATCGGTGTCTATCGGCAAAACCTAATTATAAAAAAAATGAAAGAGCCCGACTGAATGATACCTACAATAAAACTCTGTGGTATAGGGTATCATGTAGAACAACTTTTGAGAGTAAACAATATTTAGCACTAATGAGCAATCATGGACGCGCCAAAATAAAATTGTTATTAGGTTAAAATTCAAATACAAACTTATAAGAGTTCCTTGTGCTGAACATCTGCTATAACTTTGGTACATCTGTATAAGGTTTTCTTGAATGCGTTTGTGTGCAATCTTTGGTCAAATCTAGGCCTACATGGCATGACATAGAAATTGAAAGCAAAACCAAATTTAAAAATATTTATTTATTTATTTATTTCATTCACAGTAATATATAAAAGCCTCCTAGGACTCTGAGGCTTTCTAGAAGGCCTCTGTACCTCTTTTTTGGATGTACAAGGCCTGCTCCCTCCATTTCATACTCATATCTTTTTTACACACGTTGTCATTGCGGGGAAGGCCTTCCGCTATCCTTTCTTTCGCCAGAGCTTTGAAAGGCATTCAAGTAAATGGCTCTTAGAAGGCTTTCTAGAGAATGACTGTAAAAAGGCCTTAGAATAAAGGTTATCCTGAAGGGTTGTTAAGAAAGGTATGTTAAAAGGCCTTTCAATTAATGTCTCTTAAAAGGCCTTTCAGACCATTCTTGTAAAAATTCCTTTGATTAAGGGTCATATTGAAGGGTTTTTAATAAATATAAAATATAATATATGAATAAATTTCAAAAAAGTATTAAAGTTTAGTGTTTTATATTTATTAACAGAATAACACATACTATAATTACTATATAAACAAAAAATATAAAATTAAATAAAAAATAATAAATATATACATAATTAATACATACTTCATAACATTTTCATTATTTAGCACAAGAACCTACATATCTTCTTTAATGAACAAAACTCAACTAAAATGATTTACATTATTGTTTTCATTTGGTATTTTAATATGTATATACTAGCTGACCCGGTTCGCGTTGCTGGCCCTAAGCAAACATTAGTGTTGTATTACCAGACGATTTAAAATAAAAAACCATGAAATACCTATCATAAAGTTTTTTTACAGAATAACTTACATATGGTGTAGATATGGGTTCAATGAAAAAAGAAACACATGTATTTAAGGCAAATTGGAAATTATATTTATTGATTACTTCATCTTAAGGCTAGCGGAGCCGGGTCAGCTAGTAATATTATAAATTAAAATGTTGTTCATATACATATGTATGTTTGATTTACATTTGATTTGAAAATACATATGGTTGTATGTATGTATATATGTATATGCTGTGAGCGTAAAAGTGGGCGGGGCAAAATTTTCTTTCCGTAAAAACATAAGTTGGACCATGGCGATCATTTTAAAGAAAAAATCGTCCAAATCGGTCAAGCTGTTCTCCAGTTATACGCTTAATAGAAAAAGTCGTAAAAGTAGGCGTGGTAAATTTTTCTTTCGATGAAAACTTAAAGTTGATTAATACGAACATTTGAAAGAAAAATTAGTCAACTCGATGGAGCCGTTTTCTGATTTTAGGTAAATCGAAAAAAGTGGGCGGGGCAAAATTTTCTTTCCGTAAAAACCTAAGTTGGACCATGGCGATCATTTTTAAGAAAAAATCGTTCAAATCGGTCAAGCCGTTCTCAAGTTATGGATTTTGCCACGCCCCTCCGCCCCCAGACCGAAAATCAGAAATCAGACTTCACAGTGTCACCCGCCTGAATATTTTGAAGATTCCCTGAAAATTTCATCAAAATCGGCCCAGCCGTTTTGGAGTCCATACGTTACATACATACATACACACATCCTATTTTATATATATAGATAGATAGATATACTATATAGCCAAGGCGAATTCATTTACCAGGTGGCGTTGAAAGCACAGCTGTGTTATTTTTTTTTTCCTTTTTAGAGAGAGAAATGTCAAAAGTTGCTTATGTTATTAAAAATATTTTTTTATAAATCCAAAAAAAAAATTTTTGTTCCGTATCGCTAAAATCTGCCAAAAATTAAAAAAAACGCCATGATATATTTAGTTTAATTTTTATTTAGAACAAAGTAAAAATGATAAGTGAACACAAAAAAGGTGCAATATTTAAAATATTTTATAGTAGTCTACTTAAAGCAACAAAAAAAGAATTTTTGCGGTAAGTATTAAACAAATATTGGATATACAATACATTTGTATGTAGTTACAGTTCTATTGTATACTTAAAACGCTATATACTTTTTGGAATATATTGTGAAGGTGCAAAAGAAATGCAACATGTACAATTTACATTCATATAGCTTTTAAATCGTAAAAACGTGTCGAAAACTTCATATCGCATTCTACTTCGAAGGCGAATTTTAGTGGAGTTCATTATTTCAACACATACATTACTTGGTGTAATAACCAGCATATAAAGAACAGCCAATGCAAGTTCTTTAAAATAGTACGTACTTGTCGTATTCTTGTAGCTATAAATTGTTGGCCTAAACTGATTTAAATTAGATTACATATCATCATTAAAATTCTCTTTTAACAAACGGTATTTTTTTCCCTTGTGAAAAAATCTTTAAAATATCTTTAACTACAACGAATCTTATCTGTGACAATTTGTCACATTTTATAATGGAAAAATATTCATAAACTTTAATTATATTAATTTTTAAAGAATTCTACTTATTATTTCTTTCAAGAGCACATTCAAATGTGAAAAAAATTCTCGAAGATTTTCATTATCTTCATCAGCCATTTCAACATAATTTAGTTTTAAATACTGGTCATACATATGTATGAATGCATCAAATTTCATACATTGAAATACTAGAATAAAAAATATATTATTTTTTCGTATTGAATTTAACAAATTTCAAAACAAATTCATGGCTCATCAAAAATAGCCAACAAAGTCGCCAACTATTTTATAAATCTCCAAAAAATCGCCATGTCGCCGAATTGAAAATTATGACGCCAAACAAGTTTGAAAATCGCCACGTTTGGCGAGAAATCGCCACATCTGACAGCCCTGGAACATATATGTGTGAGGGGTGAACTAAAAAATGGAAAACGCTCTCTCTAGTCGGCATACTAGTTATATACTATGTTCATAAGTATGTGTTTTTTTTACAAAACTTTTTTTTTACTTTGAACATTTATGGCATAATGTTGCATTCTGCGAGTGTGGCATACATTGGCTTCCTTTTTATAATATACGTTGCAACTGCTTCAATTCGCTGATAAAAACACAAAACAGTAGGTCAATTTGAGCAAATTCACTTCTAAAATACACGACTTATCCGGGCATGATGGTTATATATTTAACGTAAGATTTTTGGTTGTAGACATAAAGAATTGTTATTAATAAGATTAAAGAATTAAGTTTGAATTCATGATAAAATTAACAAAAAATAATATTTTTTACAAAAATATTAATAAGAATTGAAAATAGTTTCTTAGATGCGGCAGAACTCATTTGAAAACTAAAGAATTTCTGAATTTTCTTCAAGTTTGGGTATAACATGTCATTGCGCCAGTAAACAAGCGGATCTGCTTCTCTAGAAATTTGAAGAGATCTAAGGTATATTTCGACTTCTGCATTAGCAGAATCACATCATAGGATGGAAAGAGTCTCATCCTCCTCGTCCAGAATGGGCTTCGTCAAGAACAGCGACTTCAAGGTCACACCAGATTCAGACCGTGATATGTCCAATGTTTTTTAAGACATGATTTTTGGTGTTTGTTGGCGAACTTTGTAGAAAGCAAGCGGGGTAGAGAACAAGTGCCCATTTAGACAGGGAAACATTTGAAGGGAATCATTTTGTTTGGTAGCAAATTACAAGTGGGGAAGAGAGAATGGTTCTGTTGACATTTACTTTGCTTTTTGAAAAGCAACAATAGTAACAGAATGTTGCCGTCAACATTTTCGTCTGTGTGACCGAGAATGAAAAAACAAAAGAGAATTCGAGATGTTTTCCTTCCAAATGTTTCCCTGTCTAAATGGGCACTAATTTAAAATCAAGTTTTAAAAGGAATTAAAAATAAGATATGATTTTTAAATACCGGTCAGCAGCTAGTATCACTCGGTTTCGTTTTCAAATGTTGAAGCTTTTTATTAACGATTTATTAAACAAATGTGTTGACATACTTGCAAAAGCTGTTTTTCTTCTATTCACCTCAGCAAAGAAACCATCTGGCATCTTTAAAATATTTCACGTGTATGGATTTTTAGTACATAAACAATGTAATTTCTTAACGTTTTCCTTCATCGTGTACAAAGAGTTAAAATATTTTATTAAAAAATTCACTTTATAAGTAAATAAAGATGTCGAGAATTATTGTAAAACAGCTACCCAAAAATGTTAGTGTGTGTTCAATGAAACATTATTTGAAAAATAATTTATGTATATCTTTTGTTACTAGATTACAGAGGAGAAACTGCGAAATCTTTTTGGTGCGAAAGGCACAATCACAGATATGCAGTTAAAATATACTGCTGATGGTAAATTTCGTCAGTTTTGTTTTATTGGCTATCAAACTAATAATGAAGCTGAACATGCCATTAAATTTTTTAACAACACCTGCATCCAAACAAATCGTATACGTGTGGAAATGTGTGCCAATTTGGGCAGTGAGGATAAGCCCCTGTCGTGGAGTAAACATGCCAAAGACAATAAAAAGGAAATGAATTTAGAAAGAAAGTTGAAAGAAACACCTTTCAAAGATAAACAAAAGGATAAAACAGAAAACAAATTAGATGAAATTATAGGAAAACACAAAGATGATCCTGAATTTCAAGAGTTTATGAAAGCCCACGAAACTAAACGTTCCTTGTGGGCTAATGATGCAGCTGAGGCAGTACAATCTGAAGTTGATGAGCAAGAAGACAATAATGATAAGGACGAAGTGGAAAACAAGTCGGTCAAATCCGATATTGCGGAAGAAAATGAAACTGGAGAAGAGAGAGAGGGAGATAAATTGGCAGAAAAGCCCATCAGCGATTTGGAATATATGAAATCTTTAATGTCTTCTACGGAAGGCGGAAAATCTTCTGCCAAATCTAAACAATCTAATATAGATTTGTTTACCATCAAAATTCACAATGTTCCATATAAGACTAAACGCCAGGATATTATAAAATTCTTTAAACCCTTAAAGCCCTACTCCGTACGTTTACCTACCAACGTGCATGGATTCTGCTATGTTGGCTTCAAGAGTGAAAAAGATATGACCAAGGCCATGTTAAAGAACAAAAGTTTCATTAAGGGAAAACAGGTGTTTTTCTCCGATTTTACGGAGAAAAATAAGATTACCAAAGCCAAACAGGCGGGTAAAGGAGATTACGAAATAAAGGCAATATCTAACAAGAATTCGAAATGGAAAACCCAAGAGTCAAGTTTAAATAATGAAGAAGATATATCAGAATCTGGAAAAATATTCTTTCGCAATTTGGCTTATACTATAAGTGCAGATGATTTACAGAAATTGTTTGAACAATATGGCCCTGTCGCAGAACTAAATCTTCCCGTAGATGCCGCGACAAGACAAATTAAAGGTTTTGGCACTGTTACTTTCCTTATGCCCGAGCATGCTGTTCAAGCTTTTAATAAGTTGGATGGTACAACATTTAATGGTCGTTTGTTGCATTTAATACCTGGGAAAAGTAGTAAGGATGATGAGGAGCAGGATGAAAATGACAGTGCTCTTACTTTTAAACAGAAAAAAGCACTTAAATTAAAGAAAACTGCACAAAATTCAGTAAATTGGAATACCTTGTTTTTGGGTTCCAATGCAATAGCGGAAATTTTAGCTAAAAAGTTTGACACTTCCAAACAGCGTATTTTGGATACTGACGAAGGAGGTTCCAGTGCTGCTGTGCGCATTGCTCTGGGAGAAGCACAAATTGTTGTCGAAACGAAGAAATTTTTAGAAGATAATGGAGTGCATGTAAATGCTTTTGACACGCAGAATATTAAACGTTCAAAAACTATAATTCTAGTGAAAAATTTACCAGCCGAGACAACAGTACAAGATTTGACGCCCATATTCGCTAAATTTGGCCCAATAGGCCGAATTGTATTACCGCCTAGTGGTGTAACAGCCATTATTGAGTACTGCGATCCTTCAGAAGCAAAATTGGCGTTTAAAAAGTTAGCCTACAGTAAATTTAAAAATGTTCCCTTATACTTGGAATGGGGACCAGAATATACGTTTACTACCAGCCTTTCAGGGGAACCATTGGTAACTAAAATAGAATCTGAACCTACACAAACAAATGTCGCAAAAGAACCTGACTCAAACGCCAATGAAGAAACTAAAGAAGAAGATTTTGAGGAAGATGATGGAAATGAATTACCTGAGCCTAATACTACACTTTTCTTAAGGAACTTGAATTTTAAAACGGAACAAGAAACGGTGTATAAACACTTTAAATTATTAGGTCCCATACATACAGTGGAAATCGCTAAACGTAAGGATCCCACAAATCCCAAAAGCTTTTCGTCTCTCGGTTATGGTTTTATACAGTTTAAGAAAGCTGCTACAGCGGATAATGCTTTAAAGAATATGCAATTTACCAATATCGATGGAAATCAAGTGGAACTTAAACGTAGTGATCGTATTCTTAAGTAGGTTATATTTTTCTCTATAAATTTCGTGTTCATATGTATGTAAATGTTACCCTATATTTTAAATATAATAGGTCAGCTGTGAATAATCATGGTCAACGCAAAAAGGTTGAGTTAACTAAGCAAACGGGTACAAAAATTCTTGTGCGCAATATCCCTTTTCAGGCTAATATTAAAGAAGTTCGTGATATTTTCAAGTATGTATCCAGAAATTTTTTAAATATATATTTCTGAAATGTTTTTTAGGGCTTTTGGCGAACTACGTTCCGTACGTTTGCCAAAAAAGATGACACCAGGCGAAGATTCCCACCGTGGTTTTGGCTTTGTTGATTTTATTACCAAAAGTGACGCTAAAAAAGCTTTTGATGCTTTGAGTCAGAGTACTCATTTGTACGGTAGGCGCATTGTGCTTGAATGGGCCTCAACATCTGACGAAGATGTTGATACATTAAGAAAACGAGCAGCCGATGAACTTAATAGTTTACATCAAAATAGTACGTTAAAGCGCAGCAAACGTACGGTATTCGATGCTGAGAGCAATGTAAGGAGCTTAGAAAATGACGATGAAGATGACTAAATTATGTAAATCTTAACAATAAATCAACCCTTATTTTAAAAATGTTGGGGATATAATATACGTATGTATATTCAGTTATGTGATGGAAATCGTTAAAAAAAAACGATTTGAAATCGATAATATCGTTTTCAGTATGAAAAAAATTTGCTTATTATACAATTTCTTCTTATTTCTTGTCTATATTAAATAATTAAAACAAATTTTTCATTAAATTTGATGTATTGCATCAACACAAAATGTCCAGAAAAAGTTTTGGACCCTTTGGTCCAACATTAGCAATTTTATCGACCAAATACAAACGGCCCTATCTACAAAAGATTATATGATAAACACTAAAAGACCTAACTAACAGTTTATAATATGTAACATTTTTAATTGCCAAAACAATTGGTAGGTTTTAGAAGATAAATAGAATTTATCATATATATATAATAGTTTTTTGCTTCTGTAAAATTTTCCAAATGAAAGATAGGGTCCTTTTCGATTAAGGTAACTATATGTTAGTTAAACTGTATTCTGAAGAAAAAAAAATAAGACTAATTCAGAAATGACCGATCGAAATTCGTCACACCTTTCAAAAACGATCGTTTGTAAATCGATCGATTTTCATCACATACCGGATTATTTTATATATATATTTTATAATTGGTCTTATGCAATTAGCAATTTAAGCATATTTTAAATGTATGTAAATAAACACTTTTATTTTTAACTACCGTTTACAACTTTTTTAAAAAATTACTATTTTTGCATGGACGAATAGATAGCAGATGAACTCGCAAGGCAAATTAACACATGAATTCGCCTTGACGAAAACTTAAGTTTTTCTTTTGCTAATTATTAATAGTTGTATGCCAGGATATCAAACAAATTTAGAGCCCCCAAAGTACAGAATGTGTTCCCGAGTATTTTGGTCTCCACTAATAAGCATTGTGAGTTTTAAATGGTTCTCTACCAGCACATCGTCTGATTTTATGTGGTTCTCCCCCAAACAAACGACAAAATGGCGAATTGCTTCAATGCCTAAAGCGGTTTTAGGAATGATAAACATTACATTAAAAGGGATACAAATCTGGGTTCACTAGGGTGTGTATATCTATGCAAATAGATCCCTTTTTGTTTTAGCATTTACATATATACCAAGTTATCGGCCGATTACGGATGGCAACCAAATTCATAAAACGTATGGAAGCTGTCAACTAACAGCTTGTTATTTCAGTTGCCATATTGGAAACCACAAACTTGTAGTTGCTGCTAATATCTTTTATAGTTAATAAGGCGGCAAAACTAATAAGTAAGTATATTTTTTATAAAATGTTTGAGTTGTTTAAGTTTATGTATGTGTTTTTTTTTTGAAATTTTAAATTGCTAAAAATACCAACTCGAAAACAGTTTCAACTTTTAATCCATGAAATGGAATTGATTATTTTCCATTCAAAAAATTGCTCGGGGTCCTCGGTCTTTTCGGTAAACAAAAGCCTCAGTGGTGGCTACATGGAAAAAAATTGACAGTAAAATAATTTATATACTACTGGCAGAGAACCGCAGAAAATATGCTGCAGCCGAGCTTTTACAGATGGGGCTGGCAGTAAATCGAAAAATACAAGCCTTTTGAGCAAACTTAGCTGGGGGGATACTCTCTATTACGATGCGAATGCAATGTCGATACCAAAGCCAAATGCCAACTTGGTTATCCCTATCACTTTCGCAAAATTTTTTGAAAATGAGGCAATACAAATTAAATATTAAAAAAATTTGAAATTGGAAAATTTAAATAAAATAAATAGTGATGATTGGCGCAAATGCATTAAACAGTACCAATCACTAGGTTCGCTACCATTTTCTTTCGAATCGCATTAGAAAGTAGCACCCTGAAGTTTTGGAACAAGAGACTGAGCTCTAAAATACTAACGAGCGGCGATGTAACGATCTCTTAGAAAGCGTCTAATAGATGCCGCCTCCTCTTGGTATGCGAAAAATAAGTCCACAGAACTTTTATTCACTTTGAATTACTTTTTTTTTGGTTTTTTTAATTTTTTATATTTATTTTTAGTTGCCAAACCAAATTAAATGTCAGTTGCGTTGTCAAAAAGCAACGCAACTGACGTTGTCTTGCTATTCCTAACCGACCAATTAATTTGTTATTTATCCCGTCACACTTTTTGCTGAGGTATAGGGTGCCTTCTTAAATGAATAAAAACTATTCATTACTGATGCAGTGATAATCTGTGCTTTGTGCTGGTTCACACTGTTGAAGTTTTAGCCGTCAAGTCTTGATATTTTAAGATAGAAGGGAAAAGAGGATGCCATTTATTTTCCTCTCTCTTCTAAAAACTGAAGACTTGACGCCTAAGACTATAACAGTGTGAACAAGCACTTTTATGTGAAAAGTTATTGCATCAGAAAATTAACTGATGCAATAATTACAAAAATTTGCTGCAGAGCTGCGGCATCACTGCATAAAAAACTTTTGAGGGAGGATATAAAATTTTGCACAAAGTCGCTTTATATAAGGCCCCATATAAAGCCTACTCCCGGAAAGGAGTTTAGTACGCCTAAAACCGTAATAAATAACGCTATCATAATAAACTTTGGTACGTCAATGTTTTATAGTAATAGAAATCACACTGTCAAATTTCGTGAAGATCGGTTCATAATTTACCCTAGGCCCCATATAAACCTTACTCTCGGAAAACAGTTTAGTACGCCTAAACCCGTAATAAATAATGCTATCATAATTAAATTTGGTACGTCAGTTTAATAGGACTAGACATATTCAGAGAATATTACTTATCGTTTTAGAAGAGAAATATTAAAGCAATATTATCCATTAAATGCTCCCCAACAACACAAATATTACAAAAATAAAAAAATTACTATTATTTTAAAAATAATCTATGAAATCGCCAGAGATTAGAGAACAATTCATTTATCTAAAAAGAGTTTAAAAGCATTTTCTTATATGTAAAATTAAAATATGAAAAAACCTTAATAAGATTTTCTAACAATTCGTTTTCTTTGCCTAGAAGTCATACTACAATTCGTGAACATCGATCCATAATTTACCATAGAGCCTTAGAAAGCCTACACTGGAAAAACAGTTTAGTATGCCTAAAACTGTAACGAATAATGCTATTGAAATAAACTTTGGCCTGCCACAGTTTTACAAGACTGTCAAAGTTCGTGCAGGTCGGTCCATTATTTCCCATACGACTAATATAAATCCCACTCTGGGTACTTTGCCCAAAACCGCAAATATAGATATTGTGGTAAAATTTTGTTCCAATTTAGCTTTATATGGGCAAAAATAACCATGCAAATTTTTAGTTTTTATAAAGATTGGCTAATAACTTACCATATGTATATCCCATATAGAGCCTAATGCTGAAATATTCTAACCAACTTTCGAAAATAAACATTCAATATCGTTCCTTAGTGTTCGGTTCGGAAGATTTGTGGAAAACACAAACGCTTATAGTGTTTGTGTAGTAAATCATTATTGCAATAACGTTTTCCTGTTTGCGATCTTTGAAAATAAAAATAAAACTGTACTTATCCATCTCAACAAAAAGCTGCGAACATTTAACTGCGTTCGTTTTTTTAACCACAAACATCGTATTCGGTTCAGCACATTTAAAGGTGCGATCGCGTACTTTTTGGGTAAAGTTCGTTAAATATGTTCAAATTAATACATAAACAAGTAAGAATGCAATATTCGGCTGTGCGGAATATTTAATACTATCCATCGACAGTTCGAATATTTCAGGGGTGTGCTCTATATGATTTCTATATTAATAATTTATCTTTATTAAAACAGATGTCAGCATTAAGCCCGTGGACCATTTTTTGCTCATTTTGTAAATATTACATCTGATAGCAATAACAAATATTTTAGCAAAAAATCTGGCTTTTGGCCATCTCATCTGCTATCTGGTTACCCGGGCAGTCCGAGTGCCCCGGTATCCATATCAGTGTTACCCTTGATGTTTCGCAATCTCATTCAGAGATATCCGACATTCTACAGTTAACATAGATTCGCTAGGAAAGCAATGGCAGCGCTGATATCAGTAAATAAACATATATCTCTCGATACGCGATAATACTTTAGTCAGTTAGCCTCCCTCTTCAAATCCGAAATTTCCGCCTGCAGGACACTACATCCATCCGGCAGACGAAAGGAAACTTTTATATCCAGTTCTTCTATGAAGAAACCCCCGCCAACCTCTCCCCTTTCCACAGACCATCGGCACATTGCTGTGCGCCATATGTATCGCGTACCCCGCGCCAAAGTGAGGCTCCGGGATGCAGTAGTCGAGCTCATCCGGAAGAATCGAACATTTGAATATCCTGGCGCCATCTGTTTCCATCGGGAGCCAGTTCAGTACCCATGTTCTGTAACTTTGGTGAGACCTTCTCGCATCGATAATATGTGAAACAAAATATTCCATCGTTTCTCGAAAAGTGAGAAAAAAGTGTGCCTGTAACTCATGTCGAAACTATCAAAAGAGATTATGTCGTTACGTTATACATGTCATAATATTTCACTGAAGCCGACATGAAGTTGCAGATGTTGAGTACGCCAGTCAAAATTCTCCCAACATTAATTGTAGTTGTAAGTGGGTAAAGAAAAAACATATTAAAAACAAAAACAAAGTGCTTTTATTGTTTTCGCAAGAAATCAAAATAAAAACAATTTGCCAGTTTAGTTTTTATGCACGTGCACTTGCAATAGCTCTGTTTCTTTACTCTACTTTGGGATCCCTCGGGATCCCAATTTGCACGAAAAGCGTTCCCGTACTTTATATTTGTGTAAAAGAGAGCGAGTTTGAGAGAATTAAATTCTTCTTCTTCTTGCACGAAACAGCCCAAACTTTTTCTTCGTGTAAATTGTTAAACAGCTGTAAAACATAAACAAAGCAAAAAAAAGGTATGGAAAAAATGCTAATGAACAAAATTTGGAAAGTGTTGTGGAATAAAATAGTGTTATTAAATAAAAAAAGTTTTATATTAAAATATCAAGAAAAATAATGTAAGTTATTGTAAAAGTGTTTGTATTGTTCTATTTTTGGTAATATATAGTTTATTTCTACAGATAATATACAATTTTTCAAAAGTGGCGCAAACTTTTATTGGTTTGTTAAGACTGTCAAAACACTTTGACTTTTTATTTTGTGCTAAAAAGGGTTTTTTCTGTTCTCGTACTTTTGTGTAATTTTGTATCTTTGTGAGAGAAATTTATGCTAACTCTCATATTCACGAACTTTACCCAAAAAGTAAAGAAACAAAGCTAATAAAAGCACTTTGTTTTTGTTTTTAATGTGTTTTTTCTTTACCCACTTACAACTACAATTAATGTTGGGAGAATTCCAAATAATTGTAGTGAGAAATGTAAGAAAAGATAAAAAACTCATCCCTGATTTATTGTTTGGTATTTTGTTTAAGCTTTGATATCGTTGCAAAAAAGACTTTTTGAGTGTTTGTAGGTAATAGAGGTCTGCACAAATGTATTTGCTAGCCAAATGATTGTTGTGTGTGTATTTGATATTCAAATCAAAAATGAGAGCTAGTCATCCACGCTCAATCATTTTAAATGAGAGATCAACACAACACCAAGGCGAATTCAACTACAGGTGGTGTCGAAACGCCATCTGATTTTGACAGTTCGAGCTACTTTGTTTTGATTTGTTAGTGCTTTGTTAGGAATGGTTGACATTTGGGACAGTAAACACTAACAATGCAATGCAAAAAACCCTGTGTTGTTTCTGTTGTTTTTGGATTGTTGTAGTATCGACACCACCTGTAGTTGAATTCGCCTTGCACAACACCGTTCATGAAAAAGTGAGCCACATACACTAACACTAATTGTGTGTGTGCCCCTATTATTGTTTATTGTTTGATGAACTCAAATTCATACATCTTACAATAAAAAAACCTGAGTTAAGTTAAAAATCACACTAATCATTCGTGTGTTTGTTGTCTTTCTTGTTTTGTTAAAATTGGTTATTCCCCTATTTGATAATTTTCCCTATAGTTCTTTGTTTTTGTACGGGCGTACATATGTACGGGTTATGCTTTTTCTCAAGTTGGGATTTACCTTCAGTAGATATTAGGTGCTTTTGAGTACTTTTACAGTAAAATGCAGTAAATGAGTAAACTTAAAAATTTGCTCTCACAAAAAGCTGTTGTCCAAAAAAGTACGCGAACGCAAAATTTGTAAAAATTCGTAAAATAAAGGCAACAGCTGATGGCAAATAATTGAAGTGTTGAAAAATGTTTACACTTTTGACTACTTAACTCGTTTTCTTATCGGTACTCGATAAAATACTTTTTATAACACGAATATTTTTGGAAAATACATACAAACAAATTATTTTATGTAATCTTTCATATTTGTTTGTTTCTTATTTTATTTGAATTTGCTAATTTGAGTCCGGCTAAATTTGGTCAATAGTACACGAATACTTTTTTACTATTGATAACTTTAAAAACAAGGGCTGTTCTAAGTACCCGAGTACTTGACACTTTTACAACTCCAAAAAATTAACATAACTAAACAAAGTTTTAAAAGTTGGTATTTAGCCATATAAAATCTTCACAAACAAGTTTAATTAATTAATATTTATTCATTTTTTGTTTTTATTTTAGTTTTATTTCAACTTTTCTTTTTTTAAACAATTTTTTCACATTTTGTATGCCTTTTGTTTGCTACTTTTGTTTGTTTACCTTTTGAAACATATGTTTTTTTGTTTTACTAAATTTTACTGCAAAAATTTCTGCAGTAAAAATTTGTAAGTACTCAGTCAAAAACTGTCACTTTACGCTCTCAATTTGTGTTCTCATTTACTGTATTTTGTGTACGCGAACGCAATTTAGTAAAATGCAGTAAAGTTCAGTAAAAAATAGTAAAAACTTTTGTGTTCTCGAACGCAGCTATTGAAATCAGAATAAATCGGTGGAAAAAGTGTACATAGTGAAGAGGAAAGTTAAAATTTTAACAAAAAAAGTAAGAAAATAAAATGGTTGTAAAAAATATATTTTTTATATGCAAAAACAATAACAGTAATAAAATTATAAATAAAAAAATTATTATTATGCAAACCGTCAACAATTTTAATAAAATTATCGATAAAAAATTAAAAAATGTAAAATTGTTCAACTTAAAAAAATTATCAAAGCTTAGAAAGAAAGCTCGTAATAAAAAAAAATAATCTATTAACGTTTAAAAATAAGTTATAAGTTCTCTTGACTTAAAAAAAATTAAAAAAAAATATTAACAAAAATTTCATTTGTTTAAAAATATATTTAAAACTACTTTTTGCTTCTAAAAAGTTGGTATCACTTTTAATGCAAAATCTTTTAACTAATATCTTTTAACGATACGGTAAAAAAATTTCGAAAACACAAAACACATGTTGTGTTGATAAAACACAATTGGGGGATTCACAAGGTGTCATAAAGTCATATGTCTTAAAATAATAACATGAAAAAATACGACTGTTGTGAGCAACCCCTCATAATTTAATGTGCTATTAATTACGACAGCACAATAAACATAGCAAGCAACGTTCTATTTATTTAAGACACTTTTTGTTTACAAACCAACAACAATATTTTTAAACCATTGTAAAATGTTAGAACATTATGACAATAAACCATGATAGCACACCTTGTGAATACCCCAAATATGTACATCGCCACACAAGTGTATTTACTCGTGTAAAAGATCATATTTGTTATTTATACCTGTATCAAATATTTCTCTCACACACTCACATAAATAATTGAACGCTTTGCACACATAGGTTATTTCTTACACACAATAAATTGTGTATGCTTCTAAAATCACACACAACACACTACTGGCTAGTCTGGTATTGGAATTCATGTGTCGTTTAATCGCACAAATGCCGATCTCTAGTAGGTAATTCTTATTCCCTCTGTAGTCTTGTTTGCTGATAGCTTTGGCTTTTCTAAAATTATTTAAGAGAACGTTTCCTGATGATCTGGCCTAAGCAACCAGTGATATGCGCATAGGAACAGCTTATCCTCCAACAATAAATTTCAGTATTTTTTTTATCAATTAATAAAAAAAGGGTATTAAGCACAACAAAAAAAATCTTTTAATAAATAATAGCATTCCCAAAAACAACTTTGATAATAGATTTTTATTTTTTGCTCTATGTTTTGCATAATAATAATCATTTTTATTTTGGTATTATGTCTTAAGCCAAAGCTTAACTAGCTAAATGTAATTGTAAAAAAGGCATGAATTGTGAATCTGAAAATTTCGTTTCAACTTAAAATAATGGTTATTATCAAGCAAAGTATAAAAATAATGGTTTTTATTAACAAAAATACAAAAATCCAGAAATAGTCGTCATATATCAAGCAACTCGCTGTGTGCCAAAAACAAAAATTAAACTAAAAAATAAGAATTGTTTGCAATAAAAAATAAAACCCAAACATTTTTTTAATCATTTTTTTGTAAAGAGTATAAAAATTCAGTAAAAACGAAAATTTTTGTACAAAAAATATATTAAACATCCCGAAAAATGCCGGGATTCATAAAAACAAATCCCTGGATCCGGGATTTATCAATCTCGAAGAATCCCGGTATTCGGGATTTCCCGTTTGGCATCCATAGTGTGGACATAGCTTAAGAGTAGATAAATAATTTTTTAAATGTTTGTTGAAAGTCGATGAAACACAGTAACACATTAGGAACCAATTTCTGGACCCACGTGAGCTGTGCTCGATCGCGTTTGCCAATGGTAGGTAAAAGTAGGACCTAACCCTGGTTAAAAGTCGTGTAACCGTAAAAGTTTAATTCTCTAAAAATATAAACGCCAAGTTGCACTCCACTCCGTGACATGGGCCAACTACGATGGTATTGAAATAAATAAACTACTCAAATATTTTATTATTTTTGTTTAATATATCATTTTACAAATGTTTAAACAATTTTATAATTTCTTTTCTGATATTTTAATATATTTTGCAACCATTCAGTTATTGCTCTCATTTTAATTTTAAATAAATGTGTATGTTTGTATGTATTTCATCATCCTGATGAAGTTTTTTTTTTGTGTTTTTGCATAACTTCAAATATGATCACTAATAGTTTGTGTTTTAAAGAATGTTTTCTCAATACTTGCATAAGTTTTATTAAGGTGTTTAATGTTTAACATTAAAAATGTATATTTTGTTTTCTTTTTTCCTTCTTTTTTAAGATTTGCGAAAATAATTTAATTTTAGATGAAATAAAGTACATACAATACAATACAAACGAACGAGTATCGATTCTATCCCATAAATCAGCTTTTTAATAATAATTGTAGTATATATTTAAATAATACTTATAATATTTATGTAATAATACAATTTTTATAAAATAAAGAATATAATAATATAATAATTAAGGGGCGGGCGGTAATACATTATAAGATAAGTTTAGTTATGTATGTACCTCTGTAAGTTCGGGGAAAAAAGCAAGAAACTACTATTTAGATTGATTCTCTTTTAAATTTAACTGATTTATTTTTTATCAATATTTTTGATTAGATTTTAGGATTAATTGTCAGTTTAAAAGCATTAAGGTTTGCTATTAACAATTTTAACTGATCAACATCATTCAAACTGATGATGTTTTAAAGACAATTATGTATGTATGTATAAATGTTTATGTATGTGTAAGATGTATATTTACATAAAATGCATAATATATATATATATATATATATATATATATATATATATATATAAGTGTGTGGGTAGTTTTTTTTTTTGTATATATATAAAAATATCATATTTTCTATATTTATTAACCTGTTAGAATTACTTGAGCTATGGAATAATAATATTTCAAATATTAATAAACAAAATATGACCCAATTACCATTCACTCTATCTGTTACCAAAGCGAAATTCGAAACAATCATTCAACTACTATTTGTTGTGAATTTCTCTCGTTTGCCGAAGGGTGAACTTAACAGTCTTAAACTACACGATGTAAATTTTTTAGATATTCCCGGCATCTTTTTCATGTTGCATACGAGCCTGTAGAAAACAATACAGTATACCAGCCTGTGCCATTACATCAACCGTGCCAGATGCTAGTAGATCTTTTTGTTTGGTTTGCGTTGCGCCTGGCCGTAAAAGAGTGGGACCAAATACCATGGCTAGATTGTGCAGAGACATTTTGTTATCGACTTCTCTGTTGTGCACTCTGTTTTTTTAATTGGGGAGGAAAGAGGATTAAAATTTGGTTTCATATTAAATTATTTAAGTATTTAACATATATAAAAAATGTACGATGATTTCAGACTTAACCGTTATTTTTTTACTTTTCAATTACTAATACATGAATTACACGAAATTGAATATTGGCAATTTGGCTTCTATTCGTGTGTTTTCCTTACTTTGCATATTGTAATTCGCAATCACGAATAACATGAAGTATGTTATTGAAAATATCAATATCAACTACACGTAATTAGGTAAATCTTTAATTGGCAACGCCCAATTCTGAGCTATTTAAAAAAGATAGAAAATATTCTAAATATATTTTAAATTTAAGACGATTGTTTTATGAAAAAGTTTTCTTTAATATTTGTGGTTTTTTTTTTGGGGTTTTTGTCCTAGAAAAATATGGAAGTGAAAATAACATTGATTTTTGAGTGTCCACAAAAAAAAAAAAAAAAAAAAAAAAAAAAAAAAAAAAAAAAAAAAAAAAAAACACCTACAAGGAAACATCCGGCACCAAGTGCAGTGAAATAACTTATTAAAAAAAAAAAAACAAACAAAATTAAACGTTTACGTGCTGAAGATGTTTCTGCCTCCTCAAGGCAAAACATGACAAAGAAACCAAAAACAATCAGTTCACATGAACAGAAAATCAAAATTATTTTGCTCCGCTCCAAATTGTTGTCGATAAAACGGTGAAACTAAACATACCACCAACAACAATACTTACGTAAAATAGAAATTCATGAAATATGTAGAATATTAAAAATAAAAGAATATCCTTTACGCAAAATATCAATTGGCATAAAAATGTTCAGTACCAACAAGGAAGATTATAAATTAGTTTGTGGTGAGCATTTCACATATGCAGCTAAAAACGAAAGCTTTATAAGGCTGTTCTATTGGGCCTAGGTAAAACCGACCCAGCAGTTTTTAAAAATAGACTTTTAAAGCTAGGTCTTAAATGTACGGATGTAAAAATAATCACTAAACTAGAGAAGGTTATAGCGAACAAATAATTTTCATTGTCTATTTTGAACAAAAATCTATTACATTAAAAGAGTTAAGATAAAACTATTCAGTCATCGAATATATAAAAGTAAGATGGGAATATCAGAAACCTAATAAAGCTAAGCTGACCCAGTGCAACAACTGCCAAATATTTGGCCACGGTTCTAGTAGATGCAACGTCAAAACATTTTGTGCCCGTTGCGCCGGAGACCATGCTACTAAAGAATGCGATGCTTCCTTTGAAAAATATTCTAATTGCAGTCGTGCCCACAAGGCAATGTCTCCTAACTGTCCTAGTATTCAAACATACATTCAAACTAAACAACGTGCCCTTCCAAGGAATATTAGAGAAAGAAGCCGTTCATTTGAAAATGGCACGAATTACAATGTTAATTTTTCAAATTCGTTAAACCAAAGGCAAAGTCCAAATTCAAATAGAATAAATTATAATCAATCTAGTATTACAAATACCAACAACAATTCGGGTGATATCATATACAATTCTAATAATATCAACAACAATCTGTTTTCCTTTGAAGAAATGAAAAATTTGACTTTTGAACTGATCTCTAGTTTAAAAATTTGAGGTAAGTTTTTGTATCCATGAATACCAATATAAATATAACATCAAGGAGCGCCCGTGACATTCACAACAAAAAAGTAGAATTATTCCAGTTTTTGGTAAATCGAAATGTTGACATTTGTCTTAAATGTGAAACTTGGCTCAACGATAAGTACTCAATAAAACATCAAAACTTATTGCTACATATATGATCGTCAGCAAGGTAGGGGAGGGGGTGTAGCAATCCTAGTAAAAAAATATCCAGCATCAGCTACTACCCATATTAAAGACAAATTTTATCGAAAATATAGGAATACAAATTTCAACTGGTACCGAATATGTTTATATTTATTCCTACTATTTTCCAGGAGGAACATCAGGTGCGGACCAAACTAGAATCAATACATTTAAGTCAGACCTTCGTAAGCTAACAAGCACTCATAGTAAATACATTCTAGATGGTGGTGACTACAACTGCAGACACACGTATTGGGGTTGCCAACGAAGTAATTGTTGGGGTAACGTTTTATATAACAAAATTCAGCTAAATCACACTCAAATTGTTTATCGACACGAAAACACTTACATACCGGCTGATCCAAACAAGCAGTCATCCACACTAGACTTTTATTTAACACACTTGTCGCAAAATATTACCGCAGCCAAAGTTATAAATGACTTGAGTTCGGATCACCAACCAATCACCACCGTTTTAAATATGGGGTATGAGATAGCTGATAATTATACTATGCTTTCAATAGAACAAATTGGACCCATTTTTCAAAACTCATGGAAAATATCTAAGACTATACCAATATCAAAACCAAACAAGCCTGCAAATACTCCATTGTCTTATAGACCAATAAGTCTACTTTCTTCTACAAGTAAAATACTTGAAACAAAAAAAAATAAAAGAAAAATTAAACTGTTTTGTTGATGAAAATAATACCCTTCCTTCACAACAATTTGGTTTTAGGAAAAAACATAACACTACCCAACCTTTACTTAAAATTAGAAAACTTGTAAAAAATAATTTTCAAAACGGCAAATCAACGGGAATGGTTTTCCTAGACATAAAGGCTGCTTTTGATTATGATTGGCATAACGGACTTCTTTTTAAATTGAAAAAATTCAACCTTCCGATGGAAATTATAAAAATTATCCAAAGTTTTTTGTACAACAGGTAGTTTAATGAACAAATTGTTCTCAACAAACCAAGATAATTGCTGGTTGTCCTCAAGGGTCATGCCTTTCACCTATCTTGTATAATATCTTTTCTCTCTTTCAACGACCATATTCCTTATCTTGTTGACAAAATCAATAAAATTACAAGGATGATATACCCAATAATAAACAGGAGGTCTGAACTGAACATCGAAAACAAAAAACTGTTTATCAAATCAATATTCCACCCAATAATATTTTACTGCGCTCCGGTATGGTCCACCTCGGCTAAATGCCATTTTAAAAAGCTGCAAATAACTCAAAATAAGCTACTTAAATTAATATATAATTTACCTTTGCACCGTTTACGATAAAATTGACAGTTTCACACTAAATTTCCACAGAAGATGTCAATACTTCCATTATATTCATATAAATAATCTGATTGCATCTTAATTTTACGCAAATAACCTTAGTTTAAGCTTTTTATCGTATACCCCCACGTTTCAAATAGGTTTTTGTTAAACTTTTCCCTTTATTTAACATAACAAGAACAGTAAATGTATATATGTTAAAAATACTACTTGAAATTAATTATTAAGAAGAAAAGGAACGTTGTACATAAACTCCTAACTAAATTAAGCCAAATGTAAAGAAATGCTAATATTATAGAAAAAAATATATTGAACTGAATTGAAAAGCAGAAAAAAGATAAAATAGGACATAAATGGGATTATTAAAAGAAAATATTGATAATTAACTTAAACAATTACAAACTGCAAACCTCAATAATAAATTTCAGTGTATTTATAAAAAATAAAAATTGGCAATTTAGCACGTCATAGAGAAATCTAGATAACAATAAATTTTGTATTCCAAAAAATAACTTTGATAATAAAATAAACGTCCGAAAATAGCTGTTATTTTTGCTTGAAAAAATAATAATAATCATTAAAAGCTTTTAAATTTGTCAAATAAAATAAAAATCAACATCTTTTTTTAAACAAAAATAAAAGTGACCATTGCTCTGTAGTAAAAGGTGTGGTAATTTTAAAAAATGTAAGGTCAATTTTGTTTTTATTAAAACAAAAAAATTATTATTTGAAAAATTAAAATGAATTTCTATGAAGGAAAAAATATTATATTATTCGAGGATGACGTTTTGTCAGCCCTATGCTCAACACTGGAACGGCGGGAATACATATCCTACGAATATTTATTATAAATGTGAAAGTTGTATGTTTAGATGTTTGTTAGTTTTTGGCTCAATCACGCGAAAATCGCTTAATGGATATGGATGAAATTTGGTAGTCAGAGGTAAAAACCGGGTGGAAATTGGTACTTATTTTCTTTTTGATAAATTTGATATACAGATTGCATATGGTCCAGATTAAAATAAAGGGTAGTTTTTAAGCAATAAAGTTGGTACTTTTTAAGGGGTAAAAAGGGTGGAAAAATTGGTACCATATTAATTTGCACCTTTTCTCAATAAATTTTATATACATACAGATTATAGCCTACATTAAAATACAGTGTACATTCTGGGGGCCTAAAATCAGGAAAAGCTGATACTTTGGTCCTTTTTCTATTTTGATCAATTTGGTATAGGGATAGAATATGGCCCAGATTTAAATATACTTTACTTTTTATGATGTAAAAAACGAAAAATGTAGTACCTTTTCTCTTTAATGAATTCTGTATACAGATTACATATGTTCCAATGGCCAGAATATACATATTTACACACCCCTTACTTTTAATATGGAAGGTTCAATATCGGTGGTTCAAGATTATCGAGTGAAAAATAATAATTTCTAAGATGTTGATAGAAATATGGCCCATATATTGTACATATAAAAAGTACTTTATTAGAGTCAAAACGGTGGAAAATGGGTACTTTTTCGCTCTTTGATAAATTTTGTTACAGATTGCATACGGTCCAGATTTAAATATAGGGTACTTTTTATGGGATAAAATTGGTACTTTTTAAAGGGTAAAAATTAAAAATGAATGGGATAAAATTGTAGCTATTTCTCTTTTCGATAAATTTAGTATATTCAGGAATGTCACAGAATTTGTACGAATGTAAGAATTTTTACATTTTTCAATTCGTAACGTTTTTGGTTTTCTTCCTCAGCTTTCGTACGTTTTCATAAATACGAAAAAAATCCAAAATTTTTTTATTATTAAATATGATATCATTTTTGTAAACATAAAAAAGAAATAAAAATGTTGCGGGTACTTCAAAAATAAATTAAAAAACTGGCAAGGCGAATTCATTCCAGGTAATCTCGGTAGTACAACAAGTGCAACTCGTACAGAAACCACAAGCAAATTGTTTTTGTAAAATCATTGTACAATGTCAAAAACCGAATCACATTAAAACATAAACAAAGATAATAAACAAAATTTTGACATCCAACAATTATAAAGCTAAAGAAAAGTTATCAGCAGGGCTTTTAGGATCACCTGTAATGAATTCGCCTTGAAAACTAGTTAAAAACTAAATTTTATCCTTGAAAAATTACTAAAATTTACTTCAATCTGCAGCAATGATAGAAAACAGAAAATAACATAATATAAGTCAATGCTTTTTTTGTTTATTTTCATATTTATTTCTTGTTAAGCTTGTAACCTGTAAGAAATACAAAAAAATTGTTATATAAACAGGTTTTGTCTATTTTTCAAGACACAACTTAAAAAACAACAGGATTCTCTATCTTTGCAATATTTTTTGAACGTTTATCTTATGTTTGTCACTACATATTTTGAAAGAAATTTAAAACGAAAAATATATGCGTTTTACATTTTCTAGAGAAGGTGAAAACGTTTTCATTTTCACTTTCGTACGAATTTGGTTTCTGTGACATACCTGATTATGTAAGTATGTACGTTTTTATGTATGTGTGTACATAAGTATGGATATATGCACATATATTTTTTTGATTCTGCTGAAACAAATATCATCCGTAATGCAATGTAAACATACGGATCATTTTCTTTAATAGTGTTATAATTTAAAATTTGTGTAATTTTAATCAGAAGAGCCGTATTTTTTTTTATAAAAAAAGCTTTAAAAATATCGTTTTAACACAAAAAACATCGCCCATTCTAAAAGTCTAAAATCTTAAGCTTATGACGACCCTTGCATTGGTTTAAATAAAAAAATTAGTAATAACAAGAAAAATAACAGCACATTTTTAGCACATTGAATTTCGGTAGGGACCAGAATAGGGTGGTGATATCGGTCATGACGGTCATTGGGTGAAAGGGAACCATGCAATGAGGATGGGTCTGGGCTATAATGACTATTGCTGGACTTTTCACGATGAGGAGGAGGAAACGATGGCTGACTTTCTCTTTCAATGCTCCCGTCTCGGGGCTATAAGTATGAGGAATTTTGGGAGACCAGAATTGCCATGTTTTGATGATATGTCTAATATGGGACTGACGTCGATATCTCTGTTTTGCAGGGATGTCTGGGAAATAATCTGGTGGATACTGACTGACTCTGGCTACTGGCTCGGGGTATCACAAAGCAACAGCTGTAAGGACCCAAGTGAGCCGTCTTGGTGTCGGCTGCCCATTGAACCTAAACTAAGTTCCCAACGATTCAGAAATAATTTTTTTAAACAGTATTAATCATAATTAATTATTTCAGCATACTCAGCTAAATAATCTTGACTTTTAAGTTATGACACTAATGAAGTAAATGAGCGATACGATTAAAAATTAAATAAACAAATAAATGTAACATACCTTATTAAATGATCTAAAATATGATTAATCGAAGCTTTGTTGGCTTGTGGCAATTCTTCGAATACTTGCAAAAGTTCAGCAATGCGTTCGACTTCATTGTTGTTGCTGAAACGACTAAAAGCTTCAAAGAATTTTGGATACAAAACATCGGTGAATAAGGCTTCAGGTAATTCACGTAAATATGATTTAAGAATTCCGGTAACAGAGTGAATATCAACATCTTTAAGTAATTGTTCAGCTTCATAGGCATCTTTAAAGGTTGAATATACAACATATAAATATCAATACTGAAAACAAGATTATTATATTAGAAAACTACTTACTTGTTTCAAAGGACTTCTTCAGTTTAGCCAAATCAGAAGCTGAGCCACTGACACGATAAATTCCCACTTCAGACATACCACGTTTTTCAACTTCTCGTATGCAGGCACTTATGATAAATGGAATGTCACGTTTTTCGCGTCTAAAGAAAGTTAATATTTTAAGCGATTAAATGATCATAATAAAGGCCAAGCATATAATAAAAATTGTACTTTAAAACTTGTTGCATTTTGGCACCAAATAAAGCTCCCGGTTTCGAGGTAGGCACTCGCCGTAATGTCACTTCGCCAGGTACAAAATGTAAAGTGGTATTTAAAGTTAAATTATCACCTAATTTAAGGACACGTGCTTGTGGTGTTTCCTTTAGCCAACTTCGGCTCAACTGCACAAAAAAATTTTTAAATTCTTATTAAAAATTCTTTTTAATAGCTTTGTTTTTATAAAATTACCTTTAAAACATGCTTAGCTTTTAGTAAAGGTCTATCTTGTAGAGCATATAATAATATGCGTACATTTTGGCTACCCTCCAGTTCTACCACAAAACTTTCATTCCACATGGGATTCATAGAGCGGCATATCATTTTGGTGGCAGCTTTGCGGAAGTAATGACCATATGAATCTACTTCTATTGAAATATATAAATCCGCTGGCTGATCTAGACCGCTAAGGTTATGCACTGTCATGTGTAGATCTCCTACCAAAAGACTTTCATCATTCGTATTGCGCATAAGATATGAACCCATTTCGGTTTTCATACTCTTTTGCATGGCCACTATGAAGGCATGGATTTCAAGAGCATTTATAATACTAGTGCCCGGTATATTACATTGTTGCTATAAAATGCAATAATTAGAGAATACATATTGTTTTTATTAAGAAATGTTACAAAGAAACTTACCTGTAAACTCAAAATGGAATCAATCCAGTGAGTACGTTCAAAGTCTGAACTTAAAAAGAATGTAACGGTTTTGTTAGAGGTCTTGTTGCCAATACGAAACACTAGATTCGGAGAGGCCAACACTAATTGCGATTCCAGATCAGCCAATTTTCTACGATATTTTTCACCTCCTCTTAAGCCATTTGGCTTACGGGCCTTATCATCCTTCTCCTCCATTAACAATTGATCTCTAACAGTACACGCTTGAGTCTTTAGCTGCAATATATTGGCTGGACTAGATTCTTTAAGTTCTGCACTAGCATCCGATTCCTCAAAAACCGCCACATCTTTTAAAGGTATAAACCATTTAAGTTCATAATCTATTCGATCACGGCCAGAAGCCTTGTATTTGGCACATGCAATAACATCATTGAACAAAAACAAATGGCGCAATTTACGATGGCCATCGACTAGCTCAACAATAAATGAATTCTTTACCATACGGCGCAAGTTCTTGTTGGACTCTGTAGGTAGTTTTTGATTGACCACATTGAATTGTTTAAGGAATTTGTGAATGGTGTCGTGAGACTGTTTCAAGGGATGATGGTCTGGATGATTTTGTGGCGTACAATCGAGTAGATCAGTAAAGATCAAAGCATTAATTTGCACTCGTGCCACTGGCTTGTGTAGTAGATCTTCGAGAGTAAGCGATTGCTCAGTCTGCAAGTTCAAAACAATTGTGGAGACAATCTTCTTGAACTGCGGATTATTAGCACTGCATTTCTTCACCGTTTCAATGGCTTGATTATAGTTGTGTAGAAATGCACTGTACAGGTCAAACATTTCCGCCAAACGTTTAAATGTTTCACCAATAAGCACATCGCCACCCTCATGAGCTACCAAAGATTTTAAATCACTCAAAAACACCGAGTGTGCATCGTATAGCTCATCGATCTTAAAGAAAATAGTGTTCTCCTCATCCTCCTTAATAACGGGTTGTGATGTGCCCAGTGTGGCATGTATGGCTTTTTGGTACTACAAGCCAAAATCAAACAAAAAATATTACCAATATATACAATTTATATAAAATAAGACCAATAAACTTACTTGTATCATGGTATTTAAACAAGCCACATAAATTGTTTCACTTTGTATAATTGTACTCAAAATAGAACGAATTTTATTACCACGTTGACTTCCGGAAACCTAGAAATTTTGGCATGTTATTATAAAATTCCATTTAAAACTATGAACATGAAATATGATGTTGTGGTTGACTATGACAACAGACATATAAATTTAAAGAGTAAAGTTATTTTAAAACTAAAAACAAACAAAAAAAAAAAAAAAAAATATATATACAAACAAAGAAATGGATTTTTCTGAAACTATATGAAAAAATGAGATAGAGAGCTGTAAACACACAGATTCCAATATGAAATTTGAACTTAAGATAATATGTAAGATTCTTTAACACAAAGCTCCAGCACCATTTACAAAAAAGAAAAGCAAAGATTAAAAACAAGGACCAAGCAAAAATAGTTGTTAAGTAAATTAATTGTTTAACATTTGTTGCTATGTTTTTTAATACTTAATTGTTTGATGATGACAAGGTGGTACTCACAAGTATTGCTGAAACTAGATTCTGTTGTGTTTTCGGGTATGTATGATTTTCAAAGAATATATTAGAAAACCCAAATTAAAAACAAAATAAAAAAGAAAATTACAGTTAGTTGAGATTAATAAATTTTAAACAAGTATCTAATTGTTTAATGTAAATAGTTTTTTGTTACTTTTTATTTAAAATCATTAATTTTTCTTTAATTAATTGTTACATGAATTCAAGTCTGCAAGAAATCAGGGTCTGTGTTAATTCCACCGAATACTATTTTAAAGGAAAAACGTTATTTGATAAAAATAAAGTCTGGAATAAAGTTGAAATTTTTTGTGCTATAAATTTATATTGCTGACCTTTCTTGCTCTTAAACTTCCAGGGTGTTAAAATAACAACAACTAAATTAAAGCTACAACTATTTAAAGTAAACTCATGGTTGAATGTTTAAAAATATTTCAAAATTTAAATTTAAGGAGACGATTTTTATTTTGGAAATTCAGAACTAGAATTAAAATTATTTGTCAAATTCACAAGTTTTGTCGTATGGCTTATCGTTTAAAAAAATACGATTTTTATACCCTTCACCGAAGTTAAAATGATATATGTATAAGTTTGTCATTCCGTTTGTAATTTATACAAAATTGATCTCAGATGCTATGAAGTGTATATATTCTGGGTCCTTATCATAAGGCGAAGTTGATTTAACGATGTCTGTCTGTCCGTGTGTATGTTGAAATCGGGTTTCCGAAGACCGCAGAAATGATGGGGCTAGGTTGTTTTATTTATATGTCACATATGCTCCGTTAAAGTTTGCTATGGAAATTCAGCCAAATCGGTCCAGAAATATCTGAGATATGAGCAAAAAACTGCGACTGCCTCTAAATTTACCCATAAATACTTTGTTGTTTTTTTTATTACTTTTTTCTATAATCTTGATAACGACGAGAGCCAAATTTTCCAAATTAGGTGCAAGCATCTTGGTTATCAATGCACAACGTCTCTAAATAATGTTCGAAATTGGAGAAGTGGGTGTGTTTAAGTTTCCAAATTAGGTGCACGCATCTTGGATAAAGATAGGCAACATTCGACAAATGCGGGCTACAAAGACATTATAGATTTTTGTATATCTGGAGACCGGTAAAAACCAAAGTTTCCAAATTAGGTACAAGCATCTTGGCTATCAATATAGATTATTACAAAATATATTTATTTATATCTAAAGAACGGTATTTATATAATTTTCTGTTCTTATCGCATCATCTTGAAAGGTATATAATATTCGGCATAGCTGAATATAGCACTCTTACTTGCTGTTTATGCGCTTGTGAATAGACAAATTTTTTGTATCGTTAGGTTATCGTATTGCTAAATATCAAAAATTTAAAATATCAATTCAATGTACATTGTCAATTAATTTTGAGTAAACTAGTTAAGAAGTTTTACAAATTTATAATTTAACTAAAGAAACAATTATTTATTTTATAATTTTTTACTTCACTGTTGGTTTTTTTTTATTCTTCTTCTTTAAAAAAATTTGCCGTTCACATTGGTTGATACCTTTTACAAATTCAACAAACATATCCACGCCTGGCATAATGAGACAACACTTTTGTATGAAAATTATCAAAAACAAATATACAATATTGTATAATTAGACGATTATACAACGAATACGACAATACTGCGTGCTTGTGAATTCGACTTATACTTTGTTATAAAATATACTTATATTGATGGCAGCGTAACTCAATTTCTTTCAAAAAAGAGTTTCTTGTTTATTCTGGAAGATAAATGACAAATGCGATTTGCTTTAAAATTTCTGGGTACTATAGTATAAAATATGTTGCATCCTTTTATTTATTATTGCATTTATTTATCTAACATTATATGGATTTTATCAAGTTTTTCTATCAAAAAATCGATTTATATATTTAATATTAAGCCATCGATATATAAAAATAAGTTGTCCATTGTTCGTTACATACCAATACATTCGTAACAAAGGTATACTTTCACTGATGATTTAAAAAAACATCGAAGATATAGAACCACGATGAGAAATAGGGGGCAATTTCTGCCTTTCCGAAACAATCTAAGCGATTTAAATGAAATACAAATTTGGGAACGAACAAACTTTTAATAAGTGTTTAGTATAAAGTCTAAAAATTTCAGTATAAATGTTTTAACTGATTTTTAAAATAAAAAAAAAGTTTTTTTTTCTACACTAACAAATCGATGATCCTCTTGCAAACTTTTTTATGGTATTTTTTTTGTATAATTGTTAAAAAACATTATTAAAATTTTTTTCTATTGTTAATTTGCAATAAGTAATGACATTAGTTCCTACCTTTCTTAATGCTCCAGGTGTTTGTATATTATGATCATCTTGTGATATAGTACGCATAATTGGCATGCCACTCTCGTATTCTCCATCGCTATCCACAGAACTTGAACGTGTTTCATTATTTTTCCTATTAAAAAAAAAAAAAAAAAAAAAAAAAAAAAAAAAAAAAAAAAAAAATGTATCATTAATTTAAAACTTTTTGAATAAACCCTTGACATACTGTATAAAATAATTAATGTTGGCATAATTGGAAGAGCGTCCAGGCGACTCGGGATCAGTTACGCTAGTTTGGCTGCTTAAATGACCATGGGAACTCATGGGTATGATACTGCCAGGTGTTGATATATCGTCACGACTAGAAGAAGAGCCTGTGCGGCCAGGTTTAATGTAGACATATTCATCATCGCCATTGTCCAGAGGCACAGTATCATATAGATGTTCCAGTTCATTCTCGGCTATTTGATTGGCCCTTGCACTGTCTGAACTTAATGAAGATACTGATTCATAGCTTTTGATCTGTAATATAAAATAATATTTTTATCAATTTTTTCTTGGGTTTATTACATATCAGTACACACAATTTCTGATATGCCTTGAGAAGATAAAGATTCTTTAGAACCAATTGTACGTCCTACAATTTCAGCATCAGCTGGTTGTAAAGATGTTCTCGATTTCTTATCCAAACTCCCAGTTGATGAACTATCAGCTGCTGTAAGTTTGACACTTTTGCTTAAACTGCTTGTTGGCGAAGAGCCAGTCATTGGATTGACAACTGCTGGTGGCCTTGGTTGTGAAATGTGTTGCGAGCGATTTGTTGCGCTTGCTGTTGTGCCAGTTGCGCTTGCTTGTTGTGCACGACCCAAGCTGCCAGTCGGGCTGTGTGTGTAATTAAGATCAGGTCGCTTTCCTTTCTCCATACTTTCAGTTTTATTGATTTTATGACCCAGTTCTTCTAAAAACTCAGAATTGTTTAAAAATTTGTTCATTTCTGGCGTGGTTTTACGATTTTGAGCATATGATTTCCCCTCCAAAGATTCCGATGATTTTTGCCTCAATATATCTGAAGGTTTGATGTTTCTTTCCAAAGAATTTGCTGGACTTTCGGAGGAGGACAATGTACCCGAGCTAGGTGGCAATGGAATAGTGCTACCAGCAAAAGGTGAATCACGTTTGGGTGATGAAGAAAGTATGGAACCTGGGATGGTTGGAGGTTCAACACGCCGTATATTTTTGGGTGGTGGTCTGTAATAAAGGCAATTTATTTTATAAGTTATTCACAAAAAAAACATTATCTAACACTTGCCTTGGTGGCATTTTTTTCTTTGCATCTAATAAAGCATGTGAAGAAGCCGTAAGTGAAGGTGAAGCCAATGATGGGGACAATGGAGGAGCTGAGGGTTTTCTTTCAAAACTACTAAATGTAGAGGGTGACATCATATTTGCACTATCACCTCCATTGTTTTCTTGATTTTGTTCTAATGATACAGATGAGTTATTACCCTGTTCTGTTTTAGTCTCTTTAACTTCGATGACCGTAACAAAATGTGATGTGGATTTTGGTGGTCTTTCGGGTACCGATTTTCTTGTTATGACACTATTATCTGCATTATCTTCGTTCGATGCTATTGAGGCAGCCAGTTCGCTAATACATTGATGTAATGCCCCATTCTTATCACTGTTACGTTTGTCTTTTTCTGTGCCAACATCTTTGTCTTCTCTTTCGCTGTTCTTCTCCTCTGTGGAAGCTGTAGTTGGATTATTATTTTTGTTTGTCGCACTAAATTTGTTACCACTATTATTATTATTACCATATTGACTACTTGCTATTGTCGATGCTGTTGCGGATGTTACAGCAGCCGCATATTTATTATCGGTATTTAGTGACAATCTATTGATCTGCTGTTCTTTATTTCCATTTTTAGATTCTCTTAAATTCAAGCTTGATTTCTGTAAGTATAAGATTGGATAAAACAGATTTATTTAAGATACGTATGTATACTTTTTTTAAATTATTTTAAAATATACTTGATTGCACTGCAAAATTTTTAAAGTTGTTATTACAATTTTCGCATAAAAAGCCATATTGTAAATAAAATAAAATATTTCTGCTTTCTAGATTTAATTAAGTTGTTTGTGGTTGTAAGTAAAGAAATTCTTATATATTTTTAGAATAAAAATAATTTTTAATCATAGAAATGGCAAATACGAGTATATTGCGAGTATATTTTCCAATATTAAACATTTCTTTCTCATCAATAAAAAATGTTCATTTAATTATTGTGTATATTTAAATAGTAAACATAGATTACATAGATATGAAACTCTCTTAATATTGAAAAAAATATATTTACCTCTTCACACATACAGAAACTGTGTGATGAATTCAACACACTTGTAAAAGTTCACCTCAAATTTTTGAAAAATATTTTGTAAAAAATAAACAATTAAAAAACAAGTTTATTATAATTTTTTTTTAATGTGTTTGTTTACAATTTTTTAAAAGAATTTTTATTTTTTGCATTTAAAACAATGCATAAAGTTTTATTCTGTACTACCCTTGGCGCTGGTTCCTCATCATATTAAAACATTGAAAACCCAAAAGAAAAATAAGTTTTTAAGTGTTTCCGTAGGTTGTTCGTATGCGTGCTGTGGAGGTTGTTCTTTAAACGTGGCTCTGAGATATGGACAGCAGTCCATATCTAAACTTTCCAGAATAGTGTTCTTTCATATAAGCCATCTTATTATGCTGGTATTGAATTGAACTTGGTCCATAAATATTTTTTTTTCAACCTTAATCCTGTAAACAAATTTTATTTGAATCGGTCTAATTTGACCACAGCTACCATAAAAATACCGTCCCCCAATAAAGCTTTCAATGTCATAACAACGTTATAAATATTGGTATTGACATCAAATTCGTTGACGATAAGTTCAACGTCAGGACATGTAGGTCCAAAATTTACCATAGGTCCCATACCAATGCTTTCCAAAATATCTTATTCAGATGTTGACATCTAGATAATAGTCGGCACAAAGAACTCGTATAAGTACATGAATCTTAAACTAATAACATAATTTTGTTTTGAAGCGTCCATGATTGCACATTAGTCCCAAATAGGGTACACGCTCGAAAAGTTGTGTTTGGTATAGGGTATTATGGAGTCGGGCTTTCCCACTTGTTTTTTATAATTAGGTAAATATCATTAAAGTGGTGAAATATTCCCGGCAAACAGTAAAGCTTGATGTGAACTTAATAATGATATATAATTAAGCCCATTCTAAAATATATATTGCTTGCTACATAATGGTTAAATATCATTCAAAACTAATAACACTTTCAAAAAAAAGAGAACTTCTTGTGAATTTCTTTATAAAATTCAAATAAAATCGATACTATTTTTCAGACCTTTTATTTGTGTTTGCTGGGAATGTTTAATATACAACTCTTAAAATAATCTTCTGACTAGTAACAATAACAAAAAGATCTAAATTTTTTTTATTTATAACCTTTTTATACATTTTCTGACACGCTCGTCTTTTTATCTTTGAATGAACCTTTTGCGACTCTGTATGAGTCATATAACAATTACTGAGCTACATAAATACGAGCGTTTTAGAAACATGAAAACTCTATTGTCAATACAATTTCAATAAAACAAGCCGACCTAATGATCTGCCAAAAATGATTTTCCAACAGGATGGTGCTAAATTCGCGATGTAAAGGTTTGTTTCATATTAATTGTATAAAAATTAGAAGTTTTGACATAAAAAAGACGTTTGACGCTCTTATTTAGGTAGCTCAGTTGTACGGCTGAGCATTTCACGAGTTGTTAGAGAATCCCTTCATGAGTCTTAAACGATTTCGAAAGACTCTTTAGATAATCTTTACACACATCGCAAACGATTTCCTTTACGATTATTATAAGCGTCTTTCGCTGCGTTGTAAAAGTATCTCACTGAGGAATCAGCTTGTGTAACAGTTTCTCCCGTGCGAGGAATCTTCTACGATTAAAAAATTAACTCGTCGACGATCAAAAACGCTCTTAATGAGAGTCCCAGGAGAATCTTACACGACAGAAAATGCTAGCTGGGTTTATTTCCTACTAACACAATGATACAATTTTTACTAACACATTCTCATCACTTAAGTTTTTTTTGACAACAGACTTAGGTTTTTGACAAGCGAGTTTCATATCTATGTAATCACTGATAGTAAATTAGTACATAAAAAAATGTCATTATATTAGGGAGTTCCTTTAAAACAATGCATAGAATTTTCCTGTTTTCGTTTTTCTGATTTTAATTTATATTAAATATGAAGACACTTTTTGTTAAATACATGTTCATATCGACCCTTTTTTTGCGAAATGATCGACATTTCGTAAAAAAGATTATGATTGAAATTTAAATTTTATGGACCTATCCATGTTTTCTGATTAACTTAATGTCAAATTTGTTAAATATGTTATATATATAAAGTGTTCGATTTTATCGTAAGTTATGTTTACATTTCTTAACACCAATTGATCGTAAGCGATACACGGGGGAGATCTAGAAAACAAATTTTATTAATTCTTGATTTTGTAAACGGGTTGTCCGATTGCAACAAAATTCCAGGTGCTAATTAAGAACTTTTATGCGAGTTTAAGGCCCCTATTACGGTTGTAATTTACGGGAGTTGTAATTTCATAATTTATGTATTATGGTTTACAACTTTGCTACATTGCGGCGAATAAAAACATCAACAAATTACAACTCATCACAACCAGTTGTCTTAATTACAACTCAACTGAGTTGAGTTGTGAACAGTAATAGGGCCTTAAGTTTAGGATTTGGGGTCAATAGACATATCAGCAGGGCCTCCACAGGTTTCCCAAGTAGGCCATCTCGGGTATTACAAAAATTAAAACCAATGCAGAATTCTTTATTTTAGCCCGATTTCGAATCAGTGGAAAGTACTAGTCGAGTTCTAAAAAAAGTTAGCAACATGCATGGTTTATCTTTTATAGTTTATGAAATATCCTACTTTAAATTAAAATTTGCTGTTTTTGACCGATCTTAAATGTGAGAATGGGATCTGACTTGTCGGATGTATGCAGGTTGTGTGAGGACCTGGAGGAGTTGGAGACAGTTGAGCACTTTCTGGGCCACTGCCCCATGCTGCAGAGAATCTGACGGGACTCGTAATGGGAATGACCTGGCTGCGAAGCAGAAAAGGGGACTGGGTACATTTAGGGCAGTTTTCCGTTTATTAGGGTTGTTTGCTTGTGTTATCCGATTTTTGTCTTCCACTACGTTCTCTATTCTTCTGCTCTTTTTCTCTTTATTTCTCCTATTCTTCCTTCTAAAATTCTATCATTAATTAAGGCGTTACAATAGTCCATATTGGTACTTCGCACCATCCTTTCTACCTAACGTAACCTAGCCTACCTTGGTCTAGTATTACGCAAATATGGGATTCCAACTTGTTTAAAGTATTTTTGTGTAAATTACCCGCAAATCGATAGATATTCTACAGAAAGAATTGTTATATTGATGTTAAAATTTAAATTTTTTATGCCATTTATTAGCTAAAAAATTTCTTTTTTTTTTTTTTTTTTTTTTTTTTTGTTTATTAATTTATTAATACGTTTTACATTACAATGTTTGTATTGCCCCAGCGTCATATGACATTGTTGGGGCGAGTTGGCACAAATAAACTCAAAATAATAAATTAATTATCAATATGAGATCAGTATAAGGCTTAAAAAAAAAAAAAAAATTTAAAAAAAGAAAATGACATTTACATTAACAGCATTTCTAAATTATTTAACAAGTGCTTTTTTAAATTCAATTTAAAAGTCGATATTCTATTAGTGCTTTTTAAATCTTGTGGTAAATTGTTAAATTCCCAACAACCAATATACATATTCTATCTTCTGCTTAGTAGTTTCTAGTCTGCATCTTGACACCCTTAGATTTGAATTGTTTCTTGTATTGAAAACGGATTGATTTCTTCCAAATAATAACGTATTATGACTAATATTATGCAATGCTTTAAACACGAAAACTAGCAGTTGCATTTTATATAATCCATTGATTGGCAAAACATTTTTGGACACATCTTTATATAATAAAAACGTAGAATGCGTAATTGGTAAATTAAAAATAGTTTTGAGTGCTTTGTTTTGAACTCTTTGCAAGGCTTTGAGCTCATTACTTTTTCTGCTACCATATACCAACACCAAATAATTAAGTTGACTATGGTAAAGTATAAGTTTGGTTTGTTTATTAAACTTGTTCTTGAATTTATAAAGTAACCCAATAACTGGTGATATTTTTGATTTAAGCTTTTCCACATGTATGCTCCACGAAAGATTATTTTGTAAATGTACTCCCAAATATCTAACAGATTCACTTTCAAATAGTTCCTCGCCTTCCACAAATATACTGAAATTACCAGCATTACTATTCATGTAAGGCTTGAACCTTAAAATTTTTGTTTTTTTAGTATTAATTACCAACTTGTTAATTCTCGAATATTCAAAAATAAGCGATGCATCTCTTTCCATATAGGCTTTCACTACTGCTTCATGTTTGTTCATATCCAACAAATCAAAAACTCCAATACAAGTCCTTAATTGGCACCTTGCTATGAGAAGCATAGTTGCCGAAATAAACTGGTTGAAAATAGTAAAATTTTAAGGAAAAAATCGTCAAATGGAGTTACCTAAATCGTCACTAAAATCCTCATTGTAAAACAATATGTACTAACTTTTAATAAGCTTTAAAAATTAAGTGTAACATATTTTTAGTTTCAATTTGTAATAACATGCAAATATATTATTTAAAATTTCTAAAATAAAAATCTCTATGTATAGTTTTCTTGCCAATAGCAATGAATTCAAAATACAAAAATATTGGAAATATTGGCAGTATAAGTTTATTCTTGCTGTCAATAGATACAAATGTTTGAGAATCTATAACTGGAGACGTACCTCAATAAATATCCAAAATCATTGTAATAAAAAACGTTTAAGAAGTAAGAAAATTAGGTACCGCATGAGCTGAAGACAAAATACATCGAACACGTATTTTACACTTGAGAAATCTTCTTTAAGTGCTTTAGAGAAAAAATTGTTGAAAATTGAATCAAATAAATCGTATTTGATATAATTGCGTATTATAAACTGCTAAGTAGAAGGATCGAACGGTTATTATTCGACCGGTTTTAACCGGTTATTGTAGTTTTGCTTAAACCGGTTATTTTTAAATGTCCATTTTTCGAATATCGAATAAACCGGTTTTTTTGGTATAAGAAACAGGTTATTTTTATAATGTGTAATTTATATACATTTTCCATACTCTTGTTGTAAATGTACCCGTAATTTAAGTATTTTTCTAATTGAATATTGGGCAAACTTAAACTTTTTGTAAAGAATGTCAAAACAAAAGGTAACAAAAGTTAAAAAACATTATGAGCAACGTAAATACAATTTGCTTATAAAAGCGTGTGTTTTTTGTAAAAAAAATCCAAAAACTATTCAAAATACTACAAAAATTTGTGCGGTTAAAAGACAAAGTTAGGTGCCTGAAGTGCCCTAAAATGATAAGTTGCAAAGGTTTTTCCACTTCACAACTTATTAATCACCTTTAATTAGTTCACATGCTTGACATAAATTTCTCCAAATAAAACTTAACTACGTTCCGAGTAGTTGTTAAGAGACGACAAATTATAGGAGTACTTTACTAAAATACGCTGCCAAAAGTGAATCATTGGGTGAAATATTATGTGTTGCCGAGGACGGACTGCCCGTTAAGGCACTAAAAACTCTAAAGTAGTTCTAGGATATCTTCATACTTAAATCTACAACATTCCGGCGGAAACAACGATATGGAAAAAATTCATCCATTTTATTTATTAAAACACCAAGAACTAAAAACAAAATTAAAGAAATCAAACAATGTCATAGAAGGTTTTTAATTGTGGTCGACGAACGGACCAATATTTCATACAAAAAGCATGTTCATATTAATATTCGTTTCTATATGCTGAAAGAAAATAATTTTTCAAAAATATGGTTGAAGTCTACTGATTAATAATTTAAGAGTTTCTAAATTACATTATAAAATTATCTTCTTAAGGTACGGTCAGATATGGCAAACATTTGCCGAAAAACGTCAAATATTTGTTTACCGTAATGTGACCACAAAATATTTATTTGCGACAAACAGGAAAACAGCTGATTTTGGGCTAATAAATTTGTTTGGTGTCAAACAAAAATGCATTTAATGTGACCACTCAATAACAAATACATATTTGCCTGTATTTTGAGAAAACAAATATTTGTTCTTACAATTATTTTATAAGACCAAACAGTAGCAAATAACAGCTGTTGGGAACAGTGTGGTCAACTTAAAAAAAAATACCACTAAAATCAAATAAAAAAAACACAAAGTATTGTAAAAATATTTTTGTAACATTTAACATTTATCAAATTTATTTATTAAAAAAACACATGATTTTGGAATAGCATTAAATTCGTTTTTGACTTTCAGTATTTTTTGTTTTTGTAGCCAAATCGTCGTGCGGTTACTGCTTTGGATCAAAAATAAATAAGTTATCTAATTATTGTATAAAACCATTTTTCGAGTAATTACCATTTTAAGATATTAAAAATGGATTACGAAATATAAAAAGAACACTGAAATCATATATAATCGATTAAAAACTCAATCTTTTCAAAAATGAATATTGGGAATTATTTCTTTTTATAAGCAACTTTATTATATCGAGGGCCTCAAAACCCTCTATCTTTGATTTTCATGAAAATTACTTTTTAATGGTAAAATGTTCAGTAAAACAACCCTCATCTATGGTGTGATTTTCATAACCAAAAATATTTTTTTTGCTGTTTTATTTGCATTTTTGTACTTTCTCTATCTTACACAATTAATTTTTCTCAATGCAAAACCCTCTATCTTTTCTAATAATTAATTTTCGAATATTTTTTGGAATAACTTGTTTTTGCAATACATGTTTTTTTTTACTATTTTTTTGCAAGCTGAACATGAATTTGACATTATTCCACCGGAATACCATTATTCTTGCGATCATTTACACCAATCAAGCTCCAAACAAACTTAAAAAAGCAAAAACAAAAAAAAAATTGTTGCTATAACTTTTTGTTTAATTGTTAATTTTTTTATTTTATGTTGTATTATCTTAAATAAACCACGTTAAACACCGACAGATGGCATAAATAAAATCAAAATAATTTATTTTTATTAAAATGCAAAACCCCTTTCATTTTCATACATACATATTGAATATTTTTGAGAAGCAAAACCCTCTATCTCGCATAAAGTCCCCAATAATGCAAAATTTTATGAACCAATTATCTGTAAGATTCAGTAGTTGATTTAAAAAATATTGTAGAGTAGCGAATTTTAATAACTCAAGTTATACGCGAAAAAAACAGTTTTTTGGCTCTCCTGAAAAGTTGTGTTTTTTAAGATAGAGGATTTTGAATATAGGCCCTCGATATTCAACATTTTTTATTTTTCGAATTTATTCTATGAGTTAAATTTCAGTTATGTATTTTATAAAGCTTTTTGTAATACCTTAGCTTTCCGTTGGATAGCAATGAAGTATATTGTATGTACAGAAAAATTTACAATTATAAGATACCAGCAGAATGTAATGCATTTTCTGGCCCGCTACGGCCTTCGTCACACAAAGAATGCTGAAATCTAAGGTAAAATGTAACAAGAAGATACAATATAATAGTCTGGTAGTGTATAAAGTCATTTCTAAAAACTTAAGGAAAAGAACTATTACAAAAAGCTTTATAAAATACATAACTGAAATTTAACTTATAGAATAAATTCGAAAAATAAAAAATGTTTACGGCAATTTTACACGATATGTATTTTGGGTTGGGTTTGTCAGATGTAAAGTCCATATGTTATTTCACGTGTCTGTCAAAATTGACAATTACAGAAGGTTAATAATTTTTGCTTTCACACGTTCCTTTTTAGTTTCACCTGACATAACCTTAAAACATTCACATTAGCAAACTATTTACTGATTTATATTTATATTCACTTTTTATTGTATTATAGTTAATTAAAAATTTTGTTTTTTTTTTAAGAATATGTGTAAATAAATATAATAAATTTTAATATATATTTGCCTCCACAAACAGACGACTTGGAAAACAGCTGATGTCAGATGGTTTGTCAGATCAAAAAAGAACACGCTCTAATTGAAAAAAATTTGGAAAACATGTTTGCCAATATGTGTGTTTGCCGCTATTTGACATCTGTTCGAGCAAACAAAAATGAGCAAATAAATGTGCGTAGTGTGACCACAAAATGAAACCTACAATGTTTTGAAAAAATTTTGTCAAATAAAGGCAAACATATTTGGGGCTAATATTTGCCATATGTGACCGTACCTTTACAAATAAAGTTTAGTCAATAAATATAAATTGTTAAAAATGAAGCTAAAGTTTGATCAATTTACTCGTCACACTTTTCTTGGGTTTTTATCGTCAAATATTTGTTAGGTCTGAACATACCTTAAGTCATATCGATGTATTTTGTTGGTTCATTACCTTTTGAATTGTTTTGTTTTTATTCAAATAAACATTTTATTAACACATTTGATTTTGGTGTTTTTATGTATTCGAATTAAAACCGGTTAGACGGTTATTTTAAAAATGCTTAACCGAAAACTGGTATTTTTAAAATAGCGACTATTCGGAACATTCCAAAACCGGTTTTTGAAAAAGTCGAATAATCGATCTCCCTACTGCTAAGACTTATAAATTATCCACTACCAATTAAATAAATGAATATATCTAAGAAGCTAAAATAACACGTTAAATTATATTATATAGTTTTGTAAATTTGTAAAAAATTAGTCATTTGAAAAATCGTCAAATTAGGTTATAAATCGGCAATAGTCCATTTTGCGATGGTCAAGTCAATTTAGATATTTTGGAAGATTGAAGCTTTTATATAATAGTTCGTTACATTTTCTAAATAAATATTTATTTTTTTATTTAATATTAATGAAAACATTTTTTGTTTTTCGAATAGATTTTAAAGTAATAAGAAAAAATCTTCTCCTGTAAAATTCGTGTTTTGGCGCTTAAGATCATTTTGCAAACAGCGGTCGATATGTACTGATAAATTTACTTGTGCAAAAAGTCAAGTATTTTTTAATACTTTACTATTCAATAATTTGATAGCAAAGAAATATTGAGATATTGAGCCAATTCAGTGTTCTAATGTGTTAAGTACAAAAGTACTATTTTAGGCTAAATATCATTTAGCCAATTTACAAAGTTTTCTAAAGTGCTAAGTACTAAGGTACAATTTTAGGATAAATCGAGCCATAACCGCAAGAAAGCTCAAGCGACAAACAAAAACAAAATTTTACAGAAGAAGGTGTTTTTTTTTATATTTCATAAACATTTTGTATTAAAATTGGCGCTTAAACTAATATTGTTTTTGCTATAAAACCGTAACGGTATTATCTGTGACCATAATATTTAAGGAGATGATGCAAGTGTTGCCAATAAATTCATTTATTAAAAAAAAAAAACGAATATTGAAAATGTCGTCGCTTAAGCTTTTTTTGCGGTTATGGCTCGAAATAGCTTTGTTTTTTAATCCAAATTTTCGATTTTTATAGGTTTAAGTTCATTAAATTTAGTTTTCATTAAATTATTTTTATGAAGGAAGGAATTTTACAACAAATTTAATCAACTTTAGCCTAATTAAAGATATGAAAATTTTGATTAAAAACCAGTTCAACAAAATAACCACAATACTAATTATAAATAGCTTTGTTGTGAACAGCCTGTTATATTTGCATATGATAAATTAATATAAACATTAAAATTAAATGACAGAAACTATACATATATAATTTAGTTCTTTTAGGAGAATAAGTAAATAATCCACCTTATTCCATTTAGCGTCATCAATACGAAACGATGTCGTTTCGTGTCGATTGTTGTTAATCGGTGAGCCCATTGCCAATATCAAGTTTCATCGATAAGCGTGGTTGTATTTTTGGTATGCCGTACGCAACGTTATCGCCTTCATCGATATAAATTGAATCTGATTTTTCCGTCAGGCTTATTGGTGTCGAAACAGTTTTATTCCTTTTTAATTTTTCAATAATAATAATATTAAAATAAAAAATGGAAAAAGAGCAACAAAGCTACACGAAAATTGCAAAATTCGCGAAAATTTTTAATATTTCAAACCAGCCATAAAATTAATTAAAAGTCCCTCGAATTTTAGCCATGCTCGCGATAAAAGCAATTTTTCCTGTAAGTTTTCTGATTCTTTACAGCTTTAACGATTTTTAATAAATATTAAACTTCTCCATCATGCCGCTATTAGCAAATTTTTGCGTATTTCCGCTAATTTAGTAATTTTTATTGAATTTTTGCCATTTCTTATAGTTTAAGGGACTTTTGATCAATTTTATGGGTTGTTTGAAATAGTAAAAACTTTCACGAATTTTCTTTAGTTGAGCAAATTTTTTTCCGACACAGTAAGGGTAGAGTAAGAGCGGGTAATGTGGTATAGGCTGGTAATGTGTTACAGTGCCTTTTTTCTTAAACTAACAAATCAAGCGTAATGAAACCAATCTAAATGGTTTGTCGCTCTCAAAAAATTAAGAAAACTTTGATCTGTTTTATTTTTGAAAGTCATTCTTAGTGTGAGTGTCGAAAAATTCGATTGGCTGCGAAGTCGACTTTTTTTTGGGTGCTGTTAACAAATAAATTTTTCTTGTAAAGGTGCATTTATAAGTTTTTAAGTGTATAACTAAAGTAATTGGGAAGTACCAAATTAGTGAACAATATATGCAATAACTCAATAGCTATAGTAAATAATTTAAAATTAATAAATATCTGCATTAACCTCAAGTGCGCCTAATGTGGTATACCTTAAATCAGCTAATTTGTTATAGTATACCACATTACCTGTCAAATAAAATATTATTTTTATTGTTGTTTGTTTACATGAATTGTTGTTGTTTTCTTGTTTTTTTTTTCCAATAAAGTAAAAATTTATACATTTTTCGAATTTATTCTATGAGTTAAATTTCTAAACAAATTTTAGGAATAGAGCTATTACAAAAAGCTTTATAAAATACATAACAATATCTATTTGTAAAAATTTATATATAACACGACTAATTTTAAAGAAAATACTATGATTTGGTAATGTAGTTCACTATACCACATTACCCGCACATTTTTCGTATCTAATGAGATTTGCAATATTTTCTTATATTCCTCTGAAAGTGTGGGTTTAATATTTTTCTCAAATGGCTTCGTGGGAGCCTTACATATGAAGCATGTTAATAGGTTAATCATATTTTAATCAGACAAAAATTAAAAATTTTTTAATCTAAAAACAAATAGGTATACCACATTACTCGCACTTCCTGTAATCACGATGGGTAGATCAAAGTATGCAAACGAGGCAAATGTGTGCAAAAATACACACATTTGCACAACACGATAACAAAATGTACGTATTTGCAATTTGCTTCATTTTACTTCGTTTGCACTAAAAAAACCTTGAGCAAAAATAGTAGTGCACATTTGCTCAGTGGCAAATAAAAGCAAACAACTTTTGACATATTTGTAGGAAAGAAAATTATTTTTCACTGCTTTTAGGCATTATTATTTGTTAAAAAATTTATTTTAATACCTATGCTTGTGCATAATTGTAGGTAGGCATAATTGTAAATATATGAAGATTTTTGGCAACTAATGATCAAAGTATGCAAACGAGGCAAATGTGTGCAAAAATACACACATTTGCACAACACGATAACAAAATGTACGTATTTGCAATTTGCTTCATTTTACTTCGTTTGCACTAAAAAAACCTTGAGCAAAAATAGTAGTGCACATTTGCTCAGTGGCAAATAAAAGCAAACAACTTTTGACATATTTGTAGGAAAGAAAATTATTTTTCACTGCTTTTAGGCATTATTATTTGTTAAAAAATTTATTTTAATACCTATGCTGCCAGAAGTTTTTTGTGTTGCCAGAATAATTTTTTAGGAAAATAGCACATCTGCACCAGAGATAACAGTGGTATGCTCACGATCGATCATAATATGCACTGAAAATTTACAAAGTGCAAATTTACACAATGACCATCGTGATTACCCTTATTGTTTTTAACTGATTTAGCGAGTTTAAATAAATTTTAGGGTTTGTTTCCAAGTTTGCAATTTTTAGCGAATTTTAGCCATTTTCGAGATAAAAGCGATTTTTTCATGTTATTCTTTACAGCTTTAGCCATTTTTAATAAATATTAATTTTTGCTATCATGCCGCAATAAGCAAATTTTTGCGAATTTCCGCTTATTTAGCCATTTTTTTTTGGAATTTTTTTCATTTCTTATAGTTTTAGGGACTTTTAATCAATTTTATGGGTTGTTTGAAATATTAAAAATTTTCGCGAAATTTCGCTAGGTTTGCAAATTTTTCCAATTTTCTCGTAGCTTTGTTGCTCTTTTCGGCAACAGTCGCTGTTAAAAAGATACAGACAGGGCACTATTAATACTGTCGATATTCGGCTTTTTCAGAATAAATCAAGCTACACTTTTTGAGTGCACAACATCAAACATTGCAAAAACTGAAAACAAAACAAACCAACTGTCTAAATTATAAGAGATGTGCTTTAAAAAACGATAAACAATCGATATCGTTACGTTGCTGTTATAGAATACAAGTTTTGTATCGAATTAATGACGATGTCGATAAAAATTCATGTTGATATTAAATGGATGACGATGACGACGACGTTAAATGGAATAAGAAAAATAATGACTTTAAATTGTAAACAAAAACCAGCTGAACAAATAGCACACTGAAAATAAATAGGTAACACATTTTATTATCATAAAATATTTTAATATGAAAAATAAAACGAAATTTTTATGACGGGCATAAAATTATAGTAAATACAACCAATAGCACACAATAAAACACTTTGTGAACTACTTAAATGTTGTGAACAGCTCGTAAGCAAATAAAAAACAAAAGTAAAAATATTGTGCTCTTAACTCTACCGTTATACTGTACACAAGTTTTGACGCTTCAAAAACGCAGTCTACTTTCAAAGCAAAATTTTAATGATATAATAAATAGAATTTAAAAGAAAATGTTTAAGGATTTAGAAAACGTCTCATTGTTCCGAAAAATACGACCTGTGTTGTTACGTCTTCCGCAAACATATTATTCCTGAACATGGAGTAAATCTCTTCAATAGCAAAGTGGAAGACAATTATAAAATGTATTTTGAATTGGAAGTTTTCCTGATAAACTTTGGAGGCCTAAGCATTGCTGTCGAAATTATTATAATTGATTAACTGCCTATTTCCGATGTGCGAAAGAATTCTTTCGTTCGTACAATTACATTTAAAACAGAAACAAAAATTTAGAATTTGTTTTTGTTTTAAATGTATTTACCCGAAAGAAAGAATTCTTTCGCACATCGGAAATAGGCTATAATGCTTTGGTTTAAAGGCAGTTTAATTTTTGTTCCTATGTTGTTCCTAACACGGTAGATGTACGCTTAAATTTCTGCTTTAGGGCATTGAAATTCAATGCAATTTGGTATTCCCATGCGTTGGCTAGACCCAGGTGAGAACGCTGACTCCTCCTGCTATGTTTGCCTAAATAGTGCCGTACTAAAATTAAATAGATACAGGCGAAAAAAACTCAATACCTTTTTGTATACTATTTTAAATATATTAACCCATAAACCACCTTTTAAGTTTTTGCTTATTTCTGGTATTAATGTTGAATTTTCGACTTAAGTGTGTTTGGAGACCTATAGAAGAATTTCATGACAAATATTTTCGCAAAATATTTCAACTGCATACGTCCCTATTTTAAAGGTGATTTTTTCTTTTTTGGAAAACAAAAAAAAAATTGCTGAAAGGAACTATTTTTAGAAGACTTAGAGGATTTATGCATACCAACAAAATGCTGCTTGTAATGTTCTGAATAAATCTTCTGAATATCTACACTATAAATCAAAAACCTAAGTATCACACGATTTCTGCCCTTTTTCTACACAAGGGTGCAACTTTAAATAGGCCGTAAGACGAGTTTCAGATGTAAACTTTAAAAACGCCGATACACGTATACTTTTTTAATCCCCTCTCAACAATCAGTTGGCAGAACATTGTTGTTGTTTGTTGGACAGTGTAATTTATAAAAAAAATTAAGTAAAATCAATAAAACTATTCGTCCTAATTTTTAAAATAATGCTCAAAAAAAGCTAAAATCATTTTCTAAAAATGCTTAATAAAATGCCATGTACTTAATGAAAAAATTTCAGCTAAATACAAATTTTTATGGCTTAATTTAGCTGCAAAAATGTCAAAATGACCACACTGGTAAACGTCAAAATTGAATGATAAAAAAACGAAGCAGGGTGAAATAACGCAATGAAACGAAAAATAAAATTGTTGTTATATTACATACATAAATAAATTTAACAAAAATCTTTAACATATTTTAGCATTTTTTAAAATAATTTTTAGCATTTTTGGCCATGTCCAATGCCAGAATTAACTGTAATTTTATTTTAAGATCTAATCACACTGAATGTGAACCTCTTTGTGAGTTGCCTAACTATGTATTTCTTTGTGTTTTTATTTGTATTTTAGATGTCTTAAATCATATATGTGTTTAAATAATAAAGAATTGTTTATTTAAAAATGAGTTATGAGTCAGGCAAAGTAAAGTGCGGCGTTTTTTTTTACATTTTTTCCAATTAAAACCAAAGAAAAATTAATTATTGTTACGTGCAATAGTAATAAGAACCAAAAATTAAATATGCCTGTAATTAAAACGAAATTCAATTACATATTACTTTAATATTTTTAAACTCAAATTATTTTTATTGTTTAATTACAATAAAAATTATGTTATTTATAATAGATCATTTTAAATTATAATTACTTGGTATATTTTAAGTCTAAATTACGGACAGTTTGTAGTTGCTTCTAATTATAATTTATACCATTCGCCACAGTTGCGAAGAGTATAAAAAGTTTGGAATTCCATTTGTAATTTCTATATTAATTAATGATATAATCAGGACTTATACTTGTTATATATTAAATTATATATACATACATACATGAATCGAAAAATGTTGCTATTAAAATTCAGTCAGATCGGTCGACAATAGGCTGAACATGACTGCCTTTTATTTTACTCAAAAATTTCTATTTTTTATCCAGAAACATTTATGTGCTGTTTTCACAACACAAGTGATAGAACGCGTAGTAAAATTTTTATGAAAATCACTCAGTTTTTTGAGTGTTTTTCAAAAACCGAGTGATTTTCATAAAAATTTTACTACTCGTCCAAGCACTCGTGTTGTAAAAACAACACATTACTTTTTGAAGAGTTTTAATAACACAGGCAAACACTCCAAAATTTTTCAGGTTTTATAAATATAGAGACATATCTGTGGTCACAACCCTGCAGATAATATTGGACTATGTGGTCCATTGTGGCTTAAATGGACTACTTACAACATGGTCCAATGTACTGTAGTATGGACCATATTAGACAAATTAACATGCAGTGCTGCCAACAACTGCATGATGTATATGAATACTAACTATACTATAGTTTACAGTATTACACATTGGTAGCCCTGATGTTGTCCATTATTAATTGTTTATTTAAAAGTGAAACAGGAAAGTTTTTTAAGATTTGTGAAAAAAATAAAAAAAATTAAAATACCAACTAAATATATATATTAATAGCAATAATGGATTACAGTGCGCTATAAAGGCGATTAGTGCAAAAGTAGTAACATGGAGCACTTTTGAAACTAACCCACTTAAGCACTCCATGGAGTAGTTTAGGGACTACTTCGGTGGGTTATATTGTCCACTCCTAGGACATCGTAATGTTAAATATACCACCTTTTAACCATATAATTGGACTTGTTTTGGAGTACTCCTACTTCTTTATGGACTTCTCTTTACACGCATGTATGGACTAGTCTCGGTATCTGCAGAGAAGCGATAACCGCCTAAGTCGACTTAAGAAGCAATTGAGTTTATATTTGTTTTTATTAAATATTTCTGAAATAAATACAGCTTTCGTTAAAATTTTTTTTATCTTAGCATTGTAGGGTATAAGAATCTTTGATTCTGAATTACTTTTTTTTAATGCAAAGTGCCTTTTCTCAAAAACTATTTCGACTTAGGCAGTTATTGCTTGTGACCACAGATATAATATTCGCTTAATAATGGCTGTTTTTTTTTAGCTGCATGAGAACTTTCGATATCGATAACTATAGTTTGGCAGCTTAGAATGTCAAACTGTGTTGACATTTCTGTTCAGTAAGGTTTGGTAAGTAATCATGAATTGTTTAACGCTAAAACAACGCTTGCAAATTTGTGGAAATTTACTTTAAAAAAAATCTATTCGCGAAGTTAATAGAGCACTTCATCCATTTCACAAAGCTCATTTCTGGTTGAATGGCTACGTCAATGAGCAAAATTGCCGTAATTGGAGCGAAGACAATCCTCAAGCCGTTAACGAATCACCATTACATCCATTAAAATTGACTGTGTGGTGCGGTTGACACGCTCTTTTGAAATGAGCTGCCGTTACGACGAATGGAAGGTGACTGAATTTTTGTTTCTACACAAAATCAAGTTTTTCGAAGAGAGAGGAAAATAAATGTCATTAAATTTTCCCTACTCTCCTTATAGCTCAAGACTTGACGACAGTGTGGCCAATTTGGCATTTTTGTGGCTAAATTAAGCATAACATTTTTTAATTTAGTTGCAACATTTTCATTTAGCACTTGGCATTTTATTTAGCATTTTTATAAAATGTTTTTAGCATTTTTACCATTATTTATTTTAAAAATTTGGACGAATCATTCTATTGATTTTACTTAAATTTTGTTATAAATTATAATAAAAGCACTTACTGCTTCCTGTGTATGGAGTTGCTGACATTTTATTTTGCTTTTGCTTTTACTACTTTTATCCTTACGGCAATAACGTGAAGCAAGAGTAAAATGTATATTCTTGTTTTTCTTGAAACATTAAAATTTTAACATATTGAAATAGTTTTAATCATAGTATACAACTAGTATGCCGACTCTTTGACAGGTACATAACTCAACTGTCAGTGGTACATATTTTATGTTTGTATTAGTTAGATTTTTTTCAAATGTATTGGTGTATAAAACTATTTCTACCACTAAACATAGTTGCATAAAATCGTATACAATGTGGCAACAATTTTTTTTCCAAAATAAAATTTTCTTAGTTCAATAAATTTTCAATTTATTGAATGCTGGCTGCATTTATAAACTTTTAAAAGCCATGTTTGCTAAATTTTTATTCTGCGATATCGGATAATATATAAATAATTAATTAATGATTTCAAATATTATTTTTATACCACAAAATGCTACTCTGCTGGCTTTAATAATATTAACAACAGAAAAAATTTAGTGTCAAAAAAAATTATTTAAAAATTTTTAGTTTGTGAAAAATAAAAACATTTTGCAAAAGCAAATTAGCAAATTGTATTGAAAAAAATTATTAATTATGTGTTTAAGTCATAAAATTAAACATGAAGTGTTATATTGTGAAAAATTTTAAATTGAAAAATTTCAAATTTTGTTTTGTTTTTGTTGTTCTTAAGTGTGTTGAATTCACACAGAACCTATATGTGTGATGAGAGTTATAAAAAAAAGAGAACGTTCTCACCAGTCGGCTATGGTCCATATCATGGCCATATCCCTCACAGAGCACTTTCATTAAAATTTCACTCTAAGTCAAATTTTCAAAAATGTATAAAAATTTTCACAAATACAATTTGGATATAGTGTTTATAGTTTATGGTAGCCTTATCCATAGGCTTCATTTTCTAATAGGTTTGATTCCTTGAGATGGAAGGGTTTGGACACAGTTGCCATATCCACCACGGAACTCAGTGATAAGAATTTCAGTCTAACTCATATTTTTTCGAAAATCATAAATTTTAATATTAAAAGACTAATTTAAAGATTAATTATAAAAAAAATCGATAAAAAACGATTTATATTTCATAAAAACCTTAAAATTTCGTATAAATACTTGTATTTTCTTTATAATATTCTTTTATCGCTTGCGATATTTTTTTAAAATATTTTTTATCGCATGCGATATTTTTAAAAAATGAATTTAACTTTTGAATTTATCTTCACACACATTTTTGTGATATGAAAATAATATTTGACATCATAAATTATTTTAAATATTTTCCGATATTGCAGAATAAAAATTTTACAAACATTGTTTTTAAAAGTTTATAAACGCAGCCAGCATTCAATAAATTTAAAATTTATTGAACTAAGAAAATTTTATTTTGGAAAAAAAATTGTTGCCACATTCTATACGATTTTATGCAACTATGTTTAGTGGTGGAAACAGTTTTATACACCAATACATTTGAAAAAGTCTTACCAATACAAACATAAGTAGGTACCACTGACAATTGAGTTCTGTACCTGTCAAAGAGTCGGCATACTATTTGTATACTATGGTTCTAATATTCCAGAAATGTCCGTTGACAAGGGGTTTTTAATATTGTTATTACCGACGACTTCCGGCTAAGGCTGGGGTTTTAAAATCTCGGTTAAACTAGGTTTAGTTAATTTGAAAATAGATTTGTGCCGCCATTACCAAGTTTTTTTTTACAAAATTTTGAGGGAACAGCTTAGTTTTGCTTAAAATGGCAGTCTTTAATGAAATAATAAAAAAAATCACATTTTGCCAGAAAAATCCGTGTTTCAGAGTACGTTAAACTTAGTTTCAACTTAATCCACATCTTAAAAACCAGGCCTAAATGATTTTTTTAGCAATTGAAGCAAAGCCGCGAATAACGTTGTAAAAGCCACTTTTTGCATAAACAGTTTTTTTGCAGATTAGCGTTAACATTACTCTCTTACACAGTTTAAACGTCAATTCACCCAAAATTATGCAACTTAACGCCGCCAAAATGCGATACAAAGAGTCAGCCAGTGGAAGAACGTTGTAAGTTACTAACAAAATCATAAAAAGAACTTGTTTTTCAAAGTGGAATAATGTTCTAAAAGCCGCTTGCGTAGTGGAAAAACGTTTTAAATGACATCGCGATTGTGGATATATAACGTTTTACTACTAAAAAAAAGAATATAAACTGTAATTAAGCATGTTATTTAAAATTCGATTTACTTGATATTTTGCATAAAAGTTTTTATTGTCATTATTTATGATAATCTAAAAAAAAAATTAAAAAATTAATAATCCTGCCTTCTAAAAACGTTTTTTTGCTCTCCTGAAAAATATTTATTTTGTAACTTACAACGTTATTCGCGGCTGTGCTTCAATTGTTTAGAGTAAAAGTTTTTATCTTTTGTAAAGATATGAATTCTACGCTAATGCAATCTAAAATTGAAAATACTTTCCGCAACTCTTATAGCCATAGAATTGAATTCTGTTTCATTAAGGCTAAGATAAATTTTAGGAACTTCTTTATATGATAAGATTTTAAAGTTGAAATATTGCCCTGAACTGTTGTATTAGGCGGCAGAATAAAAAAAGAGCAGAGAATACGTCAGAACTATGATAGGGCCACGGTATGAAAGGCAGAATAGCGGTGAGAATGGGATCTGGCTTATCGGATATATGTAGGTGGTGTGAGGACCCAGAGGAATTGAAGACAGTTGAGCACTTTCTGTGCCACTGTCCCAGGCTACAGAACGGCAGGCTAAGGTGGCTGGGTAGCAGATTCCTGCACGAATTGGGAGATGTATCGGGCTGCGGGCTCGAGAATCTGACGGGATTCGTAATGGGAATTAACTGGCTACCCGGCAGGAGGCTGGGGACTGGGAACATGTAGTGCAGTTTTCCTGTTTGGTAGGGTTTTTTACTTGTACTGTTCGATTTTTTATCTCCCATTAGTTTTTTTCCTATGCTTTCACTCTTTACTTCTCCTATTCTTTCATACTTTATTTCTTTCACTAATTAAGGCGCCACAATGGACCATAATGGTCTCTGGGTGAGGGTGTGAAGTTTATAAATAAGATTGTAAAACGAATAAGAATTTTAAGCTCTCAGGTTTTACTTGTAACAATACCAAAGCTTCAATAAAGCAACAACAATAAACAGTGAGTTTATCTTTTCTTACATTCCTATTTTCCTAAATTGAACCACAATGTAATGAAATTATCACAATCATTCTGGTTTTCTTTGAGAACAGATAAAACAAAAACACGAGCTTCCAGCACTCCGGTTCCATTTCGAATCAGTGTTGCCTGGTCATTTCTTAAAAACCCCCAAAATTTAACAACATATTTGAAAAAAAAAATGTAAAATTTTAGAAAATAATTTAATTTCAATTAATTTAACTTGTCTTAGTTTCCGAAACAATTTTTTAACAACGCATCTTCTCCATTTGACAATATCAATTTTTTTAATAAATTTGAACCTTAATTTCTTGAAAAATACACAAAATTATTCATTTTATTAACTTACAAGTCGAATTTATAACTTATCTACTTCAACATTCTTTTCAGTTAAGTATTCCAGCATTTTTATTTTTTCTGCTTTTTTAATTTTTTTAAGCTTTTTATTTTTTTTAATTATTTTTTTTTTTGTTTATAAAGTTCATCTTTAAACACTACAATTTATAATATTTTTCAATTAAAAGAGTTGATTTTATGAGTAATTTTTTAACTTTTTTTTCAACTTGGCAATGCCATAAAAAGTTGCAACATGTTTACGCTTTTACTCTGATAATCTTGCACTTACTAAGGGCCTGACAATTTTGCATCTTTTGGGCGAACTAATTGTCTATTAGGGAGATCGAACGGTTATTATTCGACCGGTTTTAACCGGTTATTTTAGCTTTGCCCAAGTCGGTTATTTTAAAATGCGCATTTTTCGAATATCGAATAAACCGGTTATTTTGGTATAATAAACCGGTTATTTTAATAATGTGTAATTAATATACATTTTCCTTACTCCTGTTGTAGATATACCCGTAATTTAAGTATTTTCTAATTGAATATTGGTCAAACTTAAACTTTTAATGAAGAGTGTCAAAACAAAATGTAACAAAGGTCAAAAAAAATTATTAACACTGTTAATACAAATCGCTTATAAAAGCGATTATAAAAATCATTGGTAAAATATTAGCCCATTGTGTTGCCGAGACGAAATGCCCTGTAAGGCACTAAAAACTCTTACGTAGTTCTAGCATCTCTTCATGCTGAAAACTACAACATTTCGGCGGAATCAACGATATTGGAAAAATTTCTAACAGTTCTATTCGTTTCTATAATGCTGAAGCAAAATAATTTGAAATAAATAATTCTGGCTAAGAGATTATGCTTGCAACTTTTCCAAAATATGGTTGATTTATATAGTAGACATGCTTAACCACCAACAAATTAAAACTCATTCAAAATAAATTTGGGAGAATATTTCAAATAATAACTTTATTAAATTCCTATAATTTATTTGCTTTTGTAAAACTTTTGTCTAGATCAAATATCATTCAACAGTTTCTAAATTACATTAAACAAATATCTTATTACAAATAAAGTTTAGTAAATCAATAAAAAATTGTTGAAAATTAAGCTAAAGTTTGATCAATTTACTAGTCCCACTTTTCTTGGATTTTATCGTCAAATATTTGTTAGGTCTGATCTAAGTGATATCTATGTATTTTGTTGGTTCCTTACCCTTGCAAATTGTTTTGTTTTTATTAAAATTAATGTTTTATTACAAAAACTTATTTGATTTTTTTGTTTTTATGTATTCGAACTAAAACCGGTTAACCGGTTATTTAAAAAATTATTAACCGAAAACCGGGTTTTTTAAAATAGCAACAATTCGTAATATTCGAAAACCGGTTATTGAAAAAAGCCGAATAATCGATCTCCCTATTGTCTATGTAGTTGTTGTTATATTTTTGCACTTATACTTTTTCGCGTGAATACCTTTATTATAAGCTAAATTAAGCACAAATCGCCAAATTTTTAACATTTAATGAAATACCCCCAAAACTAATTTTTTTTATAGTTTCAATCAAGCTTCTTCAAAAATATCGAGTGTTGCTGAATGTTGTGCACGTATTATTTAATGAATTATTCATCCTTAAAACGCTTTCTTTTAATATCTTTTTAAAAAGCTTTTCTTTGTAAATTTAATTTTTTTTTTTAATTCCACAAAACGAAGAGAAACTGGCACTTGAAAAAGCATAAAAAATTATTAAAAAGGTTGAAATTAAAATATCTACTAAGAAGACAAACTTTAGCAGTTTTATAATATGGTACTTTTAGTTATTCCTTAAGTTCCCTTATTGTACTGTTTTTTTTGTGCTCGGTGTACTGTTCTTCCGTATTTGAAATCTGGCTTAGATCAATTTTTCTTTTCATCTGGGAACCGAAATGATGGGAATCGAAATGATTGGTGATATATATATATATGGAGTAATTTAGCTCTGGCAATTGTCACGGATTCAAGATATCACAGAGTGACCGCTATTAAAACCCAATTGAGCTGCCTTCGAATCGTCTGAAGGAATTGATTATTCCTTCAATATTTTCCAGGAATATTTTCTATGCACCACCACAATTTTGTTTGTTTGTATACAAATACAAATTTGGTTGCTTGTGTACAAATACATACAAGCAAAATTGTGATAGTGCCTAGAAAATATTCCTGGAAAATATTGAAGGAACAAGACTTTAAAAGTATAAAAGCTTTTTAAATTGTAATATGACTTAGAATACACATTGGAATTAATATAAAAATTTATAATAAATATGAAACTCAACATGAGAACTAAAATTCCCAGATTCTATTTCTAAAAATTTAATATTTTTATGAGCAATTTTTAAATATTTAGCTGTACATTCCAGTGTTTCCTGCTTTCTTTCAGAATATAAAGATTTTTTCATGAATTTTGTACCACGGTGCTTTAAAACAAATTTCCTCAATTTTTGTTTACCACCTTTAAACTAATATTGACTTAAACAAATATTCACAATAAACTAAGAGTATAATACTGCAAAAAATAAAGAAGAGCATTCAACCGTACAAACCATTGACCCATTAGAACAACATGTTAACATAAATTATTATTCATATTTACATGTACGAATAAAACATTTTCTAAACGAATCAAGTCAATTGTTTTAACTTAATTGAAAATTAAACAAAGAGTTAATTAACAACTACTACAGGGCAATTTCAAATGAAATCAGTATTGAAACGCAGGTCTAAGTTGTCAATGAATAAAAAAAACTAAATCTAACAAGTAAGAGTGCTATATTCAGCTATGCCGAATCTTATATACCTTTCACGATTGTGCGATAAGAACAAAAAGTTATATAATTCCGTTCTTTAGATATAAACAAATTTATTTTGTGCCAGATATAAACAAATTTATTTTGTGCCACGACTATTTCTTTAGTCCCGATCACTTTTTTCGGATGTTGTGTATTGATAGCCAAGATGCTTGTACCTAATAAATAAACTTTGGCTCCCGCCGTTCTCCAGATATACAGGAATAAATAATGGGTTGTATAGAATCCTACCCACATTTAGTCAGATGTTGTGTATTGATGACCAATATGCTTGTACCTAATTTAGAAACTTTAGCTGTTGCCGGTCTCCAGATATACATAAAAATATAATACAAAAAAAAAAAAAAAACAAAAAGGGATCTATAGGATTTATTAGAGGCAGTCGTGGGATTTGGTTCATATCTCCATTTGTGGACTGATCAGGCTGAATTTTAATAGCAAACAATTCCGGACTATTTATGTGACATAAATGTAAAACTATCTAGTCCCCATCTTATCTAGGGGTTTCGGAAAACCTACGAGCATTTTAACGGACATCATTCAATTAACTTCGCTACTTATAAGGGCCCAGCCAAATAAAAAATTTTTCGTTTTACAAAGCACTTATTGTAAATTTTAAAAGATATGCGATACGCAATACGACATACAGAGATGCAGTTAGGTAAGTGAACAAATTCTTAAATTAAAAAAAATATACATATAACATTTGTAGAGCCATGACATTCCCTTACTACGAAGCAGGTTTGTAATGGAGCATATTAAAGAATAACGGTAACAACAAAAAATTCAGTGTGTAAAGCTGATCGTAACATTTTTATATGCGCTAAATAAAGAGCTTTCTGTGTCCAAAGTGTATTGCTTCAAAGTGGAAACTCGCCATATAAAATGCATGTCTTCCGTAAGCGATATGGCAAGCGAAAATTTTCCTTACAAACCTGCTTCGTTGGAAGATCCATTCTTTATTGGGAGATTCTATATACTTTTTAGGTCTAAGATCAATATTGTAGAAATTACAAACGGAATGTCAAACTTATATTTATACTCTTTCCACCCGTGGTGAAGGGTATAAAAAGAAGGAGGTTTAAAAAAATTGCAATTGTCTGGCAAACCATAAAAAAAAAACATTTTTTTTTCGTTATGACTCATACATACATACAAATGTATGTACATTCAACTAAATAAAATTTTCTTACAAAATGAATGAAATGGAAATAAATAATAATAATAATAAAAAACAAATAACTAATATGTACTCAAAATAATAAACGGGGTACACGGCTGGCTCTCTTCTCTTTATCACAACAACACTACGGCTGGTTGGGTGGCTGCCTGGCTAGTTGGCATACAAACAACTATTACATATCATATACCTACATACAAATGCACATACATAAAAAAATGATAGCAAATTTTAATAATAAAATAATGTTGATTGTTTTTCATTTTGTTAGACTTTACCCCTCGCCACAATTTGAATTTTTCCTTAAACGATGACATTTTTTATCTGACAAGAAATTGTGTTGGGTTGATGTTTTTGGCCACGCTGTTAGTGGTTGATATGTTATTTGTTAAAGCTGGAATGGTGAAATGGATAATAAAATAATTACACTTATACTGCTCATCCAAAGCGCCAAATACATATTTACACAAACAATTAACACTTGATTAAATTCAATTAAAGGCTTTGAGATTTTATAAAAAAATTTTATTATAATTGATGGGTTATTTGTTAAAACATTAAAAGTTAAAAAAATATAAGTTAATGTATTGAATGTAAAAAGTTAATTATGGTTTAAATCAGAAACTAATTGGAAAATGGCTTAAATCTTTTAAGGGATGTTGGGATGGTTTTAATCAATATGATGTTGTATCAATAAGCCCTTCAATTGTTTTATTATATACTTAAGAGAATAAACTTAACAATTATTTTGGGAATGGAATAATGAGTTCTAAAATAGAACATACAGCCATGTCACAGAGTACAATTCCGTTCGGAAACGGAATTCATTCCGTATTTTGGTGCTTCAGAAAATTACGAAAAAACTTTGCGGAATGAAACCATTTTTGTTTTAATGAACAGTATGGGAGTTTTCTGTATCTCAAAGACCAAAAAACTATCAAAATATACTTTCTATCAATAAACAAATATGTTTTCTTCAATTCCGAACGGAATCATTCCGAACGGAATTGTACTCTGTGACATGGCTGATAAACATATTTTCAACGGTTTTTATGTATATTTTGTTAATCTTTTCGATTTACATATCGAGCCCTTACCGCAAAAAGTAGCGACAAAAACACAATTTACCGTAGAATTTTTTTCATTATATTTCCTAAAAAATTTTGTATGAATATTGGCGCTTATGCAAGTGTTGCCAATAAATTCATATATTCATATAAAAAAAAAACGAAAATTGAAAATGATGTCGCTTAAGCTATTTTTGCGGTAAGGGCTCGATATGTTAGTATATAAATTTTAAAATGGTTTTTTGTATTTAGATTTCTTTAAAAGTTCAAAAATATAAAATGTTCTTTATTAATTATGTACTACTTGTTTGACCTCGGCGGTGTAAAGGATTTGAAGGATAATCTATTCTGTTTTTTTCGTTATTAGTTTTTATTTTGTTAACATTTAATTGGGAAGTTAATTTTTGGTGAGAAAATATAAAGATGTGAGATTTTTATGGGAATAATATCTTTAGAAATCTTTTGAAGGAAGTTTTTCTTGTTATCATACTTGCAGATTTCTGAGGAGAAAAAAATTTTGGCGTAAAATATTATTGTTTGGAATTGGAAATAAAAGCTGTATAAACTCTTAATTCAAAGCCATCTATATTCTACACGCCGAAAATAAATGTTGAAGTAAGCTAAAATTAGGAATGGTCATGGTTTAAGATATATTCTCGTCTATACTTTTTTATAATTAAGTCTGGTTTTCGATTGGGATTTTACTTGCATCACCATTTTGAAAATAAAAATGTGTTCAATCAAAGAGTAAGAACTTTCATCCTGTTTTGCATTTTCAAGTTGAGGCCTGCCCAATTCCAAACAAATACTGAAAATAAGTGTAGACCATGGTAGATTAAGTACAAGGTATAGTCATTAGAAATGTTATTGTAAATTTTTAAGCCCATATAACGTCAAACAAAATAAAATAAGGAAAACAAATTAAAACAAGCGTAAAAAATCAAATAAATCATTTTGGCATTACATGGGCAAATATTGACAACTCTCCGTAATGAACATACCTGGTACCTATTATACTTTGGTGTATATAGCCGACGTATTAACGTAAATGATTGAACGTGTAAAAGAAAAAAAAAAAAAAATACTTTACAATCGTAAAAGGGCAGTTATTAAAAAATACTCTTAAAAATTAACAAGACAATGAAAAATACACTCACTCTTTATTTTTTAATGTGAATTTAGGATATGTTTATACGAAATATTTTAAATTACATTGCAACAACAATTCTTTGCAAAAAAATTCTTTGTATACGTACGCCACATACGCAGAATTGTCAGATGTTTTTAAAATTTTATCCCCAGATTGTATATTTTTATGTCCGAAAATTCCCAAAAAAATATTTTTACATCCCCAAAAACCCCCGCAAATATTCTTAAATGTTGTCTATCGTCAGCTCATTATTGGTTTGGCCTACCGACCATTTTCAAAAAAAATTGAGTTAGGTGAATCTAAAACCTGATATATTAAGCTTTAATTTTGCTCAATATCAACTATTTTGAAGTTTATTAAGTATTGTTTTGCTCTCCACGCCACTCTTCGGCGAATGCTGCAAATTCCTCATACAAAAATGTAAAAAATAAATTTCACACTTGCTTTGCTTCATTGCCGTAAAAAACAAGTATTTAAAGTGAAGCAACTTAAAATCTTCGCTTTATTGCCGTAAGGAAAAAAAAGTAGTAAAAGCAAAAGCAAAATAAAATGTCAACAATTCAATACACAGCAGTAAGTATACGTATGCAGCATAAAAAGCTACTTTTTAAGAAAAGAATTTAGAAAAGTGCGGTATGCGGCACAGAACATTTATTTTCACTTTCAATAAAAAAAAAACCATTAACTTCTAAGTTCGTTAATCAACATTCCCAAAAATTTAAATTTTTCTTCAAAACGTATGTCAGAAGCAGAGTTGAAAATACAAAAAAAATATTTTCAGAAAACGTCATGTAGACCTTTATTGACGTTTTTCTAAACCAAGACATATGCGTCAAGCCAATAATGAGCTGACGATATGTACAATATTTTATTTGTATTGCATTTCATTTGTACATTTTGTTTTATTTGACATATGATTACCAATGTCAAATAGTTCACATTCAAATTTATCATCCTGCTCAATTTTTTGTTACATATTTCTTGAATTGAACAGCTTTATCATTTCTCGGGATAGTTCAAACGTAATAAAGTTGAGTTACAAACTTTTAAAATAATGATTCTAGCACTTCGGAGGTATTGTTTTTTTTTATTTGGGTAACTACCGAAAAAATTTGTTCGACACAAGACTTGTTGGCACATAAAGCAGTGTTAATACCAACTTGGCTAAATCTTCAAATGGACGTGATCCAGCGGCATCTTGATGTTACTAAACTTCTGTCCAAAATTGAGCTGAAATTGGGATGTCCTTGTGGGTTACAGTATATATTTGGAGCAAAATGTTTGTAAATCTTAAAAATTTTAGATTTGGTGGGAAACGCTTTAACATTTGTTGCAATACATTGTTTAGATATTAATACCATATCTTCTTTACTTTGATTTGTTCTTAAAATTTCATAGCCCGAATTCACTGAATCTAATGCTAAGTAGGATGAATCTGTTTATATCGCCTCAATTAGTTTTTTTACGGCTTCACTAAATACACACAACATGAAAAATTTCATTACTTAGCGAAAGACTTGCCAGTCATAAATTTTTAATTCAAAGAGTTGCTCAATAAAAAATAGAATGAAAGTAAAAATACAATTATAAAAAGAAGAAGAAATTCAACATTTATATCCCATTTCAAAATAAAAGTTCCAATTTAGGGATAATCCTCTTATCTGACATCACTTCACATCGACACACGAGTAAGCATAACAAATTCTTTGTGTGCGGTTACTATATACGACAGACAAGTAAACATCATCAATTCTCGCAGACGGCACGAGGTAATTTTCAAATACTAGAAGTATAGACCAGGGTTGGCTGCCAACTGGGTAACACAGAAAAATCCACGGGGATTTTAATGGGTATATTGTTTAAAAAACCCATGTGGGTTTTATCTTAATATTCATTTAATCAAAGATGGTATAATTTTTACAATTTATTTAGAGAAAAATAAAAGAAAATTATAAAATTCATACAATGTATTTATATGCCCATTTTTGCACAAGTAGATTTAACGTTACCCTGCCTTTACACATGCAAATAATTACTTGCAAGTAGTGTACATATAGTGAAAGTCTTGCAAGTAGCTTGAGTGTTTACACTGTCAGTTGCAAGTTCTTTTTTCAAATGTTCTCGCAGCGAAAACATCTTGTGAAAAAACCTTTATTTTTGGATTTAAAAAACATTATCATGTTAACGATATCACGAAATTAATTTAATAATTTCTTCTTTATTTTATTTTTGTTCCATCTTGATGGAAAATTTTATTTTTAAAATATGTGAATCCAGTATTGCCGTAGTTACTGATATCATAAACTTTCTGAGAAAATATTTTGATTAACAATTTTTTTTTTCAAAATGCATGCGATTTATGTTTAAAATACCATTAAGTTGTTTTACTGTATAGTAGTGTTTTTGTTTAGTTTCTTATTTTTATAAATACACAGAAAATCAGCTATAAATATAATTTTCATTTTCCTTAGTATTAGTAAATTGATACCAAATGCATCCACAGTAACACTGTTTCTTTATTTGTCATTTTAATTGCTGCAAGTGTCAAAAATTTACTTGCAAGCAAATTCTCATGCAAGTTGGGCTGCAAGTACGAAAAATGTGATGGTGTTAGTAAAAATGTGTGAGTGTATTGAGTTTTTCGACCTTGCACTTGCATGTGTAAACCCCGGGTTAGTGGGCTTTTCTCTATTTATTAATTAAAACGTAGATAGTAGATTCTTGGAACTTGAATCCGGACAGCTGAGTCGGAACAAGTTTAAAGGCAGACGCTTTAAGGCCAGCATGACCAAGGGTTATCCATTCCTCATCCTTTTTATTCCCACTTCCCCCACTTTTAAGGTCAAGGTGATTGATAGCAGTGCCGAGGACCTGGATGACTAGTTAGTGGTTAAAGAAACTAGTCGCGAACAGCTTCCCTCTGACGCTGATGGCAAAGGTCAGTTGTAATTCTAGCCTAGTCCGTGCAAGCCGTCACTGCGCGAGATGGTCCTTTGTATACGTGCATACTCGTAGGATTGGAAACTGGACGATTTCAAGATAAAACAAAATACGGACATAGTGACAGAAGATGGTGCAGGGAGTATCACTGACAACTCAACAGGCCCGATGTCAGATTCAGACTCGGATCTGCTGGGTGTTCACATGGATATTCTGCTGCAAGAAAGTCAGTTAATGACAGAACTGACAGAGACCAACTGGATGGGCTCGACAATGGACTCACTGACACGCTCTGGGGCCTCGGAAAGAATCGGTGATCTGACCTTGGACTCTGATGATGAGCATGAAATAGCTATGATTTCGGCTCATGGTCAGGACCAGAGGGTTGAACCATCGACTTCTGTGGTCACATTCGAGACAGAGAGCAAATTGGCGAGTACATCGAAATCCATTGTTCGGCAGGATGTGACAGAACAGGTCACATCGGAGAGCCGATCGAACCTCCAAAAAACTTGGCTTTTCTAGAAAAGATAGCTAAGAAAGACTCTTCACTGCACGATGGGCGGGCTAGGCATTTGCTGAGGATGCACCGGAAGAACACTGCTGGATTCGAAAGAATCCACGGTTCTTTCGATGTCATCCTAGGGCTTCCCTATCCTGCGGGGTATACAGCAGAGGCTGCTGAGGAATCAAAAGTTGTCAGAAAAGACAAAGGATCCTCACCAGATTCTGCTGGCGTATCCTCTTACAAGGAAGGTAGAAGGAAGGAGGGTAAGAGTTCACCATCCAGCCCTCTTAATGGTGACAGATTGGTCACGGGAGCTAGGCCTGGGGACGAATTACCCACAGTAGACCAAGAGTCTCTCAGGAAGTTGAAGTCGATGAGTGCGATATTTGGGTTGGGGTGTATCAGTTTTAGGTTTCCCAAAAATGATGGACCCTAAGAGGCTGAATGTGGTGCAGATAAACTTGCACCACTGTGAAGCAGCCTCAACCGAATTAGTAACCCACCTCATCGATAACAACGTGGACGTAACCTTAATCCAAGAGCTCTGGATCAACAACAGCCGGGTAGTTGGATTAAAGGCCAGGGGATATACACTGTTCGTTCCCCACACGGGTGAGAAGGTTCGAACTTGTATAATGGCAAGAAATGAGCTCAAATTTATGTTGTCTCATTCTTTCAGCAATGGAGACCTCACGATTGTTACAGGTGAAGCTATGGACAAAACGGTCCTAGCACTAGCATCGGTATACTTTCCATATGAGGCTACCGATCCACCTGGTGTGAAAGTACGTGAGTTGGTGGAGCACTCGAGCAGAAGGGGCTCGAGACTGGTACTAGGTTGTGACGCTAATGCACACCATACCCAATGGGGAAGTACCGACATCCTTTTGTTGATGTGAGGTGAGTCTATGTTTGATTTTATTATTGCTAGCAATCTTTACATCTGTAATAGGGGGAATACGCCAACATTCAGAACTAGAGATAGGGAGGCAGTAATATATGTAACATTGACGAACAATAGAGACTTAGTAGATGATTGGAGGGTGGCTTTGGAATTTTCCTTCTCTGACCATGGTCGTATATCCTTTAATCTAAACTTCGAAAAGTCAAAAAGGCGTCCTTATAGGAATCCAAGGAGGACGAACTGGGATTCCTTTTCGGGATTGGTGAATAGTAACCTTAGAGTTACACACGATTGGGGGTCGACTTCGGCCGGTGTGGAGCACCTGGTGGGTACCTTTACGGAGGTGTTGACTAGTAGCTATGAGCGATCTTGTCCGCTGAATTTTCCGGGTAGGCGCTCGCAACCGAGATGGTGGACAGGTGAGTTGAGGACTCAAAGGACCACTGTCAGAAGGTTATTCAATAGAGCGAAGGTTATTCATACCTAAGGCAGGTAGAACCGGTCACTCTAAACCCAAGGATTTTAGACCTATCAGCCTATCGTCTTTTCTTGTTAAGACATTAGAAAGACTGATTGATCTACATCTGAGGACGAAGATTGACGCCGGCATCATCAGCGGCGCTCAGCATGCCTATCTTAAGGGTAGGTCTGTTGAGAGTGCGCTTCATGATGTGGTGGGTTATATAGAACGGAGATTGCGAGACAAGGAATACACCTTGGCGGCATTCCTGGATATAGAGGGGGCCTTTAATAATGTGAAAATAGAGGCCATAAGGCAGGCACTGAGTGATTTAGGGGTTTCGTTATTCTTGGTCGAATGGATAACTCTGATGCTTAGCAGCTACTAAAAACTACTTTTTTTATTTTTTTGTACTTTTTTTTTTTTTTTGCTCAAAAGAGAGCTAAGGTCTTTTCGTTTTAGGCAGGTTTGGCCGCTTTTTGGGCCGCTAGTGGGTAAAAAAAAATAATTTCTAAGTCAAGACGAGGATTAAGTGTTTTTAATTGAATTTTATTCACAAAAGGCTGATTTTGATATTTAAAGCGCCGAATTTGATTTGAAAAATTCGAAATATGATTTGTAAAATACATACTCAATTTGATTTCGAAAATTCTTAATTTCTTTTTTAAAACCTGAATTTGATTTTGAAAAGGACGAATTTGAAGTCAAAATCCTATATATAGAAAATTACAACAAAATAATTAAAAAATGTATTAAAATAGTAGCACAAACACGTACATAAAAAGTTATTTTAAATCAGTTACCACTCTGGTGGCTCAGATTTGAAATTATTTTTCCAATCCAAGACGATTTCTAAGGTTATTCCATATTAAACCACAAGATGACTGAATTGAACAAATCGTAAAAGTTAGCTGCTAAAAATTGTTAAATATTTTAATTCTTTTCCACCATTGCTGTTCATTTAATTTGATAAGAACTTCTTTCTTTAATAAATATTAAGGGCATCCAGTCAGATTTTTTTTTATGCAAAAAAGGAAAAATGGAAAGCGATAAGTTGAACATGTTTGATGTGTCAAAACAAGTAAAACAAACTTTCAATCAAATGTAAAATATTTATGTCTTTCAAGATGCCCAACTGGTAGTAAAAAATAAATCTTATTACTATGTCGTTTATGAAAATAGATGAAATTTATTTAATTAATGGTAAATGGAAAAAAGCTTTAAAATTTGCAATGAATGTCATTGTTCTGAAATTATTTGTGCATAAAAGTGCAAAGTGCCACTGAGCATCACTTGGCAGCTGAGGCATATATATAAGGACTTATATAAGACCTAGCTTTTCTTTTAACCATCAATGCGTTTTATGATGATGCCATACAAAAATATTGAAGATTTTCTGGCAAAATCAATACCGAAAAATGGTGAGTTGACTACATTGATTAAACCAATTATAAAATCTCTACACAAAAAACCATAAAACCCAAAAAAACCCATAAAAAACTCCGGTGGGTTGGGTTTTTCTTAATAAAAAAAAAACACGGGTTTCTGCCAGCCCTGGTATAGGCAAACATTTTTTACTGTATTCAAAGGTTTTTAAATAAACAAGTATTGTTTAGAGTGTATTTATTTCTTTGAATTCTTCTACCCTCACAACACAGTTTCAAACAGTGATGTTATACACTTTTTTTCTCCCTATGCAGCTCGAAAAATCTTTATTTTCCCTACTCGCTCTCCAATGATAATACATCAATGCAAATACATACCATTAATTATTTTATAAACTAAAAAATATATAAACAAAAAATAAAAACTTTTGGATTTTGTTTGGATACTAGAAGAATTAATTGTTTATCCGTATTAGTTTTGACTTGTGATTTTCTAACACTCGTTCAGATGTAAGGATACTATTCTTTTAAATGATTTTCGTTGCACTGAAAGTCACATTCGTCTTGTAAAAAAGAGTGAACAATGAAAATTGAAGAGACAATTTCATGACTAAAGGTATGTTCAGAGCTAACAAATATTTGACGATAAAATCCAAAAAAGCGTGACCAGTAAATTGATCAAACTTAAGCTTTGTTTTTATTAATTTCTGTTTATTTACTCAACTTTTTTGGTAGAAGATAATTTTATAATCAAATTTAGCAACTGTTTAATGATGTTTAATCTAGCCAAACGTTTTGCAAAAGCAAATATTTTTTAATAAGACTAGTGGTTACGTGTAGGACGTCAAATATTTAATAGGTTTGAACATAGCTTTCGCTATCTGTATTATTATGTGGCAGTGATAAATCAAAGAAAGATAATTTCGGCTGAAGGGGGAAAATTTAATTTTCATTAAAATTGGTGACTTTAATCAAAAAGTTTTGATGCCCATCTGAAACAAGTTATCTATATATTGCTCTATTTGTATAAATTCTTGTAAAAGAGAGTGTTGAAACATAACTGCGTCGAGACCACATTTTCCATACAATTTTACATACAAATTTGTCTTAGAAAGCCGTCGTAAAATAAAAGCTATTTTATTTTGGGGACATAGTATACAACTAGTATGCCGACTCTTTGTCAGGTACATAACTCAACTGTCAGTGGTACATATTTTATGTTTGATTAGTAAGATTTTTTTTCAAATGTATTGGTGTATAAAATCGGTGTGAACAAATCAATACCGAAATCAACCGCAATCAACAACATTTTTTTTGTTTTGACCACGTGCTATTATTATTGTTTTGAAAACAACACCACGTGCGTGACAAAAAATAACAAAACATGGAAAATTATATTCAAAAACATTACGAACACCATATTATTCATAAAAAATTAAAAAATTAATAAGAATAAGAAAAAATCTTTAAATTTAGCATTTTAAAATGTTTGAAAAATTATGCAAAAATGTTGTTACATGAATAAAATCTACAAATTTGCCGGTTTATAAAATCCGATAACTGATTTTGAAAGCTTGTTACTAGGGCTATTAAGGCCGCCAGTTGTCACTTTCGACAAATCAAAACTTTAGGGGGTATTCCATATTAAAGAAAAAAAATTCAAAAATTTACCAAAAAGTTGTTACATGAATAAAATCTACAAATTTGCCTGTTTATAAAATCCGATAACTGATTTTGAAAGCTTGTTACTAGGGCTATTAAGGCCGCCAGTTGTCACTTTCGACAAATCAAAACTTTAGGGGGTATTCCATATTAAAGAAAAAAATTCAAAAATTTACCAAAAAGTTGTTACATGAATAAAATCTACAAATTTGCCTGTTTATAAAATCCGATAACTGATTTTGAAAGCTTGTTACTAGGGCTATTAAGGCCGCCAGATGTCACTTTCGACAAATCAAAACTTTAGGGGGTATTCCATATTAAAGAAAAAAAATTCAAAAATTTACCAAAAAGTTGTTACATGAAAAAAATCTACAAATTTGCCTGTTTATAAAATCCGATAACTGATTTTGAAAGCTTGTTACTAGGGCTATTAAGGCCGCCAGTTGTCACTTTCGACAAATCAAAACTTTAGGGGGTATTCCATATTAAAGAAAAAAAAATTCAAAAATTTACCAAAAAGTTGCTACATGAATAAAATCTACAAATTTGCCTGTTTATAAAATCCGATAACTGATTTTGAAAGCTTGTTACTAGGGCTATTAAGGCCGCCAGTTGTCACTTTCGACAAATCAAAACTTTAGGGGGTATTCCATATTAAAGAAAAAAAATTCAAAAATTTACCAAAAAGTTGTTACATGAATAAAATCTACAAATTTGCCTGTTTATAAAATCCGATAACTGATTTTGAAAGCTTGTTACTAGGGCTATTAAGGCCGCCATTTTTTTTCTTTAATATGGAATACCCCCTAAAGTTTTGATTTGTCGAAAGTGACAACTGGCGGCCTTAATAGCCCTAGTAACAAGCTTTCAAAATCAGTTATCGGATTTTATAAACAGGCAAATTTGTAGATTTTATTCATGTAACAACTTTTTGGTAAATTTTTGAATTTTTTTTCTTTAATATGGAATACCCCCTAAAGTTTTGATTTGTCGAAAGTGACAACTGGCGGCCTTAATAGCCCTAGTAACAAGCTTTCAAAATCAGTTATCGGATTTTATAAACCGGCAAATTTGTAGATTTTATTCATGTAACAACATTTTTGCATAATTTTTCAAACATTTTAAAATGCTAAATTTAAAGATTTTTTCTTATTCTTATTAATTTTTTAATTTTTTATGAATAATATGGTGTTCGTAATGTTTTTGAATATAATTTTCCATGTTTTGTTATTGTTTGTCACGCACGTGGTGTTGTTTTCAAAACAATAATAATAGCACGTGGTCAAAACAAAAAAAATGTTGTTAATTGCGGTTGATTTCGGTATTGATTTGTTCACACGCGTGTGTATAAAACTATTTCCACCACTAAACATAGTTGCATAAAATCGTATAGAATGTGGCAACAATTTTTTTTTCAAAATAAAATTTTCCTAGTTTAATAAATTGAAAATTTATTTTTCAAAATAAATTTTCAATTTATTGAATGCTGGCTGCTTTTATAAACTTTTAAAAGCCATTTTTGCTAAATTTTTATTCTGCAATATCGGATAATATATAAATAATTAATGATTTCAAATATTATTTTTATACCACAAAATGCTACTCTGCTGGCTTTAATAATATTAACAACAGAAAAAATTTAGTGTCAAAAAATTTATTTAAAAATTTATAGTTTCTGAAACATAAAAACATTTTGCAAAAGCAAATGAGCAAAATGTATTGAAAAAAATTATTAATTATGTGTTTAAGTCATAAAATTAAACGTAAAGTGTTATATGTATTGTGAAAAATTTTAAATTGAAAAATTTCAAATTTTGTTTTGTTTTTGTTGTTCTTATGTGTGTTGAATTCACACAGAACCTATATGTGTGATGAGAGTTATAAAAAAAAGAGAACGTTCTCATCAGTCGGCATACTAGTTCTATACCATAGTATACAACATAGTATACAACTAGTATGCCGACTCTTTGACAGGTACATAACTCAACTGTCAGTGGTACAAATTTTATGTTTGTATTAGTAAGATTTTTTTCAAATGTATTGGTGTATAAAACTATTTCTACCACTAAACATAGTTGCATAAAATCGTATAGAATGTGGCAACAATTTTTTTTCCAAAATAAAATTTTCTTAGTTCAATAAATTTTCAATTTATTGAATGCTGGCTGCATTTATAAACTTTTAAAAGCCATGTTTGCTAAATTTTTGTTCTGCAATATCGGATAATATATAAATAATTAATGATTTCAAATATTATTTTTATACCACAAAATGCTACTCTGCTGGCTTTAATAATATTAACAACAGAAAAAATTTAGTGTCAAAAAATTTATTTAAAAATTTATAGTTTGTGAAACATAAAAACATTTTGCAAAAGCAAATGAGCAAAATGTATTGAAAAAAATTATTAATTATGTGTTTAAGTCATAAAATTAAACATAAAGTGTTATATGTATTGTGAAAAATTTTAAATTGAAAAATTTCAAATTTTGTTTTGTTTTTGTTGTTCTTATGTGTGTTGAATTCACACAGAACCTATATGTGTGATGAGAGTTATAAAAAAAGAGAACGTTCTCACCAGTCGGCATACTAGTTATATACTATCAAGAATGATATAAAAAGAGATTACGCCATGCGCATGTTTTCCCGTTAGATGACGTAGCTTAACCCAAGCTAGAGTTACCTATTCGTGTATGTTTCGTGACGTCATTTAACCCACCTGCGCAGAAAATTCAATTTTTGATTCGTGTTGTCGTAATCTTTCTTCTATCATTCTTGATATACTATGTACTATGTTCTATACTATGTTTGGGGACGTTTTTTCATATTCTCTTACATAAAGACATTTATTCTCTTAACAATGCTGCCATACTTTCATCCAATTTCATACATTTTGTAAACAGAATATGAAAAACAAAAGCATATAAAACATTAAAAACAATAAAACCAGAAAGAATTTGAAGTTCCTGCCGACGTTTTAATTATGGGCTTTAGAATTTTTGCCTGAAATTGAAGACTCAATTCTGTTTGAACACAGAGTTGCACAAATTTACCTTAAAATCAAAGTTAGAATGGGGGCAAGCGATCACTTAAAGGAGCTGAACAATTTGCAATGTTGCCGTATCAACAATTTTATTACTATTTTGTCATAAATCGAAAAAGATTGCCAAAAATATACAGTGTTGCCGCATTTTTGAAAAGTCCCTACATTTAAATGATTTCAAAATATCTGTCCCTCTTTTCCCTACGGCCAACATATAACATCACTGGTTTAAATCGTCTTGTACACATATTTGATATTTGTTGTGTGTTTGATTTTTAAAATAATTTCGAGCCCTATTTGCGATTATATCGTTAGCGACAATTTATCGAAATTTTGTTTTTTTCTTGCAAATAGGTTTTAAGTACTTTAATGACGAACAAATTCATAGACTTTGAATTTGTACCGTTGCAGAGAAAAAGCCCATCTAAATCCATATAAAGTATTGCATTGCTTGAGGTGCATGTACACGACATGTTTTTTACATCTGAATTGTCAACTTTTTAAGTCACATGTAATTGTGCATGCCTGCCAAAATTGCCGTTTTACATAAGGTTTATAATATTTGGTCACAAACGTATATGTAATTTGCATCTGACATTATATCTGTTTTTTCGCATAGTAATTGCAGAAATCAAAGTAGTTTTCGGTTCCAAAATAGCGTGCTGCCACCAAAAAAATTTTTTTTAATTTTTTTCTTTAAATTTTATATATATGTATATATAGAATTTATTATATACATATATGAATAGAGTTTCTATTTAATGGTGAAATGATCATACATAGCGGTATTGTGAAATATTAACTTCAGCCGGCTTATGATTCCGTCAATAGTGCACCGCCGCTGCCGGTTACTTCCCGGCATAGATTTTGACGCAGGCTCTAATTGATATTTGACAAGTCAAATGTAAAAAACATGTCGTCTACGGGCACCTTTAAGAACAAAATAATAAAAACCCTTCGCCTATAAAATTTGCCTTTGTCGCTTACGATATAATCGCAAATAGGGCTCGATTTATGTAGGCCGTTACCTTTAAGTTAAAATTTTCCAAATCTATATCCCTGGTCTAAATGGTGTTGCTTAATTAAACATAAACAAATTTACTTTTTACCCTCATTTACCCCCTAAATTAGCAAATCGGTCAAAAATTTACTTTTTTGTGACACGCGGCCGTGGCTAATTTTAGATTTATCCCTTTCTCGCTACTATATAATATATTGATTTCAATTTCATTAATATTACAAAATGGCTATTTTTTAATTTGTCCATTTAATCTAAAATTTGCCCGAAAGTTGCGTTTGATTTTATTCTTTTAGGTTTGTGATTTTTTAACGTGAAATAAAAATTTTTAAGGATCGAATGCAAAGCAAAAAATGTTACTTTTATTCCCGGAAATTCCGAGGAAATAATAGAATAAATTAACGATTGACCACCAATAAAATGTGCTTAATCAGTAAAACTTAATTGTTTGGATTGTGTTTTATATAAAAAAGTCCAAAAAAACTTGCTTAGCTTGCATTTTGATTGCAATTACTCGGCATCGTTTTTAAATTTCCTCATCGTTTCACAAGAGATTACAGAAAACAAATCGTAATAAAAAATTACGGGAGTTTATTTTGAGAAACTTTGCATCTTGTATTTTCCTGTCTTTGCTTAAAGTCAGAAGATTTGACATTCCCACTAAATTTTGTTGCAATAATTAAAAAATGATGTCCTCTAGTCAAAAATTTTTAAATTTTTTTAAAAACTACATGTTTTCCTTTATTCATGTTTGTATTCCTTGAGTCCCAACTGTATTATGCATGAGCTAGGGTAGGCTATTGTCAGAAATTAACAAAAAGCATCTCAAATGCATTTAAAAAACAAAATCAAAAAACATGTGATTCCGTACGAAATGTGCGTTCAGTTTCGCACTTTGCTTAGGCAAATGAGTTTCATAAAACTTAACAATAATGTTCCTTAAGTTTAATATGGTTTGACACATATGTTTACAGTTGCCTTAGCCAGCTTTTTCATATTATAGTTAGGCCTCTAAACTCCTAGAATTTTTCAAATGATATTGAAAATTATGCCTTGTCTTAAAAACAAAGTTAACCTCTCAAATATGGGCAAGATGCGTTTTAATTTTCTTTGGTCAATTTTTTTGGATTTTTAATCGTAATACCAATAATTTTATTGCGATTACTGTTGAAAGGTGTGATCACAAATATTATCGACTTGCAAATCATAAAACCAACAAATCACTATTTTGAAAATGTTAATTTTTATAAAATTATAAATATTTTAAGAAAACTCCCAATATGCAAAAAATATTTTACATATTTTGGCTTGATTTCTTTTCAAAATAAAATGAAAAATATTTGACAAGAATTATTCTAAAAATAGAAGGCTTTAATAAGGAAAATAAAACCTACACTTACTGCCTATTACACTAAATGCGAAAGAACTCTTTTTTCAAGACAACAACATTTAAAACAAAAACAAATTCTAAATTTGTTTTGTTGTTTTAATTGTATTTGTGTGAAAGAAAGCTTTTTTCGACATCGTGAAATTGTCAGTCTTTATTGCTTTTGTAATCTATAACAATTATCTTTCCGAGCTTTCATTTATTTAAAATTAGTTTGTCATTGGCAAATATTAACCCTATGTTTTAATTAAAGCTGTGCGCGTGAGTGGTTTTAGACTCACGAGCCAGCTAGCTAACTTACAAAACTTTTGTTTTTAATAATGATCACTTTCGAGTGGTTTTAGACTCACGAGCCAGCTAGCTTACTTACAAAACTTTTGTTTTTAATAATGATCACTTTTGAACATCCAGAGTCACGCACACCTACGACATTTTTTATGGATGAAAATACTTTTTAACGAAGCACGAAGTATAAATTAAACCAGGGACCTTAACTGTTTATAATTATTTCTTGAGTTTAATTTTTCGCTGATGTGTGTGAAGATAAATGCGAAAAGTTTAATTAATTTTTTAAAAATATCGCATGCGATAAAAATATATTAAAAAAGGTATCACAGGCGATACAATATTTAAAAACATATCGCATGCAATAAAAAATATTATAAAGAAAATACGATTATATACACTATATTTTAAAGTTTTTATGAAATATCAATAATTAGTATAATTTTTTTTTTTTTTTTTCTAAAATATTTCAATAATGCAGTCTGTCTATTAAAAAACAAGTAAGAAAGTATAGTCGATCAAGCCAAGTCGGTATAGTCTTCCTTTTTAAATAGGTGTGCTTCCCTGAGATGGAAGTATTTCGACACAGTGGCGATATCCCTCACAGAACTCATTCATTAGAATTGCACTATAAGTCAAATTTTCAAAAATATATAAAATGTTTAATTCTTTGGGATAGAAGGAAATGAGCACAATTGCCATATCCATCACAGAGCACTTTCATGACAATTTCACTCTACGTCAAATTTTTAATATGTATAAAATTTTCAACAAATACAATTTGTAAATACATATTGTTTATAGATTGTGTTAGCATTGTCCATAGTCTTCATTTTCCGACACGTTTGGTTTCTTGAGATGGAAGGATTTGGGCACAGTGGCGATATCCCTCACAGAACTAATTCATTATAATTTCAGTCTGTCATATTTTTCAAAAATCATAAAATTTAATATTAAAAGACTACTAGAATATCAAATTAGTTTTAGTAGAACATTAATTAGTTTTTATCGATAAAAATTATTAATGTTTCATTAGAACTTTAAAATTAAGTGTATATAATCGTATTTTCTTAAAATATTTTTTTTAATATATTTTTATCGCATGCGATATATTTAAAACAATTAATTTATATTCACACACGTTTTCGAGTTTCAATTATTCCTTAGGAAATAAAAATAATTTTTTGCGTAGAAAATAACCTTTACTTTTTTAATTGCTTACAAAAAAATTAGGGTCATATTGATCCCCAGTCATGCAAAAACTATCATTTGTTTCTACATAAGCAAAAATTTAAACTCAAGAAATAACTTTTATTTTCAAGGCAACAAATAAAACTAAAATTATAACTTTAAAATTCTGAGGAATAAATAAAACTCAAAAAATAATAGGTAAAGTTGAGTTTTTTGATAAAACTTAAATTAAAATAAATGCAAAGGTTGTATTTGTAACAAGGACTATCTTCGTGTGTTCCTTATGCAATATCACTTTTCTTTTAGTTTAAAATTAAAAATTAATCGTTTTTTGCGGTCCCTGATTTGAACTTAAAGTTTTTAAAACTTTAACGAAAAAGTCTTTTTTAGTGCGTAAACAATTGTTCGTCACGCACACAAATTTTATATTGCAATCACGCTCACATTCTCAGTTGTTATTAATGTTTAAAGTGAACACTTATTTGTTAACAAATTATTTCATTTACATATTTATTTGATTATAACAATTACTCCGCTAAAACTATTTTTTTGTACATAATTTTCTTCTCGTATTGTGTTTTCGACTGGAAGGAGTAACTGCACTATGTTTGGACCTTTTTACTCCACCTATAGAATTCTAACGAGTGATTGAAAATGAATGCGATTCGTATGTTTATTTTCTTTGTTCCATTAAAATTGGTTAAATTGCTCTGTCAAAATAAGTATTTGTGCTAAAATTTAAGGTTTTAAATAAATTTCTTTATACTTGGTTTGCATATATGAATTTTGTGTTATTTTACGTTTAATTCGAGATTTCTTAAATGAAAATAAATATTGCATTTGTTAGAACAATGAACAGCCTTTAATTGAATTTCGTTAAGTGTGTATGAGTGTATTGTAAGAGAGTAGTTTGTACGTCAATACAAACACACACTAACTACTCCACCCTGATGATGAGATGGTTAACATTTCATGTGTTCAATATATAATTTTAGTTTTTTAATTTTTATAGTTTTGGTAATGTTTTAATATACTATGTAATATTTTAAGTAATTCGAACGCGAATGTAAAACAAAGGTTTTTATTAATTTTTTTATTTTAAAAAATTCGACTAATTTTAAATTTTTTTTAAATATTTTTAATGTTTTTTTAAATTTTATTTTCTTATAGCCAATTGCATATATGTATATAAATTGTGTATAAAACGTATGAGGTTTTTTTAATTTTTGTAAACGTATTTATTATGCGGGTTAACCCGACAGAGTAAAAATATGAACTGGAGAATTTTTTATTCGATTCTGTGTTGTGGCGCTGGTGTGAGGAAAACAAAAAATGCAGATAACACACAACAACAGTGCCAGCAGCAATGAAAATGAAAAAGCTATAAAAAAAAAGAAAGTATAGACAAAAAACGAGGAACGCGAGCACGCATATAAGTTGCAAGGAAATGTGCAATTTCAAATGCAAAAAGGAACAGAATCAAGAGAGCAACATGGTTCTAATGCCTGTTATTTAGTTGGTGGCCAACATATAGAAGCCAATGCAGCATAGAAAGAGTATGTTATTGGAAGAAATTCATAGTTTAACTGCTCAGCTCTTTTTTAAAACAAAATTTAAAAAAAATACTGCATATATGAGTTTGAAGAAACGTTAGAAGTACCTCTATAATGGTCATATCTAGTCTCAATAATTGCTCAAGTTTAAGTTAAAAAATAATACTTACACACACACGCAAAAAATCATGATAAGATAAACTTTATATACATATGTACATACTTTTTATTTCTATGTACATACATACATACACATATAAATATATAAAATATTCGATTATTTTTTTTTTAATTTTTCTTTTATAGCATATTGTTATTATTGTTGTAGTGACACTTGTTATTGTTATTCATTTAAGTTTTCTTTTAATTCATATTCTTACTCCTACTCCTCCCTATTTTGTAATCTGCTCAGCTGCTACGAATTGAAATGGGTATTAACAATAATGTTAAAAAATAATATCCATAAAAATCTCATTACTCAAAATAAAGTATGTAAATAAATAGATCTTTATTAATGAACTTTACAATTATTTTATGTTTGTTAATAGCAAAATAATGTTAGTAACAACAAAACATACACACTAAAGAAGATATTAAAACTTATTGAAGGGTGTTATAAATATATCAGTGAGCGTATGATAATTTAGTTTACTCGGAGTTATGAAATTTAATCACAAGAAAACATCATACATATTTACAAACATTGTAGATACTTTTTAGCAATTATATTAAAAAAAAATTAACAAAAATTGAAGTTATTATATATATGTATCTTAAGAAGAACTGTTAAATTTATAAATATATCTTTTTTTATACTAGTAAAATATTTATAAATTTGGAAATGTCATAATTCTGTGGCTTGTAGCTGTCAATATTTTGCTGATTTGAGTTAATCGTTGCATAAGGTGTCTTTTTTTACTCCAACAGACAATGTCTAATTTAACCCAGAAAAGCTTTTTAAGGGTTTTGCTAGCCAATGTCACTAAGAACTCATATATAAAAAAACCTTGAATTTTAATTTTCTCAAAAATTAACATTTTGACATTGTACCTTTATGATCCAAGCCACAGGATTAATATGTATACATAAATATATTTCTTTTCTTTATTGTACACAGTACATAAAACGAATTTCGGTATCGTTATTAAACTATTTATTATTTCGGTATCAGTATCTGTATTTTAATTATATCGGTATATCGTTATACGTGTTTGGAAACTTTTCACGAAGGGACTACTGAAGGTCCCAAGTGAGCTGTCCAAGAAGCCTACAGAATCTTGTATAACTGTATAGGTTTATTGGTTTGGCAATTTAAGCTATGTTCACATTATGTGTATTTGTCATGTGGATTGTCACTTCTTCACATGTTAAATTTTTACATATCGTCTGAACACCTCCAAACAATATCATGTGTTATTTCTCTGTGTACAGTACATATGACATTTTTGATTTAGAACGAGTTCTATTTTCAAGTGACAAGGTAAACGACATTATCTGGTTCTTATTAACCAAATTGAAATTTTGATAAATATAAATTGTAATAGTAAATAAATATTACAAAATAAAAAATACACAAATAATTATTAATTTTTGTACATAAAACCACTCAGCTGTTTTAAGATTTTTTTCTTGATTGGTTATGTCAAATGTACTTTACATACTTGTACCAACATTTAAACATGAAAATGATAAACATGAAATTACATGTGTGTAGAAAAGTGACATTCCACATGGCAAATACACATAATGTGAACATAACTTTAATTAACCAAACCAAAAAAGAATTCCATCGTTATTAAAAGAATTTTTCAAGAGCAAGCTATTTCTATTTTCATCATACATATTTTTTTTCTTAAGGAACATATTTAAATTTTAGATCCATTTTATAGCATATCATCTTCCCTATAAAATTTGTTCATACAAAATTTTTTTAAAAGTATTTTAATATAGGTACAATTTTACTTACTGTAACGTTACATTTTTAAAGTTCCTTAATTTGAACAATCATGAAATAACTTATTCCCATAACTAAGAAAAAAGCAAATAACATCAACTTTGTACACAACCATTCTTTGAAATAGTATAAGTATGTATATATACTGGTATAATCAGAATGATAGATATTTGTGTAGTTCGGTGTTTTGTTATTGCAATTTGTATTGATAAGAACCGACCATCTTTTTAAAAATTATGCAAGCCTGATAATTGAAGTTGTGCAAAAGAAAAAATTAATGTTTTTTCATATACATATATAATAAATACTAAACAAAATGTTTCATAAATCATACTACATAAGATGTCAATGTAAAAACATTAATGATTAAATATATTATTAAATTATGTAAAAAATCATTAAACCCCTTATTTTCTAAAACACTTCACGTCAATTAATTTATCGCACTTGTTCAACAATTGTGTATTAACTCCAAATTTTCATTTTGTCGTGCTATTTTGTGTACCTTTTCGTAATGAAACGGTTGATTTAACAAATTCTTTTTCATTTGCCTTAAATGTAAAATTAAAAATTGTTTTGCTTCTATTGAAAATTTTTTAATTTTGGGTTCATACAGTATTGTTGAACAAGTGCGATGTCATATACATTGTCGTCAACTATTTATGCACGACATGTCCTCTATCACTTAGAACACAATTTTGAGGAAAATGTCGTGGACGACAAAATACTCGACATTGTCTAGTGCACTGTCTTCTAAAGAAGTTTATAAACGACGATATGACCGACATTGCCTTCCAAGTTGTTTTTAATACAAGCCTATCCGCGAAAACATGACCGACATGGCCTTATAAGGTGTCTAATATCAACACCTCTACACGACAGTATAAGCGACAGTGTCATGTAAGGAGTCCTCTATCAACAACTATACACGACATGAAGAGCGACAATGTCTTTCTTTGTGTCGTGCACGATTATCGCAACACTTGTTCAAAAATGTCGTTGACTTATTATATAAAATTTATTATGTGTTTAGAAGACACAGATTAGTACTTTAAAATGCTTAAAGAAAATGTTGTGCCATATAATTTGTTTGGTTATATATTTAAGGCCTTGCATTTCTTATTTTACTAAAAATTAAGTTATATTTTTTCAAACCTTTAGAACGGTAACATAGTTCTTTATAGCCATATTAAAAAATATGCATTATATTAGTTGCAAATTTAAAATGACAATTTTTAGTCGAAAAGGCGGGGAAAATGACTTTTTATTTTTAAAAGATTAAATTTGTGTAAGGGCATTTTTAACTGCTCTAGTTGAAATCGCTTTTATAATATTCGTAATACCACAATGACAATATACTAACATAAATTTATATACATAACACACACTAAATCATAAAAATTCACAACTTGTTTTGTTTTTATATACCAGTTCACAAAGCAATTCTATAGCAACCACAAAAATCTCATTTGCGTCAACGTCTTCTTTAACTTTTCTTCCTTAACATTTGTACCACTCAAATTTAATTTAAAAAAATAAAAATTGATTTCAATTAAAAAATTTGCGATATTAATTAAAAAATTAATTAAATTCGCACCAGTAAACAAATTAATTTTATCAATTAAATAGGTGTTTTTTTTGATATTAAAAACTTTTTCTGCAGTACTGTTGTTAATATGTATAAATAAACGTTTAGTTAACTTGTTCAGATTTTTAATTAAAACTCATTTTAGTTTTGATTAATGGTTTGATTGGCGATATTTTTTTTTCTGTGAACAATGTTTTTGAAGACAGCTATCTGTCCCTCCTAAACATTTTTGAATGTTGAGTTGTGCCTGTTTTTCATCAAGTATGCGATACATTGAAAGATTTAAACTATAAAATCTGTGTTTCGTTTTTATAAATTAAAAAAGCTATCTAATAGTAGTGGCACGTTTTCCTGTATAAATTTACTATTTAAATCAATAGGCATCAAAATAAGGAATATTATTATAACTTACAGAGTTCCGATCCTCAGCTGCATGACCTTCACCATTTTCTTCATCAGCCGTATGTAATTCATTAGAATCTGCTGTTATATTTGATGATTCGGCACCTTCAGAGTTTGTTGTTGCTGCTTCGAAGAGTGAGGTGGGATCCCCACCAGATTCACGATATTTCTCGACGTCAGACAATAAACGTTCCAAATACTCTACATATAGTGTTTCCTGTTCAAGTTCTTTGGTAAGTTCAGCTATTTTAAACTTGTGACGTTCAAGACTAGCACGAACATCTTGCTCCCATGCATCTGATAGAGTGCTTTGGGGAAACCGTTCCATCCACAACCGTTGAAAAGCATTAAATACACTCATTTTGATAGATTTGTTGCAAAAAAGGTCTCAAATCTAGTTTAATTTAATATTTAAAGTAATATTTGAGATTAGTTCTTCTTTTTCTATTCTTGATTTGATAGATAATAAACAATAACAAAAATAAAAACACAATAAAAACTGTCACGCACTGTTTTGATTTTTCTCTCTGTTTTGCTGTTACACATACAGATACTCTTTATCTCCCTATCATTTTATCATCCTACCCCTTTTCCTAAGTTTTGTTTACGTATTTTTACAAGACATTTTTAATGCATATTATTTTTTGTTCATCGTTTAGTTTTTGAGTTAAATAAAATGCAAAAAGTAGTGAAGTTAATAACACGGGCACCTTCTATTTAGTTTTTTTATGATTTTATTTATACATAGGACATTTGTATATACATATGTTTGTGCTGTTTAAAATGTGTATGCGCAATTACAAGGTCATCAAACAATGCCTTTTTAATTTTTTTATACTTTCTGCTTTTTTTTATTTTTTGAAATGCCCTACAACTAATTTAGTTTTTAACGAAATAGGTATAATAGATAAAACGCAAATTAGTGATTTTTTTCTATCTTGCGTTCGTGTTACGCCCACTTCCATCACAACTACAGCATCCGAATCTAAAAAGTGTTGCTAAAGGTAGTTTGCCTAGAAAATAACAACAGTTCGGTGCGTGTGGTCAAATGTCACCGAAAAGTTTGTTAAATTATAAGTTATTTGCTAAGGCAATTGCAAGCAACCATAACCAGCCCAACCACATAAAATTGTTTCTTGTATTTGCTGTGTGCGGATAGAAATTTTGTATATCTTTTAAATTCATTCACACTTTTTTATTTGAACGCCAACTAGACAAGAATACTTAATTCACATCAAACACACAACACTTTCCAATTCGATTGTAAAGGTTTTTTCTGTAGTGAAAAGCAGACTATGGCACACCTTTCTTTTGAAAAATTTCTTCTTGCTTATGAATGTAGTAGTGGGATGTTTTCCTGTGTTTCGCAATTTATCTTTAATTAAATCTACATTTATATTATTAATATTACTTGATAATTATAAATTTTATTAAACTCAACATTTGTTCTTCACTTTTTATTTGCAATTTCAATGTTTTTTAATGAGAAAAAACACAACACAAGCACACACAGTTCTTCTTTTTCATAAAATGCATTTATTAGTGTTGGTAAGTTACTATTTAGATTTTATCGATAACAAAGTGGGTTTTTCAGCTTAGAGTTGTATTTTCAACGGCTGAAAAGCAATAATACTAAATTATGCAACGTTGATTGCTTTAAGAATTGCAAACCGAGATATGGTATTTATTTAAAGAATAACGGTTAATTTTTTAAAAACATATAAGTAGGCGAGTTAAAAAACTCGTTTGTTACAAAAATTAAAAATTCAAAAAAAATATTTTGAATTTCCTCACTCATGAGGAGTAAGCAAAAAAAAAAATCACATGTGAATTTTTCAGATATGAACAATTTGAAATAATTCCCGTTAAAATTCTTCACAAGGAAAAAAAATGCGATTTACCCAACCATTTCCAACGGGAAAATAAAGTAGTAAAGAGGCCTTATAGAATGCCTTTTTGACATAAGATCCCCCAGCCGCATTCCATCTTTATTACTAATTAACAAGGCGTGTCATTGGAGACCAATGCCTTGCCCTTTTGCATCTACTTTAAAGGCTTCTGGAAGAGTTAAAAATAAAGCTTTATCCCAGCTTAATTCTTATTGCTAACAATGCGATGTGAGTGAATTAATAACTAAACTTGCTACACGTTCCAACATAACCAGTAATAAAACGATTTGGACAGGCCTTATCTTGGAATAGAAAATTTGAATTTGTAAAATATTTAATAAAAACCTTCCTAAAAGACCTTTTCAAAGAAGGCAGAGTGGAATAAGTAAAAGTTTACTGAAAATTCAATAGTAAACATTTTTAAATGCCTAAAAAATGAATCGCTTCCAATTTTTCTTGCTGAACATAGTATAAAAATGCGATTACCGATTTATTTTTGAGGGAAAAATATTTTTTTATTGTTATTTATTTAGTAATGTCTGTTACGTTATTTTAATTTGTAATCTCTGAAACAAAACGACCCATAATCAACGAAAGTATGATAGAATTAAGTAAAACAAACATTTAAAATATTAAATAATTAAATATTTTTGTTAAATTACAGGTATAAAAGAATATAAAAATAAAGTGCATGGTTATAAATGCAATACTGCGTTTAAAGAATAAATTTAAATGTGCTTAAATGCACCTATAAAAATGATAATCACACAATTAATATGTAGCATCATTAGGTTTGCGTTGACATGGTGAAACGATTTTGCTTTTCTAATGCAGCGCATTTGAGAACGTAAGAAAATTATATAATTATATAGATCTTATGACATATTATATATAATTTTTTATTGATTTTAATTTCTAATTGGAAGTAGATTAAACTAAAAAATTAACCTCATTAAATTTAACTACTGTAAAGTGTATTTTGATCTCCTTATAATGATTTTTCTCATATTGAATGGAAGTCAATAAAAAGTTAATTATAAATAGTTCAATGATAAATGGTTTTTGCGTTTTAGATAACGATATGTATTTTGTTAAAGTAAAAAATTCTTTGATGCCAGAATTTACTAATATTATCTACATTGTTAATAAATTTTGCTTTGGTGCTTTAAAAAGGGTGAGTTTTTTACTTTCTTGAAAATTATTGAAAACAATAACAACAAGAACAGAGAACGTATATTTTTTATTGTAAAACATTTCTGGATTACCACCCAAAACGTTGGGGTTTTTTGTTGAGCACACTTTTCTTAAATAGGTAAAATTTCTTGAAAACATTCTTTTTACGTTCTCAAATGCGCTGCATTAGAAAAGCAAACCCGTTTCACCATGTCAACGCAAACCTAATGATGCTACATATTGATTAAGTGATTATCATTTTTATAGGTGCATTTAAGCATATTTAAATTTATTCTTTAAACGCAGTATTGCATTTATAACCATGTACTTTATCTTTATATTCTATTATACCTGTAATTTAACAAAAATATTTAATTATTTAATATTTTAAATGTTTGTTTTACTTAATACAATCACACTTTCGTTGAAGATAAGTCGTTTTGTTCCAGAGAATTACAAATTAAAATAACGTTACACACATAACTAAATAAATAACAATAAAAATAATATATTTCCCTTAAAAATAAATCGGTTATCGCATTTTTATACTAAATATTTAAAATTGCTTTTATATCTTAATTATTTTCCATTTACAACGTTAATTCTTTAATTTTGACATCACCATGTTGAGTTGGATGTAAAAATTTTGGTCTGCTGATTGAATTTTCTTAAAAAAATAAAAGTAAACGTGATAGAGTGCAAAAATATTAAATTTATTAATTATTGTCAATTGAGATCTGTAATTATATAAATTTACGGAGTTTACAGAGATTTATTTATATGAATCGGGTTAAATAAAGTGTTCATTATTGCACGTGCTTATTATAACCACCTGTTAATATTTTGTCTCGCTTATACTGCACCATATATTTCATATTTTATTATTGTGTCTCACTCGTTCTCTGTTGTGTGGTATACATAAAATTTTGGCCGTAATACATACTTTTATACATACAATTTTTGTTTATAAATAATAAAGACTTCTAACACTAGATTCAGACCGTGATTTAAAAATCATGTCTTTTTTTTAATTCCTTTTGAAAGTTGCTTCCAAAAACACAACAGATTCAAACGAAGATTTTTTCCCCATGATTTTAGGGTTGATTTTTTTCCCCATTATCAGTAATTCTTCTTTACTTGCTTATTTATAAAAACAAACAATTTTATTGCGCTCCATGTTTTGTATTGTAAAGAGATGTTGCCACATTGAAATAAAAAAAATAAAATGAAGCAACATAACAAAATTACGAATGGGAGCAAAGAAAAATAAAAAAAGAGACACATAGATCAGAAAACGTGTTTTTTTCTCTACCCCGCTTGCTTCTCTACACCGTTCGCCTACAAACACCAAAAATCATGTCTTAAAAAACATGGAAAAAATCACCGTCTGAACCGCGTGTTAGATGGCTGCTCCTTGTGGCGTGTGTAAGGTTGATGTTGGTACTGGAAGAAAACGAAGTATTTTATGCAGGACTTGCAATATATGGTTCCACGTTGATTGTGAAGGTATCACGAAAGAGGTGTTTGCGTTATTAGACAAAAACCGTAACTTGTTATACACTTGTAAAGCCTGCATAGAGAATCCACCTGAATGTGATGATGATTTTTCTTTTAAAGATGAAATTCGTAAAGAGTTTACTGCGTTTAAGAATTCACTTAATTTACATGGAAAGGATATGAAAAAAGAGCAAATGGAAATAAAAATGAAATTTGAAAGTGTAGTTTGTGAAATACGCAGTGAAATTTCGACTAATATGAATGAAATAAAAAATGAAGTAAAGAAATGTAAAGAATTGGTCAACCTTAATGACAAAGTTATGAAGAAAAAATTTTTTGAACTGGAGCTACAAAATCATGTATTACAGAACCGTTTGAACAGGAGTGATATAATAATAACTGGCCTTTCTGATGATTTAAAGAACATCAATGAAATTATTATATCTCTATGCACTAAGTTGAACGTTGATGTTACTCCAAACGATATCCTTAATGCTTTTTATATAAAAAGAAAAATGCCGTACTTGTTAAATTTTGCAATATTGCCACAAGGGATAAAATTATTTCAAATTATTTTCATGGAAAACCCCTAATTCGTGCTGATGTTGAGGGTGGCAGCTGCACCAGTAGAGTCTACTTAAATGACAATTATTCCTCACTTGCACAAAAATGTTCGAGGATTTGCTGGAAACTCATGAAAGATAATCTAATACGTCGTTACAGCATCATCAATCGAGAATTTCTTAAAGTTAAATTAACAATGCCCAATGGAGATGTTAAACTCATGTCTATGAAGGATTGTATAGAGTATTTTAAACTAGATAACTACTAACCCTCCTGTTCATGGGAAGTATTTTGGGTATGTGTAGGGTTTATTAAACAAATTTTCATATGAAATTAGTTTTATAAGCCTGTTACAAGCCTGAAATAATTTTTTTTATGAATAAGGCCTTAATGATTTAAGTATTATTACTTTATATTTCATTAATGAGATACTTATTTTTTTTGTGCTTTTTAATCTTGCTATTTAATGGATACCTCATTATATGATTTGTACGGTAAACATAAAAATATTTGTTGTTTCTAGTTGAATTCTATTTTCACTTTATAATATTTGCACATATTTTAGTGTTTTAAGGTATATTCTGACCTAATAAATATTTGACGAAATAATCAGGGGTGTTCTGAAATCGAGGGCACAAAATGCAAGAGTTTTGAAGTTCTTTTTAATACACTATTAATCCAATTTTTTTTTTTAAATTTTCTTAAAGAATTCTGTTTAATAGATAAATATTTGTATTTAATTGTATTTGTATTTCTTTTACTACAAAAATCTTATTAAGAAACCGACTTTTAAATTCTTGAGTTTTGCGTTTTCGATTTCCTGAACACCCCTGAATATATTACCAGCAAATTGATCAAACTTTAGCTTTATTTGTAACAATTTTTATTCACTTTCTTATTTGTATTTGAAAGAAAATAATTTGTATTATTCAATTAGGAAATTTTATATGATGTTTGATCCAGCAAACTTTTTGCAAAAGCAAATAATCCTTTAATAAAACTAGTGGTTACGGGTAGGATGTCAAATATTTAAAAGGTGTGAACATAGCTTAATTTAAGTTATAATGAGTATCCATTTTATTTGCCTCTAATTTTTACTATGTATATTAATTTAATTTTTTTTTTTTTTTGCTAATTTTCAATCAGCTTGAATCAGCATAATTGAAATTTTGCTTTTATTTTATTTTTTTTTTGTATAGAAATTTTGAAACATTATATTTATAATTTTTTTTTTGGTTTTATATGTATATACATACACACAGATTTTTTCTTATGTTTTATAATTCTTTGCATAGTGGTCTCCCCTTTAAACATAAATATTACAGTTTTGATGTTCCATAATAATCTTGGCCCTATCGCCAGAGATATAACTATATTAAAATCAAATCTTGCTGCACATTCTAGAAATTTAAATATTGTTCATCTTAATGCTCAAAGTCTTAGCCCCTCTATCTCAAATATTAAAATTGAAGAATTTAAAAGTATTTTTATGTATTCATGTGTTGATATAATAGGAATATCGGAGTCCTGGTTTAAATCTTATATTTATTCCACATCACTTGATCTTCCAGGGTATATGTAATCTTCTTCGAAATGATCGGCCTGATGAACATCGTGGTGGAGGGGTGTGTTTGTACATTTCTAAAAAATTAAGTTTTAAAACCATATTTCGTGGTGAAAGTTTCAGAGTTTGTGAATCACTATTTGTTGAAATATTTGGAAATGGTGGATCAGTTGTAGTAGGGGTCGTGTATCTTCCAAATGGAAATTTGGATGCATTTGAAGAATTACATAGTGATTTATTTGACCGATACTCAAATATAGCAATCATGGGTGATTTTAATTGTAACCTTTTTGATTCTTCTGTCTCTAATAGAGTTCATTCGATGAGCGCAAGGTGTGGCCTTACTTGTCGTCATAACTGTTTACCCACACATTTCTGTATGCGTTGTAACAGTACTTCTTTAATAGACTACTTTCTTCTAAGTCAACCACATTTATTGGCACATAGTGGTCAAATGCTGTTTCCCTTCCTATCATCACACCATAGTCTAATTTATATATCTTTAGAATTTACTTTTAGAGTGCAAAGACATATAATTGAGCTAAGGGACTATAAACGTATAAACTATGATATTCTTACTCAATATGTTGAACAATTTGACGCATCTCCCATCTTTTATACTAATGATGTAAATTTACAGCTGTCTAAGTTAAATGATTTAGTTAATGATTTGCACAGTTTAATACCTACGTATAGAGTTAAATCTAATTCGGATGGGAATGGTTGGATGAAGTCTAGTGAAGTTTTAAACAGTAGTAGACTGCGTGATGCAGCATATAAAACTTACCTTAGACACTCTAGTGAAAGTAATTGGAAAATCTATTGCAGACTTCGTAATAAAACAAAATCTGTTATTAGGAGAATTCGGAGAAATTATGGTAAGACTTTATTTAGTGATGCTGATAATAGACAAATATGGAAGAATGTACGTAGGTTGGGGTGTATTGGGCGTGAAAACCCTGAACTGCATGATAGTGACTTAGAAGATATTGCTACAGGCTTTTTAAATAACCTTTGTCCTAACTATCTTGGCAATTATAACTTTACTGATGACCCTAATTTATTTCATTTTAATTCTGTCACGGAATACGATATTCTTTTAGCGATAAGTTCCATTAAGTCTAATGCTATAGGTTATGATGGGATTTCTATAAAGTTTTTAAAAATAATTTTTCCTTTGATTTCATCAATATTACTTCATCTTATAAATAACATATTTATGGTTTCCTATTTTCCTGATGCTTGGAAACTAGGTCGCATTGTACCGATTGCTAAGAAAGGTGTTTATGATATTGACAATTTAAGACCCATAAGCATCTTGCCTGCTATGTCTAAAATTGTTGAAAATATAATGAAATCACAGATTATGTCGCATTTTGAAAGGTATTCGCTGCTACACCCTAATCAATATGCTTTTAGACGTTATCACAGCACATCATCTATGCTTATTTCATTGACGGACCTTGTGAGAAAACAGTTAAACGAGCATGAAAATAGCATATTGGTTTCTCTTGATCTTACAAAAGCTTTTGATCGTGTTAACCATAATGTTCTTATCGACAAACTCAAAACTAAATATATGTTTTCGAGGTCTGCATGTAAACTCATTTATTCTTATTTGAATGAAAGATCACAATATGTTTCCTTTCATGGGTTAAGTTCTAGTATCAGTAGTGTCGCTTCAGGAGTGCCTCAAGGATCTGTGTTGGGTCCTATACTATTCCTTGCTTATTTGAATGATTGTATTTATATTATGGATAATAACTTTTGCAAGCCTTTTATTTATGCGGATGATATTTTTCTGATTTACCTACATAATTCTATATTAGATGCAAGTTTTGAAATTCGTGTGAATAATCATCTTAATTCTATTTTGAGTTGGATGCATCGGAATGATTTTAAAGTCAACTCGGCCAAAACTAAAGCTATATTTTTTCGCTCAACTAGTTGCACTACTACTACGTATCCTAGAATCTGGATGCGGAATCAACTTATAGAGTATGTAGACTCGCATAACTGTCTGGGCGTTGTAATTGATTCGAACTTAAACTTTGAAAGACATATAAATTCATTATTCAATCAAGTTTCATTTATTCTGAGAAGGCTATATGCTTTAAGACCATACACTCCTAGGTGTATTAGATTTCGTCTGGCTCATGCTCTGCTTATGTCAAAGGTTAACTACTGTTTGGAGGTTTATTCTGGAACATCATCTACTATTTTAACTAATCTTAATAAAATTTTTAGAAAAATTATTCGATATATTTTTAATATTGGCATACGTGAACATGATAGGGTATCTGAACTTTTCATTGTATTTTTTGGTTGTGATTTCCATAAATATTTGATCAGATTGAGATACCGCGTATAAGTCTTTCAGTATTCGAACGTTCATTTAAGATAAGAATATGCCGGATATGGAACAATTTGCCTCCTTCATTAAGGTTATTTTCATATTCTTATTTTACATATAAGAAAAAGCTTTTGAACTTTTTTGAGTAAATAGCTTATTTTTTAATCTCTGGTGATTTCTTAGATTAATTTTTGGAATTAATTATTTCTTGTTTGTTTTTAATTTTGTAATATTTGTGTGGTTGGGGAGCCACTTATGTATAGTATTTAATTACTAATTATGTATATAAAACCTTACTTATGTAATACCTTAACTCAATGAATCTCATTATTTTTAGTTTGATTTTTAATATGTCTTGTATTTAACATGGATATTTATCTTACAATACATGTATAATTGGCCTTATAGGCTTTCTTTGTATTGATTCAAATAAATAAATAAATAAATAAAATAATTGCTTCTCATGTATACTGTGATGTTATATTATTTTGCATTTAAGATGGCGATATGTGCAGTTTTTTTTTTTTTCAATAATATTTGCCTACAAAAAATTCAACACACACTTTGGCTTATTGCCTTTAACAAAAATATTTTACAAAAACCAAATACACATACAGGCATTTCGTGCTGCGGTCATGCAAATTGTCGAGCAACAACAACATTACTAGTGAGGAGCGTTATGAAAATTTTGTTGTTTCCTCATTCTTCACGACTGAAGAAAGTCAAACATTTCTTTTTCTTCACCCTCATAAATTAATTGGCGAAAAATTCACAATTCAATCATGGATGTGAAAAAAATTACAAGTTTTAAATTCCTCATTCATGAATGGTTAAATACGAGCGATCATATATGATTTTTTCTGAACTCTTTGCTAGAAAAATTAGAAGATCTAAGGTATATCTAGACTTTTCATTTAGCTGAACCACAGCGTAGGATGCACAGACGATCATTCTTCGCCAAAATTTTTTTCAAGATTTTCACAAACGCTCCAAACGTCAGTTCTTGTAGACTTTCCAGAACTTTTAGGGGTGACCGTGTCTTCAATACTTTCGGAATGTAGAGTCATGTTGAGTAGTTCAATAAAACGTTTTTTCGATCTATTGTCTTTGAAATTTTCTAGCTTTGTATAGAAGGTAAAGAATTGTAAATAAACAATAGATTTCATTATTCTCTAAACACTCAAATCTTTCATTTAGAGCTAATGTTACGAAAATCGCCAATTTTTGGGAATCTGAACTATTCTGCATCTCAGTTTATTTATTTATCGTATTTTCTAATAATTTTCGGAGTCTGTTAACTATCGAAATGTTGCTAGAAAATGTATCAGTGGCTTTGCTTATGGATTTTGTGATCGCTCTTTGAAGTAACCCAAAATTTGAAGCGAAATGAATTTTATTTTCACAAAAATCATTCAAAATTAGCAGAAAATTCTTTGTACGTACAATTACATACAAGATTTATCAGTGGGAGATTGTTTTACCATTACGGTGCAAAGCAAAACGGTTGATGTTGCAGGTCCACACCAAGCGTTCAATGCATTTATGCATCAGTCCAAAAAGTCGTAGTGTATAATTGTATTGACAAGTTACAAAGCAAACGCGTAAAATGCATATAGGACTACTTTCTACTTCAGCATGCGTCTCGAAAAAGAAAAAACGCGTGGGGTGGAGTGACCTCCAGCTTAAGATTTATAATTCTGTTTGATTTTTTGCTTTTAGTTGTCATAAAAAAATAAGCATTAAAAATTTAATTGTTTGTTCAAAAAAAAAAAAAAACTATAAAAAAAGTATCGGCGTATCCACAGTAAAATATCGCCTATACCGATATATCGCAAACGTGAAGTATCGCCCATATATCGGTATTCGTTACTTTCCTACTTTAAAGTTGAACGTTATTATTGAAATCATTTAGTTTTTTTTCAATTGAGAATTGTTAAAAAAGTTAAAATAATGTAAGTTTTGTGTTTTTAGTAGTTTTAAATTATGCAATTCGATATTATTCATATACGGCTCCTAATCTTTTTTGCTAAAGGCAGTTTAACACTATAATACAAGTCTTAAGATAAGTTGTAATTTTTTTTTTTAAATTTTCATATAATAATTAGATCAGGGAAGCATTTTCGTTAAAATACCTTATATCATAGTGTAAAACAGCTTAAAGCAGTACTGACGCGAAACAACAAAATTTTGTTAAAATAAACAATTTATTTTGAAAACTTTTTAAAGGATTATAAGAAATAGCTAATAATTTGTTTTAAATCCAATATATTCTAATCTAATTTTTTTATCAAAGACTTATAGAAATGAATCAATAAACTGAACGAAACCAGCTGTATCAATTTATTTTGTATGTATGTATGTATATTATAAAATTGCAAACTCACATGTTGTGCACATTCGAAACTGATAAGAAATTGTAACATTGAATAAGAGATTATTTAAAACCGGAATTTGAATAATGCACTAAAAACGTCCTTAAAGATGACTTTTAGTTAAAATGCAAATCAACAACAAAATAACTACATATACATATGCACTAATTAATATACATATGCATCAATTAATAAACAACAAAAAACAACAATGTAAATGGAAAAACCTAAATGATGGTAAACTACAGTTTAAAGCAGTAAAAATATTTAAAAATCTATACTTTGTCATGTCTCTGTAAAGGCTGAAGGTTAAAGTAAATGGGAGTGGACATTAAAATGCAACCGTGCAACTGCTAGAATTATTTTTGACAGTTGGCACAGCTGTTTAGTGGGGTGTAAGGGACCTGCGGGGAGGTGAAATAAAGATGGCGCGAGAAGAATCAAAAAGACGGGAAAATAAACTTGTGAAGAATGGGCATAGAAAGAAGAAACCGACACCGAAGAGAAAAGACCATTTTTGAAAACAGAATTTTGTTTTTTGAGTTATTTTTTGTGAAAAGTTTTCTGGTTGGGCTTGGCAGTTTTGTGCCTATGGCAATTGGTGAATAAAGAAATTATTAAAAGAAAAAAAGAAATAAAATTGAAACGGTGTTTTACTATTAAAATTTGCTACAAACACAAACATACAACCATACATTTATACCACACTTCCACATGCATGGATAATCCACGCTCACATCAGTGATACATATACACAACAGCATCCGGAAGTACCTCATCCCTCCACACACCCGTCAACAGAGCAACCACCATCATTAATTCCTCCCGGGATACTCCCACATACATCTCTACATCCTACACACCTCTTGCATTTACACACACCACATCATCCAGACACCATCCACTCATACACGCACACGTACTCCATTCATATACACACCCACCTACACTCTTGCGAACAGTCGACGGACAGGACATTTTTTCCAAACCGACCTGGGAAATTATTGGTAATCCTACCTGTAATTCATATCAGACCGAGCTCGGACTAGGGGTAGGAGAGCGTTAAGGGGCAAATCCACAGATGGGCCAGAGATCTGCCAAGGTAGTGGGTGGGCAGGACAGGCAGTAAGTCACCAGCTGCCAGCCAAGGAAGTGATAGGTCGCGATAGTCAGGAGTTAAATTAGCGCAGGGAATTGGAAACATTTTACGGGGTTAGTTTTTTGCAAAGGATAATTTCTTTTTCATCTAATTTACCTCATTTTCAGCTTTATTTAATAAGTTGCTTTTATTCCAGTGGTTTACTGCGATTAGTTTCTTTTATTAGTAGAGTTTTTATTCATTTTGTTTCTTAAAAATACATTACATAAATCTTTTTTTTTTTTTTTGGACAATGGCTTGTGGATGATTAGGATGGTGAATTCACGCCTCTACCGGTCTAGCCTGGCAAGATTTTAATAGCTAAGCGTTGCCATCCCAACCATCCACCGGTTCACACCAAGGGTCGTTGACAACCTACATAAAAATAATAAAATTATCTAAAAGAAAACACTTTAGTTTGGGAGATTTACGAAGTTATAAGATTCTCTTCAATATAGGTACATACTAAATATTCCTTTAAACTTAAGTTGAAACTAATAAAATTATATTATACTTACCCAATACGCAATTTTGCTGGAATTTAAGTATAAATCAAATGTAATTTCAGTCTTATTTTACATTTTCAAGCCTTGAATTATAGTTGAGTTACACCAATATACTCCAGCAAAATGGATAATGGAATTTCAGTCAAACAAAACAATGCCAATACAGTAAAACTCAAGAGTTTAGTATACCAATTGCCTCTTATTCGACCTTTACAAATTTATATAAATTTTTTCTTATTAAGCTTGTGGTCTCTTTAATTTTTTTTATAAAAATTTATAAAAAACTATAACATTTATATTATTCAATATTTCGTCACGCCTTAGAGTGACTTCTTCAGGGAACAATAACGAAATAACCAATTTAACAAGTTTTTTAAAATAACAATCTATATGTATAAAAATAAGTCCGTATATGTACGTCGCCGAACTAATCATAAACGCGTCGTGCGATTTCAACCAAACTTATAAATTTTCGGTCTGGGGGCGGAGGGGCGTGGCAAAATCCATAACTTGAGAACGGCTTGACCGTTTTGAACGATTTTTTCTTTAAAATGATCGCCATGATCCAACTTAGGTTTTTACGGAAAGAAAATTTTGCCCCGCCCACTTTTACGCCCACTTTTCTTGATTTACCTAAAATCAGAAAACGGCTCCATCGAGTTGACTAATTTTTCTTTCAAATGTTCGTATTAATCAACTTTAAGTTTTCATCGAAAGAAAAATTTACCACGCCTACTTTTACGCCCACTTTTTATATTAAGCGCATAACTGGAGAGCGGCATGACCGATTCCAACGATTTACCATTTGAATTCAAGCGGCTCCAATTCCCTTTGCATCTTGCCTTTGCTATTACCATCAACAAAGCACAAGACCAATCATTGACTATTGCTGGCTTAAAAGGTCATGAACAATTTGATCGAAGCAACAATTTTAAAGGGGAAGTTTAAAGGTGAAGATGTATTGATTCCACGAATTCCAATGATTCCATCAGATTTACCTTTTGAATTCAAAAGACTACAGTTTCCAATACGTCTTGCATTTGCTATTACAATAAATAAAGCGCAAGGGCAATCGTTGGAATTGTGCGGAATTGATTTAGAATATCCTTGCTTTTCACACGGCCAGTTATATGTTTCGTGCTCACGTGTTGGCAAGCCTTCAGTTCTCTTTATCTACACAACAACTCATGGCAAAACCAAAAATGTTGTCTACGAAAGAGCTCTAAGATAGTTGAAGTGATACATAGTCTAAGATTGTAAGAAACTAGAATTAAAAGTTGAATAATAGGGAACAAAACCAACTTTATTAAAAACAAGTGTGTTTCTTTTCTTATTTTGTTTTGCCGTGCGAAGCAGGCAACGGGCCCGCTAGTTTAAAATATTAAAGTGACCTTAAGAACTTAAGACCAAAACATTAAATAATTTGAAAAAACCAAAAAATGTAATAAAAATCGAAGTCAAGCATTTAATGTAAGCGCTTTATAAAAAAAAATTCCAAAATAGAACTAAAAATAGTTAAGCCCATATTGGGTTGACTCTGGGCAGCGGCGAGTTTTAACATCTAGTATTATATAACTTTATGCCGTTTACTTAAGCTAAACTTGCTTGGCATCATAAATTTGACATGGCAAAATATGAATAACCTTTCCACTTGTTTTAATTTAAGCTTTATGTTTCTACTTCTATTTTTTTTTTTTTTATAAAAATTTACAGCGATAATGGACCCTAAAATAATCTGAGTGTAAATGAATATTATTGCCGCGGCCCAGTTATATATAAACCTTAAATAAATAAAAAAAATGTTCAGCAATATATACGATTATAACTTTTCCTTTTTCATGTAATAACACAGTAAATAACTTAACTTAAGCTGTGGTGACACTTAAAATATATTGACGCCTCACACGTAGATAACCACTATTTTATTTAAAATTTCTTATTATACATAACACTTGCTAGTTATAACGAAATTTAAGACTTTGTTAATTTTATTTGTTTAAATATTTTTTCAGGAATAAAGTTCAGTGGTTAAAAAAAATTATACAAAAAAGTTAATGGCTCATCAATTTAGTGGTCTCGCTTTTTTCATCATCGTATCTCTGAGTAAATAAATTTAAACCCGAATATACCTATCCCCCGTTTTACACAGCAGATAAGCTCCCAAGGAATACGTATGAAGAGAAATTGAAAATGTTGCAAAAAACCATGTAAAACGTAGACGGTGGTCAGATCTTACAATATTTTTAAGCAGCGTTGCAGGGTTAACCCTAGAACGTCTTACTTAGTCGAAACGACGACGCATGTTCTTATTTCGTATATCTTTATCTTATGTGTATTCTTTTTAAGCTGATTTTCCATATGGCGGCTGTCATTGATATACTCTTGATGCGTGCGCCTGTACAGCTGTCTACGCATTGGCTAAATAGGTTTTTCTTTGTTAATGCGTCGTCAAAACCACGAAGTATGATGTTTATGTAACTCTTACTATAAATTCCCAGTGTATATTTTTTCAGTTAGTATTTAAGGCTTTGTGTTTTTTATGTAAAAGTAAAAAGAGCATTTTTGAGCGATAAAAAATTACTGATGTGCCTCTTTTGTCCTCCGTTTAAACGAGGAATGACAAAATTAGTGTGCTTAAAATGGAAAAAATGCCTATGTGCGGAGCACAAAATAGAACTTTGTGCCTCTTGCACAAATTTAAGACTAAATCCAGCTACAGTTAATTACTTCCTAGGAAGTATTCAAATTGATACAGTGGATAACTTCCTTGATCTTGAAATACTACTTGACCCTAAGCTGAGCTTTAATTCGCATATAACGTTTATGATAAATAAAGCTAGAGGCACACTTGGCTATATAAAACGCTGGGCAAAAGAGTTCGATGACCCGTATGTTACAAAAACCTTATATATTTATTTATTTCATTCACAGTAATATATAAAAGCCTCCTAGGCCAATTAACATATATTACAAAGATATATTCCTGAATACAAGTATAACTTATTTGAATACATAGTTTTTATTATTATCATAATAACATGAACTAATAATGAAAATACTTTTACTTATAACTAATAAAATAACTTATTCATCAACTCCCCAGCCAAAAAAAAAACATAAAAGTTATAAAAAAGATCGTATAGAAATATATGTCACTTGTTAGGCCGATTCTTGAGTATGGATCAATTATATGGGACTCCATTTACCAAACGTGTTCTAATTCAATCAAATCGGTACAGAAAAAATTCCTGCTTTTCTGTCTTCGTGGATTATATTTCAACCCACTAACCATGCCTTCATACTCAGCTCGATTGGCTCTGATTAAACTCCCTACTTTAAAAAGTCGTAGAACAATGCTGAATGTGACGTTTATTTTAAACATTATTAATGGTGATATCTGAGCTGGTTTTTTAATTAATGAGATTTCATTTAATATTCCTCAACGTTCATCTCTAAATTTCATCCCGTTATCTGTCAAATTTTTCAGAGCGAATAATGGCGATGCTGACCCTCTTAGAAGAATGTGTAACAACTTCAATCAATTATATAGATTTATAGATTTTTCATTGGAACCAAAGTCAATATGTAGATTAATAACTGATTTTCTAAATTGACATACAGTAAAATATGTAAATGTAATTTATTCAAATGTTAGTTCATATTCTATTTTATTAAAGTGTAAATTTAAATTTGTAAAATGTCTGTAAGGAAAAATCCATAGACAATTAATAAATAAATAAGTAAAATAAATAAATAAACCTATTAAAACCCGTAACCTATTTTAAATTAATAAGTTAATTCTATGGTGCAAACAAATTAAATGGAAAATATATTTTTAAATTAACTATTTTCATAAATTCTTGTTATGTTTTGAAAAACAAAGTAGAACTCTGAAACCTTCTGATTTTATTATATAATATTAAAATAAGAGTATTTATTTATTTTTTTTTTCATTAATATCAATAACATGTTATTGAACAAGCCAAATTTCAATATATTTTGAACGAAGTTTTATCATTTTAGCTCTTGTTAGTAGTATCGCCGTCGTCGATTCGACGAAGTAGGATATAACTTTTAATTTAATATTTTTTTTTTAACCCATAATAGAAATACCAGTAATGTTTTTTCTTAACTTTTCATTGCAACAGAAACATAGGCTGGTATGTATATTGATTACAAATTAATATAATAAGTTAAAAAAGAGTGTTCCTTTATGGACCAGTGTGTGGAGAGAAAATATTGCACTATTTGTTTATTTCTAGCTGAATTTGTTATTATTTAATCTAATAAATAAACTTAAAAAAAATAAAAAAGGAAAATAAATTAATTAATTGTGAAGGCACAGCAAGTACTGCTGAAATTCATAGAGATGGAATGTGTAAAGGTCCAAAAATTCTACTTTTAAGAGCTAAAAATTAGGGGAGTTAGAGGGTTAATATGTTCCACAAAAATATTTGCCATAACATTTCCTAAATATTTTCTGAACATTCCCTACACCTCAGATGTTAAAAAAAAACATAGTTTTATATACCGATATGTTGCAAGAACAGACCAAGGCTGGAAAAATTTGACCGGCTCTAAAATAAGATTCCGATGTGATATTTCAAAACGCCGATAAACGTATATATATTTTTTTTGGTCTCCTCTACCAGAATCCTTTGTCAGAACCGTAACATGTTTTCGTGTTAAACTGCCTTATTTTTAATGTTATAGTGTGTAGTGTAATAATTCAAATTTATCTTTTACATTTAGCTCAAAATTTATGCATAAAGGTACAAATTTGTAAATTATAAAAATTAACCAACTAATATGTAATACATACATAAATACATTTATATATGTATGTATGTGTTTGTAAAAAATTAAATCTATCTTCTATATATCGCACTTAATCAACAAGAGGGTATTATCTCAAAATTTTTATTTTTCCACTTTTTCGAAAAAATCTACACGCTATATTAATATCTGCCCGCTGTAAAAATATCTTGCTATTTTGTATACTTTTTGGTAATGAAACGGTTGGTTTAAAAATTCATTTCCATATGCCTTCAATGTTAAATTAAAAACTGAAAATGTTTAAATTTTGAGTTAATACCCTCTTGTTGATTAAGTGCGATATATAAAAGAAAGTGGCGTTAGTTACTACGTTTATTACTAAAGAACGGCTGGACTGATTTCGATGATTCGTACCAATTCGTACCAACGGCTCTGGAAAAATGGGAGAGTAGAAAATCGAAAAACCCTCTTGGTGACTTATAGTCTAACTGAGGTATCTAAATAAGAGCGGGAAGCGTTTTTTGTATGTCAAAACTTTTCATTTGCTTAAAGTTTATTCGAAAAAAGCCTTTAGAACGCGAATTCGACACCACCCGGCTGGAAAATCCTATTTGACAAATCGCTACGTCGATTTGTCTTATTGAAAATGTATTTGAAATAGAATTTTCATGTTTAAAAAAACGCTTGCCGCCCTTGTTTAGGTAGCTCAGTTAGGTGTGCTCTGCCTTAGAAAAAAATATTCAGTAAATTGGGCCAGTCAGAAAGACTACAGGATTGATTAAATGAAATGGGTATTTAAATACCCACTTCGGTGTTAAAGGGTTCAAAATACAAATTTTTTTTTAAATTTTTTGGTAAATAAGAAATGCGTTGTTTTATGTAAAAATAACTATTTGTTAATAAAAAATAAAGAAATAAATATCTTAACTGTGGTTAATTATTGAGATAATTTTATTTTTTTAATATATTTTGGAACACCAGCATGAAACTGTGCAAAAAAAGACTTTGGGTAAAAGTTTATTTTGCATTTTGTACAACCAAATTCAGTTTACCTCCACATTGTCCACTACGGCCACGCTTATCAACAGGGTTATCGCACAACCCAGTTTTTCGAAAAGCAATTTTTGGTCATATTTTTCATTGTCTTAAGTTTGTTTATCAAATTTATAATTATAAGCTTTGCTCCATTTAGGTTAATTCCCCACTGTAGCACGACCATTTTCCTTCGATGTAGACGCCTGAGGTTCACTTTCTGTATCCGTTGGCTCATCCTCCATGTCAACAGTTTAATCAACCGCAGGTAGATTCGCATTGTCATCCTCATAAGCGTATTCTATCTCAAACTGGCCAGCCATTTCATTAGGGTATTGATTTTCATCGTGAATATTTTGTATTTTATCATCAATGTCTTCGGAGTCACTAATATTATCAACACAATCCGGTGGAGTAATTACAATATTTATTTTGTCTGTTTTATGAACTTTATCATCATATTCCTCATCGGTGGTCCAACTATCGATTTCATGCTTACAAAATTTAAAAATCACTTATTATATGTTGTAACTCTACTCGTAACCAAAACAGGGAACGCACAATTGTTTTTAAAAAACAAAAATCACCGTATAGAGTAAAACAGAGCATAAAGTTAACACACACATCTATTCAAAAACAGGAAAGTCCCAATTTATTTTTAATAATACCGTTTCTACGTACATAGTAAAATAAACACACAACACTTTCTTGTTTTCAAAAAATCTTGTGTTTTAGAACTCTTTAATAGCGAAGTGGGTAGAAAAATACCCATAGTCTAGGAGCCAAAGTTTAACAGGAAAAAAAAAAAACGCAATGTCAATATAAATGCCCATAATATCAAATGTGTGAAATTTCATCAAAATCGGACCACGAAATCGGGGGTCAGCCTTTAATGGGTTAATAGAGATTAAAATCAAAAATTGCCAACATTCAAATACAAATAAAAAAAATCGATTTTAAAAGCCCAATAATCGATTTCAATACAAAATCGCATATGTAAATTCGATTGCAAGAAATCGATTTTTTTAACACAAAATCGATTTTCGATTGGAATAGAAATCGATTTGGCATTTCCTACTAACGACTGAATAATTAATAACTTTGTTTTAATATTAAGACAGTGTTTTAATTTGTATAACATTACTAAGTGCTGGTGCAATTTTAGATCTTAAATATTGTATGTGATTATTCCACGAATTATTATTAAGAAATTTCCAAAGTATTGTTTGGGTAGAGAATACACATATCATCAGCATAAAAACAAATTTGTAAGAAAGTATAGTCGGTCAAGCCCGACGATATGATACCATACACCACAGTATATAAGAACAAATTTTTGCGAGTGTAACCTATTTGAAGCCCATGGGCCGCCAGATGAAATTTGGTTGCCTTTAAGTGATTTTAGAAAGGGGGCTTATATCGGACCTATGGTAAATTTTGGACACACCAGCACAAAATTTTGTCATGACAGTTCCAGGTTATTTATATCATTTAGATAAATTGTAAATAATAAGGGTCCTAAGACAGATCTCTGTGGAACACCATAATTGAGCCAGAGTACTTTTGTCGTTAACGATTTCTTAATTAACGTTTTATTAAAATTAACAAAAAGCCTCTCAAATGCATTTAAAAACACAATAAAAACCAAATAAAAAAACTTTTAATTCCGTACTGAATGTGTTATTAGTTTCGCACTTTGCTTAATATGTCATTTATTCATTCATAAAATTTAACAAAAATTTCCTTAAGTTCAATATGGTTTGACACATATGATTAACATGAATTCACATACTTGCTTAAGCCAACTTATGCATATTATAATTGGGCTTTTAGGCTGTGTGATAATGAATCAGTCAGTGAGTAATGTTAAAATTATATATATATATATTTACAGGGCCAGGTCGCTAATCCGAAGGTGGGTAATCCGAATTATCCAGTAATCCGAATTGAATTTATGACGTATTACATACTCTATAGTCCGCATTGATTGCAAGCTCGCTAAGCCGAATTTTTATTTTTCTGCTTTTTATACCCTTCGAAGGTAAAAGGGCATATATAACTTATAATTCCGTTTGTAATATTTTGGCTACTTATGAAAAGGGAAGCTCAAATTCGACTGTCCGTCTGCCGGTCAGCCTGTTGAAATTAACTCAGACTTTCTGACAGAAAACTTTAATAGTGTACAGCAAGACTAAAGAAAGTGGTTGTAAAATGGATGTAATAAAACAGTAATAACTGATCAAATATAAATCTTAACAATATTCCTTGTGCTAAAAAATAAATCATATTTTATATGATGATCAACTAAGATAAGAAAATTACTACCAATCAAATAAATAAAAGTGTATCTAAGAATCTAAAATAAAATGTGAAATTATATTAAAACTTTTGTAAATTTGTACAAAATTTGTCGTTTGAAAAATCGTCAAATTTACCATTTTTGTACACAAAAATTGTCAAATCTGGCAGCCCTGAATTAAATAGGGATAAGTTAAGTATTTCGCGATTAAATAATCGTACTTAAAAAATCAATATTTCTGTACGTGATTCAAGAAACTCCGTACTCACTGTGCTATTGATACCGCTTCGGATTGATTTGAGTGCGGATGGGTTGATTTTTCTTTTGAGTGTATGTTAAAAAAAACATAATATATAAAAAAAATTTAATTTTGTCATTCTTGATTAATAAAAATAAAATAAATTTGTTTTGGGATCCTGGCTTGTGTTTTATTTTCGAACAAAGTGAATTATAATACATAATTACAGCAAATCCAGTAATCCGAATATCTCGTTAATCAGAATCAAGGTCTGCAATCATTAATTTGGGTTAGCGAGCTGGCACTGTATATCTATATACATATGTATATTTTTATTATCGAGAGTTGTTTTTGGGAATACATACTGCCTGTTCAACGATTTCGAACGGTAACGTTCGCATAGAAAATAACATTAACAAAAAAAAAAAAAAATTTAAATTTTGTTGCTGTTTTAAAAAGGATTTTCTATGCGTACGTTAACGTTCGAAGTAGATGAACATGTAAAGCCAGTACCGTTAAAAATAGGGAGATGAGTAAAGATCCACTACAATGTAGTGCCCTACATGTAGTACATACATACATGAACTACGTCTAGTACATACAATTAAATGTTAGTACACACAAACAAATATTTGTTTATATTGTATGTACATATATAAAATATGTATATAAAAAAACAATCGTCTGTCTGCTTTATGGGTTTTGAGGCTAAGTGTTGTATCTGTTATTTTTCTTTCTAGATTAATTTCGAAGATAAGAGCAACAACCTATAGGTTATAGGCTCACCAAACGTTTTCGAATCATTTAGTCAAATTCAACATTTTACTTAATAACATATTAGCACTTAGTGGAAGTGTTTATTAAAAATTAGTTTTTTCAGTGGTATTTGTGGTTTTTAGAACTATGCGATAAAAATATACCCAAAAGTTTTTACAAATCTTTTCCCCAGCATATAAATACAGGAATAACGAGTGTATTTCTAATTCATTATTTTCGAAACTCTTAAACGTAAAGTTACCGTGTTGTGTTAAATTTATAACAAAAAAAAAATAATAATAATAAAAATATAAACATTCTTGCTGAAAAAATGGAAGTTCCACCACCTTTGTCTTTAAAACGTTCATTATATGTTCCTAATAAAACGTTAATGGGGCCTGGCCCTTCAAACTGTTCTCAAAGAGTTTTGTCATCATTAAGTAATCCTGTCTTAGGACACTTACATCCAGAATGTTTACAGGTGAGTTAAAATCAATAGCTTTTTTTTAAGTTTACCTTTATAAGGTCATAAGTTAGAGGGAAATTACAGAGAATTAAAGAAATATGTACACGTAAAAAATATAGTTGGAGTAAGAGCAACAGCACGCGAGTTAACTGTTTGGGGAGAAACAGTTTTTAAATAAAACAAAATACTATATAAGTATTTGTTTTCTGACGTTCTTTAGAACGTCTTATTTATTTTAAATGAATCTTAAGACTAAATTTTTAATTAAAAATAATTTTGTATTTGTAAAAAAGCTAAACTATGGGAATAGAAAATTGTAATATTATATTTATTTTAAGCGTTTAATATTACTGTCTGGAAAAAATGTGGGAACATAAAATATAAATGTAATATGATGTTGGTTCCCTACACTTCTACCAGCCAATACTATTAGACAAAGGAGTGAATATGTAACTCCTCCACCCCTTGTTTGAAATACTCCTGGATTTCATTATACTTGATTTTTCTTATGGTTTTTAAATAATTGTTTTTGTAATTTATCAATATAAAATAGATTTTAAACTTTAAGTGTTATTATAATTTTTATTTTGTCAATATTCCATTGTAAATATACTGCATTTTTCCAGTTTATTTTATTTTTATAAAAATTTTATCTTAAATTTAAATTATTAGATTTTTATTATGACTTATATTTTTTTAATATTTCTCCTACTTCATTTGAATCTGATAATTCGGCTCTGCTACCTCTAGTTGCAACATTTTCTTTAATGGTTACCTTTACATTATTTCTTTTAATAAGGCAATACAAAACTACAGACATCACAACGATTATAATTACTAGCGTTGCACTTATACCATAAGAAACTGTTTTATGAAATTTAAGCTCCTCAATTTGCTTAATGTTCTCAAAATGCTCTGTTATGATATTAGTAAATTTTGGGTTAACATTTGATATACTTAAATTCTCAAACTTATTAAAGTTTGGATAAAAATATTTTTCTTTTATTATAAATTTTTTGTTGGAAAATGTTTGGTTGCGAATTGTTATACTACAATTATTAAAATTTATAAAAAAGTTTCCTTCTAATTTAAATTTTCTGTCATCACAATCTTGATTCACCTTTTCGAAAAAAACATTCTTTACAATAATTGTTTCCTCGTCAAGACTTAATATAGATGTAATGTTATTAAAATTAAATTTACACGTATTATAATAAGTACAATGATTAGTTATTTTCAATTTCCTTAAAGGTACATTATCTTGATATGTAAAAGTTTGGTTATCAATTTCGACTATGTATTCGTCATTTGCGTCTATTTCAATTTTGTTTTTGTTTAGAATATGTGTAATCATTTTTAAATCAGTTTTAATGTAATTGTCAGGAATTAGTACCGCGATAATCAAAGAATGATCACTATAAGTCATTATGCCTACTTTCAACATCCTTAGCTTATAAAAATCAATTTCAAACTTCTCTATTTCTTGTGTAGTAAACATACTTGGATGTATAATATTACTTTTTGCTGAAACTACATTATCCTGAATCTGATCTATTTTATGTTCTAAGGTTTTAGGTTTTGTAAGTTGGTCTAAGTAAATTATCTCCTTCACTATTTCATTATTCGTGTTCTTTATCTTCTGCAAAAATATGCTTATTTCCTTTCTATCGTTTTCCACCGCAGTTTTCAGATGATGCAGTGATTTGTTCATCGAATTGTTGATTATTATTTGTTTATTTAAAGTCTCAATTGAATTGTGTGAGTTTTGTTCAGTAACGGAAAGGTGTTCCAGAATTTCTTGTCTATCATCATCATCCATTGTCCCGAAGAGCCATTTGTAGACCTTTCCTCCTATATTTATCAAACCTCTTCGTTTCCTATTTTGAATTGGTTTCAGAGTCTTGATCTTAGATTCTATTAATTTAATTTCATTTTGCATAATTATCTGTTCATGTAAAAGTAAATGTTTTATATTTCCCTTTATTTGTTTCAATATGTCTTCTATTTCGATTATGTTTATGACATGTACAAGAGTAGTCGTTTTGTTGACAATTTCCACTTCGCCTATTCTAATCTTGATGAATCCGCCGTCTCCTGTTATTGGATTAATCCGTAGAGTGGATTATTACGACTGTCAGTACGACTAGTCCTTGTTTGATATCTATCTTTATTCGGGTTGTACTCTTGTCTGTTTTCATGGCTTTGCCTTCTGTTACTAGTTTGTGTAGTTAAATTATTGTAGTTAGTTGGTTGGTAATTATGCCGGGTTTGATAATTTCCATTTGTGTGTTCTGAGCTAAAAATATTTTGGTTATTTGCATGATAGGTTTGTCGTGTTCGGTTAGAATTTTGTGAGCTTAAATTATTGTAATTTTTTGTGCGATAATTTTGTCGTATTTGGTGGTTTTGGTTTTTGTTAATGATTGAAACTCCTTGGTTGTATCCCTTAGTCCTATGGTTGAAAGCAATGGCTCTTGTATCGTCCAATAATTTAAGTCTTGTGTATTTAAGAATAATGTCGGTCAAAGTCTCGTGTTCTTCTATGTGTGCCCTAATAGGTCCGTCTATTTTTTCTAGCAAAATATCTACCAGATCCCTGTCGACATTTTCTGGCCTATATATAGTTGGTTTGAATTGATCCCCTAAATATATGTCGTTTATTTCGAATTTAGCTTTTTCAAATATATTAAATAATTCATTTAGATTACTTACTTTTATTGTACGGCAGTAATTGAAGATTTCCGCATAGGTCCTTCTCGGTCTGTACTCTTGTAGAATCCTTGCTTTAATTTCCTCCCAGGAGGCATTGTTTGGTAGTTCTCTCCCCCTTTTACCAGCATTTCCGAGAACTTTTTCGTTTGCCACAATCCTAATGCAGAATTGAGTCAGAGTTTCATTGTTCCTGCAGAGAGCAAGATTTGCCTCAACGGCATGTATAAATGCTCTTGGGCTATGCCTTTCGTCAAGAGGCTTTAGACGCCGGAACTGTTCAATGACTTCCTTGGCCGTCATATTAAATCCGAACTCATCGTTCAGAGGATATTGTTGTGGGGGTAGCTGTTGTTGTTGTGTTTGTTGTAGATTAAGTTCTTGTAATTGTTGACGCTGTTGCTGTTCTTGTTGAGCTTGTTCTAGTTGTTGCTGTTGTATTTGTTCCTGTTGTTGTTCTTGCAGCTGTTGTTCTTGCAACTGCTGTTGCTGCTGGAGGATTTTTTGTTCTTGCAACCGCAGGACCGCCTCTAATTCAGCGATCTTTTCCTGCATTGCCCGGTCGGCTTGCTGTAGATCCCTGTTTACATCGAATCTACTCATCTTTTCACAGTATCTTTTAACAAATATCACTTTGTTGTTTTTAGTTTGAACAATTCAAACGTTTTATAAAAAAAATATGTTTATTTATTTTTCCTTAAAAAATTTTTCTTTCTTTTCACAAATATTTTTAGAGTTCTCTTTCTAATTTTTTTTTGTTTGTATAAATAAGGATTTAACACTTTACTTTTTCTCAAAATTATTAAATATGGGTTTCTTTCTTCTCACAAATATATATTCTTTTAAAGTTCTCTTTCTAATTTTTTGTTAATTTAAAAAAAAGGTTTAACACTTAATTTTTTCCAAAATTATTAAATATGGTTCGCGAAACCGACTGCGCCAGTTAACTGTTTGGGGAGAAACAGTTTTTAAATAAAACAAAATATATAAGTATTTGTTTTCTGACGTTCTTTAGAACGTCTTATTTATTTTAAATGAATCTTAAGACTAAATTTTTAATTAAAAATAATTTTGTATTTGTAAAAAAGCTAAACTATGGGAATAGAAAATTGTAATATTATATTTATTTTAAGCGTTTAATATTACTGTCTGGAAAAAATGTGGGAACATAAAATATAAATGTAATATGATGTTGGTTCCCTACACTTCTACCAGCCAATACTATTAGACAAAGGAGTGAATATGTAACTCGCGCTCTTTGGACTTCTATCAAAAAAAGTTAAACTAGTGTTTTTTCATGGAACAAGTAACACAAAAAAATTTTTGACGTCAGAAAGTTGGTTAACTTTGAACTTTTTAACGCGTTGAGTATTTTTGACAAGTTATCACCTGAAAACAAAAACGAATTATTTTTTAAAAATTAGTGAATCATGGAGTAAAACCTTATTGAAGACTTTATGAAACATAGAGTATCGTATAAAAAAAGAGCTGAAGCTTGAAATTTTATAAAAAAGTGTTAAACAAATAAAAAACAGCTGAAGGAAAAGGCTTTTATAACGCGCGTTGCGTAACTTACCATTTTTCACTCACTAAAGTTTCTAAACGCACGATAATCGTCGACGAATTAACGCGTGTTATGTTCTTCTACCTAAACCCTCTGCGACTGACGTGACTTTGTAATAGCAATTCCAATGACGTGGTAGTACGCTAGACACCATTGTGATGGCTTATACTTTCGCAGTTCTGTTTTGTAAACATTTTGAAATTATTTTTTATTTTAGATTAATGATTAATGCTTGTTATTTGCTGTAATTTATTTTTGAGAACAAAACGACAATTTCTTTTAAACCATATATAATGGCATAGCACAAAATGGGCCTAAAGATCTTACATCTATACAACAACCAAAAAAAATTAAAAATTTCCTATTTGTTTTTAACAATTAAAAAAAAAGAAAATTTTAATGGTTAAATAAAAAAATACAAGTGATTTTATCTAGTGCTTGTCAAATTATTTGATCCAAAGCTGAGAATCCGCTCTTAAGGGCTTTTAAAAGTTCCGATGATGTTCTCTTAGAATAATGAACAATTTGTTTTGTATTATAGCAGTGTTACCACCAGCAAAATTCAAAACTACACTTGAGATGAGGGAAAATTACCCAATTTAAATGAAATTACACCTGATATCTAATTAACCTTTAATTATAAAATAACACTTGCAAAATAGTACAAATTAGAAAGTACATAGTCGGTCCATTCCGAACATTTTAAACCCTACATCCATATATTTACAGACAAATTTTTAAGAGTGTTCCCTTGTTAGGTCCCGTATACAATTATGGACCTATTAAAATAAAATTATGTTACAAGTTCAAGGCTAATAACATAATAATTCTTAACGTCGAATATTATCTAGGTAACTACATTTGAGATTATGTTCATCTTAAAGTGATTTAAGGGAGGGGGTTTATATATGACCTACCACTAGCACAAAATTTTGTTATGACATAGTAGCTATTTTTTTTTTATCAATAGATACCAATATTTATAAGGCATTTATGATATTTCAAGCTATTTCCGTAAATGGTATTTGTATGGGAGCCATGGTAAAATATGGACTGATTCCAAAATTAATTTCGTAAGATAAATTTGTCAAAATACCAACATATCAGATGGTTTATGGGAATAAAGACTCTCTGAGGAAAAAAGTTCGTATGGGGGATATGTGAAATTATAGATCGGACCGATTTTCAAAAAACGTGTTAACCAAATTTCATTAAATTATCTCAAAAATTGCGACATGTACTTTATGCAAAACGCCTACATGGAATGACAATCAGCCAGTAGGACTGACGACTCAGATTCTGATTTTAAGTTGATCGATATACTAGAACAAATATTTGTATGTGTTTCATGTATCAGTACAAACTCAAAATACCCTATTTATTTAAATAATATCATTATTAGTCATATTATTACGATTCATATAGTAATTAAAAAAAATTTAACAAGCAATAACATCAAAAACCTTGAATAAATTAAATAAAAACTTAAAATAATAAGTTCTGCTTCCATATATCTAGGGAAGGTTTAAAATTTTCATTGCTGTTTCTTTGTATACTTTATTTAGTAAATAAAATTCCTATAACATTCCTAAACAGACTGTCTTCTGATACCAGTTTAACACATTTTTAGGTTGGTAAATATTTCTCAACTAAAGCATTTTAAATGTTAAAGCAAACCCAAAACTCATTACTTTTGTAATATTGGAAATATCTTTTTTTCAGGGGTTTTTTTAGTATAAATACCTTCTTTTTCCACAAAACTTCGGGTTTTAAATCACTTAAGGCTCATATTTATCTAACTATCCATTTGGCGCCAATCACTATCAATCTTTTGCTTCATAAACTTTTGAAACATTTTTTTAAATAAACAGTGACTTTGGTTGCATATACTGTAAATTTTTTAGATCAACAATTTCTTAAATGGTATAAATTTTATCACTAAAATCAAATCCTTATATTTTTTGTTTTAAAACATATGAATTTCAAATTACACCTGATCTACATCTCAAAGAAATTACCCACGCTCTACCCACGAGTGTAAAAATTGCACCAAATTCGGGTAATTACCCACGAAGTGGCTAATTTGATAGCGACCTATCAAAATAAAAATAATAAGAGATATAAAATATTGAAAAAATTTTAGTGATACTACAAAGGAGATACTACAAAAAAATAACAAAAATATTTATGTGGTTGTTTCTCAGACACATACCTTCCCAGCTAGCATAGGCTGTTTGTTAGACGATTATGTTCAATATACAACTCCTAAAAGAGTCTTCTGATGATTATCTGACGAGTTACAAAAACAAAAACATCTAATTTTTTTTTATTTTTAATTTTTTTTTAAATTTTTGACACGCTCGTCTTTTAATCTTGGAATGAGCCTTTTGAGACTCTCTGTAAGAGTCATATAAGAATTATTGAGCTACCTAAATAAGAGCGTTTTTGAAATATGAAAATTCTATTGCCAATACAATTTCAATAAAACAAACCGACCTAAGGATCTGTAAAATAAGATTTTCCGGCAGGATGGTGTTGATTTCCCGACCTTAAGGTTTGTTTGATATAAATTGTATGAAAATTATAAGTTTTGACATGAAAAACACGCTTGATGCCCTTATTTAGGTAGCTCAGTTATACGGCTGAGCATTTCACGAGTTGTAAAATAATCCCTTTATGAGTCTCATACGACTCTTGGCATGATTTTTGAAAGACTCGTTAGATAATCTCTACATACATCGTAAACGATTCCCTCTACGATTAATATAAATAAATTGAAATAAACGGCTAAACGTATTTAAACAAATGGGTAGATTATGGTAAATCAGATACATAAAAATATGTAGAACTGGCAATTAAAAATAAACGAACAAAAATATGATTCAAAGTAAATAAAAAGTTAAATAGCATAAAATTAAAAATATGATTAGTTCTGTGAAGCTATTTTTTGCTGACCAAGATGTTGTGGTAATCCCGGCATCTATTAGACGCTATTTACTTAAGAGATATATCAAATATGGAGCTCAGTCTCTTGTTCCAAAACTTCAGCTAAGTTTGCCCCAAAGACACGTTCTTTAGGATTTTCTGCCCGTTTCATCTGTAATAGCATAGCTGCAGCCTGTTCATTCGGGGCGAAACTTATTTCCTCTGACGGTCCTCCTCCGGTAGTGTATACATTTTTTAGCGTGCGACATTTTTTTTTCTTTAATTTTGCCTTTAAATGTACCCACTTTCGATGTCAAAACTTTTCAAATTTTCTGCGATACGCTTCCATGTAGTTCCAGTACTGGTTTTTGTTTCTCCAAAAGACCGAACACCATGAGCAATTTGCTTATTATTTTCCATTTCATGGATTAAAAGTTCAAACTGTTTTCGGGTTGTAATTTTTCTTAAAATTTTATGTATTTATATAAACAAAATTTTTTTCTTATTGTTCTTAATTCATTTTATATGTATTTTCAAATATCTACACATATATTGTTTACATATGTAAACAAATTTTAACAGCATAAGGGAATAAGCAAAATAAACATCTGGCTCCTTGCACAGACCTATTGGATAGGCCTTGGAATTGTTGATCATCTATTACACACGCAATATTTTAATGTGAATAGTAAACATATTTTTAGTCGAAAAATAATCTAATAATAGTGAAAATACGAAGAACAAAATATTTTTGTGTGCACATACAAAAAAAGATTTAATCAAACACGAAGTCAAACCTTTGATATGAAATGAATTTATCATTTGACGTCAAACACAATTCTAAAACCTTTTTCAATTGTTTGATTTAACATTTGAACTCAAATTGATAGAGATTTGAATATAAAGATTTCATATCAAATATTTTATCAATTTGATATCAAATGTTATTCTCAAATCAAAAATAAACTCACCAACACTAAAGCGAAAAATAAAAATAAACATTAAAAAATGGCGATTAAAGTTAAATGTGTTTTACAATTAAACAAAAATTACATGTAACGTGAAGTGAATTCGCCTTTAGAAAATCTTAATTTTTTGTGAAAAAATATGAATTATTTGTGAGTAAAAAAATTAATTATAAAGTGTACGAATGTGAATAAAAATTAAACGGAAAGTGAAGAAAATATAAGTTTGTGGTACGATTGCGGTGCTACGCCGCACAATCCTTACAAAAAATCCAAGTATTTCGTCTTTCCAAGAATTTAAGGACAGAAAGAACATTGTATTATCTTGAAGCTATGGTGCCGAATGTTAAGCGTACAGTTTATTTATTTTTCTGTTATGTTACGCATTGTATTAAAATCCGCATTAAAAAAACATTTGAGAAAAACGTTGGAAAGCAAGTTGAACACAAATGCATTTCTCCATTTGAAAATCATATCCCCTTTTTGTTGAGAATGCTAAGATTTTCAAATGATTTTCAAATCATTATCAAAGGTTTGTCGTTTAAGAAAAGGTTTGATTTCAAATAATTTTCAATTTGAAATCAAACCTCCGTGTTTGTTGGGAAAGAGGAAAGATTGCAGTAAGAAATTGTTTGTAGGTTTGTGTTAGTATAGGAAAATATAATTCTTTAATGGTTAATTTATTGCAAAAAAAATATGTATATGATTTGGAGGTGAGTTTTATAATTTGGGATGAAAAATATAAAAAAGATGCAAACGTTTACTAATGTTTTAAGAAAACCGAAATAGAAAGAGTGTTATAAAAAATAATAAATGGGTGTTTACAATAGTTATTTGCTCATCCATTGGCCGTTTAAGGCTCGATCGGGCTTCGTTCCTACAACGTCCTATTCCATGTGCGATAGCAAATTAGTGTCACTCGGTATCTAAGTTAAGATCCTTTTTGTGATAGTAAATACATATTGACAAAATTCTTAAAGTTTTTAAAGTTATTAATAATGAAAAATATAAAATTTTGTTTTTTATACGTAAATAAAGAGTGTACAGCGTCAAAATCGGTATCACTGGCTGAAGGTGTTAACTTCGACTTCACACCAGCATTTCTAACCTAACATACATATTTTCTTTTTTTATTTATAGCCTATTTCCGATATGCGAAAGAATTCTTTCTTTCGTATAACTACATTGAAAACAAAAACAAATTTTTAGACTTTGTTTTTGTTTTCAATGTAGTTATGCGAACGAAAGAATTCTTTCGCACATTGGAAATAGGCTTTTAATTTTTAAATATTATGTTATGTACACACTTAACAAATATTTGGCACTAAACACGTAACCACTAATTTTATTGAACATGTTTTCAAATTTAAATATAACATTTTTTTTGCCAAATATGTATGTACACAAATATTAAATAAATTATTTATTCAACATTCTTTATTTTTTCGAATTTATTCTATGAGTTAAATTTCAGTTATGTATTTTTTAAGCTTTTTGTAATAGTGTATAAAGTCATTTCTAAAATTTTAAGGAATAGAGCTATTACAAAAAGCTTTATAAAATACATAACTGAAATTTAACTCATAGAATAAATTCGAAAAAATAAAGAATGTTGAATATAATAAAGTTGCTTATGAAAAAGAAATAATTCCCAATATCTATAAATTATTTATTTTTGTTTTATGTCTGCTGTCATTTACAGATAATGGATGAAATAAAAGAAGGCATTAAGTACGTTTTTCAGACTTTAAATGATGCCACCATGTGCATTAGCGGTTCCGGTCATGCCGGCATGGAGGCTGCTCTTTGTAACCTAATAGAAGATGGTGATATTGTGTTATTGGCCACCACTGGTATTTGGGGTCATCGTGCCGCAGAAATGGCCAAACGTTATGGAGGCGATGTACGTTATGTTGAAGCTCGCTTTGGCCGTTCTTTGTGTGTTGATGAGATAGAGTTTGCCATACAAGGCCATAAACCACAGATATTATTTATAGCTCAAGGTGATTCATCGACTGGCATTTTGCAATCGAATTTAAAGGAGATTGGTGAAATGTGTCGTAAATATAATTGTTTATTTGTGGTCGATACGGTGGCCTCATTGGGTGGCACTGATTTTTGCATGGATGAGTGGTTAATTGATGTGGCCTATACTGGCTCCCAAAAGGTTTTGGGTGCTCCGCCGGGCATTACGCCCATATCTTTTAGTAAACGTGCCATTAGAAAAGTGGTGGAGCGTAAGGCTAAAGTAAAAGTATACTATTTCGATGTTCTGTTAATTGGTCAATATTGGAATTGTTTTGGTTCGTCACGCATCTATCATCATACAGTTTCCTCAACTCTTCTATATGGGCTACGTGAAGCTTTAGCTCAATTTTGTGCCCAAGGGTTGAAAGAAGTAATACATCGGCATCAAGAATGTTCGTATCGTTTACAACAGGGCATTAAGGATTTAGGTTTGGAAATGTTTGTACCAAATCCCAACGATCGACTACCGACTGTTAATACCATTAAAGTACCAGTGGGCATAGATTGGCGTAAAGTCGCTGATTACACTATGAGGAAGTAAGTTGAATGATAACAAATAAACATTTGTATATTTTTTTTAATGTGTTTATAATCTTTTCATTATACAGATACAACCTAGAAATAAGTGGCGGTCTTGGTCCAACTGTAGAGCACGTGTTTCGAATTGGACTTATGGGTGAAAATGCCACATTTGAACGTGTCGATTTAGTACTGAATGTCTTGCACGAGGCCATACAAAGTACAAAATTGAACATAAATGAAAAGTGTAAAATTTAATTAGGTATTTAACTGTAAGAAATAAAAGATCTATAAATAAAATGATTAAAAACGGTTTTTTGACTGTTCGATACTGAAGGAATCTAAATTATTTTTTAGAGTTGTAAAGCATTAATTTGAGTTTTCATAAAAATGAAAAAATAATTTCGATTCGTTCAGTATCGACTAAAAGAATTAGAGAATCGATCACGACTGCCAGCATAAGCCCCCAGTTCTGTATATTAGAGCTCTGTTCTGTGTGAATGTATTTAGTTAAATAGTCTAAACAGATTTTTACGAAAACAGCGTACTGGAATTTTATTCCCAATTTATTTGACTTTTCTCCGTCATGAAAACTTACACAAATGTTCTTTCTTTTTGAATAAATTTTAAGAAATAAAAACTTTCAAAAGTGTAAAAAATCATACTTTATGCCTATTTTTTGCTAAAGGCTAGATTACACTATTATACTTTGTATTAATACATGTCAAAAACTCAAGTAATATGTAAAAGTGTGATAGTGTGAATTCAATGTGTCATGAAAATTACAAGTATGTATTACGAAAAAAAATTGACATTCCATACGACTTCATCGTTTTTTTAAATTTTTCATACAAATTTTCTATATCGGTTCGGTAGTTTATTATCTTTTGTGTAACATTTCCAATGTAAATCTTCGTTTATATATTTCCTCTCGTTGTAAAATTTGTACGTTTTCAAAATCTGGTATATGTCCTTTCATTGCACAGTGGGCCGCAAGCGCTCTTTTTTGTGTTGATTGTCCAAGAGTTATACGTACATAATAAATAAAAATAATTAGATCAGTTAGTGCAATTTAAATGTTAAACGTTAAAGTGATAATTATTTGATTATTGTTACTCATTGTTTTGTAAGTTTTTGTCGTGTTATGCTAGTATTGTTACAGTGATAAAATAAATTTATTTGTATTATTATTATTATTTTTGTATAGATTTTCTGATGACGCTTACCTATGGTAGGCGAAATATTGAATAAAATAATTAAATAAAATAAAATATTTTAAACACAGACCTCGAGCCTGAATATTTACATAATTTATTTGTATACATTTTCTGTACAATTTACTTCATTGTTAGCCAAAGGATAGCTAAAGTAAGCCTCGTAATAAAAATATACAAACAAAAAAATTGTGATAGTGCATAGAAAATATTCGTGGAAAATATTGAAGGAGTAAGACTATTACAGTATGAAATTTTTATAAATTGTAATTTGACTTAGAATGCACATTCAAATTATGTAATATAAAAATTTATAATAAATTATTAACGAATATCAATACTTTGTAGTCTAGATGAAAGAGAGTGGAATTAAGAGGGATACACAACAAAATATAGTCTTGCGAGTTGTTTTGTTTCCTAATTTAATACAAAATAAATTTTAATTCGGGCTCAGATTTGCAATTTGTCAAGCGAACATACAGTGGGGAGTTTTAATGAGTACATGTTAGTACTTACCATCGTTTACAATGCATAACTTTTTAAATAATAGTGCAAATCAAATAATTTTTTTTTGTTTTACTCTTTATTGTCTTCTTCATTGATAGAGGTATAACACTTGACCAAACAATAACAATTACTTAAACAAAATTTAACGAAAGAGAAAAAAAACGGCATGTACTCACTTATGCACTTTTGTAATAGGTATTAAGAAATTTGTTGTAATTTACAGTAACTTTTAATATTTGGTCCAAAGCCCTTTGTTCTTTAACACAGCTTTACATCTTCTTGGCATACTCTCAACCAAGTTTTCAATAATTTCTTTTGGAATACTTCGCCATTCTGTTTCAACCCTGCCCCAAAGTTCGTCTAAATTTTTTGGTGCTCTTGAATACTGTCCCATCCGTCTTTTCACGATTGACCACAAATTCTCAATCGGATTGAGGTCGGGACTTTGAGCTGGCCACTTCATCAACTCAAATTTTTGTCCAGAGAGCCATTCCGTCACTATTTTGGATGTGTGCTTAGGGTCGCCATCCTGTTGAAAAATTACTTCTTCTTCCGGATAGGCGCTCCTCTCTACAAAATCTGGAAGATGGGTCTGGAGAATTTTTAAATAATCTTCCTTCTTCAATATTCCCTCATTTTTTTGCAACGGACCAACGTGCTACCATGTAAAGCAACCCCATACCATTATGTTGCCGCCACCATGTTTAACTGTTTCTTTTACATGGTGTCTTTTAATAGATTCATGTGGTCGACGCCAGCAGTATTGTTTTCCGTCCGACTGAAAGCGATTAAATTTGGATTCGTCCGACCAGATAACACGCTTCCAATCTTCTGGTGACCAATCCTTGTGCTTTCTGGCGAACTTCAAACGGGCCTTTACATTTTTATCGGACAAAGCAGGTTTTTTTTTCTTGACTGCAGAAATAAATCCAAAATTCCCAAAAACAACTTTGATAATAAATTTTTGCAAGTGCACGTGCATAAAAAACTGAACGGACAAATTGTTTTTATTTTGTTTTCTTACGAAAACAATAAAAGTACTTTGTTTTTAATATGTTTTTTCTTTACCCACTTACAGCTACAATGAATGTTGGGAGAATTCTAACTAATTGTAGTGGGAAATGTAAGAAAAGATAAAAACTCAACACTGTTTTATTGTTTGGTATTTTGTTTAAGCTTTGATATCGTTGCAAATAAAACTTTTTGAGGGTATTGTAGGTAATTCTCATTCCTTCTGTAGTTTTGTTTGCTGATAGCTTTGGCTTTTCTAAAATTATTTAGGAGAACGTTTCCTGGCGATCTGGCCTAAGCAACCAGTGAAATGCGCATATCAATTATTAAAAAAGGAAATTAAGCACAACAAACAAAATCTTTTAACAAAATTAATTTAATTTGTGTGAAGGACTGGTTAAGTGGGCAATTCAATTCCAAGTAAGCTTTGTTGCAATTAATGCACTTTTTTTATTGTTGCTTAAATGCAATGTGAAAGTTCCAAAAGACGCTAGAACTCTTTTAAAAACGCCTAGTTCTATTGTTAAGAGAAAGGTTGGTGAAGGAACATATATTCACTACGGATTAACCGGTTTCTTGATAAGAAATGATTGGAAATTGTTGGATATAGTTCTAGATTTTGGCATTGACGGCCTGCCGCTATTTAAAAGCATCCCTAAACAAGCTTGGCCGATTTTAGCAAATGTTGTAGAATCAAGCTATGTTTTCCTTATTGGTGTGTTTGAAGGAATTTCAAAACCCAATTGCGCAAATGAATTTTTAAAAGAATTTATAATGGAACTTAATGATCTGATGCAATAAGGATTGGTTTTTGCTGATAAGTTTTTTAATATTAAAGTGCGTTGTTTTGTTATGGATGCCCCAGCAAAGTCCTTTGTTTTAGGAACTAAAGGACGTAGTGGATACTATTCCTGTAGTCGCTGTACACAGAAAGGACAACTTGTTAAGCACCGTCTTATTTTCCCGACCGAAAGCGAGTGTGCGATAAGAACCAACGATACCTTTAGAAATCGTTTTCAACCGGAACATCATTTGAAGCAGTCTGTTTCACCTGGGAAAAGAAAAAAGGTGAAGACTATTCTTTAGTGTCATGGAAATGTGAATCAATTTCAAAAGAGCTATGTTTTAACACAAAAAATTTAACAAAGGAGTTTCAAAGAAAGCCACGAAGCTTAAAAGATCTTGAAAGATGGAAAGCAACAGAGCTTAGACAATTTCTGCTTTACACGGGTCCTTTCATATTAAAGAATGTTCTAGGCTCAGAAAGATATAACCATTTCTTAAAATTATCCTTGGCTTTAAGAATTCTTTTAATCATTCGTGAACGAAATTCCATCATTGTACGAATCCAGCTTTTTAACGTACAATTTCCACGCCTTGTTGCATATTCATGAAGATGCAAAACTTTATGGCAATTTAGACGATATATGTAAGCGCTTTCAAGTTTGAGAACCATTTGCAAACAGTGAAACGAAAAGTAGGAAAGGGGCAAAACGTTGCAGCTCAAATTTACAAAAGGCAGGTAGAAAACAGTATTTACCTAGATAAGGAAGAAAAACAAAGTCAACCACTTGTGGGAAGAATTAAAAACTGCAAAATTTTAAATGTTAATGTTAACGGTGTCTTTTTTTCACTACGAGAACCTGACAACTTTTGCCTTGTCCAGAATAAAATTGTTAAAATCAAAGAAATTAATAAAGAGGAAAATGTTTTATGTTTTGTTGGCAAAGAAATAAGTAACCTGACGGCACTTTTTTTGCATCCAATCAACTCGAAAAATTTTAATATATTTTTGTCGGCTGACATTGCCTTAGATAAAACAATTAAATTCACCATTAACGATATTAATAAAAAAAAAAAAATTATATGCTTGCGTAATTCTTCAGACAACAGCTACTTCTTTACACCTCTAATCAGCTATGTCGCAAAATAATGTTTTTGTCTCAGATGACTTCCAATATACACCATCAAGCAATGTTACAACATGTAAGTGAAACATTGATCTATTTTATTTTTAATCTTTACAAAGAAAATCTTATTTTCAGTGCAGAATGTATACGTCCCCCAATCCGATAGTATTGTAACTTTAGTAATGGAATTGCGAAATGAAATAGCTTCACTAAAAACTGAAGTTATTGATTTAAAAAAAGAAATAAATGAGCTGAAGGAAGGTAATAAGCGGCATTTTTTAAAATTAACAGAAGAAGTTATTGCCGTTAAGCTGGAAGGTCGAAAACACCACGGTGAAAACATAATGGTGGACGAACTCAATGACACCCAAAAACTTCCATTCAATAAGATAGCCGATTTAGATACCTTTGATGCTTTAGTACAGGAGAATGAGGACAAACTCAAACAATTTGTAAGTATAGAAAATGTCGAAAAAAAACTAACTAATTTTTTATGAAATCATTTTTCAGAAAGAATATATTGCAAAAACCGGTGGTGAAGGACCCGCACAACTTCTCAGAGCTGCAATTCGAAAACTTTTTTCGGATAACTTAGCCACATTGTACAGCTGGAAGGGGACCAGTGCCAAGCCTAGCGCCGAAAAGTGCTTTCTCATTACAACAGTTAAAAGTAGGTTCATATTTCTATTAAAAATAATAAAAAAAAAATATAATAAAAATGAAAAACTTAAATATTTTGTTTCAGATATTTGTCATATTAAATATAAAAGCACCGATAAAGATATGAATCTTGTTCTTCAAAAGCATTTTGTGCATTAGTTTGTTCTTATTTTTTAAATTGCAACCAATTTTTGAAGCCTTAAGTAGAAATGCAAATTTTAAAGTACAAACAATTTATGTTATATATGTAATTTTGTTTATTAAAGTAAATACTTTTTTTCTATAGAAAATTTCAAAGTAAAAATGAAAAATGTACCTACAAAATTATTTTTAACTTTTTTGTTATATGTTAAATTACCCATGTAATTTATAAAAGGTCTTAAAGCTAGACTTTAAATGCACATATAATTAATTTTTAAATGTAATCTTTTATTTTTTTTAAATTTTATGTTTGTTTATTTACTATTTAAAAAGTGGATTACTTAGTGTGAAAATAATTTATTTTCATAAACTTTTTGGTTATTTTTTAATGTAAATTTTTATTTTAAAAACCATTTTTTACGAAAAAATATTTTTATGTTTAATAAATTTTGATGTACGTACATACATCACACGAATATTTAATACATTTTGTTTATGTTACTTCACCCTCATATGTACGTGATTTTAAAAATCGCGTCAGTGTAAACGTCGGACTCAGAAAACCGACTGAAAAACAATCGAAAAAGAGTCAAATGCGATTAGTAATACGACTGATAAATGACTCGAAAAACAATCATAAATGATGTAAAACGGACTCCTAATCGAATAGAAATATGACTGATAAATGACTATAAAAAGACTCCCAAACAGATTGATAAATGACTCGAAAAAGACTCGTAAGCGATTAGAAACATGACTCAAAAACGACTCATAAATGAAGAGAAATTCGACTAATAAATGACTAGAAAGCGATTCGAAAAAGACTAAATACTATTAAAAAAGGATCGAAAATGACTCTAAATTAACAAAGAAAAAGACTCAAAAATTACTTATCCAGAAGAGTCGCGGGTAGGCACAATTTTCTCCCGACAAAAGTATCTTTTGTGATCAGAAAATGAGCGCATATTCTATCTTTTTAATCGCAAAGGAGAGTCATAAAAGACTTGAATTTGATTAAAAATTTCAAAAAATGCTAGCTGGGTCTACTGTCTAGCAAATTTTGCAGACAGTAAAATGGACAGTAATTTGACATTTGCTGACAGAAATTTGAAGTTTTGTTCGCAAAAGTAAAAAGAAAATCAACAATTAAAAGAAAATTAATAAATTATGCTTTGGTTTTGCATGTTTTGCTTAAGGATTATCTATGTTCACAAAAAATAGTTGTTTAATGCTATTTTTAATTTGTTACGACCATATAAAACACGTTTAGCAAGAACTTGTACTGCGACATTCACGTAAGACATTTTTTTAAAAGTGAACTGTCTTAACTACTGTCTGCCGCCTAATTCACTCGTGTACGTGTGCTGGACGTAATATTCGCCTTCATATCTAAATTTGGTGATTTTCCATCCAGCATCGTCGGTGTCACACATACAACCACATATTCACTAATACTGCCATAGCGCTTGATGAGAAATGCTTGACCGTGTACAAACCCCTAAAGAGTTTCCGTTTTCATAAGAAATTATTTTATGTACATTTATTTGAAGTCAAAATTTATAACAGATTTAAGTAAAATCAATAAATCAAAAAAAGGACAGATTTTTTATGCTCGTAAAAATGTAGGGAATTTTTCTTTTGTATGTAAATTTAAATATAATATTACTGACTTCTGAAAAAACCTCTGTGGTATAAAAGTATATCGCTTCAATAATTACAATATGGTTACTTTGTTATTAAATAATTGTTTTTGAGTATCAAGTACCCAAGTACTCAATACTTTTATAACTCTTAAGGCCGTGTCAGATAAAACTTTGTCGCTTTGCGTGACGTTTCTACCTTTGGCAGAAAAACGCAAAGCAAAAGGTGTATAATACAATAAAAACTTTGACAACACTCATGCATTGTTTGATTACTTATAAAAAGGGTTGGTAATTTGTACATTTAATTATTTGTTACAAAAATTAAAGTTAAAAATTTAATTGGACGGTTTTTTGGAATTGAATTTGGCAAAAAAAAAATTAAAAAAAAAGAAAATTATACTAGCCAATTGTCAAAGTGCGCAAAAAGATGAGAGTTGGCTAACTTTTTGCTTCGCTCCGCTTTGAAAGTACTTTATGTGACATGTTTCGTATAAGTATGTATCAAGGCGAATTCATTTTCAGGTGGCGTTGAAAACACAGCTGTGCTACTTTTTTCTTGCATAATTGGGTAGAGAAATGTCAAAAGTTGTTTACAATTTCCCCCCATAATTATGTAGAGAAATGTCAAAAATTGTTAATGTTTACATAGTCCCCTTTTACAAAGTGGCAAGTGAAAGGCAGACAGACGAAGTTTGTAGGCGAGGGGTTGTAGAGGTAGAGTGTGTAGTACATGACTATCTGTACTAGACATTTTTCGTGTTTCTCTTTTACTGTTCGCAATTTTCATGTTGTTGTTTCATATCATTTTTCTCACACCAATGTAATTTTATATATCATTGCCTGTTAAATGTTCGTCTCCGTCAACAGCGAAAATGAACGAAGAAAGGAAACGAATAATTTCTGTCTGTCTATTAATTTCGCGATTGTAAAAGGTTTAGGTAAGTTCAAAAGAGAATAAGAAAAATGTCTGCCTTTCAATTTCAACATTGTAAATTGGGACATAGTAAACGGAAGTTATGAAAACTCAATTTAAAAAAAACTGTGACGGTGAAAAATTTATTATGTTATGTGTACATATATATTATGTATTTATTTATAAATAAAATAATAAAAAGTGCTAAAAAAGTGTTTCAATATACATAGGAATGAAGATGATTATTAAAAAAAGAAATAGTAAAAACAACCATCTCCATGTTTAAAAATTTAAAACTAATGCAATACATTCTGTTTGTAACATCGCGTTTATATTGCTTAAGGGAAAAATCAAGATGATGAGTGTTTGGAAATATTTCTTGACTCCATGTTGAACAAACTTTTCTATTTTACGATTGTACACTGCAAACTTTTCTAACACAACTTTTTTTTATTGTCTTTGATTTTAATTTGCATTGTAATTTTCAGAAGATCAATTATTTTTTAGTTCTCCTGTTATTGTTCTTTTTGCTGTTCATACATGCGAACAAATTCCTCTTTAATGGGTATTGCCTTGATGTGGCCCTGTTGAATCAAGTACCTTATTGAAACGGTGGTCCCACCTGAAACATTTCCAAATTATAATGAAACCGTTGGCTTCATGTAATAAGAAGCTTACCTAAATTGACTGCATAATGTCTGGGGATGCTACTTTGTAGCACAAATCAATCCCATTAAGCGACCATGTGCACTGGTATCAAAGCATACCAGTATTAAATACGTTTTAAGTAAACTTGCAAATTTTATGTAACACAATGTGATAAATTTATTTATTACTGCTCAACATTTTTCACTATGCTTTTACAGTCCTTGAACTATTTTTTTTTTTTGAACAAAATAAGCAATAATTTTAATAATAAAATAGACAACTCATGGTACAACTACACAAGGTAAACTCGTTGCTACAACAAGTACAACAAGACAAAAACAACAGGCTAAATTGTTTTTGTATTTGAACCAAGCCGTCAAAAAAAAAGCAACACTGTGCCTTCAAAATAAAAACACAAATTGAAAAAAAAAAACAACACGTGCAGTTGGAAATTATAAGTTTTTATTTAAATAATTTAATTGTTAAAAAATGTTGGACGATTTCGAAAACTGTGTTGGAAACTTGTGAAGAAATTATTTATCGCCTAAGGAAATTTATGAAGGTACATAATTACATATTTTAAAACTTATTGGGATTTTTATAACTTTTTTGGATATTTTAAGCTACCAGAAACACAAGAGGAATGGAAGTCTATATCAAATGATTTTTATAAAAAGTGGAATTTCCCAAACTGTTTAGGCGTAGTTGATGGCAAACACATTGGTATAATGAAACCTACCGGTACACAAAATTTTTATTTTAACTATAAAAAATTCTAGAGTTGTACTAACGGCTGTGGCGAACTCCAACTATGAATTAATAGCAGTCGATGTAGACAACAACTGTAAGACAAGAGGCCAGGAAGATTTTCGTCACACCTCATTGGGTGGGAAAATATTTGGAAACGGATTAAATATACCAAATGCTAGCGAAAACTTCGGTACCGAAGAGGGTCTACCATTTGTATTTGTAGGAAGGAATACTTTTCAATTAACCGACAAATTCTTAAAACCAATCCCTCTAAAACTCCTTACTAGAGAACAAAACAGCTGACAAACATCTGGGCCAACGAGTCTACCTTGTGTATATGTACCTTGAGACAACTTAAGAATTCTTTCAAACTTATGTAGAGAAACGTCACAAGTTATTTACAATTCAATTCGCCTTGTTTACGTTTATTGACATGCCGACCAACTAAAGCAACAATAAAACACCCTGTTGTTTTTTGTGTTGTTGACTTGTTGTAGTCTCGCCGCCACCTATAGTAAATTCGCCTTGGTATGTATATTTTATCTTAGATGTCAAAGCGAATCGGTAACGCAACGCAAAGCAAAAGTTTTATCTGACATGGCCTTTAAAGCGACAATTATTGCATTTTTATAAGCTCCCTTTCATACTCAGCAAGTTAGTTGCGCAAGTTACTTGCCGAGTACAACAAAGTCTGTACTCAATTTGTTCCCCCTTACCGCGACCTTACCCCTGATATGAACAAATCAAGAGTTGCGCAAGAGACTTGCGCAAGTAACTTGTCTAGTCTTGAATGGGTCTTACTTGCACACAGTAAAATATACCACAGATTACTACTTACTCAATAATGGCTAACCTTAGAATATAATTTTTCAGAACAAGAAATAAATTATATTTCAAAGATAGATTTGGAACCATTTCGGTCAAAGTCTAAGAATTTCAATGAAAATTTAGGATTCCCTTGCCACTCAAAATTATCCAAAATTCTTCCGAGTTTACCACATGCCAATGCAGATGCTGAGAGGGTATTTTCAATTGTTACTGACATCCGTTATAAGGTAGGGAAAATTGTAGGGGGGAAAATTTGCTGTTGTAGGGAAATGTGGGAAATTTTTTATCAAAGCGTAGGGAATTTTAAAAATTCAATCTGACATCACTGCGACCATGTTCTCGTACAATTCGAAATCGTAAAACGCCTTGGACAAGGCGAATTCACATTCTAGTGCTAAATTCCCAATTTTTATATTTAGAAGAATGTAAGAAGATAGATTCACTGTTTATTGTTGTGGCTTTGATTAAGCTTTGATTTTGTTACTAGACCTGAGTGTTTTAAAAAATTCTTACTCACTTTATGGTCTTATTTGTATATGTTTAGCTTTTCTAAAGTCTTTCGAAAGTTTCCTGACGAGGGGCAAGGCGAATTCACATTCTAGGTCAGTTGGGCTAGGTACTCTCTATTCGTATGTGAATACAATTTCGATGCGAAAGCTAAATACCAAGGCCTATCCAATGGATAGACCTTGCTAAATGCCAACTTGGTACTCTCTGAATGTACCTGTGATTTGAATTTAAACAATTATTCTATGGCGTGCGCATCGATTTAAAAGCTTTCAAGTGATACCAAAATTGGTCACATTGGTTCAGAAATGTAGTGGAAAATCTTTTGTACATATGAAAACTTCAGTTCCAAAGCTCAAAAATTATGCGTTTCTCCGACTTGTTCCATATATTTTGTTATTTTCAATGTTCTATGACCCCATTTATGTAAACTATTTGTTTGGAGCTGCGTTGGTAAGCTAGTTGTAAACCAAAATCCTCTAACTATTTAGGAAAATAAATTATTATCAAGTTTTTTTCGGGAATACAAACTTTATTATTAATTCATTTACTTTTGACCTGCTAAATTCCCAGTTTTTATTTTGGATAAAAAAAAACACTAAAACTTATTGTTGTGGGATTGTCTATATGCGCAATTCGCTGGTTGCTTAGGGCAGCTCGGGTCTTGTAAAATCAAAGCTTTCAACAAAGCCACAACAATAAACAGTAAATCTCTTTTCTTACATTCTCCTAAAAATAAAAATTGGGAATTTGGCACGTCAATAACAAATGAATTAAAAATAAATTATTAAAATTTTATATAGCAAAACAATTGGTATTTAAAGTTTATAATTAGCTTAGATTTATTTTATCTGTTCCAGAATCAAACTTTAAAACAGTTTTTTCTCAAAATGTATGTGCTGTTTAATTAAAGCCATTATCAAATAAAAAAAATGTATTTTAATAAAACATAATACAAAGTCAAGTGAATTAACCCTGTTTCTGTGCAAGTTCACGGGCCTTGGCGCGTTCCAATTTAGCGATGCGAGCCAAACTCTTTGAACCCAAGATACCACCACCCCAGTGTCTGCGGATTTCATCATGACGATCGTTATAGTTGGTCTTGATGGCTTCAACAACCTTAGCGAAGTTGGCCTTGTCGTTTGCTTCGATATGGGTCAAAGCCAAAGCGGTGCAGGTCTTGCGACGCACCAACAAACCGAGTCGGGCTTTACCCTTAACAATACAGTAGGGAACACCCATTTTGCGGCACAAGGCAGGCAAAAACAACACCAACTAAAACAATAAACAAAAAGAAATTGTTTTAATTGTAAATTTTTAGTTTTTTTTTTAATTTAATAGATTTCCAAATATTTTGTTCAGATTGTCAAGCTTCCACAAAATTGTTTTTTAAGCCTCAAGAGGCTGAAAAACACAACTTCAGTTGAAGAAATTCAAGTTAACATCATTTTAATCATTTTAATGACCGATGTAATTATTTAAACTTACCTCTAGGGGATCAACATCGTGAGCGATGACAACTAATTGAGCTTTCTTTTGTTCAACCAACTTGGTGACAGAGTTGGTGCCGGCACGGAGGAAAGTAGGCTTCTTCTTTGGTTGGACATCCTTACCCTTAGCCTTTGCTTCAGCAATCTTCTTCAAGCGTTGCTTTTTAGCAATTGCAGATTCAGGACGGTATTTCTCCAACAATTTAAACATTTTTACGGCTGTTGTCTTGTCCAAAGTTTGGCTGAATTGATGGATTGGTGGTGGCACCTTCAAGCGCTTTTGCAAAACAGCCTTTTGGCGTTGGACGCGGATGTACTTGGGCCATCTCACGAAGCGAGAAAGATCGCGTTTGGGTTGAATATTTTGACCTATAATATATGAATTTACGATTAGTTCCTATTCAACAAACAAAATGTCTTGAACGACAAAAAACCAATTTTAATATTTATGTACTTACCAATGCCGAAGTTTTTGGGACGCTTTTCGAAAAGTTGGTTAACAACTTTTTTGACAACGGGCTTTTTGACAGCCAAAGGAGCTGGGGCAACCTTCTTGGTCACTGGCTTCTTCTTTGGTCTGGGCTAAAAACAAAACACAATCAATCAATCTGACCAGTCATTATTTTTTTGTAAACATTCACACTTTTCCAATTATTGTATGGAAACACTTAATTAATTTACTATTCAGATTTCAAGTACCTTCTTCACAACCATTATTAATTATTTCTTTTGTAAGATGTTAATGAAAAAAGCAGATTTTACGGCAGGTCAAAAAAAGACCAGCTTTTACTTCTGCTTGTCAAAAAGGAAAGGAGTTGAGCGAAACGGAAATAATATGAATGTCAAACACACTTCAGAGTTGTATTTTTACATCATAAGCGACACCTGGTGCTGATTTTAATATGATACTTTCAAAACGTAACTACACGTCTCCATGCGCTATCAATTTGAACAAGACATGAACATAAACATTCATGTTCTGATTTACCACAATTTTTGTTGTTTTGCGTTTGGTTGTAGACAGAAAATGGAATTGTACGGCGACCGTCATGCCGAACATGGTTTATAAGACATATGTTTAACCAACGATGGCAGCACATGGACGAAACATGAACATGAACAGTGTAGACGAGTAGAATTCATGTACGACATGCTGTTCGTACCAAGTTGACTCTACGTCTCCATGCGCTATCGATTTGAACAAGACATGACCATAACGCCGGCAGAGCTACGGTATTAATTTGTTCATGTTCTTGTATGTGGCGAATACGTTTTGATGTTCATGTTCTGATTTACCACAATTTTTGTTTTTGTGCGTTTGGTTGTAGACAGAAAATGGCATTATACGACGACCATCATGGCGAAAATGGTTTGTCCTCTCCCGTTGCTCTACCGGCGTTATGTTCATATGTTGTTAAAGTCGATAGCGCATGGAAAATGTTCATATATTTGAGAAATAAAACTTGATCAAAAATAATATATGAAAAAGCTTATGTATAGGTCCTACATTTCTTGGGGCCATTATTACAGCTTGCCGTTAGTTAAAGGAAACACTTTGTCGGACGTATACCAAGTTATTTATTATTTCAACTTAGCTTTAGCTTACTTGGTAGGATGAACTTGCCTTTTTCATATGGCTCCCTCTAGTTAAAAGCAAAATTGTATTAGTAAAAATTTTTTATACGTGGACCAAAATCCTACCTTGAACTATCGGCAAACTGTAATAATTGCCCTTTTGTCTAAAAAAAATTCATAAGTTTTTGTATGTATTATTTTTTTTTATCAAGTTTTATGTCTCAAAGACTTTTCTAAATTAAAGTAAAGCTGGGAGTTTTAATTAAATAGAATGTACAAAACAGTATCTTTTCATTTAGTAAAAAGTATCAGAATCATTTTGCAGTGGGAAATGTGACAAGAACACCACATATTACACACAGATATCTAAAAAGTGACGTGTGAAAAAGGCCCAAATCAGTTGCGAGGGCAGCTTTCTAAGAAAGAGACAAAAACCGTTTTTCGGTAGTGAAGTGGCAATGTGTTAAAACAGGCCGCTACAATTAACACAAATTGCGTATTTAGAACAAAAATAACAAAACGCAAACCACGTTTAACAAAAGCATTAGTTCAACAAACGTTTTATTTTGTGCCAAAAAATGTATTTAGTAATATGTATTGTTTTGTTTTAAAATGTTATTTACTTAAATAATATTTACTAGTATTGCGGTTAACTGAATAGTTAATTTTTACAACAGTTTTGCAAATAAATCTTAACTAAATAATTTGTGTTCATTGTGTTGCGGCATAAAAGTTGGTTCAAAGAGCAATAAAAAATGAAAAAGAGACAAAAAATCATCCGTCTCGTGACAAAGCTGTGTGTAATTTGTGAAGCCACTGCTAAATACATGTCGTCTATGACCTAATTTTTTTTATATCAAACACTGCAACAAGTAAATAAAAAGCAATGAAATTTTAACACATCCTACGTAATTCTACTTAAACTAAAATAATTTTTAAGCCTAAATAAATTTGGCATATTACATATATGCTACATTTCCAAAAGTTATATCATACGAAAGCTTGAAATTCCATCTATTAAATATTGTATGTAACTTGAAGGCCACACGATTAATTTTTGTCTTTCAATTCCTTTCAATTTGCTCTCACTCTCACTTTTTTTAATACACTCACACTTTTTAAATTGACCACGAGATTGCTCTCAATTTTAACCATCCATTTGTTTGGCAATTTTACTTTCAATTTAACAGCTGATTAGAAGTTTAGTGAGCAAATTTTTCGTTTGGCAGTATAAATTGTTATCTTGATGACATCTTGAAAGTAAATTGCGTACAGCCTACGTCACAGCTTTCAATTTATGTAAATTTTGACAAACAGTATATGTAAAAGACTATCAAAAAAAAGTTGATCGTGTGGCCGCCGTGTAAGCAAAAACCGTTATGTCGTTACAATTTAGAATAGAACTCAAAAAATATATATCTATATATTTGAAGTTGGCTCTTAATGGGTTTATAATTTGGTAAGTTTTCACAAAGAACTTTCCAATGATAGCCATATTATTAAGATCTAATTTATACATTAAAATATATTATTAAAGAATTACTTTAATTTTTTTGGTCTATAACTTTTTTATAAAACTTCTTTTAAGAGTACTTTAAAGTTATATAAATATCAATTAGGGGCTCAACCATGGTAGATATCTTGATTTAAACCAATATATTATAGCGGGTCTTAAAAAATTACACAGCAATTTTTTTTATGAAAATCGGCAAAAACATTTACTGCCGTATTCATAAAAAACTAAATTGGATATGAAATCTATTTTAAGTAAAATTTGTATGGAAATTTTGTTTTAAAATACGTTTGAAATCTATTTTATTTTTTATGAGTACGACAGTTAATATATATACCTTTATGTATGTTATAGCTGTAAGATGTGAATTAAATACAATAAGTATTTTTTTTAATTCTAATTGCTTTTTTAAAATAAATATATAAGCAATTTAAATTTCAGATTTTTATTAAAATGTTTGTATGAGTCTGAATTTACACGTTTCAACTTTTGAAGATGACAATATGATTTCACGTAGCAATCTGTTTCAACTTTTTTGCTTCAAAGCAACAAAAATTTTATTGAAAACGAAACGAAGAGAAAAAGAAAAGAAAGAAACAAGACAAATTTACATAAACATCTTTTGACATATCTCTACATAGTTATGAAAAATATGTAAACAACTTTTGACATTTCTCTACCCAACTATGCAAGAAAAAAGTAGCGCATATGTGTTTTGAACGCCACCTGAAATTTAATTCGCCTTGTAAAGAAATTTACATGCAGCCAAGGCGAATTCATTTTTCAGGTGACGTTGAAAGCACAGCTGTGCTATTTTTTTTCTTACTTGGAGGCCACACGATCAAGTTTTGCCTTTCAATTCCTCTCAATTTGCAAACCCCTCTCTCTTTTTTACTAACGTACTCACACTTTTTAAATTGAACCCGAGATCAGGGCTGTCAGATGTGGCGATTTCTCGCCAAACGTGGCGATTTTCAAACTTGTTTGGCGACCTAAATTTCGATTTGGCGACATGGCGATTTTTTGGCGACTTATAAAATAGTTGGCGATTTTGTTGGCTATTTTTAATGAGCCAATTTATTTTCAAATTTGTTAAATTCAATACGAAGAAATAATATTTCTTTTATTCTAGTATTTCAATGTATGAAATTTGATGCATTCATAGGTATGACCAGTATTTAAAACTAAATTATGTTGAAATGGCTGATGAAGATAATGAAAATCTTCGAGAAATTTTTTTTCACATTTAAATGTGCTCTTGAAAGAAGTAATAAGTAGAATTCTTTAAAAAATTTATATAATTAAAGTTTATGAACATTTTTTCCATTATAAAATGTGACAAATTATCACAGATAAAATTCGTTGTTGTTAAAGATTTTTATGAATTCTAACGTACCTTTGGATGTTATAGTGCATTTACACTTGTAATTTTCAAACTAGTTTATGATCGTAAACTACTTTCATAAACTATATCGTTTACATCAGCAGTTTTGACAGTTAACAGTTTAACAGCCGTGTCACAAAACAGCTGACTTCAGTAAAAAAAACTTAAAAACGTTGGTGCACGTACATTTATACATACGATAAACATACCTTTTATTTTCGTTATCCATATTATATAAAACAATTTTCAATTAATTTTTTTAAACTTTTTCTTGATGTTTTCCTTTTTTTAACACAAACTTTTTTAACTTAATTTTTTTTTTTTTTTGAGATGTCAAATATCACTAGCGTTGCCAGAGCAAAATTTGAAAAGCTAGTTACAAACGTGTTTATAATTTGTATGGATAAACAAGTTTCTTAAACTAGTTTATCATCATAAACAACTTATAACGTGTTTATGGTGTAGGTGTAAATGCACTATTAATGAAACACAATCTAATTTAAATCAGTTTAGGCTAGCAATTTATAGCTACAAGGATATGTCAGGTACGCATTGGCTGTTCTTTATATGTTGGTTATTACAACTTGTAGTAATGCCTGTGTTGAAATAATGAATTCCACTAAAACTCGCCTTCGAAATAGAATGCGATATGAAGTTATCGACACGTTTTAACGAGTTAAAAGTTATATGAATGTAAATAGTACATGTTGCATTTATTTTGTACCTTCACAATGTATTCCAAAAAAGAAGACAAAAGGAGAGTCTTCTCGGCGAAGTACGATTTATAGCGTTTTAGATATATAATAGAACTGCAACTACATACAAATGTATTGTATATCCAATATTTGTTTAATACTTACCGCAAAACTTCTTGTTTTGTTGCTCTAAGTAGACTACTATAAAATATTTTAAACATTGCACCTTTTTTGTGTTCACTTATAATTTTTACTTTGTTCTAAATAAAAATTAAGCAAAATATATCATGGCGACTTTTTTTTAAATTTTTGGCGTATTTTAGCGATACGGAACAAATTTTTTTTTGGGATTTCCAAAAAAATATTTTTAATTATTCTTAATATACGTATATTATTGTCAACAACTAAAAATTAAATGCTTTGGCGATTTTGGCGATTTTTGACATTGGATTTGGCGAAAAAGTTCAAAATCAATCTGACAACCCTGCCCGAGATTGCTCTCAATTTTACCTCTCCCTTTGTTTGCAAGTTTTAGGTTCAATTAAACAGCTGATTACTAGTTTAGTAAGCAAATTTTTCGTTTGTTTTTATAAATTGTTTTCTTGATGACATCTTGAAAGTAAATTGCTTGGTCTGCGTTCATACAGCTCATGTTTATTGACATGATTGCTACTTTATGGGTGAGAGCGACGAGGGGTAAAGAAACAAGTGCACACATGCATGTACTGTCAGTACGCTTTGCTTTCTCATTCGCTATTTTTTTCTTTCTTATTTGTTTTTACAGACTATAAAAAAAACATGTCGTCAACATGACATGAATCATTTGAACACCAATTCATGTTCAAAGAAGAAAAAGGAAGAATCATGTCAATAAGACATTAGCCGTATGCCGTAGCCTACGTCACAGTCTTTAATATATGCAAATTTTGACAAACAGTATATAGAGCATAATAAGCCACACAAATTGCGTTGCAAACATACAGTGGCTGTCTGCTTATTTGATGCAAGCAATTCTAAAAAATTCAAGTCGTTATAATTCATAAACTAAATAAGATTTTGAAAAAACTCAAAAAGCGTTAGAAAAATTAACCTTTTTATTTCAAATTAAAGATGAATTTTTTTCATATTTCATGTTTTTCTTTTAAAGAAATAACAAAATATAAAATTAACAGTTTTCAAATATAACAGTTTATTTGATGCAAGATATTAAAAACCTATAAAATAACGTTATATTTAAGACAATGTATTTTTTAATATTTTGTGTGGTAGCCCTTTTGGTCTATAACAGCTTTTAACCGATTTTGCATGGATGCAACAAGTTTTTGTTTAGTTTCTGGCGTTATTTTATTCCACTCCTGCAGCAATGCACTTATTAGAGCTTCTTTGCTTCAGATGTGGTGGTTTCTGATTTTATTTTCCAATAATGCCCATAAATTTTCAATGACGTTTAGGTCTGGAGACTGAGCTGGTGGTTCCATCAAATGAGGGCAGTTCCATATGAGCCACAACTGCACAACCCGACTTATGTTTCGGGTCGTTATCTTGGTAAAAACGGAATTCGGTCCTTAGACCGAGTTTTTCAGCACTTTGAAGTAAGTTATCATTAAGAATGTTAAGATACATTATTTTATCCATGTTTCCCTTTATAAATACAAAATTTCCAACGCCTGTTGCTGCCATACATGCCCACACCATAACGCTACCACCGACATGTTTAACAGTCGCACGCAAATTCTTCAATTGAAGTTCTGTATCAGGCTTCCGCCAAACGTAAAACTTTCCATCCGAGCCGAATATATTAAATTTGGACTCATCTAAAAAAATTACTGTATTCCAGTATTCTAATCCCTTCGATATATGTTAATTTGCGAAGGCTAGTCGGCTGACTTTATTTAAAGGTACTCGACCCTGAAAGTCATGTGACCGGAGCACACGGCGAATCGTTGCTGCACTACAATTTTTGCCAATACCATTATGTACTTCATCAGCCAATTTTTGTGCCGATAACCTGGGGTTTTCATTAATTTTTCTAATGATCCATCGTTCGTCACTTGGGGTCAGAATTTTATTTGGCGCAATTCTGCCCTTGTCCTTCACCCTGTTCTCCCTAAAGGCCGGTATTCACTATCCTATTTAGTCGCACGATATGTCAAAAAAATCGTGTGTGCTCATAATGTATGACAGTGTGGCTTAAAAATGAATTGAGTGACAGATTTTTTTGACAAGTCTGTCCGACTTGGAAATGTTTTAAACATTTTCATAAAATGATATATTATATGCGATCAGAGTTGCATTTTCTTGTAAAGTTGATGAGTCATTTGAGTTTGCATCTTTTTTGTGGGATAGTGTGGCATTGACAGCAGATTTTGCAGACATTTTTTTTATGTCCGATAGAATTCCGTCAGATTTTCGTGTGAATGAATCATACGATTATGTAGGATAGTGAATACCGGCCTTAAAAAGCACTCTATTATGTGTTGCACTGTAGATGATGGTATATTAACAATTTCTGTTATTTTACGCTGTGGTTTTCCAATTTTAAAATGATCAATAACCAATTCCCGTTGTTCAACTGTTGTGCGTCGACCCATATTAAAAAATCTTTGTTATGACACATGAACTTGCAAGATCACACAAAAACTATGCAAAACGTAATAGTTAAGACAAACATTAAAATAACTAAAAAAAATTGCATTCTATTTCGGAACATAACGGTATCAGTATCACTGAAATGTCATTGCATCAAATAAGCTGATCGATTTGAATACGCTGTTTATTTTGTTTTTGTTAATTTTTTTATAGAAGGAAGGAAAATAACAAAAGAAATGCAAAAATTTTTTTAAGTAAGAACGTGGCTTTTTCAAATCCTTTTTAATTTGTGTTTACATGTGGTTTTATTCATACGCAAGATGGTTTTTATGATTTTGGTTTTGCTTGCATCAAATAAGCTGACAACCACTGTACCATTTGTTTTTCCTTCTGTTTGCATATAAACAATATTTCGTACAAACATTAATTTTTAATTTTTATTTTGTTTTCAATGAATGCAGACGTCGATTGTGCTGCGGCAATTTTGCTCGCTATTTCTTTAAAACGGAGAAAACATATAACAGAAAGAACAACTAGCTGATTTGGGGCAAACAATGCTGCTAAAAAATTCGAATTTACTGCTAAAAATTATATTATTGCTTCTTCTTCTACGTCTTTACTCTGCAAAGTCTTCGTTGAAATGATTACTTTTAGCACTAGACACCACAAAAAGTTTGACAAATATCCAACATGTCTGCCAAATATTAAAATATTGTAATATTTCTGCTAACATTGCTTCAAATGTTTGTCCAAACAGCAAACCCCCCAATTGACCACACAAAAAAATTTGTGCAATCATAAAATTTTGACATGTTTGCCAAGCTATTTGTGTGGTTTATTATGCCCTGAAAAAATTAGAAATGAAATTGCTTTCGAATCGAAAAAGAATTCGATCACGACTGCAAGAATTAGCTCCCATAAGCAACATTTAAGAGAGGCGTACTGAGGAAATCAATTACTACTCTAAAAAGCATCCCTGCTTAAACTTAGTTTTTGACACTTTTCCTTCACACTTCCATTCTCCCTAGATGTTTCTTTTTTTTCATTTTCCTTTTTTAGTGGTGTACTTTCTGTTTAATTGGAAGATTTTTATCGGTGTGTGTGAATAGAATTGTAATTTTTCAATTAAACAAATTAGCAATAATAAAAATAAGTTAAAAGTTCATTAAAGTGCATAAGATTTAGCACTAGATACAAGTGTGTATGCAAAATGCATATATAATAGAGAATGTAAAAAAGTTGAAAGAAAATAGTGAAATGTGAAAATTTTGTATGTGATACTTCATAGATACATCCACCATTTTTTATTTTCTTATTTTTGTTTACTTTTTCTGTTGGACATTCTTCGTACAAATAAAAAGGAGAAAGAAGTCCACAAAAGAATCTGTTGTGTGTTGCACTTTGTGAATGGGGTAAAAATCAAATAAACATAAAAAAACTAGAATTAAAAGATAGCTTAACCGAAAAAAAAAGAAACAAAGGAATTTGGTAAAAATTCCAATTATTGAATTAATTGTGGATAGACATAAAAAGATGAATTAGACGAAAAGAAATAAATAAAAAAAAGATTGAAAATGGTGTTGTGAGTGCAATAGTGTGAGAAAAAGCTTTTGTATTGATCCATTTATGGTCTATGGCTAAAATATGGCACATGTTAATAATGCTGCTATGGCAATAGGTGGTGGTGGTAGCAGCGGCGTAGGAGGTGGAGTTTCGGGCAGTGGTTGTGCTGCTAGCATCAACACACATGCTGTGGTTGTGTGGGAATTTGAATCACGCGGTGGCAAATGGCTACCATATACGCCTGCCGTCTCACAACATTTGGAACGAGCCCATGCGAAGAAACTGACTCGCGTTTTACTTAGTGATGCCGATCCGGAATTGGACAAATACTATGTCAATGTTAGGACCATGACTCAAGAGACTGAAGACGGGTCAAGCCGTTCTATGGCGGGTGTACGTCGTATGTTTTATACACCCTCATCACCGGCCGGCAAGGGCACAAAATGGGAATGGGCTGGAACGGCTTCAGGAGATTGGCATCCCTATAACATGCATGTTCAGTGTATCATTGAAGATGCCTGGTCTAAGGTAGGCTATCAGAAGAAATAATTTTATTATAATAAATTATTTAATTTTCGTTGCAGGGTGAACAAACACTTGATTTGTATGGTACATCCAGTCTTCCTTATACAATTAATTTTTGCAATTTAACACAAACTCGACAGCCCAGTGGTCCAATACGTAGTATAAGACGTACTCAACAAGCTCCGTATCCACTTGTGAAGCTTACGCCACAACAGGCCCAACAATTAAGTGGTATGTAAAGATAAATAACACAAAAATAAATTATATTTTAAATTCCTTTCTATTTACAGTACAAACAAATTACTCCGAGTACAGCCATAAGAGAAACAATACTTTACCCAAGTTAGCTGCAAAGGCGCATAATGACAATAACAATAAACAACAGCATCATCAACATTTACAACGTTTAAATAATAATGGTGCTTTTGGTCTAAATAATGGCAGCGCAAGTCGTCAGCCGCAGTCTTTACCCCACACTCATAGCCAAACTCACACCCATTCCCACCAGCAGCACACTACTCTTTCAACAACTGCACAACAGCAACAAACCAATCGTAAACCAACTAAACGAAATGGCGAATTGTCGACAGCAAATTTAAGACAAATTTTAAATAATCTCAATATTTTTGGCAGCAGTAGTTCAAAACATCAGCAACAACAGCAACACCACAATCACAATATACCAACGTCTGCCTCGAATCATCTTCAAACGCAAACAAATCATTTACAGCCATTTTCACATTCCAGCAATGGCTTAACCTCTTCAATGAGTAGCCATCATAGTCGTTGTTCTGAGGGATCATTACAATCTAAACGCAGCAGTCATATGCATCGCTCGCGTTCTCGCACTCGTGCCTCAGATACAGACACGAACAGCATGAAATCTCATCGTAGACCCAGTGTTGACACTGTCTCCACTTATCTTAGTCATGAGAGTAAAGAGAGTCTACGTAGTCGTAATTTTGCCATATCAGTCAATGATCTGTTAGACTGTTCCTTGGGTAGCGACGAAGTATTTGTTCCTTCTTTACCTGCCCCTTCTAACATGTCTTCCGTTTCGTCTTCCTCTTCTATGATGACATCAGAAAGGGCTCCTGCTCCGCCACCTATACCCTCAGCAGGTTCTATTTCTGTGGCGGCGTCTGGCACGTCGTCTTCTCAACACATATCATCTACGTCGCAGCAACAACAGCAGCAGCAACAACAACAGCAGCAATTGCAACAACAACCAATTGCAGGTTCAATTGTTGGTGTGGATCCTGCCAGTGATATGATCTCACGTTTTGTTAAAGTCGTCGAGCCGCCCGTGTGGCCCAATGCTCAGCCTTGTCCGATGTGCATGGAAGAACTGATACATAATGCCCAAAATCCGGCCATCGCTTTGAGTCGATGTCAGCATTTAATGCATTTACAGTGTTTGAACGGCATGATAATAGCACAACAAAATGATTTGAATAAGGTAAATAGAAGAAGTCGTGTTACTGAATTTTATGTTTGTTCTATCGAAAAAATCTTTGAACTGAAAAGCAGGATTATATTTAGATATTCTGTTAATTAATCTATACATTGGCCGTAACAGAAGTCGAAGCTTTACTCGTAATTTCCAATCGATATTTTTTTGACGATCGATAGTTTTGTTGTCATTTTAAATTTATACTGAAAATCGATATTTTCAAGAATGTTTTAAAATGGTCACTAAAAATCGACATTTTCACTGAAAGTCGATATATTTACTGAAACAATATTTTTTCATCAAAATCATATTGTCATAGAAAATAGATATTTTCGATGACAATATGTATCGATATATCGATAATATCAATGAAAATTTATATATTGTAAAAATCGATATTACAAAATATCGATAATTTAACTAAAAATCGAAATAAATAAAAAACCATCCTTTTCCTAAATATCCATATATTTTTAATGAAAATTTATATTTTACTAACATTTAACCCGCTAACTAGTTAGCGTCTCCCTTTCTTTCGTGGATATATGTATTTGTAGGGCTGAAACGATACCACTTGGGTATCGACACTTTTAACCGATACTGTATCGGCAGTAAAGTATCGATACTGTATCATCAGTAAAGTATCGATACCTACTCCGTATCGAAGAAAAAGCATCGACACTAACTTGTTTGTCAATACTTTGATATGATTAGAGCCAGTGAAAAGCATAGTAAATTCAAAGGTACGTGGTACGTGTACATTGTATACTTATACTCGTATATCGGGTTTGTTCTGACAGCAAAATATCATACGTGGTTTTAAAAGGCACATGTGATTTGAAATCACGTGATTTAAGTTAAAGTGATATTTAGACCAGGCCTGTATATGCATGTTTTTAAGCAGGGACCAAAAATAAAAGCTACTTTCAAATATTAAAACACAAAAGTCTCTAGAAGTAAATGTCGGAAACATAATTCAAGTATACCATATAAAACCTTATGAACTAGGCCCTGTTTCTCAAAACTACAAATTACAAATCTACAAGTAAAATACATGTGAAACAAAAACAAAAATTGTAAAATTATTGCTCTTTTAAACGTATCTTACTTGTAGAATTGTAACTTGAAGTTTAGAGAATCATGGCCCTAGTCTGATTTGATTTTTTTTCTCACAAGAATAATAGTTATTTTTCGAATTTTATTTTTTAAAATACAGTTATTTTTTTAACTTATTTTTCGTGCAAAAATAACGGTCAGTTTTAAATTGATATTTTTTGTAACAAGCACAAATTTTAAATACATAATGGTACAAATGGCGTCCACTATGCTTTATTTGGCTCCCAATATGAAACAAGTATTTTTGACCGATACGAGTACTTTTTGTTCTCCGTCCGATGGGGGATTGTCTTTTTCAAGTCATGAACTCACAAAACTTTTTTGACGAAGCGATACTTTTTAAGATATTGTGGTGTCTTCAACATCGAAGTCTGAACTTGTGTGAATGTTCGGTCTGTGGCGGTTCTCCCCAGGTTATTTTGCTATTCGACAAAATCTGCTGGATTTCTAAAAGTAGTGCGGTTTATTTATTTATTTATTTAAACCAGTAATATAACGAGCCTAATTAGGCCAATAAATTTTTATTACAATTTAGTTAAGTCAGCTCCAGCTTCTAAACAAGGGACGAGTGTATAATTTTATCGGATTATACACTGAAAATTACTACCTGAGAGTGAAGTATCCGTGCACACACACGAGCGGTTGGTAAGCGCCTTCTATTCACCCAGTGGTTAAGACCCTCCATGATATTAAGTCAAGTAGCTGGTGCTTATGTAAATTAATTCCACATTGTAACCGTCCTGCAAAAAAGTGATCGTACAGTGTGGTACTCGGTGCCAAAGTATCGATGCCAAAAGTACTCGGTATCGAGCGAAAAGTGTCGAGTTATTACTTGTAGTTACTTGTATCGTTTTGTCCTTATTTATATGCCAAAGTTCATGTTTCTAGGTTTAAACCAAAAAGTGACAACACTTTTCATCTTATAGGTTCTCATTGGTTCAGGACCCAACACCGATAATTTTATGTTGCAAAGTTCAATATTATAGAAAATCCAAAAGTACATGTAGAACGGAAGAGTAAAAATAGAAATTTAATTTCACGTATTATATATAAGTTTTTGTTAAGCTAATTAGGCCTAATATATTAATGTAAATAAAAAACCTTTTTTACATGTTTCTCCCAACGTTTCGTCAATTATTTGTTGACATCTTCAGGGGTTGTAATTACTAAGTAGTTTTTCACATTAAATTATACATTGAATGTTACACAGCTTACATAAAACATTTAACATATAATTAAATTAAACACACAACTTAAATTAATATCACAGCTTATCTTTTCTATTTTATTGCAACTCTGTCTATACGTATTTTTTTTTTTTTTGATAATTTTTCTACCAATTTCAATATTGTAGTGGGAACCCATAGTATAATAAGTCAAGGTATGCACCAGGGCTGTCAGATGTATCGATTTTTCGCCAAACGGCAATTTATAAACCTATTTGGCGACGAAATTTTGTGTTTGGCGACAAGGCGATTTTTTGGCGGAATTTAAAAAAGTTGGCGATTTATAAAACCCATTTTACCCTTTTTTCTTACTTTTACAAAAATATTTATGAGAACGGCCATAGTTTTTTCTTTAAATTTCTAACAAATTTTAAAATCGCAATACGAATGCGATTGTTTTAGATGAAAAATTGATAATATTGCCAGATACTTACATCGAATACAGTTAAAAATTGTTGCTTTAGAAACTTGGAATAAGATTAAGCTTTATTCGATTTTCAGACGTTTTCCTTACCAAAAGTTATCAGTCATCGGATCTCCACCAAATAACAAATCAATTTATAATTTATTTTGGAAAATAAAATATTATTATATTAAATGGAATTTTTAAAATTTTAACAATAATAATGAAAAAAAGTCATAGCTTTTTAATACATATATTTTAATTCGATTTTTTACGAAATTAAATAAGAATTGTTTTTTAAACTTAGAATATTGAAAAAACAAAATATTCACTTAAAATTTTTAAAAGCCTTGATTTAATAATGTATAGAAGACTGAGTTGAATTTAAGTATTCCAATCCATTTAAATATTCAATTTGAACACAAATTTATCCTTTGCTTCATTTCTTGTCGAAGTAACATTATGTTTTAATGAAAATCGAATACAAAATTTTACCATATTCTGTAAAATTTCACATAGAAAATCGTGCTTATATAAACTGTTTATTTTTTTGCATCAAACTCTACTTACTCATTTTGCATACTCCATATTTTTATAAAATTCAATTAACTGATCACTCAAGTTGTAGGTTTAAAGATATTCAGCCTTGTTATGATAATCGCACGAAGAAGCCTATACTGGCTGTTCCTTTTTTGTATGTAGTTTTAACTGTCTTCTAAATGTCAAATTGACATAACGATGCTATAAATATGTATAAACTACATACACAAAAAGAGACAGCTAAAATAACTCATCTTCTAGTGCACATACCTTGAGTAAATGAATTTTGGGTGTGCCTTCCATAAAATTAATTTGTATATTTTTGTCTTTGTACTTTTGTTTACAGAATCTCTTTATTGAATGTCCAGTCTGTGGCATTGTCTACGGTGAGAAAATTGGTAATCAACCAAATGGAACTATGTCTTGGAGTATTTTAAGTAAAAGTCTGCCAGGTCATGAGGGACAAAATACGATACAAATCGTTTACGAGTAAGTTTAATAAGCCGTAAAAATGTCTATAAAATCAGTTTAAATTCATTCAATTTTTAGTATTGCATCCGGTATACAAAATCAAGAACATCCACATCCTGGACGGGCTTTCTTTGCTGTGGGATTTCCTCGTGTATGCTTTTTGCCCGATTGTCCTTTGGGACGTAAAGTATTGCGATTTCTTAAAATCGCATTTGATCGTCGACTGTTGTTTTCGATTGGACGTTCAGTGACTACGGGACGGGAAGATGTTGTCATTTGGAATAGTGTTGATCACAAGACGCAATTTAATATGTTTCCAGATCCCACTTATTTGCAACGTTGCATGCAACAACTGGTGCATTTGGGTGTCACCGACTAACTCTACTTAGTTAATTGGTATTTTTAATAATTAAATGACATTCATTCATTTTATACATTTTTATTATTATTTTTTTTTATATTTTATTATTATTTTTTTAAATTTTGTTTTGTCAAAACAAATCTAATGAGTGCAATGTCTCGATTCATTAAATTTAAATGACACATACATCCCCATTAACACGCACACTCAAACAATACATGCAAACACCCACCAGTTTGAGCAACTCAAACTTTAAAATAAACTGAATTGGAAAAACAAAAATGGATAATATTCTAGGGCAATAAGACTAAATTTTTATCGTAGTAATAATATTATACATATAAACAAATAAACACAATTTTAAATATGGTAACAAATTTAAATAAACAACAAAGTTACAAGTGCTTAGCTTGAAAAAACTACACAATTTGAGGCCTTATTTAAAAATTGAAATAAAAGAAAGTAGTTAAAAGGAAAAGCAAACTTTTCTTTTATTTATTGATAAATTTTTTATTTAATGTTAAACATTAAACTTTTGAATCTTCTATATACATACATAATTGTCTAAACACTTTTTTAAAATTAATTTTGTGATGAACGTTCTTCCATTTTATTTTCTATAAATAGTTTAATATATTGTAGTTTAGAAACTATGTCATACAAATATTTCATTTATACATACATATTCATATGTTATTAAAGACTTACTCATTTTAAAAGATAAAAATACATATTCAAATTCATGAAATATTTAAGTTAATAACTCTAACATTTAGTTGCATACATTTAAATGATTTAATACACATTTTTACATAGAAACACAAAACTTGTATTATTTTCTTAATAACAAGTATTACAATATTTTTTTATTTACCATTAGGTTTTTGAATGTTAATAATATTTTATACAATTTAAAATTTGTAGCACAAAAAGACAAAAAAAAAATCTTTGATATACTTGCTCTTTTTACAGAGTATTATTTTTATAATGCAATTTGTTTGATTTAGATTTTAAAAAAATGAAAAAGATAAAAATAAATAAAAGAAAATTATTTATAACAATTTTTGAATAAAGTTTTAATTTTTGTAATATCTTAAGACTACACCATGCAATAGACTAGGCTTAATTTCCTCACAAGTAACATGCCAAAATTCCTTGCGAAAATGGGGTACGTTCTTAAATGCATCACTGCGCTGCAGCAGAAACATTTGCTTAAATTTGGAAAAAGCTCCTCAATTAGTTCCAAACAGAGCAATAAAAATACTGTAAGATGAGCAACTTATTCTTTATAAATGTTTTCAATGGCTAGACACAAAGGAATAAAAAAAAACATATGAGGGCTAAGGGGCTTATGTGTTTTTTTTTTTTTTTTAAATTGAGATTATATTTGGAATTAGTAGATGAAGTTCAGAAAAGTTCAGGGGGTTACCGCGTATTTCGATTCGCAAGAAATAATTTACGAGTTCGAACAATTTGTACTGTGTATTACGATTTTCGTACAATTTGTTTCGAATGAACGGAAATTTTTTATACATTATCGAAAACAAAAAATCCCTTTCGAAATGGCAACTCTCTATTACGAACAATAAAAATCCCTTTCGAAAGTGCAACTCTGTATTACGAAAACACGAGTCTGTTATGCAAAAAGCGTTAGGAAATTGTTCGAAAGCTATTTGGTTAGTGACAAAGTGAAAGAAAAATAAAAAATGTAAGTATTTAAATATTTCATGATAAATAAAAGTGTAAAACAATCAACTTTAACCTTATAATGTTAGATTTGATATAAGAAATGTTGAAATTTTTTTAATTAGTCTTGAAATTTTCAAGGAATACTTAAAACAAAAATGACATATACAAATAAAAAGCATTATAAAGAAACATTTTCTTTAGAATATTCAAAACACAGGGAAATACACAGGTGTGTTCTAGAATCCGAATCCACTCGAAAGTGGATTACTTCAGCATTTTTGGTGTTCTGCATTTCACATCCGCATGTTTTTATTCGTTTTCAATTAGATCAGTTAGGGATTGGTGAGAGTAAAACGAATCGACTTTTTTTCGTATATGTGATAACATTTTTAACATAAACAAAATTTAGGTTTTTAGTTTGAAATGTTTTTTATTCAATTTAATAAAAAAAAAAAATATATATTTCTTTACACAAATTTTAATAAAAATAAAATTTTTAACATATCCAAAAATTTAAGTTGTTTTTATTAAACTCACTTGTGTAAAAAAACAAACATGGAGTCAAGCATTATTTTTTTTAACAATTTCCATGAACTTTTTCAACATTATTTTCTTGTCTCCGCAATTGTATATAAGATAAAACAAAAGCTCCAGGCATTTTTAGGACAAAGTTTTATTTTTTGACATTTAGATTTTTTTTTCGAACGCAAACTTCAAATACACAAAAACATGCGGCTTTGAGAACACCAATTTATGAATTATGCGGATTCAAAAAAATTTGCGTTTTCAAAACGAGTCGAAACCTAGAACAGACCCGACAATCAGTTTTTATTAAAAAAAACCATTATAATATTTTTCACACATTGAATAGTATTTAATAGGTATTTCTTTTGTTTTGGGATATATGTACATACATTTTCGTCCATTTTGGTATTTTAATAGCAGTGCTACCAACTTTTAATCAAATTTCCCATTTGTTTATAAATACGACTCTGCCGTCGCGACGCGTCGTTTCGAACGAGTTACGCAGTACGGTTTAACTTTCGAATCGGAAACTGCTTTCGAAAAATTTCACTTTTCAAATCGAAATACGCGGCAGCCCCACAGAACACAAGAGATGAATGTGGAATTCTAATCCGGACATTGAGACCAATTCTAGCAGTTGTCATTAAAATACCTGAGCACTAAGTCTCAATTTAAAAAAAGACACTTAAGCCTTTAAGCCCCACATATAAAAAATAATTTATTTGTATTTTCCTAAAATGGAGTTAAGTAGTCAAAAAAGGAGTTAAGAAGTCAAAAGTGTAAACATTTTTCAGCAACACAATTATTTTCCATCAGCTGTTGTCTTAATTTCATGAATTTTTATAAATTTTCCGTTTTTTCATTTACTACATTTTGCTGTAAAAATACTGAAACAGACCTACGGTACCTTAATTAGATTGTAAGTTGAATTCATCAACAAGTTGAATTCAGTGGAGGGCACCAAAGTCAAACAAATTAAACTGTTGACTAAAAAAACGACTTTTACCCGTTAAAAAAAAATATTGGGGATAATTTGTTAATGTATTAAGGGTATTCATGATATCACTTAAAACTGCCATTTGTGCAAATGGGCAAACTTGGGAGACTCGTTTCATGAAGACCCTTTTTATTTTTTGTGTAATTTTAAACAAATAATGTCAGTTTGTTTGAAACGTCAATACAAAAATAAATTTAAAAAAAATTTTAAATATAAAAAGAAAAGTTGAAATTTGTGATTAAAATGTGAAATTTGCTATTAAAAATGTATGAAGAAGACCAAAAGTCTAATTTGCTCAAATCATTGCAAGAATGTATTATTTGTAATTTATAAACACTATGATTTATTTATTAAAAAAATCTGTTTGTATAAATGCACCATTGAACAGCGCAAGTTTACTAGTCGAAATTGGTGGGCAAATTTAAGAAGTTTGCGTAAATGAATTCTCATACAATTTTTGACAGTTCATTTGCGAGGGCGTAAAAATGCACAGTTTGCACAGATTGCGAGACTTGTAAGCGATATCATGAAAACTCTTATTGTGTTTATACCCTTAGAAGGTAAAAGGTTATACATATGTATGTATGCTTGTCATTCCGTTTGTAATTTCTACAATATTGGTCTAAGACCCTATAAAGTACATATATACAATTCTGGATCGTTATGAGATCCGTGTGTCGGTGTGTCTGTTGAAATGGGGTTTCCGAAGACCTCAGATTTGATGGGTTTATATTTATGTCAGATATGCTCAATTAAAATTCAGCCAGATCGGTCCATAAATAGCTGCGATATGAGCAAAAAACGACGACTTCTATTTTTTTCCACATCATCCCTTATTGTTGTTTTTTTTATTTCTTTTTTTTCTGTAGATCTGGAGAACGGCAAGAGCCAAAGCTTTCTAATTAGGTACAAGCATCTTGGTTATTAATATTGAAAAAAATATGCGGGCCGCAAATTATAAATTTCCGTATATCTGGAAAACGAAAAGAGCTAAAGTTTCCAAATTAGTTACAAACATCTCGGTTATCAATACACAGCATCCCACAAAATGTTTGCGGAAATGGAGAAGTGGGCGTGGCACTTCCAATGCAAAGACATTATAGATGTTATGGTCACCCTACAATGGTAATGCAGTGTATGGTTGGCAACTTTAGAAAGGGATTTTTTTTGTTTTGACAGAACAGCTGTAGAGTGAAGAGGAGGAGTGAAAAACAAGTAGAGGCAGGGTAATGGAGGCAGGAAAAAAAATATTATTATATGGAGAATTGCTGAAACTTTTTTGAAGATGGTGGAAAGTAGCGTCTCTGAGGTTTCGTGGGGACAAAGATAGAAAATGGTTTTTTTTTTTGGTTCGAGGTAAGTGTGACAAGTGGCCACCGGCAGCGAAGAAATATAAAAAAGTGGAAAAAAGTAATAATAAAGTTTCTTGGTGACAATTTTGTTTTGTGATGTTTCTTAAAACTGATAAAAAAAAATTTTAAAGCAAATTAAAGAAAATATAAATTCTAAAGTAAGAGTAAACTTTATTTATAATAAAACAATTTAAAAAAAAATAAAAGAAAGAAAACAATTTAAATTGGATAAAAAGATGCCCAAATGGGCAGTGTGATTTGAAGTAAAATTAAAATAAAATTAAAATTAAAATAAAAAGAAAAGAAACTGTTTTGAAAAGTAAAGAAATTGCCACAACACACAAACAAGAAAAAAAGAAAAGAGACTTATTTAATTATTTTAAAGTAAAGAAACTTAAAATTAAAGTGTAAAATTACAAACACACCCGAGTGCGCCACCATCGTCCTTGTCACACCAGCGTGGGAAATCAGCGGCAAGCACCACCAAGCCTTGGGGTGCCCAGGTATCTGCCTTGACTCTGGACAAAACATATAAGACAGACGACCTACGGACGAAATAAAATATATGTATATATTAAGCTAAGTTTTAAATTTGCACTAGTTTTTGTTAGGGAAATTTTACCGGGATCTCAGTCCTTTAGGCAGTTAAGAGCTTGAAGTGCGCGGTGTTAGGGTTGAGCTCAAACCTAGGTACTCGTTCGCGGTGGGGCAAATCGGCCCGTGAAGTTCAGTTTCCCTAAGGAAAGTATAAGTGAAATTTTAATACCGGTGAAATATATATATATATCGTACAGTGCATTTAGACTTACCATAAATTAGGACTTTAGGACACAATCAACGGACTGACGGCAGTTCTTGCAGGCCTCATCCGCGAGGCAGGGATACAAATATCCACAATTTTGTATATGCTGAGGATGACCTGAAGTTTGAGAAGAAAGGAGTTTTTTTTGGTTCTTAATTTTTTTATTTTTTTTTAAAGTTTTTCTTGAATTTTTTTTAATAAAAGTTTTTGGATTTTCTATTTTTTTTTATATATTGTTAAAGGTTTTTGCAATTTGTAAATTTTTATTAAAAAGTTTTTTTAATTAATAAAAAAAAATGCTAAATTGTTGGTAATTTTTTTTTAATGAATTTGATCGTAAGATTTCTTAAATTGATTTTTTGTTAATAATAAATAAAAAATATGATCATTTATAACGTTTTAAACTGAATTTACCTTGGTGTTTTTAATCATGATGATCCGGTGAATTTTCTCTAAAGGCGGGTAAGTAGAGGAGTGTAATACCTTTTTTGCAGGTTAGATTTTGGGACATCCAAACTCCTAGGGATGTCACGGAGAGGCACAGTCTCTAGTGGGAGGGCTAATCCTGGCATAAAACCGGCCAGAGATGTGTGAAGTGTTGAAAAGTGTTTTTTTATTTTTTTATTTGTTTTTCCTGTAGTTTTTTCCCAGCTACTTCGGGCCCCTTTATCTTTTAGTTTAAATTTCATAGCTGGTATGAATATTTTTTTTGTATCCGGGATTCCCGTCAGCCAGTCGGCAAGAACCACCCCATCCGGCGAGCTTAAGCCGCGCAAACCGCCAGCATACCAGCGCCGCCGACAGTCTGGCCACACTCTACACTGGTTGTGGTCATAAACCGCAACCAGCTGGTAATTCCCGTCCCGTACAGTACAAAAATCCCTTTCTAAAGTTGCCAACCATACACTGCATTACCATTGTAGGGTGACCATAACATAGATTCCTGTTTATCTGGAGAACGGCAAGAGCCAACGTTTTCAAATTAGGTACAACCATCTTGGTTGTCAATACATAACATCCTACAAAATGTGGGCGAGATTGGAGAAGTGGGCGTTGCACAAAGTTTATTTATTTATATCTAAAGAACGGTGTTAATATAACTTTCTATTATTTTCGCGCAGTTGAGCATCGATTATTCGTGGTTCAATTAACCGGGATCAATTACGAAAGAAAAATTTGTTTATTTAAATCGATTAACCGCGAATTCATCAATTTTTCGAGATTGCAAAACATGTAACTACTTTGGCGATATATGCTTAAAATGCATCCAGCACCTTGTTAAACTTTTTTAAAAATATGGACTGCATCTTCGAACATATCAGAACAAGATAAGTTTCAAAACTACCGTGTCCAAGAGGGCTTCTGGCAGAAAATATACAGGTTAAAATGAAGAAACAAAGCACATTAAATGATTTTTTAAAATAATTACACAAATAGAAACTAAAAATGTGTTGGTATATGGGCATTTCCTGGGGTCACGAACGTACGTTCGTACGCTTTTAATGTACAAATAATATAGAAAACAAAACTTTTCCTAGCATTTTTTTTTGCGAGTCGATAGGATTTTGGATTTCTATGTTTAGTGCAAAAGATGGATTTCATCAAGTTTAAGTTTTCATAATGATGGTTATAAAGATGTGGTCACGAACGTACGCAAAATAGAAGTCAACTTTGGCTGACAGTAATGATAAGTAAAAATCTGCGAAATGGAACGGAATATTCAAACGTGAATAATTTATTTTAAAAGTGTATTAATATAGGTCTCTATCCAGTATTTACACAGTAAAATATCTATTGGCTTTTGTTTAATTGGTTTAAGTACCGGTCGCGAACGTACGGGTCACGAACGAACGATTTTTTCCACATGTTTAAACCGTTAAGTAGCCGTTAATCGAACTTTTGTTACACTTTTCTCTTCTTAATTGATTCTAATAGAGAAATTTTAAAGAAAGAGTGCAACCACAACAAATTTTTTTTGCATGTAAAATAATTAAATATAAAAATTTCTTTAGAAGTACTTAGCTTAAAAAGAAAATAATAAATTTTCCAGTTTCCGGCCCAAATTTCCTCAAGTAAAACAGCGGAGATATCATAGCGTATAATATACCATTCTATTATAAAAACATAGACTTTTTTTTATTATGAACAATAAAAAATGATGATTACCAACATTTTATTTTTCCATCCACAAGTGTGTATATTGATTAAATAAAACAAACATTTATGTAAAAACGAGTGCAAAATTTTACCTCAATTAACCGGTAAAATCAATTATCCGAAACGCTTCCGATCCGGAGCATCCCGGATAATCGATGCCCAACAGTAGTTTTTTTTACCACTATACATACGCGCAAGAAATAGAAATTATTGATGGCAAGTAATATTACGGATAAAAATGTTTGTATTATCCTAAACCCTGCAATTTTTTTATTGGAACTCCCCGAAATGTCCAAAGCTTGATAGAGTATAATTAACAATTTTTGAAATTTTTTTATTAAGATTTTAATACTTTTTGGAGTGCATTAACAGAATCTGTAAAGAAGTTCTAGATTTGAGCCCTCCTGCAATTGTCCACAAGCCTGGAGCTCACATAACAGCCCATCAAGGCCCTAAGAGCCGGCTGGCAGTTCACATATATAGGAACCTCCGAGCCCGTGACAATGTTAGCCCCTACCAATTCCACGGCCCTGAGAAACCCCAGAACCCCCACCTGAAATACCCTGCAGTCGTCGGGAAGTCTATATGACCTTCTGACGTCGAGATCCTCAATGTAGATCCCCGCACCCGTGCCCTTTATCTTCGAGCCATCAGTGAAAATAGCAAATCCCCTATACAATCTGCTTTGGTCTGACCAGCTCTCCCGAGAAGGCAATATCACATCTGGCAAATGTCCAAAATCGACCCTAGTGCCCAAATAATCCGTAGAGCCGGGCGAGCCCAGGTGATAACCGATGGTACTGATTTCAGCCAAGATCCCTCAGCCTAATAATGCTCCTGGCTGCCATTCCCATCACATACTGCTCTATAGGCAGAAGATGAAGAATAACACTCAGAGCCGCCTTTGGGATACTTCTCAAGGCACCTGTCATGCCGATCGAAGCACCCCTCCGACTAGCCAGTCTCAATGCCACCCACCAAACACAGCACCCATACGTAAGAATGGGTCTAACCACTGAAGTGTGCAGCCATCCCACAACTGAAGGCCGGAGTCCCCCGCTGCAAGCATAGAAGGCATTGAGACCCCTCTTTAGTCTCTCTTGAGTATTCCTCCTCCAGGATAGCTAACTGTCCAGAAAAACTCCTAGATACTTAGCACTTTCAGATAGCCTAAGCTCTACTCCCCCAAGCTGCTAAGCATCAGAGTTATCCATTTGACCAAGAAGAACGAAACCCTTAAATCACTCAGTGCCTGCCTTATGGCCTCTATACTCACATTGTTAAAGGCTCCCTCTATATCTAGGAACGCCGCCAATGTGTATTTCTTGTTGCGCAATCCCCGTTCTATATAACCCACCACACAATGAAGCGCTCTCTCAACAGACCTGCCCTTAAGGTAGGCATGCTGAGCACCGCTGAGGATTTCGGCATCAATCTTCGTCTCAGATGTAGATCAATCAGTCTTTCTAATGTCTTCAAAAGAAAAGACGATATGCTGATAGTTCTAAAATACTTGGGTTTAGAGTGACCGGTTCTACCTGCCTTAGGTATGAAAATAACCCTGACCTCTCTCCACCCTCTAGGAATGTAGTTGTTTAGCAGACATACACTCAATAGTTCCACCAGCAATAGGAGTGATGATCCCTGGATATTCTGTAGCATAGCCGGAAATATACCATCTGGTCCTGTCGATTTGTTCGTCCCAAAAGTAATAACCGCCCATGTAACCTTATAATATACCCCACCGCCTCCTTTATCGCACCACCCGAGCCGGATCCAGAAAAGGGGTTACCACACCCCACCTGTTCCCCCGTCCCAGGATCCACACATCCCGGGAAGTGAGTCTCCATAAGCAAACAAGAGATTCGGAGCTAGATTCCGTCCACGAGTCGTCCGGTCTCTGAATAAATCCCGGTACCACAGGTTCCTTGGATAAAATTCTTCTGAACCTGGACATCTCATTTACAGACTCTACTTACTCGCTAAATTTGATCCACAAGTCCCTTTTCGCCCTTATAATATCTCCCTTATACCTATTATAACTTATCCTAAAGTTACTCCAATCCTCATCCTTACGCGTATGCTTCGCTCTATTGAATAACCTTCTGAAAGTGGACCTTTGATTCTTCAACTCACCTGTCCACCATTTCGGTTGCTAGCGCTTACCCGGGAAATTCAGCAGACAAGATCGCTCATAGGTACCTCTCAACTCCTCCGTAAAGGTACCCACCAGGTGCTCCACACCGGCCGAAGTCGACCCCCAATCGTGTTACTATTCACCAATCCCGAAAAGGAATCCCAGTTCGTCCTCCTTGGATTCTTATAAGGACAACTTTTTGGCTTTCCGAAGTCTAGATTAAAGGGTATACGACTATGGTCAATGTTACATATATTACTGCCTCCCTATCTCTAGTGCAGATGAAAAGATTGCCAGCAATAATAAAATCAAACATAGACTCACCACTTTTGTTGATTTCGGCACTTCCTCATTGGGTATGGTATGCATTGGCGTCACAACCCTGTACCAGCCTCGAGCCCCTTCTGCTTGAGTGCTCCACCAGCTCACGTACTTTCACACCAGGTGGATCGGTAGCCTCATATAGTAAGTATACCGATGCTAGTGCCAGCACCGTTCTGTCCCTAGCTTCACCCGTCACATCCGTGTCGTCTCCATTGCTGAAATAATGAGAAAACATAAATTTGAGCTCATTTCTTGCCATTATACAAGTTCGTACCTTCTCAGCCGTGTGGGGGTACGAACAGTGTATACCCCGTGGCCTTTAATCCAACTTTAAAGCTGACTTTAATCCAAAAGTCAGCTCCTTTGAACGCTACTTCGTCCGGCCTTCCTCTCCACCTACCATGTCTCGACACTGATCCTACCATCGGCATCCGTGCGATTGATGACAGCCGCCAGAATACCGTCCTTATTCGACGACGCCCTCAGTTTTTGCAGCGTGGGCGATTGGTCCTCTCTGGAGCCAGCCCTATTAATGATCTCCTTGCGGGGGTTCTTAAAAGGGCTTACCCCAGTCTGACCAATCCTCTTAGCCGCCGGGAATTTCTAGTCATCACCAGACCTTACTCTCTTAATTCCCCCTACTTCACCCAATTTCCTTGCAGATGTGGACTAGTTTGCACCGGTAAAAATTCCTTTAGTAATTCCCTTTTGGGGGTCACTGCCGGAAATTATTAAGACATTTCCAGTCCTCATCGCGCGGCTAGTAGTGGCTAATTCGTCCCCAGGCTCCATCTATCTTGCCACAACATCCCCACGTTTAAGCTTTGCTTTGGTGACTACTTCCGGGAGATGATTTTTATTTTCTTTCAGATATTTTGCCAGACCTATTCCAGTATAGTAATTATCTGCTACAATCAGTCTGCCTTAATTTAGAAGTGAACCACAACCGATGCAGGTTTATCAAGAACCCCTATAATAGTTCCAGATCCCGCGTGTATTGCATAAGACCATGTGCAGGAATTGGTGGAACACATTTTATAAATTTTTACTCCATACTTATGGGTTTTTGATGGATTATAAGTTTTTATTTGCAATCGACCTTGATGATTGATTTGCGATTCATCTACGACAACTGTTTCACCAGGCACATATTGCTCACGAAACTTTGTAATCATAAAACATCAGCGCTGTCCGCTTGAACGTCTGCAAAATGCCAGCAACGCAGTATAGTACTGAAACGATTATATAAGATGCCGATTTTATGAATAAATGAGGTTAAATATAGTGGATCCTTTTTCCAATAATGTTCTATAGTGTGTTTTTTATTTACTCCCATATAGAGTATGATGGCAAACACTTTTTTAAATTCTTCTCTGTTGACATCGACCCAACGTGAAATTCTCGAGAACTGTTTTGTACGTACAACCTATAAATATTCAGCATATGCATTTGTTTTTTGTACCATTGCGTCAAGAAGATCATCATTTATAAAGAACTCAACTATCTTTGCAATAGTGACAACAAATAACATGTACGTTTTGTACTACAGAATTGCTTGTAAATGTTGCTCTGCCAATTGGAAGTATATCTGCTTCCCATTTTTCATTTTCTGTATTTTGATTACTGACATGGAAAATTTCAATATCTAGTGGGTCATGTGCATTTCCAGGTAATTCCAGTTCAACGTCATTTAAACTGTGATCTTCATCCTCATCTTCAGTTTCGTCATCGTTATCTTCATCAGGTTCATACATATCATCACTTCCATCACTAAAATCACTGTCATCTGCACTTTCTTGTAAGATTTGCTGTATTTCTTCATCCGTATAGTTTGCCATCTTATCTTATAAATAAATAAGAACGCACGTGTTACACTTTCGAAACTTAAACTATTTATAACCTATTTGTTGCAAAATTGTTATGGGACGCTCAATGGATCACTAGTGATACATATCATATATGATACATGGAACGTATGTAATCAAATTTTGTAACGACGTGTTCATGTATCATAGTTGATACATACTTTTTTACCGTTATATTGCAGTCAAGATGCTTACGGCTAACTTAAAAATACATTGATAACCACAAAAAATGTCTACAGCAATATAATTCCAAAAATATATGTATATGGGACGTGTACAGTTAAAAATTAATTTTTGTATGGGGATTAAATATTGACAATTCCCAACAACAATTCTACAAGTTAAAAAAAAAACAGAAGTTAGGAAGAACATGCAAATCAATTAAAATAGATAATCATTCATTCAAAAGCAAATTTCGATCTACCAAGGTGAAATACCATTTGGTTTAAAGATTGATGTTTGACTTTTGACGTCATCCGGCTTCAATAGCCGAGTGAGTAAAGACGGCAAACCCCACTGAAGAGATTGTGTGGTTGCAATCGAAACTAGTCTGGGCAACCTTTCCGTGAAAGCCTGGGTTCAAATCTCAGCGCAGTCAAGAATGAAAAATTATCAATAAAATTTTAATTAATTTCATATTGTCAAAATTCCCGTCTTCATAAAAATAATTTAAAGAAAATTAAATTCAATGATTATTAAAAATATCTAAATTTGGATTAAAAACCATCAACAGTACAATAAAATAACCACAATACTAATTATTAAATTATTTTATTTTTAACAAAAAAAAATCAATTAATATTTTTTGATATATAATAAATATTTTAATTAAAAATTTATTTCAAAACAACTAAAATGTTAATTAAATCAAAATTATATTTTTAATTTTTTTTCAACAAAAAAAAAAAAATAATTGATTCAATTATCATATTAATTAAATTTAAATACAGTTAAAGCCATTTTTTTAATTGATAAAAACCTTTTTTGTGTACTACATATTTGTTTCCTATGGACGAACGTTGTTTATTCCTTTTTGAAAACAAAAAGTCTCTTTCGAAACGGCAACTCTCTATTAAGAACAATAAAAATTACTTTTGAAAGTACAACTCTGTATTGCGAAAACAAGCGACAGTTATGCAAAAAGCATTAAGAAATTGTTCGGAAGCTATTTGTTAGTGGCAAAGTGAAAGAAAAATAAAAATGTAAGTATTAAAATCTTTCCAGATATGTGAATAAAAATGTAAAACAAGCAAATTAATCTAATAATGTTAGATTTGTTATAAGTGCTTACTAATGTTATTATTGAAAGCTTCTTGATATTTCTTTTCTCGCATCAAAAAGATGTGAAACAAAATATTCCACCGTTTCTCGAAAAGTGAGTAAAAAGTGTGTACGTAACTCATTTCGAAAACTATCAAAAGAGATTATGTCGTTACGTTATACATTTCCAAGGCGAATTCAACTACAGGCCATCTGATTTTGACAGTTCGAGCCAATTTGTTTTGATTTGCTAGTGTTTTGTTAGGAATGGTTGACAATTTGGACAGTAAACACTAACAATACAATGCAAAACCCCTATGTTATTTTTGGATTGTTGTAGTTTCGACAGCACCTGTAGTTGAATTCTCCTTGTACATGTCATAATATTCCACTCGAAGCCGATGTGAACTTGCAGACGTTGAGAACGCCAGTAACATATCGCTGACGGCGGCCAAAATTATAAAAATTGAAAAATTTTCAAGGACGGCGGCGAAAATACAACCGTCGGCTATAGCAAATAATGTAGAGTGCGACATTAATTTTTGTTGTTTAAAAAATAGCTTTGAAAACATTCGTATATTTTTCAAAAATGTTAAAAGCAAAATAATTAAACAATGAAAAAATCAGTCGAAAATAAAATACTTCCATGTTATTATTCATTGCATTTTGCATATTTAATATATTTTTTAGTGATAATATTTTTTCTCACCCCGTTTTAGACTATTTGACAGTTCAAAGCGGGAACTTTTTCATACAAATTTAACATACACACTTTTTCTGTAAAGTGGCGAATAATTTCCTAACGTGACAGCTTTTACTCGCTAAGTGAGCTATTACTCGCAGTTAAGTGAGAAAAACTGTTGTTTGTTTCAATTTATGGCATTTTTGTTTCATTTCTCGAATTTCAATCGAAAAGTTTCTCGAAGCGAGAGTTACAGAACATGGGCACTGGTCTTTAAATTTCAAAAGTACTCTAAAAAAATTATAAAAAACAGGATAAAGAAATTGTTGTCCTTATCTTTGAACTCGTTAACAGTCCCGAAAAGATGTACTCACGAATCTTGCTAGAATGACTTAAATCAGAGGTAGAACAGTGCACAAGACGTGCTTAGACCCAACCGTGTTGCACAAGACCCCATCTTCACAAAACGTCAGTAATGCAAGAAAGCCATTGAATTGGAAGTATATCTGCTTCCCATTTTTCATTTTCTGTATTTTGATTACTGACATGGAAAATTTCAATATCTAGTGGGTCATGTGCATTTCCAGGTAATTCCAGTTCAACGTCATTTAAACTGTGATCTTCATCCTCATCTTCAGTTTCGTCATCGTTATCTTCATCAGGTTCATACATATCATCACTTCCATCACTAAAATCACTGTCATCTGCACTTTCTTGTAAGATTTGCTGTATTTCTTCATCCGTATAGTTTGCCATCTTATCTTATAAATAAATAAGAACGCACGTGTTACACTTTCGAAACTTAAACTATTTATAACCTATTTGTTGCAAAATTGTTATGGGACGCTCAATGGATCACTAGTGATACATATCATATATGATACATGGAACGTATGTAATCAAATTTTGTAACGACGTGTTCATGTATCATAGTTGATACATACTTTTTTACCGTTATATTGCAGTCAAGATGCTTACGGCTAACTTAAAAATACATTGATAACCACAAAAAATGTCTACAGCAATATAATTCCAAAAATATATGTATATGGGACGTGTACAGTTAAAAATTAATTTTTGTATGGGGATTAAATATTGACAATTCCCAACAACAATTCTACAAGTTAAAAAAAAAACAGAAGTTAGGAAGAACATGCAAATCAATTAAAATAGATAATCATTCATTCAAAAGCAAATTTCGATCTACCAAGGTGAAATACCATTTGGTTTAAAGATTGATGTTTGACTTTTGACGTCATCCGGCTTCAATAGCCGAGTGAGTAAAGACGGCAAACCCCACTGAAGAGATTGTGTGGTTGCAATCGAAACTAGTCTGGGCAACCTTTCCGTGAAAGCCTGGGTTCAAATCTCAGCGCAGTCAAGAATGAAAAATTATCAATAAAATTTTAATTAATTTCATATTGTCAAAATTCCCGTCTTCATAAAAATAATTTAAAGAAAATTAAATTCAATGATTATTAAAAATATCTAAATTTGGATTAAAAACCATCAACAGTACAATAAAATAACCACAATACTAATTATTAAATTATTTTATTTTTAACAAAAAAAAATCAATTAATATTTTTTGATATATAATAAATATTTTAATTAAAAATTTATTTCAAAACAACTAAAATGTTAATTAAATCAAAATTATATTTTTAATTTTTTTTCAACAAAAAAAAAAAAATAATTGATTCAATTATCATATTAATTAAATTTAAATACAGTTAAAGCCATTTTTTTAATTGATAAAAACCTTTTTTGTGTACTACATATTTGTTTCCTATGGACGAACGTTGTTTATTCCTTTTTGAAAACAAAAAGTCTCTTTCGAAACGGCAACTCTCTATTAAGAACAATAAAAATTACTTTTGAAAGTACAACTCTGTATTGCGAAAACAAGCGACAGTTATGCAAAAAGCATTAAGAAATTGTTCGGAAGCTATTTGTTAGTGGCAAAGTGAAAGAAAAATAAAAATGTAAGTATTAAAATCTTTCCAGATATGTGAATAAAAATGTAAAACAAGCAAATTAATCTAATAATGTTAGATTTGTTATAAGTGCTTACTAATGTTATTATTGAAAGCTTCTTGATATTTCTTTTCTCGCATCAAAAAGATGTGAAACAAAATATTCCACCGTTTCTCGAAAAGTGAGTAAAAAGTGTGTACGTAACTCATTTCGAAAACTATCAAAAGAGATTATGTCGTTACGTTATACATTTCCAAGGCGAATTCAACTACAGGCCATCTGATTTTGACAGTTCGAGCCAATTTGTTTTGATTTGCTAGTGTTTTGTTAGGAATGGTTGACAATTTGGACAGTAAACACTAACAATACAATGCAAAACCCCTATGTTATTTTTGGATTGTTGTAGTTTCGACAGCACCTGTAGTTGAATTCTCCTTGTACATGTCATAATATTCCACTCGAAGCCGATGTGAACTTGCAGACGTTGAGAACGCCAGTAACATATCGCTGACGGCGGCCAAAATTATAAAAATTGAAAAATTTTCAAGGACGGCGGCGAAAATACAACCGTCGGCTATAGCAAATAATGTAGAGTGCGACATTAATTTTTGTTGTTTAAAAAATAGCTTTGAAAACATTCGTATATTTTTCAAAAATGTTAAAAGCAAAATAATTAAACAATGAAAAAATCAGTCGAAAATAAAATACTTCCATGTTATTATTCATTGCATTTTGCATATTTAATATATTTTTTAGTGATAATATTTTTTCTCACCCCGTTTTAGACTATTTGACAGTTCAAAGCGGGAACTTTTTCATACAAATTTAACATACACACTTTTTCTGTAAAGTGGCGAATAATTTCCTAACGTGACAGCTTTTACTCGCTAAGTGAGCTATTACTCGCAGTTAAGTGAGAAAAACTGTTGTTTGTTTCAATTTATGGCATTTTTGTTTCATTTCTCGAATTTCAATCGAAAAGTTTCTCGAAGCGAGAGTTACAGAACATGGGCACTGGTCTTTAAATTTCAAAAGTACTCTAAAAAAATTATAAAAAACAGGATAAAGAAATTGTTGTCCTTATCTTTGAACTCGTTAACAGTCCCGAAAAGATGTACTCACGAATCTTGCTAGAATGACTTAAATCAGAGGTAGAACAGTGCACAAGACGTGCTTAGACCCAACCGTGTTGCACAAGACCCCATCTTCACAAAACGTCAGTAATGCAAGAAAGCCATTGAATATAAGATAACAATTCATATATGCTCTATCGGTATTGAGAAAGCTTGGCCACTGTTCAATAGGCTTAAATAAGGAAAGTTCTTGTAAAAAAACGTTAATTAAGAAGGAGATAATTTTAATTCATGCTTTTTAACAGCGCTTCCAGTTTTATTTTATACCTTATTCCCAATTTGCGACTTTTGATCTCCCAAAATTCCCAAAAAATATATTTCTTATCCCCAAAAATCCCCACAGATCCTTAAAAATAAAATAATATTACATCAAAGGAAAAATATGCATACAATTGTTTATTTCATTAAATCCATTTGTAAAACCTTTTTGAAGCTAATTTTATTTGTACTTAGAGCTCTACATATTTACATAAACATGAAAAAGAGTATAAAGAATAAAAAGAGTAGCTTAAAAAACGCATAAGAAAAATCAATGCTAAATTTGTCACAGCAAATTGAATTATTTTTGAAGTGTGAAATTATTCTAGGAAGAGCTTTTACTAACTGTATACATTACGAATTTTAGTTGCATTTACTATTGAAAAGACTCGTTCAACACAAGCATTACTTTTTGGTACAGAAAGCATATTTAAAACTATTACAGCAAGCTCTTCAAAAGGTTTCGAGGCGCTAGTGGTCTTGGTACGAAAAAACTTTGTACCAAAAGTACTTCAATTTGTACCCACATCTTGACCAAACCTGTTTTGCGAATGCACAAATGCATATATATATATTAGATAACATATTATATCTAAAAGTCGGCAACGAAAAAAGAGATTTTTCCCCAAAAACCCCATGTGGATTTTTTGAAATTTTTATTCCCAATTATAGAAAAGAAATCCTTATTTGGGGACAAATCCCCAAAACCGAGAATAGACGTTATTATTAAAGAAACGAAGAAAAATATGCGCCCATACCTTGTCGGAAACGGGAAAATGAGCCAAACCAAACTGTCAATGTAAGCTTGTGGTAACGACATTATGCTCTTCACAGACTCGGCCGAAAATCTAGAATATAATTTAAATATTTTTTCAGCGGAAATATGCTCGAGAGTTCTAAGAATTAATAATGGGAAAACCGAGACAATGATTAAAAGCACTGAAGCCCTAAATCAAGTGCAACAGTTCAAATATCTGAGTGCCACAATTTGGGAAAAAGGTAAACCGGACAATGGTTTAAATACTAGAATTTCTGCAACGAAGAAATTCTAGCATTTTGCGATACGATAAGAAGTAACCTGGAGGAAGAAGCTCTAGATAACAGAAGAGAACATTGTAAAAAGCGATGGTGTGGACTTGAACGCCGCTACCACCGTTTACATGATTTCGCCTTGGTTATACCTCTAGAATGCAAGGTAGAAGAGTTCAGGAATAAGTAAGTTAATTTAAAAAAAATTTAATTTTAAACAAAAATAATACTGATAAACAAGAAAATTTTAAATATGTAATATGTAAAATGTTGACATCATCCAACAAATTCAAAAGTTATTGAAAACTTTAATCATAAAATAGCAAGTACGTATGTATGTATGTACTTGTTTCTGACTAGTTGTTACAAAATTTTATTAAAGAAAAAAAAAAAAAAAAAAAAATCATTAAAAATGATAGTGGGTGCCCTTAAGCCAACTAAACATTTAAGGGAATTCATTCAAGGATTTCCTTGGGACTCGTACTCAATAGTGATTTAAAATCGAATAATTTATGATTTAACAATACAATACACAAAAAAATTTTTATTCCTAGAAATTGACATTCAAAATGCACCTCAAACAAACATGTCTAAAATGCAAAAAAACAAATTTTAAATGGATACAATAAATTCCAGGTACAAAATGCATTTTGATTTTTTGGATTTTTTTTTTTTGGTAATTTTTAGTTTTTTCATTTTTTAACTTATTGCTTAAATACATACAAGTAAATAAATAAAAATTGTAATGTAACCTGGTTCTGACCAAATTTGAAAATTTGGAAGATGACCCTGTAACATTATCAAAAAAAAAAAAAAAAAAAAAAAAAACAAAAACATACAACAATGAGAGTATATGTACAATTAAGTACGCACGATGATGATGATAATGAAGTTGACAACACTTTTAATGTAAAATGTGAAAAATTGCGTAAATAATTTCAAGTAACAACAAATTAAATGTTAAATGTAGTGTAATGTTTCTGATAAAACAAGTTTAAAAATCATTTTCCTATCATAAAAAACGTTTTATATGAAAAAAAAAAAAAAAAAATATCCAAACAATAACGCTAATCAATAAAAAATTAACATTCGTGAGGCTTGCAAATGTACTATGGGTAAGAGTGGCTGGGATTCTGTAGTTTATTGTAATGAAATAATACCAAACTTAAGTAAAAAATATGAAGGGTATAAATAATATTTAATATAGCAATAATATTGCCTAATCTATAATCGTGAGTATATTAGATGCCTACTAAGCGACTGCCAGTATGGCTTTCGTAGAGGTCATTCTACTGGAGACCTACTGGCCCTGTTATGGTGTCGTTCCATTCACGATTTTGGCGAAAGTATGGTAATTGATTTAAATATTTCCACGGCGTTTGACAGAGTCTGGCATGGTGCACTCTTGCCTAAACTTGTTGCATTTGGTGTCGGTGATAATTTTTCTCGATTTATATCGAGCTTTCTCAGAGATCGCACTATACGAGTTGTTATGGATGGGGTTTCATCGAGATTCATTCAGGGGTGCCGCAAGGCTCCGTTCTTTCTCCTACTCTATTTCTTAATTTTCTAAATGACCTCTTATATCAAACTTCCAACCCTATCTATTCTTTTGCAGATGACAGCAACCTTTGCCATTCGTATTCATTAGATTACAGACCAAGCATATCCGATGTGGGTGCTATGAGGCAGAACATGAATGATACGCTTTGCCGAGACCTAGACATAATCTCAGAATGATGTAGTGCGAATAGGGTCGAGTTTAATGCCCGAAAGACCCAATGTTGCGTGCTGACGCATAAACGCGCGACGGATCAAGGTGCCTCATCTGTATATATGGGTGGTATAATTATTGAGGAAATAGAATCTCTTGCTGTTCTGGGCATGAGGATACAATGTGATGTCCGATGTACAGAACATATATTTAAGGTGTCGAAAGAAGCATCCAAGTGCCTCGGTTTTTTGAAACGGTGTAAGATATACTTCACTCCATCTGATCTCCTTACTATTTATACCACCAATATCCGACCGCGAATGGAATACAACTCTCATGTGCGGGCCGGTGCTTCAAAGTCTATTTTGGAGCTTCTCGAACGCGTGCAGGAGAGGGTAAAGGTTCTCATTGGTAACAGTAGGGTATCCAATTCTATTGACTCCCTTGAGCACCTTCGCAAGGTGGGTTGTATAAGCCTCTTTTATCGTAACTACAACGGGATGTGTTCTGATGAAATGAGGGATTTGGTTCCCGAAACCCATACACTCATAAAATTATTACAGTAACTGATTGTAGGTTATTAAATTCGTTTTCCGTACTGTTAAAATTTAATGAAAATGTAGTTATTTTACGAATCAATTTATGTTTGTTATTCATAAAACAAACTACAAAAAAACCGTTTTTCCGTACTATTATTGTTATGTAGTTTGATTTTTTGTCAGTTAAATTATATTTTTTTTAAAGCAATAACTGTAAAATTTTACAGTTTTAAATTAATTTATGTTAAATGAAATGTAAATGATCCGCTTTATAAATAAATTTTTAGTTGTTTAAAATGAATTTTCTGTGGAATTTACCTACATAATATTTTGAGTGTACCTTTGTTCGTAATACATGTTTTTCCTCAAGAGCCCATCCTATTGTGGTCGATTTGGCAGTGAATCGTACAACGCATTACAGGGAAAATTCGTTTATTGGCCGGACTCTTCGTATGCTGAATAACCTTCCTGCTAAAGTCCTCCCTCTCACTTTCAACATGAATTAATTAAAGTCGAATGTTCACAAGCACTACTCCCTCTTTCCTTCTTTCCATAACCTATTTTCCTAGTTCCAACACAAAGCAATGCATTAGTATGCAGAAAAAATATCAATGTTAAATTAACATGGCGCAATGTTAATTGAAAATCATAGGATTATCATGTTATATCGTTATGAAGTTATATAAACAGCAACAAAACATATTTAAAAAAAATTTGAATAACTGTATCAGCCATGTCACAGAGCACAATTCCGTTCGGAATGATTCCGTTCGGAATTGAAAAAAACATATTTGTGTATTGATGGAAAGTATATTTTAATAATTTTTTGGCCTTTAAGATACAGAAAACTTCCATTCCGTTCATGAAAACAAAAATGGTTTCATTCCGCAAAGTTTTTTTGTAATTTTCTGAAGCCCCAAAATACGGAATGAATTCCGTTTCCGAACGGAATTGTACTCTGTGACATGGCTGTATATTGTTGTTTTGAATATAACTGCATAACCATATAACCTGATAGCCAGCTTTCCGTGAACAACCCAATTGTTTCATATTAATTTTAAATGAAAGATGTTAAAATAACATTGTTCAATATTGAATCCATAAAAGCCTGTTTTACTTGATTTGTATAGAAACAACAACAACACTTCAAGAAGAAAAACTTAAGTATTTTTATTTTCGTGTTAAAAATAATTTATGAAAAGAAGAAAAATTCCCGTATTCTTTTTGTTGAATTTATTTAGTTAAATACATAAAATTTTCAAAGTAAAATGGTGACGAAAACCATATGGGGCCATTCTGCTGATGTCTTTTAATTGTGAGTGCTTCTGTAAACAAAGGGGAATACAAAAAAGTGAAACATGTGTTACAGAAAAATAAATAATAATAATATTCTCTATCTCTGGTTCCGCGGGTAAAGGTCAAACTAAACAAAACAATTGTTTGAACCAGCCCTTACCATAATGACATAACAATAACCATACAAACCAATTGAATTTTGGTTTCTATGGTCATCGTTACGGCTATGGCATTATGTTTAAATTAACATGAAGTAAGTATGAAACAAAATCACTACCGAAAATGTAAAATTAACGTTGTTTTCGACGATTGTACATTAATTTTGTTCTGTGTGTATACTGTAGTGTCGTTGCCGCAATCAAATACTGCAGAGAAGTGTAGACGAAAAATTAAAGTTCATAAGTGTATGAACGTGTAAAAGCAACCAATTCACTATAGTGGAAGTGCGGTAATAAAAAATACTTAAAAAAATTAAAAAGCAAATAAAAAATACACGCAGCAGTGAGAAGAAAAAATACACAGGTTCTTAATTTTTTTAATGTGTGAAGCGTTGCCACGACTAAAAAAATTTTGTTACCAAAATGTAAAAAGGTAACAAAAAGTATCCAAAATTATTTTGTATTAAAAGTTTATCTAAAGAAGAAACTGTGTTTATTTGTATCTAGTAGAAGCCTACACCGCTGGACCGATTTTTATAAAAGTTCGACAGTATGTTATTATAAAAAGGAACCCATTTTGGCTAAAAGTAACCAAAGCGGCAACGCTTAATATGAGTTCGATATGTATGTACGAAATATTTATATGTTTATTTCTTTAATAATATTAGAGTAAAAATTCTTTGTTACAAATTTGACATCTCCAGCCTCAAAAATTAAGCTCTCCAAAGAATACCGCCGACTAAAATAAGTATCGAACTCATCCTATAAGTCAAGACGAACAAAGTTAAAATCTATTCAAGACAAACGTGACAAACATCCTTAAGTGAACTGTCATTCATACCATTTTCTCAACCAAATGCTTAAGAAAGATCTTTCGCATAAACTGGCCAAGGACAATTTGGAATCTGTAGCTTTGGACTGGATCCAACCAAACGTCAATCACACATGAAATTACGTACTTTACGAAGGCAACCAAACGATGTTGCGAAAGCCATTGATGAAAATGAACTATCCCGGTTACGTCTACACTGTACTGAAAAAATCTTGTTACGGCGATATACTCCTCACAGGAGTAAAAGGGGCCAATACATATATACAGTACTTTTCGCTTATAGTCCATTCCGCCTTAATGCCAAAAACGAATAAAAGCCAAAATGTCTATCCACTTACAAATTATTTGTTCTAAGGGCCATTTCGCTTGTAGTCCATTTTTGTTTAAAAGCCACATTTTCTTTCCAAAAAAACAGTCCACTCTGTTTTTTATATTTTTTTTTAACAAGATGGCAATATGTTTTCATTTACCTTTCTGGCAACTTCTATAAATGAAAATTTTGGTTTATTCATAAAAGTAGAAGAAATGAGTAAACACGTTATATTGAGTGGTTTTATTGAAGAAAATAATTTTTATATAGTCCAAAATGTGGACTATACTAGGATCCACTTATTATCCATAAAATGGCTTATAAAAAAATCGGTTATAGTCCAAATTCGCCTATAGTCCACAAAAGTTGTGCAAATAGTGGACTATTAGCGAAAAGTACTGTAATATTTTTTATGTTATCGATGTCCTCTAAAGTTCTAACGTTCCAGTTTCTAATTATACTCCTTGATCGATATGCAAAGGTCGTCATCAAAGGTTTCGGATTTCCATTAAGAGACTGAATATTGAGCGATTCGTTAGCATTGTTGCTTTCAGAAAGCTGTGTTGCTGGTCCTCTTTCCCTAGATTGGTGATTTCTTACGTTGCAGCCATGGCTTAGCAAACATTTATAAGTCGTTTAGTTTTATGAGCAAAAATAAAATTTATTATCCAAAGAGACGTACTGTTATAATAATTTATATATATTTATTGGTTCCCTTTACTCCTGTGTTGAGCATAGGGCCGTAACAAGATGTTCCGTTACACTCAGTCGGATGTTTCAGTTCATTACAGTGTTGAAGTAGGCGGAATAGTTCGTCCCCTTCTTTGGCTGCTCTGACGTTTCCGCTCTATAATAATTTAGTTGACTTTAAATATTTATTTTATTGTTCATAAGAAATCCCCATAATGATCACACATTAAAAGTCAACTAAATTACTTGTACATTTCTTTGAAAAATAACTTATTTTTGCTCAAAAAAAAAAAAAAAATAATTATTAGTTTCGGTTTTTATTATTATTTGTTTTATTTTGCTTGAAAAAATCAAAATAAAAAAATAATTGGTTTTTGTTCAAAAAAAAAAAAAAAAGTTATAACAACTGTTACGGTCCCTGGTGCAGATTACAGACCAGTAGATAATTAAGGGTAAAGTGTAGACTATAGACTAGTCTATAATTGAGCTTACAGTCCAGACTTTAGGCTAGCCTATAAACGAGGTTGTATTCCAGACTAGAGTCTTTAAAAAAAAAATTCTATAAACTAGGAGTAAGTCACTGTTAGGGCCATATCTAAGAGCTCATTGAACATTTTGTAATAATTTTAAAATCCACCACACACATCCCATAGTGCAATGTTTTGTGCATAAACAATTGAAGGTTGAATTATAGGTGACATTATTACTAGTTGTTGTTTGTTGTATTGATCCTAGCCGAGAGAGAGAGACTCAAGCCAGTCAGTCAGTCAATCAAATCAGTGGTTGCATTAAAAAAATTAAATAAATGAAATAAAACTAAACGATTATGTATATTTTTTTTTACCTTTTTTTCAAGCACATAATTACAATAATACAATAAAATAAACTTAAAGGCACAAAACCGAGTCTTAATGCGTTTAAAATTGTAACTAAAACATCAGTTTATCGTAACGATTCGATAGCGCCGGTTGTGTTTTCAAAATATCCTAAACAAATGTAATAGAACCTAAAACAGTAACTACTAAATTACAAACGATTAAAAAAGAAAAAATATTTGTGGCAAAAATATTTATAACAATAAAAAAAAAGTATAAAACAAATTAAGTTATAAGATCTTAATCATTCTTAAGCAAAATTGAAGTGAAAAGTTAGAAATTTTTTACAACCAAAACAATTACAAATTTACTGTACTTTTAACAACAAAATATTTTTGAAAATTTTAAAAATAATTCAATATTACAACAAATTACCAGACAAAAAAAAAAAAAAAATACCTACAATACGTTTTAATTGAATAAGATCTTTTGCCTTTATTTTTTTTTTGCTCGTTGCCCACCACAAACCACAAGCCAATCAAAATCAAATAAGAAGGAAAAAATCAATAGATAAATAAATAAATACTATTTGGAATCAATTGTCAACATATTGTCATCTAATTAAATAAATAATAATAACAAAAAATAACAAAACAGAACAGCAAAAAAAAAAAAACAACCTGAATTCGTTCGAAACACAAATTTATCCTCATCGGTATTTATTTATTTGAAAATTTTACAAGTATGTTTGAGATCATTTTTTTTTATCTTACTCTATTCTGATTCTAATCGTTATTGACATTTCTTAGATATTAATTCTCGGTATCGATGATATCGATTTTGAGTGGACACTTGAATTATAAGATATTCAATGAAACAGAGTGTGTGAGATTAAAATGACGAACGACCATTATGTCATTATTTTACATTGAATATATTAATAAATAATATTGAATTATCTACATATATTTTGTTTGCAAAAAAAAAAAAAAAACAAATTAAAATATCTCAATGCCGTGGTTCAACCCCAAGGTTCAGTCACTGGACCTTTACTTTTCATTGCAAGTAATATTTATTTGCTGAAGACATGAATTTGGTATTTATTGGTGATAGTCCATTTCTGGACTCTCACAAGACTGTTGGTAATTTTACATTATCTTAAGCAATCCAATGGGCAGATTGTAATAAACTAAGGTTTAATACACATAAATTAAAAACAATGTCTTTTGAAACACACAATGGGGAGATTCACAAGGTGTGCTATTAAGTCATATTGTCATAATGTCCTAAATAATATTTTACAATTGTTTAAAAAAAAAATATTGTTGTGTTTCAAACAACATAAAAAAATATTTTTTTTTTAAACAATTGTAAAATATTATTTAGGACATTATGACGATATGACTTGATAGCACACCTTGTGAATCCCCCCAATGTCTTAAATAAATTAATGAATATAATGGCTGGTGCCGTAAGTTTACCTTGTAAAGACTAAATTGTCTGCCTTGGAATAACAATTGATAAGGATTTAACTTTTGAATAACATATATGGGCATTTCCAGGATCTAGAACGCGACACTAGCTCGCCTTTGAAGTGGGGTAAAATAAAGAAATCTAAAATTAATAATAGGGCTTCCAGTCGGGACTGGTTTTTCTAATTTGAATCCCGGGACTCACGGGATGTTTTAAATTTTTTCGGGATTTTCTTTAAATATTTTTTTATTTTTACCCAATATATAAAACAGTTTGAAAAACAATTTAATTTTTCAATAAAAATACATATTACATGAACTTTGTATAATATTATTTTGAAAAAAAAAATATAATAAAAACAAATTAAATTATTAATTGATTACAATTCATAAAGATCATGTAGTAAAAAACGTAACAAAAAACATAAAAATCTTATTATTATCCATATTTGATTATTGGTATAAAAAGTTACACCATTTCCAATTGTATTTTAAAATTTCCAAATGTATTTTCAAATGAATTTAAAAATTGACAAAAAATATATTTTTAAGTTTTCTAAATGTATTTTTAAATTGTCCAAATAATATTAAAAATTTTCAAATACAATTTAAGATTTTCCATATGTATTTTTAAATTGTCCATATGTATTTCAAAATTATATAAATGTGTTTAAAAATTTTTTAAAAATACAATATATGGCCATTTCAACACAAAAAAAAAAATTGGAAAATTTTAAAATTCAATTGGGCAAATTTTAAAATATATTTGGATAATTTTAAAATACATATGAACAATTTTAAAATACATATACAAATTTTTAAAATACATATGAAACATTTTTAAAAACATTTGGAGACTTTTAAAACTCAATTGGAAATGATGTATTTAAATTTTTTTAAATGTGTGTACTTAATACTGAGTTCAAGTAGTTTCTTAAGAATATTAAAGCATCCAATGTTATATCTGCAAAACACGAACTAATTTTGTTGTTGAGATATGGTTCAATTGAAAAACATCTTTCGCATTCAACACTCGTTAATAGAATTGTTTGTAAATATTTAAAATTAAAATTTAAATAAGCGTACAAAAAAATATTTGTACAAATTATTGAAAAAAAGGAAAAATAACAAAAGATATAAAAGAAAATCGGGATCCCGAAAATGTCGGGATTAAAAATTAGAAAACCCGGGAATCGGGATTCGCATAATCTCGAAAATCCTGGGATTTCCCAATTGGACGCCCTAATTAATAAGGCTATGGAAGAGAAAAGGCAGCTTTTATAATTTTTTTTTTTTTAAATTTTACAAGAGCCCGCAAAACCATGTTGAAAATCACAAATGCTTCTATCTCTGTATTAAAAATTGGTCTTAGTCCGAATATTTCATATAACTCTAATATTTTTTTTATGTCGATGATATTTTTAATAAAATAACGCCATGTAATGTTACCGTTACTTTTTACCTCCCATGATGTGGCGTCGCGAAATAAGTCCCAGGTGCAATTAGTCCCAAGAAAAAAAATTAAACTAAGCACAAACTTTGTTGATTTAGTTCGGCAGTAGGTCATACGTTTTAAACAAATTTAAATTTAAATATTAATATTTTGTTTTAAATTTATTATTTTATTTCCCAATATTTCGGTCAACATTGTTGACCATCTTCAGGGGTTTTTGAAAATATATAAAAATAAACAAATTGATAAATAAAAAATTCCTCTTTATTGTAGCCGTAAGCTTTAAACACAAACATTTTTATTAAATAGCTCCCAGCCTACTCGGTTTAATTTAATATTTTGCCTTGGAGTTATTTCATAATGAAATAATACCCAAAAGAAAGTAGCAAACAAAAAATGTAACGGCTCCGCTAACTTAAGCTGCCCTACAAGAAATGAACCAAAACTAAAAAAAAAAAAATTTACTAACACACTTGCAACACTTTGCATTGAATTAATAAGTTAGAGAGAGAGAGAGAGAGACATAATGAGTTAAAAAGAGAGAGAGGCAAAATCACATTTACACAAGATTTCGGTCAGTTTTTCATTTTGCTCTTAATAAACTAATAGAAACTATAACCAATATATCGGTGAGCACTACTGGTCATCTAGCTAGTAAAATGACCACTAGACTTCTGTAGGGTGCCTTGCATAAGAACAGCACTAGGATTTTCCCTCTATGCAGTGTGGCCATTTTTGCAGCTAAATTTAGCATTAAACATTTTTATTTAGCTGCAAAATTTTTATTTAGCACTTGGCATTTTTTTTAGCAATTTTAGAAAATATTTTTAGCTTTTTTTATCATTACACATTTTAAAAATTTGGACGAATAGTTCTATTGATTTTACTTAAATTTTTTAACAAATAGAATCTGGGAATTTTAGTTCTCATGTTGAGTTTTAATTTTTATTATAAGTTTTTATATTAATTCTAATGTGTATTCTAAGTCAAATTACAATTTAAAAAGCTTTCATCCCTCGATATTTTCCAGGAATATTTTCTATGCACTATCACACTACAAACTATACACACACTAACACTATACAAACAAACAAAATTGTGATAGTGCATAGAAAATATTCCTGGAAAATATTGGTGGAATAAGACTATTAAAGTATGAAAGCTATTTATATTGTAATTTGACTTAGAATACACATTCGAATTAATATAAAAACTTATAATAAAAATTAAAACTCAACATGAGAAGCACAAACAATGTCAAGGGCTATGTACACAGTCAAGCATTTTTCATCAAGCGCTATGGTAGTATTAGTGAAAATGTGTTTGGTTGTGTGACACCGACGATGCTGGATGGAAAATCACATCATTTAGATATGACGGCGAATATTACGTCCAGCACACGTACATGAGGAAATTCGCCTGCATGACAAGCATTTTGACTGTATACAGACCCCTTCATAAATATTTTGTAATTTTGTTGCTGCTTTCTACAGAAATTCATGTACCGTTTTAAAATTTTCAACGCCACAAGCTATGCAGTGCTTGAAATCATAAAACGCAATGTGAATTTATGTAGAAAGCAACAACAAAATTACAAAATATTAATGACATTGTTTGTGCTTTCAATGTTATTCTTTGGCGTTGCGTTGCGTTTTACATGATTAGGTCCTTATATTAAATTTTGTTAATAAATTATAATACATTTTGACTTAAAATAGTTGTACCTAAAAGAATTTCGTATTAAAAAGAATAATTCTTATAATGGGTGATTCAAGTAGAGATACTTTTTTCAATAGCCTTTTTTGGACAGATCACGTGTGAGTCGTGTCATGCTGTCATGTTATTTTTGTTTAGTATTGCTTGGCATTTCATAATGGAAAGACTAACGCCTGAACAACGTTTACAAATCGTTCAACTGTATTACAAAAATTCACGTTCTGTAAGAAATGTATTTCGTGCTCTTCGCTCAACTTATGGTCAACATAATCGGCCTACTGAGCGTACTATTCGCAACACCATCACCCATTTCGAGACCCAGCATTCATTATTTTATATTATTCGACCGAATAGACCAAGTCCAGCACGCTGTGAAGAAAATATAGCGGCCGTAGCTGAGAGTGTATACGAAGACCGTGGAGAGTCGATTCGGCGCCGTTCGCAGCAACTCGGACTAACGTATGGAACGACTTGGCGCATTTTACGTCGAGATCTTAATTAGAAAGCGTACAAAATACAGCTTGTGCAACAACTGAAGCCGCTCGACCTTCCCAAGCGACATCGCTTCGCTCTATGGGCTCTTGAAAAGTCCCAAGAAGATCCGACGTTTTCGAGGAAAATTTTGTTCAGCGATGAGGCCCATTTCTGGCTCAATGGGTATGTAAACAAACAAAATTGCCGAGTTTGGGACGAAGAGCAACCTGAAGAGATTCAAGAACTGCCACTTCATCCAGAAAAAAACAACGGTTTGGTGTGGTTTGTGGGCCGGTGGAATCATCGGTCCATATTTCTTTAAAAATGATGTCGGTGCGAACGTAACCGTCAATGACGACGTTATCGTGTCAATGGCGACCGTTATCGTGTCATTATGACCGACTATTTGATACCTGAAATTGAAGCTCGTGATCTCGGCGACGTTTGGTTTCAGCAAGACGGCGCTACTTTCCACACATCGCATCAATTAATGGATTTATTGAGAGAACACTTCGGTGAGCACATAATTACACGTTTTGGGCCGGTCGATTGGCCACCAAGATCGTGTGATATCACACCGCTAGACTTTTTCCTGTGGGGATATGTAAAGTCTAAAGTTTATGCGGACAAACCCGCTTCGATTCAGGGCTTGGAGGAAAACATCACGCGTGTCATTCGCCAGATACCAGTCGAAATGCTCGAACGACTCATCGAAAATTGGACTCAACGGATGGACCGTCTGCGACGTAGCAACGGCCAACATTTGATAGACATAATCTTCAAAAAATAAATGGCAAAGAATGTTCTTTCAAATGATAATAAACATTCCCCATTAAATTTTCCTTATTGTCTATGTAATGTAGTGTTTAATACCATCGTCATGATTGTACTAAATTTGAATATTGCTTTGTCTTATTAACTAGATATCTATATTGTTTTGCACAGCCACTCTCTACATCGCTCTTGAAATTCATAGTTGTTGGTATATTGATAATGTTCAGCATCTCCAACATAAAGCGTCGTTTGTAATTTATTTCTTGTTGTAATATTCGTACATCATCAAAATTTGGCGAGTGATTTGTACCAACACAATGGGCTGATTGTGCAGTTTTTTGTGACGAAATATTTTAAATGCGTTGATATGATTTATGGCCTGATATTCTAGTTTTAAGTTTATTTTTGGTGGTCCCTACATACACTTTATTGCAATTTTCACCATTCTTCCCGTTGCATGGTATGTTATATACTACATTAGCTTTCTCCAATATTTCTACTTTATCTTTAGTATTGCTAAATAATTGCCCAAGGTTATATCATGTTTTATGAGCCATTCTATATTTTTCGGCATAATGTAGTCGGTATTTTTCAATTCTTTCGGACATATGTCAACGATTTATATATGGTTACGATTTATATATTGATGTTTAATAAACTTATAGAATTTTTTTAGATTATCCCTGATGATGATATTCAAGGAATATCGAAATGTTGGATTTATTTGAATAAATAAAAATTGTTTTAAAAAACTTATGACTCGAGGGCTTGATTATTTATTTCTTTGAGATTCTATAAAGAAAAGGTCGAATAAAACAAAACTAACGTTTATTATTTTAAATAAGTTTTAATTTGTTGGTGGTTAAGCATCTCACTGTAACCATTTTTTTTTAAGTTAGAACCAAATCCTCTTAGCCAGGATTATATATTTCAAATGATTTTGTTTTAGAATTATAGAAGCGAACAGTAATATGAACATGTTTTTTTGTATGTAATATCTGCCCATTCGTCGACCACAATTTAAAACCTTCCAAAACATTATTTGTTTTCTTAAATTTTGCCTTTTAGTTCTTGGTGCTTTAATAATTAAAACTGTTAATTTTCCCATATTGTTGATTCCGCCGGAATGTTGTAGATTTTATCATGAAGAAATGCTAAAAGTACTTAAGATTTTTTAGTGCCTTAACGGGCATTTTATCCTCGGCAACACAACTAGATAATATTTCAGCCAATGAATTATTTTTGGCAGCGTATTTTAGTAAATTATTATTTGGCGGAGGTTCTTTTCAAAACTTGATTATTCCACTTTCGACAGAAATGGTTTTTAATTTTTTGTTTGTTTTGTAACATTAAAATGAAAACTGCGAAAATAATTTTGGGAAAAACTCTATAATTACACCAAAAAAAAAAAAAAAAAAAAAAATAAAAGGCATGATTTCGTCAAAAGTTGATTATTTCAGTACAAAATGATATTCCTAAAAAACTATTTTCTCAAAAGTGGAAAAGTCAAGTTTTGAAAAGAACCTCCTCATTTGCCGTTTCTTAAGAACTTAAAACTGAGTCAAGTTTTGTTTGGCGCACAGTTACGCCAAGCTTATGGACCAATCAAAGGTGATTAATAAGTCGTGACGTCAAAGATCCTTTGCAACTTATAATTTTATGGCACTTCAGACACCTTAGTTTGTCTTTTAATCGCGTTCGAAATATCTCCAGAGTTAAAGTCTGTATACAAATATATTATACTAGCATTTAACCCGCTACTTTGTTAGCGTCTCCTTTTCTTTTGTAGACATATTTTTACGCCAAAGTTTATGTTTCTAGGTTTCAACCCGCTACTTTGTAATAGGTACGATTTTCACCCCTAAACGTTCGAATTTCGAAAATGTACCAAATTTTTATTTGTATGTTTTAGATACGTTACGAATGTGATATTTTTTTATTCCAAAGTTTATTGGTTTAATAGATAGATTGAGTGGCAAAAAAGTTTTAAAATACAGGTTTTACCCGTTTACTCCCCAAAAGGGTCGAATTTCAAAAAAGTACCAGGCACCTAACCGCTTATTTTTTTGATGAACATGAGGTTAGGGAATTTACCCGTTTTTAGCTTTTTTAACCTCTAACCATTAACATTTTCAAAACTCCCATCCTAGGGAATCGATTTAGCGAGAGGCCAACCTCCCGGTCAAATTTCAACATTTTAGCTTCAGGCGTTTAGGACGTGCGTAACGTTACAATTTTATATATTTAGATAGGTAGATGAAGAAAAATGTTTTGAAACAAAAATAACAGAATTAGGTATAGAAAAAATGTTTTAAAATACAGGTTTTACCCGTTTACTCCCCAAAAAGGCCGAATTTCAAAAAAGTACCAGGCACCTGTCCGCTTTAACAATTATTTCTATGTTAATGGGTTTAAAAGATAGATGGGGTGACAAAAAAGTACCAAAATACAGATTTTACCCGTTTTCTCCCTATTTTCCCTTTTTGGTACTTTTTTCTCCCCATTGAAGCATAAAAAATTTCATTATTGTAGTGGGAGCCCATAATTTAATACGAATATGTCAATAAATAAAAAAAAATGTTTTATAAAAAAAGTACCAAAAATAGTTACGCTTTTTACCCCTTAAACGTCCGAATTTCGAAAAAGTACCAAATTCGTATTTGACTTTTTTAGATAAGTTTCAAATGTGATATAACCCTTATTTCTATGTTTATGGGTTTAAAAGATAGATGGGGTGACAAAAAAGTACCAAAATGCAGGTTTTACTCGTTTACTCCGTTAAAGGTCTGAATTTCCAAAAAGTACCAGACACCTGTCCGCTTATTTTTCTAAAGAACAACGATTAGTATTACATTTATTTTGCATCTCTATTAGTTTTGGAGATATAAGGTTACCGAATTTTCCCGTTTTTACCTTTTTTTACCCCCTAAACATTCGAATTTCGGAAAATCCCGTCTTAGTGGATCGATTTGGAGAGTGACCAATCGCTAGTCCAAATTTCAAGTTTCTAGGGTCAGCGGTTTGGACTGGGTGATGATGAATGAGTCAGTCACTCAGTCACTCACGCAACTCTTTTATATATATAGATATTTAGAATTCACTCACACTAATTGCTATTTACCATTTTTACTTAACATTTATGTTTTTTTATATTATGTAAATTTTGAATTGTTTTTAGTTTTTTATAGGCGAGAGCGACGAGGAAAGAAACGTTTCGCTCTCTCTCTCTCTCTACCGCCTATAAATTAGCAAGCTGATCAATAAGACTTCCAACGTATGAATTAGAACTTATAAAAGCAACGTGTGAATTTGGACTTGGGGAGCAATTTGTATTTACATCGTTAATAATCCCTACAAGAAGACCACTATATTGGGTAAAGTTTCTTTTAGTTTATTAAGAGCAAAATGAAAAAACTAACCGCAACTTTGTGTAAATGTGATTTTGACTCTCTCTCTAGCGCATTATGTCTCTCTCTCTCCAACTTATTAATTTAATGTAAAATTGTTGCAAGTGTGTTAGTAAAAAAAAATTTTTTTTTAGTTTTGGTTATGCATTTTGTTTTGACATATTTTGTTTTGGCATTATTTTAAGTTTTCCCAATATTAAATTAGAAAAATACTTAAATTACGGGTACATTTACAAAAAGAGTATGGAAAACATATATAAATTCACATTATTCAAATAACCTGTTTATTATACCAAAATAACCGGCTTATTCGAAAAATGGACATTTGAAAATAACCGGCTTGGGCAAAACTTAAAGTATCGACTCAGAATCACTTTTTGTGTCCAACGGGCTGGCTGGCTGGCTGGCCATGTAACCTTGTGCGCAAAGTACAGATGGCCATTTTGAAGATATGATATTTGGTACATAGGTTCTTATTGGCACAGGGACCAAGCTTATTAAAAATAGGGTGAATTGGCCCATAATTTATTATAGCTCCCATACAAGCTGCTTTCCAGAATAGGTTCGTTGTGCCTATTATCAAACCAAATTTAATGAAATTTAAAACATAGCTAGATCCATATTTATATGGACACATAAGAGGGAAGATAGAGGGCAATGTGTGCCTCTCCGAAACAATGTAACAGATTTTAATCAAATTTATATATCTTATGCATTTTCAAAACTAGGTCCCAAATACATAGGTACACTTGCAAATTTGGTATTTTATACTGTGGTGTAGGGTATCATATGGTCGGGCTTGGCCGACTATACTTTCTTACTTGTTTTTTTCTGCAACATTGAATTTTTTTTTCTTTTTAACTACTTTTTTTAAATACCAAAAATATACGTTTTCATTAAAAAAAATACTGTTTTGTTTGTAATGCTTTTAATGAACAGTTTAGGTTTGTCCGATTTTCCGTTTGAGTCTGGGCATGTTCCTCAATGCATCACTGTGCTGAAAAGGAAGATTAAAATGTCTTGCAATTTTAATTAAAGCAGATGCTGCACAAATAAGTGTAATTTACATAGAAGACGAATGCCTTCTGATATGTTAGATGATCAGAAAACTTTCATTGGAGGTGTAAGCAAAGTTTGCTTTTATGATGCTTAGCAGTGATGCATTTACGAACAGGCCTCACTATATATATATTTTTTTAATTGAATAAAGATAATTTTAAACTTAAGACCAAAATTAGGTTAGGTTCCATGGGCAGCCATCGAGAGACAGCTCATTTGGGTCCTTCAGCGGTCCCTTTGTGATACCCAGCGCCAATGCCTATCCCATAGAGCAGTTACTCAGATGGCGTCAATGCAGAACTAAGCCAATTCGTCTTCCTAATGAAGAGAAGAAGCAATCTAAGTTCTATTGTCGATAGATCCTCCAAGCAGGAAATCACCGGCTCTCCCAGGTATTTTTCCCTAATGCCCCGTAACCCAGGGCACTGACAGAGAAAGTGAAGCACAGTCGCCTCTTCCTCCTCATCATGGCAACTTCTGCAGTAGTTATTGAATTCCAGACCCATTCTCCTAGCATGAGTCCCATCAGGCCAGTGTCCAGTCACAACCGACACCAAAGTCCTGATTTGGTCCCTATTGAACCTAAGTAGAGATTTAGTTCTCCGTTTATCATAACCAGCCCAGAGCACCCTGGATATGCAGCAGGTGGACTCACAGGTCCATCCCTCCTGCGCAATCCTATAATACTCGCGCCCAATGAGTGACTTACAGTGAGCCATTGGAAGGCCAATGAATTGATCAATGAATGTGCCATCCATGCGACCACCTTCCTTGGCCAGCTCATCTGCTATCTGGTTTCCCGGGCAGTCTGAGAGCCCTGGTATCCATATAAGCGTTACCCTAAATGCTCAGAAATCTTATTCAAAGACATCCGGCATTTTACAGTTAACCTAGATGTCGTGCAGACACCCGCAATAGAAGCAATGGCAGCCTTGCTATCAGTAAATATACGTATATCTCCCGATACGCGATAATACTTTAACCAGTTGGCTGCCCGCCTTATGCAGGACACTACATACAGTTCCTCTATATAGAAACCTCCGCCAACTCTTTCCTCCTTCCTCGAACCATGAGTGTATACCCCTAGGGCCGGTTCATGGAATGTGCTCATGACCGACAGCGCATTGCCGTGCCCTATATGTGTCGCATACCTCTTATAAGACCAAAATTAAGTTTCTGCTAAAAATATTATCACATAAAAGAATAAAAGTCGATTCGACTTACTTTAACTCTAATTAAAAACGAATAAAAACATATGGATGTGATTTGCAGAACACTAAAAATGCTGAACTAAAATCCTTTTTCGATTGAATTCGGATTCTAGAACAAACCCGTATATTCCATATATTTTTTTTCAAAACTATTTTTGATGTAGACCAGTGTAATTAAAACGGTTAAACAGTTGACTCAAAACAAGAGCGTACAGAAATTTTTGATGCAAGTAGTGAGTTCACTGCTGGTATTTTTTAGCGTTTAAAAATTGTGTTATTTTTGTACAAGATAAATTAAGGAAAATTTCAAATTCTTAAGAATTTTTTTCAAAATTAAGATTTTTTTTGGCGAGTGTCAAGAATTTTGCAAATTTGAATCTGGCAAGCCTAGTTCTACTAGTTTCCTCTGCAGATAACTAAATAATTTTAAGATCATTTAAACTGAAACTAATTTGAAAATACTTATAACGTTTTTAAGTGCAATGATTTAATTTTTTACTATAAATGTTATTAAATTAACTATAATTTTAAAATGCAATTGTATTAGTGTTTTTCAGGTGAATTTTTGCATCATCAGACAAATTGTTTTATACTATAGAAGATTAAAACAATATTTTAATTCGCAATCATGTACAAATTTGATTTACTAATCTTTTTAATTTATGGATTTTTTTTTATATTTTTTTGTTTAATAATAATTTAAAAATGTGGTTACGGTTATTTTTGTGCAAAAAAAAGCAATTAAATTGAACTTGTTGGATTTTATGGATTTTTAACACTTTCGTAAGGTGTGAAATCTTTTCTACTTATCGCTACAAATAAGTCCTTTTAATTTTATTTATTGAAAATATTTTGTTTTATTTATTTAAGAAGTTCGTCTTATTTTAGAATGTAAACCACCAAGGAGAAGTTTTAAACTTGCGTATATATATAAATTGCATATTCAAAAGAGTAAGGAGGTAAAGCTTTTAAAATATTGTATATTTCTTAAAACAATATAAAATATGCGAACATTTGTAAAATTAATGGTGTTTTCTTTTCTACAAAAAATGTGACATTTTATTTAAAAAAATGCATTTTGGTGTTCGTTTCTTAAAAATGCTTCGCTCTCTAAAAGGGTGGCTTGTTTTATTCTAAAAAATGCACCATTAATAATGGCAAAAGGCATTGCAATTTACGCCCCGTATAAATCGACAGTGTTGATAGTGCTCTAAAATGATGGATTCTGGTTATAAATAAGGTTACCAGACGAAGTTGGGAAAAAATCGCCTCTAATCAGACAGTAAAAATTTAAAATTTTAATAGTAATTTTTCCAATTATTTAATAGTAAAAACATAAGAAAGCATTACATTAATATGTTGTCAGTGATATAAAATTTAAGTGTATTCGGTATAATAAAATTGTTTTTGAAAAAAACACGTCAAATCAAGAAATCTGAAAAACTTGGTGTTAATAATTCAGCAATATGGCAAAGGTATTTTCTTGTTTACATTTTTTATAAAAAACAAACTAAAAAAATTTTAATTGTCATTCATTTTGTTCATTTATTTATTTAATATCAATCTATTAACAAATTTTGGTTTATGTATATTTTTTTTTATAGATATTGAGAATTATTTCTTTTTTTCATAAGCAACTTTATTATATTCAACATTTTCTATTTTTTCGAATTTATTCCATATTTTTTATATTTTGAAGAATAAACTTTTTAATTAATGTACATATTTATTTTATATTTTGAAGGACAAATTTTTTGTCAGCTGTTAAAAACAGGGCGGTCCAATTTTGTGTTTTGTTCTCGTCAGATAAAAAATTGCATTATTACAGAAAAGAAAATACCATAAATAATAATTTTAACAGGATTAAAACACTAATAGTGTGTTCTTTTCTTCAAAGAAAAGTGACATTTTATTAAAAAAAATTTTTGGTCTCTAAAAGGGTGGCATGCAGTGATGCCAGAAGTGCAGATTTATCTGCATTTTGCAGATTATATACCCCAAAATTAACAAAATGCAGATTTGACGATTCTTGTCTTCTTTACATTGTCACTTATGTTTGTACTTTTTCCACTTCTTGCATTGAAAAGCGAAAAATATCAACCAGTCATGGAAGAAAACAGAAAAACTCGTTTTGTTAAGTGTTGATATTCCGGTACTTACGGAGATTTTTGCACTTATAGTACAGAAAATTATAAAAAAAGATTGCGCAAGAAAAAATAGATACCGGTTGTCACATCTCTCAAACCAATTTTGCGCAAGAAAAGTTTAAAAGAAAGATATAAAGAATAAAATAAATATCGGATGTTTAAATTTGAGGTAGCAATGGTCCATGGAAATCGCTACAGGGAGATACTTTTTGTGACGGAAAATTTATGATTTAGATGTAGGGAATATGTGGTTTCAACAGGATGGTGTCGTAGATAGAGGAAGGAGGTTGTGAATTGGCCGCTATGACGTACGATTGACACCTTTAGACTATTTTTGGTGGAGGTTTTTTAAATCGAAAGTGTACAGCAATAATCCCACAACACTTCAACAGCTTAAAAACGATATGAATGAGCAGATAGCAAGCAACCATTGACAACAGTGAATTGAGAATTTTGGTAAAAGATTGGGTGAAAGGCGAGCCAGTAGGAGGGCTCTTGACCGACATAATTTTTCATTTTTAACCGGAACGTATTTGTGAAATAAATATATTTTTAATATCTCAAAAAAAAAAACTTTAAAACTTAAAATGATACCTCAATTTTTGGACAGCCTTGACGAACCGTTCGAAAATTAATTCATTAGTAGGAATTTTATTCACAAAAGATTTCTTAAAAATTGGCATTGTCTTGACATATACTTATCGCCGGACTTATGTCATCTGATCTAACACGATAGTATGCATATGCACGTATATATTCATATATACTTATGTATAAATATGTTAATAATTTCAATATTTGATCTCTTGTAAATTCCCAATAATACTTTTTATAATTAGTTTGAACAACATGTCAAGCAATTAAATTTTAGTTTGTTATTTAAAATTACAAAAATTTGATTATTCCTTACTCAGCCTGAGTAGTTAAACTTGGATAGATATTTTATATGTAAAAATATCCAAAAATTATCAGCAATGTTCTGAAAATCGCATTCGAGTTAAATTTAAATCGAACAAATTTTTAAAACTTTTCTATGTTGAAAGTTCAAAAAATATTTCTTTTTTTATACCTTATACTTTGAGGGCCACTTTTATATACCAGAACTACTTTTTAAATAAGAAAAGCTGCATTTCAAAAAAAAAAAATTATTTTATATCTCCATCCATTACAAATTCCAGAACATGTCGTTTTCTAAAAAACAACAATTTAAATGTAATAAATGTTTGAAGATTTATTTAAGTTTTTTAAAATCTTGGTGCAGATTGTGCAGATTTTTTGATGAAAAATTATTGTGTTTTAATAAGGATATTTTCCAAAATTTATAAGTTAATGTTGATTTTTAAAATTATTAAATATATTAAAGCGGTGTTAATTATTACAAAATAAAATAACGAACTTGTTAAAAAAAAATCCCTTTTGCGTTTAACCGATCAGGTGTTGTTATTAGTACTGTGAGTATAATGGTTACCTAGATACCCGATACTTAACACTATTGCAGTATAATACCCCATTAGTTAAAAAATTTATTTGCAAATTAAATTCTTTACAAAATTAAAGATTCTTATTAATTATAACAAATTTTGAGATATTCTCATTGCTTACTTTATGACCGACTTGTTTATTATGAAACAAACACCAAAGAAATGCATTTGGACCAAATAAAACGGCCATAAAGTAGATAATGAGAATATCTAAAACTATTTTAAAATTAACAATAATTTAACCCGCTGGCACGTTACCTTTCTTTCGTGGTCATATTAAAATGCCAAAGTTTATGTTTTTAAGTTTAAAAAAAATTACCAACGTTATAGGTTCTCATTTACTCAGGACCCTGAACCTGTAATTTTATGTTTCTAATATCTATTATCGCAAATTAAAAAAAAGTACTTATAGAACGAAAAAGTAAAACAAAGACATTTAATTTCCTGCATTTCACGATTTTTTATATTTTTTCTCGGCCGCTTTAGCGAGATACCAGCATCCGGTTCAAATTTCAATCTTATAACTCACGTCGTTAACACAGGGTCTCAACCTGAGATAATATCTGATATAATATCTGAGAGAACGTCGGCAGAATGAGAGAATACATTTCTTCATGGTTCTCTTAATATTAAACAAGGGGAACACATATCTTATAAGATTTCATAATCGACTGATTCTCGTACAGTAAACTGGTATCGTTTTTATTATTTTTCATTCTTTTTTTTTGGTTTTTTGATTTTTTAATTTAAAATATTGTTTTTTAAAATATTTTTCACAAGATTGGCACTATTTGCATTAATAAATTACACATTTTAATAATGGTGGCTTATTTTTGTTTTATATGTGTATTTTTGATAGCTCATCTTATAAGATAGTTGTAATAAGATTTCTTTTTTTTTAATTTATTTATTTTAATATTAATACTAACACTATTTGAGAGTCCACAAGTAAGATAATACTCTCTGCGATTGAATTTGACGTTTGCTGATATACAAATCTTATATCTTATCTCAGGTGGAGACCCTGTGTAAGGCTGTGCGAAGATAAATCTGTCAGTCAGTTCGTAACGTGGAAATTATATATATCTATGTATATACATAGGTTATACATAGATTGTTAAATTAAATATTTTGTTTTGCTTTATAAATACTTTTATTTTTAACACAGGGTTTTTTACCTTTTATTATTGATGAAAACCCGAATACTTCTTTCCCCTCCTAAATAAAAAAAAATTCAATTCATGATTCAACATTAACAAATATAAATTAATAAAATCACATTGTTTTTACAGTAATGTATAAAATATTCCCAAGTCTTAGAACAATTAATGGGTACTCAAATATTCCTGTATATTCGTCACTATTTGAACTTGCAAATTTTGGCTGGCAAAGTGTTCATTTACTTTTTAGTATTTTTGAGAGCAATTTCTTTAAATTTATACTTACACTCTCTTTGCAAGTTTCTGCTAGTAAAGTAAATGAACACACCTATAGCTTGATTATATTCTAATTCAGTTATTTGCCTCATACGCGCAGAGAAAAAATATGGTAGGGCATGGTTACTGCAACTACACTATGTTTATTGAAACAATATATTTTTGTCGGACATAAAATAATTGTTATTTTTATTTAATATCAACAATATTATAATTACTGTAAACATGTCAATGTTTATCGCAATTATAAATTTAAGTATGGTTCACTAAAAAATAATAATTTTTAAAACAACTAAGTAACGATAACTTTGAAAACATATTATATTCCTCACAACCATTTAATGATATTTAATAGCCATAACATGATAACTTTCTATACGTGTACTCATAATATGTTTAAGATGCAAACAAAATATCTTTACCCTCATAAAATTTTGTTATCGCCATTTGTAAAATAATTTTGCATCAGTTGTGTCGTTTGTTTTACATATGCCTATCGAATTATTTGTTATTCAGTGGTTAAACAATTTAAAAAAATACCAATTAAAAAAAACTAAGTTTAAAGAAATTGTGGGTAAATTAAAAAAAATTTTAAAGTGTCAAAATGAAATATCAATGCAAAAAATATTTTAATGTTGTTTGAAAATGGTAAAAAATGTTGATCATTGTTTTGTGTTATTTTAGAGAAAAAGAATGAAAATTCTTTAAAATAACTTATAAATAATTGCGAAAAAAAAATTTCGAAAAAAATAGGTTAAAAATATTTTGTGTAAAGTAGCATCATATTATGATGTGAAATATCTGTAACAAGTTTACGTTAAGGTTGCCAGTAAGTAAATAGGCATAAATATATATTAAAAATATTTTTCGGTTTTAAATTTACCCCCATATTCATAAAAAAAGTTTAGGTTTTATTTTCATAGAAAATTCGTTTCATAAACCTTTTATTAATCAAAAATATTTTGTAGGAATATGGGGGCTAATCTACATATTATTATGATTAACATAATAATAATATGATTACTTCTTAACTTATAATTATTAACAGGATAATAATATGATTACTTTTTAAATCCTTATGATTAACATGATAATAATATGATTCCATTAAATTATAATAGGATGTAACAAAAACATATTAGGATTAAGGGAAAAATATTTAGTCAATTCACAAGGTATCCTAACATGTCATATTGTCAAAATGTCCTAATATTTCACAATGGTTTAAAAATATTGTTGTTGGTTTGTTAACAAAAAGTGTCTTAAATAAATAGAACGTTGCTTGCTGTGTTTATTGTGCTGTCGTAATTAATCAGAAAAGTCCAGCGCTGAGCGGCTGAGCCGTACAACAATATTTTTAAATCATTGTGAAATATTAGGACATTTTGACAATATGACATGTTAGGATACCTTGTGAATTGACTAATTATAATATAATATTACGAATATATTTGGTCATAATATGATTCAATAATAATCGTAATATGTCGACTACAATCATGAATCTTATCAAAATATTTTGCTCTTGAAATATGTTTAGCACAATCATATTTTATCTTTGCGTGTAGTGGCATATATGTGAATTAGGCTTATAACCACATTTGCGATATAGTCCACGATTTGTCTGCAACTAAATGATCTGACTATAAGCGAAAAAGTACAGGACATTTATTAAATACAACGGTATGCTGCAGTTTTAAATGGGCTCATTGGTCTATATTTCTCAAAAATGAGGAAAGTCAAAATATTACCGTCAATGGTTATAACCGTTACCGCACCATGTTAACGGAATATGTGGTAACCGTTATCGCACAATTTTAACGGAATGTGTACAATTCAAGCGCATGGTATTGGTGAGCAATGGTTTCAATAAGAAGGCGCTACGAGCTATACAGCGCGTGAAACAATGACCTGTACCCATGTTCTGTAACTTTGGTGAGAACTTCTCGCATCAGAAAGTTGTGAAACAAAATATTCCATCGTTTCTCGAAAAGTAAGAAAAAAGTGTGTCTGTAACTCATGTCGAAAACTATCAAAAGAGATTAAGTCATTACGTTATAAATGTCATACTATTTCACTCGAAGACGATGTGAAATTGAAGACGTTGAGAACGCCAGTCACACATATCGTTGACGGCGGCCAAAAAAATTTTCAATAACGGCGGCGAAAATAATGTAGAGTGCGACTTTAATTACACTATGCTAGTTGAAAAAACAGACAAGCCGGCACCTGGCGTTTTAACATAATTCGGGTACGCTGAATCCAGTGTTGCCGCAGTTTTTTAAGATTGGCTCTGGTTTTCGTGATATACCGTTATTTCGAAAATGGAGGAGGTTGCGCAACATATATTCGCGTAACTCAAAAACGCTTCAGCTTATTCAAAAAACTTAAAAAAATAAATTTCGCAATAAAATTTCCTTTAAGAAAAGTAAAACTTCTTTCTAATATCCTTAGTCGTTTTAGAAACATAATTTTTTTTGAAAAACTGACGCTGACATTCCTGGTTTACAGCAGGGATGTCAGCGTCATACACAATTGTGTCAGCAAAACTCACATGTACGCTTACGCTCTTTTATTTTGCGAGCGTAAAATATAATTTTTACTGCAAACCACTCTCGTTCACAGGGCTATATCACACGGCCTGTTTTAAGGCCCCTAAACAGAAATAATATATTTATTATTTATTATTTTTGTTTATGTTTTGTTTTATTTCTGTTTTTAACATTGTACAATGATTGACAAATAATATCTACATTGTTTTGCATTTAAGCTAACGATATGTGTTTTGTTTGTGAAAAAAAATTCTTTGATTCCTGTTAAAGGCATCCCTTTTTCTTTCGTTAAAAAGGCGTACCTAAATGCAGATATTATTAAGAAAAAAATAGCCACAAGAATTTGTTGGTATTTTGTGCTTGTAAAAATATTTTTCTTTCTGTACCAATTGCGCCGGTGGGTTTTTTTTCTTTGAAAACACTTTCCTTAAGTAAGTAAAAATATTTAAAAAAAAGTTAAAAAAGTCTTGTTTTCCTAAAATTTATGTGTAAACCTATACACATACAAGCAAATGTGACAGCAGGTAAAATTTTTGGGTAAGAAGATGTGCATTATTAATGTATTAATGAAACTTTATTGTTTAACGTCCACAAACCTAAAAAATGTTTTGTTGTTTCGAAACTGCAATTTAAATTTAGAAGATATTATTGGTAAATAAAAGTATATTTTTATAGGCTAGTAAAATCTTCTCTTTTTATAATGGGGGTTAATAATTATAGAATATTTTTAAACTTAATGGGGTTATTATTTGCATTGGTATGTGCAAATATTATTTTCATTGTTGGCATTCGCAAAGGTATGTTGAGCACAAAATTAAAAATATTGGAACGAATTGTATAAAGTTGTAAAAAGACTTCATATATTGTCAAGTGCTCAATTTTTCCAAAAAATAAGCAAAGTTTCTGCGAAATGCAGGTTCCAAATTAAATTTATTTAAATAATAACTGATTGTGTCTGTCAATAACTCAACATTTTTCGATAATTGTGTTATTATTAATTGCTCTAAAGTCTTCATAGCAAAATATGTATGTTAATTAGGCCTCGTAATAGGCCTCGCAACCGCAGATTCCTCCCGCTGGGAATGTAAGAGACAAGAGTAATCGCATCAACACAATCAAGGCGAATTCAATTACAGGTGGTGTCGAAACGCCATCTGATTTTGACAGTTCGAGCTACCTTGTTTTGATTTGTTAGTGTTTTGTTAGGAATGGTTGACATTTTGGACAGTAAACACTAACAATGCAATGCAAAAAACCCTGTGTTGTTTCTGTTGTTTTTGGATTGTTGTAGTATCGACACCACCTGTAGTTGAATTCGCCTTGAACACAATCATAATTGACACCACTGGTTTACAGTGAAATACTGTCATTGGAAGTAGTGTGAAGTAGAACACAGAACATTTAGAATATTTTGCGCAGCTCTTTAGTCAATACCGAACAAATCGAAATTATTTTTTCAGTGTTGTGAAAAATCAAATAAATGTTTTACAACACTGCAAACATAATTGCGATTGATTTAGTGTTGAGTGAAATAAAATTGCTTTCGAATCTAAAAAGTATTCGATCACTATTGGCAGAATTAGCCCCAGGTATTGATCGCCAGTGTGACCAGATCTTAAAAAATGTTGCAGCTAAGTTGCACAGGTAGTTGAGACAAAATTTTAAATATAAAGGACCAGCAGGTTAGAACAAAAAAAAATTATTAAACATTTACACTATAGAATTTTTAACGAAATACAAAGTGGAATTTCCTTGTACTTTAATATCGTAATATCAAAGGGCAAATAATTTATACAATCAACATGATGAGGGCATTTCTAATATTCTTTTTCTTAATATAAGAATTATCCATTTTCAAAAATTTCGTTTTGGGTACAAGTTCTTAGTCAAAATTATTTTAGTTAAATCAATAATTTTGGGTACAACTGTTCTTAGTCAAAATATAAAGCAACAAGACGAAAACTACGAAAATTAAGAAAGAGAAACGAAAAATGTCCTGTACAAATTGTCATGCACTACACACACTACCTTTTAAACTCCTCGCTACAAACTTCGTTTGTCCAGCAAAAATTGTCCATAGTGTAAATTGTGACTTAAGTAACACTTTGGCTTTAATTCCAATCAGACTAAGGGCTAATAAATCAGAGCAAGTTAAACTCTATTTTTGGTTTAAAATGTGTTTAAGCCAACAAATCTATAAATCAGAAAACATATAAACCATATTAAAACGTATAAAATTTCTTCACAATTTGTATCGTTTTTGTCTGTTTCTTTTGCTTGTTTACCTTTTGTAACATACATATGTTTTTTTGATTTACTAAATTTTACTGCAAAAATTTCTGCAGTAAAAATTTGTAAGTACCCAGTCAAGAACTGTCACGCTCTCAATTTGTGTTTTCATTTACTGCATTTTGTGTACTCGAACGCAATTTCGTAAAATGCAGTAAAAAATAGTAAAAACGTTTGTGTTCTCGAACGCAGCTAATTTGTCAAAATTTATCGTAGTGCTGCCACATGTTACTTTTTACACTACATATAATACATGGGACACTGATTTAAAACTGTTTAGTTTAAACTACATATAAATTTAAGTTTAGTTCAACTATACCAGCGTTTAAACACTCACTGATTTATTAGCCATAACGGTTTACAAAATTCCGAATTATTTCCAACGTTGCCGTATACTAGTTTTTGGAAAAATTGTATATGTCTAAAGCCTCTAGTACACGGAATGTAAAAAGCCACATGCGCATGTGGTTCTGACCTAATTTTGACGTCAATGCAAAGCCACAATAAGCATTGCGTGTTGTGTGATGACGTCAAAATAACGTCAGAACCACATGCGCATGTGGCTTTTTACATGCCGTGTACTAGAGGCTTAACTCAAAAGATTACAACAGCTCATTTGAATATTTTAGAAGTTAGACATATTAAAAAAACACTATTTGGCTATTCTAACATATTTTGCCAAAAATTGCGACTGTAAAACAGAGAAATATTAAAACCAGTAAAAATCAAGCAAAGTTTAAAATCTTTTCCACCCACTTGTCTGCATTAAAAACAAATTAAAGAAACAGATCTTAAACTTATATTAATTAAGTCATCCAAAAATAAATTTAATTTATTATAATTATTGAACAGATTAAACTTGCAATAATCATAAAATCATAAGAATGGTTAAACATCATAATTTAAGTGATATCCTCTAAGACTTTTCAGGCGCTGAATAAATAAATTTTAACATTTTTCATTTTTCGAATTTATTCTATGAGTTAAATTAAAAGTTTAAGGAATGGAGCTATTACAAAAAGCTTTATAAAATACATAACTGAAATTTAACTCATAGAATAAATTCGAAAAATGAAAAATGTTGAATATAATAAAGTTGCTTATGAAAAAGAAATAATTCCCAATATCTATTAAATAAATTTTATTTCATTACTTTTTTTTTTGGTTTTAAAATTGTTAAATTTAGATTTATGACAAAGATTGACTTACAAGTTGAATTCACGTTTGTGCGTTTAATGAAGGACATTGTTAAATAAAATTTATTGTCAGATCAAAAACCCAAAACGAATTTTGATGTTGTTGTAAATCAAATGCATTTGAAAACTTCAAATTATCTATCAAACAAACTGAAACACATACAAACAGTTTGACTGGCGCGACAGTTTGACTGTATTAAATGTTTCTCCCTTGGTGTTGTTTGTTTGTCTGTCTAGTTGCTTGTCTGTCTAATTTCATTCATTTATATTAACGATCATTATGGTCATAATACCAAGTTTAATGGGGGGCTTTGAAGAATATTTCCTATTATGGAAGCCTCAGAGAAAACTTGTTACAAAAACGTAAAATTTGTTATTGCATTTTTTTTTATTAGTTTTTATTTGGATTTTCATACTCTGTTTTTAAATGCTGTTTCTAATATTTATTTTAAATAAATAATAGAAAATATTAAAACAAAAAAAAAAAAAAAACGTACAAAGTGCAAATTGCAATTACATCATTCATTAACTCAAAAGGGGTTTTTTCTGGAAAACAAGTCGTAAAAGTTTGTTTAGTTTCTAATTTTGCATATAATTCAATTATTACTTTGATTTTCTGTATTTTTTAATAAAATAAATAAAAAATAAAAAAAATTAATAGAAAAGTTCTTATTAATTTATTTACAATTTTAAAAAGCAAGCAAGCGTGCTATAATTAGTTCGATTCTGAATATCGTTATTGATTGAAAACAAAAAAATAGATTCAACTTAAATGTGATAAAAATTAATAATAAAAAATTAACAACAGTTCAGTTTTTCTGTAGGTGTTAGAAAGCTTTTTATTTTAAATTATTATTATTTATTTTCTAAATGAATCTTGATTTTTTACTATTTTAAACATATTATTTATTTCTAAATCAAGATATATGTTTTATTGTATATGATAAATAAATTGAGTCACAACTTAAATAATTTATAAATAATTTTTCCAAAATAGCAGTACAGTCATTTTAAAGGCCTGCTCAGTTGAACAGTTTTTAAATGGCCTGTACCGTTATTATTATTATAAAAATTAACAATGTGGCAACTTTGTTTATTTGGTTTGGCATTTAAAAATTGTATGCTATTCGTAAAACTGCTTTATGAGAAGAAGCATCTTGTGGTCATTATATTTTAAGGGAGGTCCTTCCCAACAAATAATTTTTTTATTTTGCTTATGGTCAAATTTAAAAGGTAAGAGGACATTTAGGCGGAAAGGGAATGCCGTTCCTTACTACGAAACAGGCTTATAAGAGACAATATTAAATAAGACATGTAGCAACAAAAAATTGAGCTGGTCATTACACTCAGCACTTCTTACGTGCGTTGATTAAAGCTCTTGTTGTGTCAAAATTGTAGTGCTTCAAAGTGGGAATTCGGCATATAAAATTCATGGCATCTATAAGATAGATGGTAAGTGAAACTTTTACCTTATTCCCTTACAAACCTGCCACGTTTGAAGCTCAATTTTTGATTGGGTTGTTTGTCTGGTTTTGTCCCGAATAACTGTACTGAGTTTCAACTTTTCGGTTTTCCACATTAACCATTGGCAATAGTTTTTAACTACTTTTGACCTTTTATCTGGAGGAGTACCAATAAAACTCGGATTTGTCTAGATAAAAAAAAATTTACAAGTCGTATAGCAAAAAAAAAATATAACCTAAATTCTTAGAAACTTTTCATAACAAACCTAAATCAACCTAAAATAAAATCATATGCTGCGCAAATCCACATAAAGATTTAAATTAGGGACATGACGAATACCGTTATACCGCCGATACTTCACGTATGCCGATATATCGGTATCGGCGATATTTTGCTGTCGATACGCTGATACGTTTTTTATATTTTTGAACAAACAATTTAATTTTCAATGTTTATTTTTTGCATAACAACCAATAGCAAAAAATCAACCAGAGTAATAAATGGTTTCTTTTGATTCGTAAGCTGGAGGTCGGTCCACGTCACGCGCTTTTCCTTTTTTCGAGACGCTTGCTAAAGTAGAAAGTAATCCTACTTCATGGCTTCGATACGTTTTTGCATTTTACGCTTTTGCTGTGTAACTTGTCAATACAATTTTACACAACGACTTTTTGGACTGATGAATACACGCATTGAACGTTTGGTGCGGACCTGCAGCATCAGCCGGTTTTTTTTAACCATAATGGTAAAACGTTGATAAATCTTGTATTTGCATTTTTTAAATCAAATTGAGTTCTACAAGCAGCGTTGCCAAATGTGCAGATTAATCTGCATTTTGCAGTTTTCCTAAGCATTGAGCAGTTTTGAAGTTTTTTGTTAAAAAAATAAGTTTTTTTTGTTAATTGTGCACATTTTGCAGTTTTTGCATTAACATTTTTTAATTTCAAATTTGTAATATTATTTTTTATTTCTTAAGCCATAATTCTACCTAATTTGCTTAACACATACTGGTATAACAGAGACAAGCTTTAAAAGCCAAACAAAAAACACAAACGGCTTGGGAAACACGCACTTTCCGTTACCAAATAAACCACCCAAGCCTAATTAATAGTTTTTCAATAAATTCTAATAAAATACTTGTATTCTCTTATATCTTTATATTTCGTCGTTTCCTTCTTGACTCTGCATATTTAGCACAAACAGTTTGTAAAATATACATCATTTCTATTTTTCTCCAAACGTGATTTAATCGTTTGTCAAATTCCCCTATGATCAACGCAAGAGGATTGTACAAATGTACAATTTTAACATGTTTGCCAAGCCGTTTGATTAGTTTATTTGGCTTTTACTTTTAAAAGTTTAATTATGTCCCTGTTAACATTTTGTGATTTTCGATTTTTCTTTTTTAAAGTTGCACTTGAGTTTACATTGTAAAAGTTTACTTGCAGCAATTTTTCATGTATGTTCACTTGACTAATGGCAAATCTGAGCCCGAACTAAAATACATTTTGTATTAAATGAGGAAACAAAACAAATCGCTAGACTACATGTATTTGTGTACTCCTCTTAATTCCACTCTCTTTCATCTAGCCAACAAAGTAACAATAGTGGTTAATAATATACAATGTAATATTGTATTTGTTTATGTATTACACGTACATATGTAAAAAAAATTAATTAATTAATTTTGGCTATTTTTTTGTGCAGTTTTTTTAAGTTAAATTCGGTTTTTTTTTCTTAAGATGCAGTTATTTTCCAAAAAATTATGGCAACCCTGTCTACAAGTGATAAAGAAGAAAAGTTAAAGAAGACAGTGTCCCAAACGAAATTTTTGTGGTCGCTATAGATTTGATTTGTGAACTGTACCCATATTCTGTAACTTCAAAAGAGTTTATTTCGTTACGTTATACATGTCATAATATTCCACTCGAAGCCGATGTGAACTTGCAGATGTTGTGAACGCCAGTCAAACATACATTGACGGCGACCAAATTTGACTAAGGCCTCGAACAGAATAAAGTAGTTGTAGTAGTAGCTGAAGCTGCCGAATGTTCTGTAGCGCAACCAAGTTCAAAATTTCGAACTTTGCGCTTCAACTTCAACAGCAACGACTACTTCAACTACGTATTCTGTTGACCATACTTTGAAACTGCCGTTTTTAGCCTTTCACAGCTTGCAGCGCTATTCGTAACGTTGTACTACAGCGTCTATTCTGTTCGCCACTTAAAATTGAAAAAATTTTTAACGACGGCGCACAGTGGCGCCATTTGAGTTTTTTCGTTGCAAAAATCATATCTTTTGAACCGAATAAGATAATTGAACAGTTTAAACAGCATATGATAGATAACTGTTCAGCCTATGAAATGAGCGTTTGGAAAGGGTGCTACGCTTTGTAGGGGCCTACTTATGGGTTATCAAAGTTAAAATTAGTAGAAAAATCAATTTTATGGTAACTAAAAAAAATTTTTTTTACATTTTTAGATTGTTTTTATTTTTTTTCTTAAGGGTTTTATGTTTTAAATTATTACCCAACAAATTAAAAAAAAAATTATTTTTTTTTTAAATTTATTTTTTAAATTTTCTGTAAAATATTCATCACAATTCGTAAGAGAAGGTATATCTAAAAGACTAACCATTTCTAAACTATAATTATTTTGTAACTCTATTCGTGACTTCACATGCCGCAGGGAAGAAATAAGTGGATCGGAAGATGCTGCCAACATGTTGAAGAGGTCCTCATTTTGCCTCACCCTTGATGCTTTGAATGTGTTCTGCAATCTATATTTTTTATAAAATTTGTTAAGAGACTCCTGTGCTTCTTCAGAAAGCTCTCCAATTGGCAAAGACTGGTACTCAATTATATCTTTACCATGCGCCAATATTTTATGGACGGTCGGGGTCAACTTCTTCTGTGGATACATTTCTGCTAAAAGAGATGCAGTTTTCGACGCATATTCTCCATATTTTGTAGAATTGACATTTTCTTTGCAGTTTAAAACATCCAAGATCGTTCCCAATCTTTTCACGATTTGATTGTCAATTCCAATGATTCTAGTTACTGCCTCATCATTTTCAAAAAATCTCCTAGAAGTGTTTCCATCGTTTGAGTTACCGTATCCGTGCTTGGGACAGTCTACTTTTAGTCCAACTTGTTTAAAAAAAGCATCCTGTATTTGCTTCTTTCTGATCTTTTCCTTATCCTTTATTGATGTATTTTCATCGAAGTTTTCTTCCTCTTGTGGTAGGGTATATGCCAGTTTTAGCAAGAATTCCATACACCTTATCCTTGCGTGCAATGGTGACATTCCATATTCGTAATTCTCCTCATTTGTAGAATCGTTTAAATTACCAAAGTTCTTCTGACAAATAATAATATAAAATCGATAAAAAAAATATAAAAATAAAACGAAAAAAGGGGTTTAAATAGGTTTTTGCTAAATTTTTACCTCCAATATAATTCTGTCTATATATATGTATATGATAACTAATTGAAATATGTTATAATTAAGCAGAAAAAGATACTAATCTTAAACTCTTTACAACTAATTATATAAAATTAAGATGTAACATATTATATATGAAATAAATTGAATTGAATTGAAAAAAGTTCTTCTGACTCTTTTTGCAAATCGGGCATGACATTGTTGAGGTTGTTCCTGTCAGTTCGTTTACGACTTTTCCGTCAACCATGGTCAGGTGGAACTCGTAATTGCATTCAATATATTTTCCTTCTCCAATTTGCAGCTTTGTAGGCTTAATCTTGCTTATTTGTTCTTTAATGTCCTTCACCGTAGTCCTTATGAGTTCTGCCGATTCCCTTGCAAACTGAAACATTATTGGTCGGCAATAATGCACTGATGACGGACGTGGATTTTTCCAGTGTAGGGAATCATCCGATTTTAGCCGCAAAGGAACAACAGATGCCATAAACATATTTCCGTCCGATATTGTAGCGTCATCGGGAGATATCCTTTGCTTATAAACGCTTTGTCCGGATGATCCATCGCAGCCTCATTTGCTGATCAATGTCAACTTCTCAGGAAGAATTTTCACTTCCGTGAAAAACTTTGGTGCGGTTGACTTTCTAAACAGTTCAAATAATTTTAAATTGTACAACGCCATGTTTTCAGTACTTAAATTGTTAAATGGTTTCAGTAATTGTTGCGCCAACTTTCAGGCGTAGACTAATCCAGGCATTATGCTTATTTTGCAATATATAGGCTTATGCTACCATGCCTAAAAATGTACCTGTTCCCTGCATACATATGGATTTATGCTGAATAATGCAATTTTGATATTATGCACGTGTCCAAATAAGATTTGTGCCTACCTGTAGGGACCATAAGTCAATATTGTTCCTGACCATTTGTACGCCAAAGTATTGTTTATGTGAGGTACGTACCTGCTAATATAATAACTATTAGATCAAACTACTGTCAGTCAAAACATATAAGGGATGGACGCCATACAATTTCTGCAACCATGTCTTTTTAAACTTTTTTACCTCTAGAAGCCAAACGGGCACGTACGGGCAGATAAAACCTTTTGAGTTATGTAAAGAAATAATCAAAGAACAGGTTTTGCAAATATGGCAAATATAGAAAAATATAGTTTTTTTTTATTTTCCGTCAAAGTTGAAAAATAGTGAAAAAACGGATAGTTTTTAAATAGTGATTTACCAGGAGAAACACAAAGCAAACAGTTAATTTTTTTTTATCATTATACATTTAATAAATACATCAATCAATACAAACAAAAAATAAGGCGATTCGTTACCTATTTTTCGTGATATTACACCTGAAATCGCAACAAATTGACTAAAAATTGTGTGTTTTTTTGAAAACCGAAAGTCGGTCAACTTTGAACGGTTATATCTTCTAAACTAAAAATGTGATATTATTAAGAGTGGCATATTTGAAATCGTTGAAAAGTTTCCTATAACATGGGTTTATTCAAAACTTCGTCGGCATTCATGAAAATTTTGATTTTTGCAACCTCGCTTGCTCTACGGGCGCCACTGTGCGGCGGCGAAAATACAACATTCGCCTATACCAATATATGTAAAGTGCGACTTTAATGTTTGTTGATGAAGAAATTGCTTTGAAAACATTCGTATATTTTTAAAAAATGTTAAAAGCGAAATAATTAAACAATTTTTCATCTGCCAAGAACAGAATACTTATCTCTTCCTTGTTAATATTCATTGCATTTTTAATTTATTTTTTAGTGTTAAAATTTTTTCTCACCCCGTTTTTATGCGTGAGTTTATTTGACAGTTCAAAGCGGGAACTTTCTCACAAAAATTTTACAGACACACTTTCATTATATTGGCGAGCAATTTCCTTACGTGACAGTTATTACTCGCCAAAAATGTTACAGACGTAGTTAAGTGAGAAAAACAGCTGCTTGTTTCAATTTATGGCATTTTTGTTTCATTTCTCACATTTCAATCGAAAAGTTTCTCGCCGCGGGAGTTACAGAACATGGGCACTGGTTTGTGAAATAAAAAAACCAACGAATATTTGTATATTAAAAGGTACATAATTGCTTTCTAAAATAATTTGATTTTTTATATTTCTTTCAGGTTGGCAACATGGAGTTGGAATGCGATTTAAGTAAAATTAATAATGAGGAATTGCTAAGAAAAATGGTAAGTTATGCAAAATGCTTATAATAAAATCAACTTTTAATTGTAATTTTAGTAGACTTTTTTCTGGAAAATTTGCTTTTTTCCCCGAAAAGTTAAACATTCTTTCAAAGTCATATTTCAAGAAAGCATTTGCACCGGATTTAAGTAACCAAAAATCCAAGACACGGCCGACGTTATTATTTTCTACCATTTGCCGCCGCTAAACATTTCGTCCGATATTTAAACCGCCTTAACCGGATAAAGGTGCATGTACACAGCATGTTTTTTGAATCTGACTTGTCAACTTTTCAAATAACATGTAATTGTGCATGTCTGTCAAAATTGCTGTTTTTCATAAGGTTTATAATATTTGGTCACATACGTACATGTAATTTGCTTTTGTGCCGTAAAAGAGTTCAGCCTTCTGAACATTTTTTTCTTTAAATACGAAGAAACCAATTTTGGGATATTATAATGAAACGTTTTTTTTTTTTATATATATGAACATAATTTCTATTCAATGGTGAAATTATCATAAATATATCGGTATTGTAAAATATTTACTTCAGCCGGCTAAAGATTCCGTCAAAAGTGAACTGGCGCTGCCGGTGTTTTCCCGGCATAGGTTTCTGACACAGCAGATGTCAGATGGTTTGTCAGAAGAAAATAGAGCACGATAGAGATTATTTTGAAATTTTTTTTTTGCTGGAGAGAACTTTTTTTTTTACAGTTTTTATTTGTTGAGAAATTTAAGATCAAAGTGAACTTTTGATACTTTTTAGCATTTAGTATGAAAATACTAATGATTGAGGTTGAGAATTCTGGTATTTTTTTTATTAAAAAATGTGGATGTTTTTAGTCCACTGTTTTAAAAACATTTTAATCTACACAACTGCCAAATTTCATTAGGATATCTTTATTCATGTCAGATTTATAGAACGTCAAACCTTAAAATTATTAGTTATTTACTCATATTGAAAAACCCCTTTAAATTTGTCGCTACATCGAATAAAAACATCGATGTTGATGATTGAAATAAACATCGGATTGTTTCGATGTATTAATATCTTACATCGAGTGTTTTACAAACATCGATGTATATCGTCCATCACTAGGCTATGTGAAATTATGGACCGCTTCTCACCAAATTCTACCGGCGTGGTCCTTTTGACAATTAGATTCTGTGTACCAAATTTCATCAAATAATCTCCACTATTGTGGTGCAGGTATAAAAATTAACCAATTTTTGTTAAAAGTAACGCATACGGCAACGCTGTACCTCATTTAAATTAAAAGTAATAATAATTTCCAACTTTATAATTTTAATTTATTCATGAATATGTTATAAAAATTATAGAACAAAAAACTAATAAATCTGTTTAAATTAGCCCCTTTACATTTAAATGGTAAATAATATGGGCTCTTCTAATCACGATGTCTCATCGTAACTGACGTTAAACATCTACAATCAAGACAAACTTTCTACCCCAAACAGAGCCATTTAAGGCAAGACATGATTATCGTCTATAAGCACCAGCCACCGCCGCCAACAAATTTCTTTTGACAATATGTATTTTTAAACGACAGCGCGTCTACCGACACCCCGAGACTGTGTCACCACTCTCATTCTAAGAATAGCTGGCAGTAAAGCGTGGGTTAATTGTCTGATGGTTGGTTGGCGATGGTGGCAGATCAAATGAATAAACTAATACATGTGTCTGTATTTGTATGTATGTGTCTTATGTCTCATCTCATCTTGATTCGAGTGAAAATGTTGGCTTGACAAAAATGGTTTTAAATCAATAAATTTTTAAATATTCATATGCACTCGTTTGAAAATTTATTTATATTAAAGTTTTATTTAAAAATTTATGTGTTCCCGCTCGGCTTTTTTTCCATTATAAATTGACATGAAATAATAAATTTATTCAAGTTCAAAATTTAAATTTGTATTCATATTTATTTATGATTGCAAGTGAATTGATTTTAATTAAATGCTTTTTTGTTTGTTTTTTCTTTTTTAAAGGAGAAAATAAAACAAGAGGAATATGATTATTAAGGTTGAGATCATAAATCTTGTACGATTTTTTTTTATTTATTTTTGATTTTCAAGTTAATTTCCTTAAATAGGGCAATAATTAATATGAGTTTCAAGTCGAAATTTGTACATGTTTGGATCGTAAAGATATTTCCTTTGAAGTTTTTTTTAAGTGGCCCCAATTTAATTTATTTAATGATACAAAAAAATTATAATAGAAATAAATAAATTAGTTAGTCAAACTAAATTTATAAAAGTTGTAACAGCAATAGGCCTTATTACGGTAATGAACAGGCGGATGGGCTGGCCAAGACTGGAGGCGCTCTTGATATTTCACAGCATGTGCCAGTCGCAACACCCCTGGGAACTATCAGGAGCGAAATCTTCAGACACTATCTGGATATGGCTGACGATAAATGGAGGAAATTGGATGGCTGCAGGGTGTAATGCATAAATTTTGTTGTTGAGTGAAAAAAACCAAGCTTTTTTGCTTACATTTGCATCGTTTGCACAGTTTGTCAATACCGATCGTGAACACCCTTAATATTAACAAGTTAAAAACTTTGTAAACTAACGCCCAAGGCGAATATATTTACCAGGTGGCGTTGAAAGCACAGCTGTGCTACTTTTTTTTCTTACTTAGAGAGAGAAACGTCAAAAGTTGCTTGTGTTTTTGACATATCGATCAACGAAAGCAACAAAAAAATACATTGTTATGTTTTTGGTGTTGTTACTTGTTGTAGTATCGACACCACCGTATACATGAATTCGCCTTGCTAACGCCTATTTAGTTTACCTGTACGTATAAGTAATATTTGTAAATAAAATTTTTATTACCAAACTTTCTTTTAGAAAAATTATTTATTCCGAATTTTGTTGATTTGCTCATACGCGGCTTTTTTCGCGGGATCATTTGTATACGAGTTGGATAAAATAATAGATTTAAATTTAAAAAATGAACCAATACCAAAGGCATATGTCGTCCAAATCTCACTTTAACGAAATATTATCTTCCAAGTTCAGTGCTCAAGTCTGGCAGTGCGTTTTTTCTGTGTAGGGTGGTGTTTTTGCTTTTTACGCGGTGAACTGAGTTAAAATCAGAACGAATTTGAATTTAAAATAAATTGCACAGTTTACTGGTAAAGTGTGTGTCACAAGTTTTGTTTACGCAGTTCAAGTCTTAAGCACTGAACTTGTGTAGTGTATGGCCTATATTATACATACAAAATTATAGTGTAAGAGATTATTAATATTTTAGATTTTAAAAACAACGAAATGAATTTAAATTCATGGTAAAATTAAATAATTTTTAAACCAAAAAAAAAACAATGTAAAATATTATAAGTATTCAAAATGAATATTAATAAGATTTTTGTTTAAAAAACAAAGTATTCTCAACTTTTGTGGAAATAATTTCGCAACTCCGTTTAAAGCACACTTGCAGTAAAAAAGCGTCTCTCAGATGTAACTGAACTCATTGGAAAGCTTAAGTATTTCTGCGTCATGGTCCTTAATTTTGAGTATAGCATTTAATTGCCCCAGTAAACAAACGTCTCTAGAAATATAAGAAAATATATCTAGACTTCTTTTTTAGCTTAGCGACAACGTATGATCGACAGAAGATCATCCTTCTCCAAATTTTCTATTAAGATTTGCACAAACGCTTCAAAGGTCAGTTCTATTAGACTTATCATGTAGGGGTGACCGTGTCTTCAACACTTTCGGAATGTAGAGTCATGTTAAATACATAGAAATATAAGTGTTTTATCAATTAAAAAAATGGCTTAGAAAGTATTTAAATTTAATTAATGTGACAATTGAATAAATTATTTTTTTAGTTGAAAGAAAATTAAAAATTTAATTTTGATTTAATTAACATTTAAGTTGTTTTGAAATAAATTTTCAATAAAAATTTTAATTAAATAACAAAAAATCTTAATTGACTTCTTTCGTTTAAAATAAAATAATTTAAACATGTAGAATTGTTGTTGGGAATTGTCAATATTTATTTAAATAAATTAACACATTGTTTGAAATGGCAAAGTTTTTTGATCACTTTTTTAATTAAAAATATCATTTATTGAAAATATTTTTTCAAAATTTTTAAATTTTTAGTAATCAATATAATCATTTTGGTAATAGGTGCAAAATCAACAAATTGTTTGCTTGATATTATGAATTTAGAACAAATTTGGTGATTGGAGAAATTTAATAATTTTTTCTGTGTAGCTCAATAAGACATTTTGTAGATCTATTGGTATGGAAAGCAGGAGGTAGGATTACTTTCTTCTTCAGCATGCGTCTCGAAAAAAGGTCAAAAAAGAAACATACCCATAAGACGCGTGGTGTGGACCGATCTCCAGCTTAAGAATTAAAAGAAAGAATTTATTATTCTGTTTGATTTGTTGCTCTTAGTTGTTATGAAAAAAATAAGCATTGAAAAGTTAATTGTTTGCTAAAAAAAACTTTAAAAAAAGTCTCGGCTTATCGACAGTATATTATACTCGTTTTATACTTATATAGATACATATATCGGCAAACGTAATATATCGCCGATATATCGGTATCGGTATTCGTAAAATTCCTAATTCTAAGTAATCAGCCTTATTACGGTTCTCGATGCCAAAAACGAATCTGCAGTAGATTAAAGTAACACACAACCTGTGTTCTTTAAAGTTACACAAAACCTGTGTTATTTAATCGATTACAAAATTGGACTTACGTTGTTATCTACCAACATCGAGAACCGTAATAAACACTTTCTAATCTTTAAGAAAAACTAAAAAGAAATTGCAGGGGCTCACCTGATGACGCAAAAACTATGTACCTAAGCTTTTCCATCGAAAATTAATAAAAATAGAATAAACAATAAAACGTTAAATTTCCGGTTCATGCTTTCTTTACCAGAAGCAGTGCATATAGTACCGAGTACAATGAAACACCAACAGGTATTGATATATTAATAACAACAACAAAAACAAATATAATAAGCTCATAGGAGAGGCGCTTACCTGATGACGCGCAGTGTATAAATCTTTGAAGTTAGATTTTATAAAGATTGGTCTATAATTTATAGATCCCATATAAAGCCCACTCCTGAAATACTCGAACTATCGATGAAGAGCATCAAAGACTTAGCATAGTCGAATAATATAGCACTCTTCCTTGTTATAAAAGTGTTTTATTTTAAAGAAACTGTTTTTCTTTCAAAGAGATATTGTTTTATTAATTAATTCATTTATTAATGATGTGCTAATAATCCCAATTTATGATAAAAAACACTGAAATTTATTGTTGTGGCAAAGCTAGTTTCTATGCGCATTTCGCTGGTTGCTTAGGCCAGCTCGTCAGGAAACTTTTTCCAAATACTTTGGAAATGCTAAAAATATTATACAAGTAAGAACATAAAGTGAATAAGAATTGTAAACACTCAGCTCTTACTTGTAACAATATCAAAGCTTCAACAAAGACACAACAATAAATAGTAAATTTTTTCTTTTGTTTTTTACTAATGGTTTTTCAAAAAATTTTTCATTCTTTTTGTAAAATAGTACTTTTCGCTAAAGTTTTTTTTTGTAAAGGTAATTTTTGTAAATATTGTTAAAACCTATGATTATTTGACAATATTCGCCCCTGTGTGGAAAATACCAAATAAATCTTTAAGTCTAAACTTGGAATTAAAATGGATATCTTTCGATTCGTTACGATAGTTTGAGCATATTTTATTTTGTAAAAATTCTTTAAATTCAAACATGGTCCTTCTAAAATAGGCTTATAAAACAATAAAAGGTATCCTAGTAGCTTTTTTAATTTTTTCCATTTTAAATTTATGATCATATAACTCTAGAGTCTAGACCATGTCACTTTAAAACCCCCAAAAAAATTTCACACAAATTTTAAAATTAAAAGAAAATTTTCGTAATTTCATTTTATTAAATTTAAGAAAAATTAAATTCTTGCACTTAAAAAAGATCCTTTATCGAAAATATTTTCACAGATGGCTATTAAGTAATAAGTCCTTAATTTTTTGTAATATAAATTTTATTGCTTGACTTTGGTCACAATATTGAAATGTCGTCATTTGTTTTTGGCAAAATGTGCATTCGTGATTAAATAATACGAGCTACACAAAAAAAAAAAAAAAATTAATTCAAGTACAAAAAAATTAATAAAAGTAAAACAAATTAAAATGAAATACAAGCAGCATAAATGAAATAAATAAAAAACTTATTGTATCACCTCCAGTTAAAAGTGCCAACAGAAATTCACAATCGGCCTAAGCAGTAGACGCAGCACTATTTGAATCACTGCCTCTGCCTCAGCCGCAGTCCGCATTCGCCGTTAAATGATGTAGTCATCTCTCATCATACTTCTGTTTTGATCTCTAAAGACGAAAGTGACGTCATTATTAAATTGAAGATAATAACCAAAATAAAAAATAAATCAACATTATTTACGTACAGGGCTATCATATTAGCGGATTTATTCCAAAATTGGGGATTTTATTTAGAAAATGGGTAAAATTCGACTTGTATTTTATTAGTTCTTCGTAATGTTTCATTGAATTACTATATAAGAAAATTAACTGCTTATTTTTTCTCAAAATTATTAAATATTTAAAAAAAAAAATTTTTGTATCCCTTTCAAAAAATAGGATTTTTCGAGGTCCATAAAATAGTCATTTGTTTCACCAATAATTTCGTCGTTGGAGCTAAATCTCTTTCCACCGAGCCATTTCTTTAGGTTCGGAAATAGTCAGTGGGGGCTAAATATACAAGTTGTTATTAGAGTTTTTTCCCGCACCTTTTTGATTCGGGAAAGCAAAAAAAAATAGTATTCCTGGGATCTCCGCAAAATTCCTGCCCAAATTTTTTTGTTTAATTATTTACTAGGGTATACACTCAATTAATCGTTGTTCATCATTATTTGCTCAAATAGATTTTGTACACAGAAAAAATTAAAAATTGTCTCTAATCACAAGATTCATACCAAATTCATAGAATCAACCAAACAAGTTGTTGATTTTGCACCTATTACCAAAATTATTATATTGATTACTAAAAGTTTAAAATTGTGAATATTTTTTTTCAATAAATGATATTTTTAATTTTAATTAAAAAAATGATCAAAAAAACTTTGCCGTTTCAATCAATGTGTTAATTGATTTAATTAAATATAGCTATATTATTTTATTTTAAGCCAAAAAATCAATTAAGATTTTTTATTATTAAATTAATATTTTAATTGAAAATTTATTTCAAAAAAATTAAAATATTAATATAATCAAAACTATAATTTAAAAAAAAAAAAAAAAATATTTGTATTAAAATTATAACATTAATTAAATTGAAATACTTTTTAAACAATTTTCTTAACTGATAAAAAACTACTGAATTTTTTTATATGTAGACTTGGTAATGGCGGCCCAAATCTGTTTTCAGATTACCTAAACCTAGTTTAACGGAGATATCAAAAATCCAACCTAAGTCGATTAAGCCATGTCCGTCAGATTAAACGTTAAAACTACGCTAACTTCCGAACCGCTCAGCAGAAAGGAACAATTTTGAATTCTCCTTAGAAGTTTAGGATTGAAATCCAACAGAAACGGTTCAGTAGGAAAAGAGTAATGCACCAAAATGTTTAACAACTTCCCTTAAAAAATTACAAGAACTAACATTAACTTGTGGCGGAATGCACAAATTGTTATTAAATGTTAACAAATCTGTTTTAGATGTCACCAAATTTCGTGAATATCAATCCATAATTTAGCTCAGGCACCATATAAAGACGATTCTTGCAAATGATGTTAGACCAAAAGCGCAACGAAGAATGCTTTTGTGGAGAAATTTTGTCTGATCTTATTTCATTAGACTCGAAATCACAACATTTTTTGAAGATCGAGTCATTATTAATCATACGCCCCATATAAAACCCACTTTCGGAAAACATCACTACGCATTGGACCTTAAAACTTAATACATATAATTGTTGTAAAATTTAGTCCATTACAGTTTTCCTATACTATAAATAAAATTTCGTGAATATAGGTCTATAATTTACCATAGGCCCTATATAGAGCCAATTCTCGGAAATCAGCTTAATAAGCCTTAAACCGCTGCAAATACATATTGATATTGTGGTGAAATTTGGTAGTATAAAACAACTAAAGACACGAGTCCAAAATAGATTTATTCAAGTATAAAAAAAGTTTTTGTTGAGAATTTCCCAGAAATCCCGCAATTAGTTCCCGGGAATTCCCTCAAAAAATAATGGGTGATTCAAGTAGAGATACTTTTTCCAATAGCCTTTTTTGGACAGATCACGTGTGAGTCATGCTGTCATGTTATTTTTGTTTAGTATTGTTTGGCATTTCATAATGGAAAGACTAACGCCTGAACAACGTTTACAAATCGTTCAACTGTATTACAAAAATTCACGTTCTGTAAGAAATGTATTTCGTGCTCTTCGCTCAACTTATGGTCAACATAATCGGCCTAATGAGCGTACTATTCGCAACACCATTACCCATTTCGAGACCCAGCATTCATTTTCTTCCAGCACGCTGTGAAGAAAATATAGCGGCCGTAGCTGAGAGTGTACACGAAGACCGTGGAGAGTCGATTCGGCGCCGTTCGCAGCAACTCGGAGTGACGAATGGAACGACTTGGCGCATTTAACGTCGAGATCTTAAATTGAAAACATACAAAATACAGCTTGTGCAACAACTGAAGCCGCTCGACCTTCCCAAGCGACATCGCTTCGCTCTATAAGCTCTTGAAAAGATCCAAGAAGATCCGAAGTTTTCGAGGCAAATTTTGCTCAGCGATGAGGCCCATTTCTGGCTCAATGGGTATATAAACAAACAAAATTGCCACATTTGGGACGAAGAGCAACTTGAAGAGATTCAAGAACTGCCACTTCATCCAGAAAAAACAAAGATTTGGTGTGGTTTGTGGGTCGGTGGAATCATCTGTCCATATTTCTTTAAAAATGATGCCGGTGCGAACGTAACCGTCAATGGCGTGCCATGATAACCGACTATTTGATGCCTGAAATTAAAGCTCGTAATCTCGGCTTGGTTTCAGCAAAAAATAAATCCCAAAGAATATCCTTTCAAATGATAATAAACATTCCCCATTAAATTTGAATTTTCTTTGTTTTTTCTTTAAAAAAGTAGGGAACCTCGAAATGGATCACGCTTTATATGCAAAAATTTCCTATGTTTAATAAATCAAATACTAGTATAAAAGCAATTCAGAAGGTGGTATTCATATTGAAATTTTATTAATTACACTATGCTAGTTGAAAAAACAGACAAGCCGGGCACATGGCGTTTTCACATAATTCGGGTACGCTGAATCCAGTGGTGCCCGCGGTTTTTTAAGATTGGCTCTGGTTTTCGAGATATACCGTTATTTCCAAAATGGAGGAGGTTGCACAACATATGTTCGCGTAACTCAAAAACCCTTTAGCTAATTGAAAAAACTTAAAAAACCGAATTTCCTTTAAGAAAAATAAAACTTGTTTCTAATATCCGCAGTCGTTATTGAAACAATTTTTTTTTTGAAAAAAAAAATTAATTTTTTTATCAAAATTTCGAAATTTTTGTTTTTTAAAAATTCATAAAAAATTGGAAAATGCAGCTAGTATTCTAATTTTTTTGCAGACATATCAAAAACGAAGCTATTCACAAAAGTCGACAAATTTTAATTAATTTAAGAATTTCATAAAACGCAATATTTGTATGGGAGACCCCCTAAGGGATGGTGATAAAGGGAAAATATAATTTGAGAAAATGTTAAGAACAAAAAACTAATGGAGGTCAGTCATACATTTTTTCCCCCTAGGGGTGACTCCAGGGCATTTATGGGACTTTTTCTTCAATATATTTCTAGTCTGCATTGAACATTTTGTATGGAAGCCCCCTTAAGCAGTGGAGATAGCGGGTGGGTATGTTAGAAATAAATGATTAAGATGAAAAATAAAGTGGGGTTGGTCATACATTTGACCCATCTAGGGGCATCCTAGGCGCTTTAGGGGCCAAATTTAAGAATTTCACATTCGTCGTCTTATGAAGGACCATCAATTTGAGGTTGCATTGAATGATATCGAGCTATTGGCCTGGAATTGTGTGAAATCAGTAATAGAAAATGTATTAGGAAATCATCGGTGCGAAAACTGGCGAATTTTAATCAAAAATATTCTAACCGCATTTAAAAACTTAAACGTTAGAATGTCATTGAAAATACATGTTTTGCATTACCAATTAGGGGATATCTGTTGGAATCTGCAGGAGGAAGAAGAATCAATTTCTAAATAAGAACTTTAACTTTAACTAATTAACAACAAAAATAAATGTTTTAAAATTTTTAAGTTTGGTTATTATAAAAAATAAAAAAATTTCATCTTTTCTGAAAAAATCAAAAGTTGTAGACAAACTTTAATCACTTATAGCTTATTTTGTTTGGAACTTTGTTTTTTATACGCGTAGAACCCTAGCCTTAAATTTTGCACCTGCAGCGCCTGAGATACCCCTAGACGAGCCAAATGTATGACCAGCGCAACTTTATTTTTCATTCCTATCATTTGTTTCTAAGGCCTAGGAGTCACTCCTAGGGGTATAAAATGTATGACCGACCTCCAATGTTTTTTGTTCTTAACATTTTCTTAAAACATAGTTGCAATATATCTCCACCCCTTAGGGGCGCTCCCATACAAATATTGCGTTTTATGAAATTCTCAAATTAATTAAAATTTGTCGTCTGTGAATAAAATCAAAAGTTGCAAACAGATTTTAATCATTTATGGCTTGTTTTGTTTGGAATTAGAAGCATAGCTGCATTTTCCAATTTTTTATGAATTTTTAAAAAACAAAAATTTCGAAATTTTGATGAAAAAATTAATTTTTTTTTCAAAAAAAAAATTATGTTTCAATAACGACTGCGGATATAAGAAACAAGTTTTACTTTTCTTAAAGGAAGTTTTTTCAATTAGCTAAAGGGTTTTTGAGTTACGCGAAAATGTGTTGTGCAACCTCCTCTATTTTTTAAATAACGGTATATCTCGAAAACCAGAGCCAATCTTAAAAAACCGCGGGCACCACTGGATTCAGCGTGCCCGAATTATGTTAAAACGCAAGGTGCCCAGCTTGTCACGAAGAAAAAGTGTCAATTTCTTGCACAGTGTTATTATAAGCTATTAAAAAAGAGCAAATGGTATTTAGTACGTTCGATATTTTATGCCTTTAAAAATTATTTACGAAAATTGGTTTTACAATATACAACAATAATTTTCTCTAAATTATTAAACTTTGACGTTTCTCTCCAATAATCCTTTTGTATGCGGAAAAGCTTCTTTCAACGCCACAGGAAGTAATCTTCAGCATTTAGATTAAAAATATTATTTATTTTTAAAATGATATTGAAATCTAGATTTCTTTCCAAAATGTCTTTTAATTTATTTTTTAAGTCCATTCCAACATCACCAACACATGTTATAAACAATATTTTCAGGTTACTTAAATAATTTCATTTACTTTGCTAATGGCAGACCCTTCGATCCTAAGGAAGTTATGATTTCGGCAACTCTCTCGAAATTCGACTTAATATACACAGAAAAAATTATTAAATTTCTCCAATCACCAAATTTATTTCAAATTCATAATATTAAGCAAACAATTTGTTGATTTTGCACCTATTACCAAAATGATTATATTGATTACTAACAATTTTGAAAAAATATTTTCAATAAATGATATTTTAAATTTTAATTAAAAAAGTGATCAAAAAACTTTGCCATTTCAAACAATGTGTTAATTTATTTAAATAAATATTGACAATTCCCAACAACAATTCTACATGTTTAATTAAGATTTTTTGTTATTTAATTAAAATTTTAATTGAAAATTTATTTCAAAACAACTAAAATGTTAATTAAATCAAAATTAAATTTTTAATTTCTTTCAACTTAAAAAATAATTAATTCAATTATTACATTAATTAAATTTAAATACTTTTTAAACCATTTTTTTAATTGATAAAACAATTTTTTCTGTGTATATAATAACACGATATAGTTGGGATTTTTTTATCAGCTCTTTTGTCAGATTTATAGATTCAGCATCTTCTGTGTTCAGTATTTCAAGAACCTAAAATGCAAAGTAAAGTAAACGCATAGTCCAAAAAATACGTTATCGGATGATCCATTATTTTGCAGGAGATCCAAAGGTGGGTCATACACCATATTATGTGCCAGCAAAAGCAATTTAGATGTATGGTTTTTAAAATTTAGTTTCAACAGCATTTTTAAAGTTTTGATTTTTTTTGGCAAAAAACCATATTGATTTTTTTTTAATTTCAGACAATAACAATAAACCAGTAAAAAAATGAAAACACATTTTTCAGAGGATTAGTTGTCAAATAAAAGATTAATATATACTAGTTAAAGAACGAAAAAGGAACAAAAAGATTCCTCTAATAGATTCTAATTTCCTTAGGACCTTGTATGTTCAATTTTATTTTTCTAGGGCCAGTACTAATGGGAATTCAAAAAGTACCAGTAAAAGAACAAAAAAGTACCACAACTTTCCCTCTTATAGATTCTTATCCACTCAGGACATTAAAGGCTGAATTTTATGTTTCTAGGTGTAATACTAACGGAATTTCCAATATTTCCAGTTAAAGAACAAAAACACCAAAAAGCCCTTTTAGAGATTCTCATTCACTGAGGACCATGCATGCATAATTTTAACGAAAATTAAAAATAGTACCAGGTGGAGACCGAAAAAGTACCAAAAGTTCTCTTACAGATTCTCTTTCAGTCAGGACCTTGCATGTTTAATTTTATGTTCATAGGTCAAATATTAACTAAAATTAAAAAAGTACCAGTTAAAGAACGAAAAAGTACTAACAATATCTCTCTTGCAAATTCTCATTCACTCAGGATCTTGCATGTTTAATTTTATGTTTCTATGTCCAATACTAACGGAAGTTGAAGCAAAAAGTACCAAAAAGTTCCCTCATAGGTCCTTATCCACTCAGGAAATTGCATATTGAAGTTTATGTTTCTAGGTCCAATATTAACGATAATTAAAAAATTTGCTGTTTTAGAAACAACAAGTTAGAGTGCTATATTCGGCTGTGCCGAATCTTCGGTATTCTCCACCGACAGGAGTGGACTCTATATTATAGATACATAAATATTATTATTGTTAATTAAAATTGTTTGCGGTTTAGACCTAAATTAAATTATTGGCCGACAATAAGAAAGTTTTATACGTTTCTTGTTGAACTGGCTTGAGTATAATATCACGATTCGTAACATTTTTAGCCGAACTAAAATGATTTTTAGGAAGGTAATTTGTGTTGGACCTATGGTAAATTATGGACCGACCAATCATCCCAAAATTCTGAAGACGAATTTCTGGTATTACAAAAAATAAATAAGAATAAATTCCAATACAGCAGTGTAATTAGTTTTAGCGTGATATCTTTTCTGGCCATATGAATCTAAGTTGGAAGAAATGTTATGGTTTTAGGCGAATTTAATTATTTTCCCAAAGTGTGCTTTATTTGGTTTTAGGCGCAATAAAGTGATTTCCGAGAGTAGCGTTTATATGGGGCCTAGAGAAAATTACGAAATTTAGCACTGCAAGTTCTAGTCTTATAAAACTGTGATATGCCAAATTTTGTTATGATAGAATTATAAATAACGATTTTAGGCGTACTAAACTGCTTTCCGGGAGAGGGATATATATGGGGCCTAGATTAAATTATGGACCGATCTTCGTGAAATTTTTCAGTGTGATTTGTAGTCACATAAAACTGTGACGTACCGAATTTCATTATGATGACATTATTTATTACCGGGCTGGTGTTAATTATTTTCCGGGGCTGGTGTTAATTATGGACCGATCTAGAAAAAATTTTACAGTGTGATTTCTGGTCCTAGAAAACTTTGATGTACCAAATTTAAGTACGATAGCGTTATTGATTACGGTGTGAGACCTACTAAAATGTTCTCCGGGAGTAGGGTTTATATGGGGTCTAGGGTTAATTATGGACCGATCTTCACGAAATTTGCAGTAGATGATTTGCAGTAGTATAAAACGAATTTGTGAAATATTTTATATCATTCCGTTCATTATTCCACCATTTATGTTAGTTTTCGTATCAAAATTATCAATTTTTTTAGGGTGGTGGTTGCACATTTTGATTCATAGTTCTGATCCTACTGAATCGATGTTGCTGGATTTCAGTCCCAAACTGCTCAGGATAACTATAAGCAATTTGAGACCAAGTTTTTGTTTTCTTTTGCGTTTTTCGAAAGTGAGCGTGTTTTAAACAGACAGACATACGGACAGACAGATGGACATGGCTAAATCGACTTAGAAGCCAGAATATATATCGTTTTTTGATAACTTAAATGTCGTATGTGGATTTTTTGCGGTTTTGAGGTATGATCGATTCCTTAGGTTTTCCGACCTGATCTTTTATTTGGCGTAATCAGTTTTTCGATACCTCATACTGTTTTCGAGATATGGAGTGTTGAGTATGTCGTATGTGGTATTTGCTGAAGCAATTTTTAAATTAAATTTGTTCAAACTCAATTTACTCGAAACTATCGGAATCCACATACGACAATTAAATTATCAGCCGACGATATACTTTATGGGGCTTTAGATGTATAATAAAAAAATTTTACGCGGAATGACAAACTTATTATTCCCTCATTCACCCCTAGTGGTGGTGGAAACGATGTGCTACAGGAAACAGGAAACGATGTGCTATTAAATTTAAGCAGTTTTCCAAACAAGTTATGTGTATAAGATTCGGATAAAAAACATTTAAAATGTTAACAGCTTTGATCATATATGCCCCATCATCCGTTAAAAGCAACAACACTTTTGACTCATTCCCGTGTAGCCACAATATACGAATGCTGTCATTCACAAATCGAGAAACAAAACAAAATTAAATTTTTCGATTAAATTCGTTGCATATATTATGCATATGCTGCATATATTTTGTTTATGTTTGGCATATTTTCCACATATATTTGGCATATTTTTAATGTATGCACCAAAATGTTTTATATTTGAACGATAAAACGTCTATATACAAATTTTGATTCCAATCTGTTAAATAATAAAAAAATATGCAATAACCTCAAAATTTGTTCAAAAATAAAGAAAAATTGTGCAAGTTTCCAGTAAGGAAAAAGTCTGATAAATTGGAAATGTATTTCTTTTACTTATTTTACTAAATACAGTACAAATACAAAACATTTAATTAAATACCGAACAATTATAGGGTTTTCACTTAAAAATTATTAACACAGAACAAAGCTATAAAAACAGAACTATTCTATATAATACAGAACGGATGGTCACCTTATGTATACCAGATATACCGTTCAACAAAACATGCAAAGTTGAAACTGAACGTAATTTTGGAGAAATGGGCTCGTCAACAAACAAAATTGTTAAATTTGGGACAATAAGAATCAACATGATATCCAACAGCGTCCAATGCATTCCGAAAAAGTAATTGTTTGGTGTGGATTTTGGGCTGACGGTCGGTATATGTTTGAGAATGGCCTTGTTCAGACAATCATCGTCAAGGGTAAGCGCTATATGTCGATAATAACATCTGTTGGCCAACTTTGGATGATATGGACACCAACGACATAAAGTTTCCAACGTGACGGCGCTACGTGCACCAATGGCCATTCAGAACGAGCGATTTGAGGGCATGAGCAGAGAGTTATGGATCAATATTTTAAAATGGAGAATACGACTCGTAAATTTGGGAACCCTGTACAAGTTTGCACTAATATACAAATCTTCTTAATGCAAGTACTCTACTTAAATATGAAGAGAAGAGCACTATTATTATTTTTCTATTTACATCTGTATTATTTTTGTTGTAAATATTGATAATTGTTAATGTTGTTTATTGTGGCTTTGCTGTTTTATGTATGACTGTATCTGTATGTCTATCTGTCTATGACATACAGTTTTCGGCCATGATGTCCATTATTACAAATTTTTTTGTTCGATATTTTTTTAACAGCTTGTTTGTTTTGTAGTGACACACAGTCATGTTGTACTCATTTAAAAACCGGCAAGTCTGTCCGTCTGTCTGTCGTGTTAATGCGTGGGAATTAAAATTGCGCATGCGTAACAAAATGTTTCTAAGACTTAATAATTTGCATATTAGAAACTTATTTCATTTAATTCTTTGGTTTTGTTTGATTTTATATGTAAATTATATTACAATTAGTATGTATTGAGAATTATGGTGGAAATAAAAAAAATACTATTTTTGTAAATACAAATAGAAGCTCATTTAAAAAAAAAAAAACTTTAGAAAATATTGACAAAGCATTGTAATCAAGTCAAGGTTTGATGACTAATTTAATGCGAAAATTTTTAAAATAGCAATGATATGGTGTTTCAATAAATTTTAATGGCTATAAAAACCGAATGAACCGACTTTATAAAGAGTTTAAGAAAAGCCATTGCACTTCTGATTGATGACTTTATTTAAAGAAGGCATTTTAATTTAAAAAACAAAAGGTACTATGAGTCTTGTTTAAGGAAAAATGGAACTTAGTATTAAAAGATTTTCCAAAAAGGTTTTACAATTTTGTAAACTCCAAGCGTAGAGTGTCACCTCATGCGACTAATAGTAAATGCTACGTACTTCAATGATGCTGATATTGCTAATTCGTTTGCCGATTTGTTTGCTTTAACTTTCTTGAATAAATATTATACCAACGCATGACATTTTGACTGCAGCATCGGTAAATATTTCCTCTTTATAGATCTCTGCCGTTGTCAAATGTTCAAGAGTTTAAACCCTTCATTTAATTCTGCACCAGCTGGCGTTCTAAGTTATGTTTTAATAAACTGTACTGAAGCCTTGGCCTTTTCTATCACGCATTTGTTTAATTCGTCGTTGACGTTTAGTTCAGTGTAATGTCACCATCAGAGCTGCCGTTTTTGGTTATTTCTAACCAAAATTGGTTATTTTTTTTCTCAATGTGGAGATGTGAATATTTTTTTCATTTTGTCTACCTTTTTTCTAAAAGTATAATACGTATGAATATGTTTTTCTTGATACACTTGCAATTTACGAAGATTCGAAGGATATTATTTACGACTTCGAATAATGTGTACTTTGCACGGCGATTTTTAATTTTTGTTTCAAATGAACGGAAGTTTTTATACTTTATCGAAACCAAAAAATTCCTGTCAAAACAGCTACCAGATATTTTTGTTAAGAAAAAATTGCCAAATGAAATCTTTATATTAGAAACGGCCATGTTCTGATATTTAAAGAAAATTATGTTTAATTGATGGAGATTTTCAATTAATTTTTTGTTAATGAGCGTAGGTTTTCCTGATTTTAATAGTAGTAAAGATAAGTGGTACTTAAAGTAGAAATTGCATAATATCACGCGGAATCGATTTCACTAAACAAAAGTAGTTTTAGTGTTTCTTAAATCTTAAATATAAGTAAAATGTTCTAAATTTACATTATTTTCAGTCATATATTTTAATATATTGAAATACACATAGGAATTTTAAAGATTTTTGAAAAATAAATTTTTATTTCAATTTAATTCTATAATTTTATAATTTATGGAATTTACTGTTAGAAAACAACGTGAATTTAAGAAGTTTTAAATTTTACTTTTTATAACCTATCGGTACGTATATTTATATAATGTTCTGTAGATAATGATTTGGCAATGTTTTTAATTTATAAAAAAAACCTTTGGCTGTCAGTGATATACTTTGTGCCTATTGAATGTACGTTCTGAAATACGAATTTGTTTTTATTCGCCATACAATGATTCACAAAATATTTCAAATAGAACAATTTTGAAACAGTAATAATAAAAATTATAAATTTAAAATACCATTTACCAAGAAGAGAAAAAAGTTATACCCGTTTTTATAATATTTTAGATATATGTAAATTAAAAAATATTCACAAAAAAATGCATTTCGCATATCGCCAACTGTTTTAAATATCGCCAAAATGATTAAAAAGTCTCCACATTTTCAGTCCTGCCACTGACAGCTAAAAAGCGGAAAACAATTAAATGTTTCCTTTTTTGTTATTTATAACTGTAAAGTACAAATTTCGTTTATTGTAAAAGGCATATTCAAAAAACTCAATTTATTTACATTCAATATACTGAATTTTGTATTAATATTTGACGGGTCTAACTCTTAAAAGATACAAATATTTTTTATGAAAAAGGTCTCGAATAAATGAAAACTTTTAATTTAAGTTTCTTGTTATTTTTTTTTTTAATATGAACAAAAATTACATTTCTGGTTTTGTTTTCTTAATTTATAATTAATATTTTCCTATTTAGTGGAAATAACATTTGTCTTACAATGCAACTTAAAATAAATTTTAATGTTTTTCTCAATTAACAAAAGGCATTTCCAATTTGGTTATATTTTTTCACATTTGGTAACTTTTTCAAAAATTTTGGTTGTAAAAATTTCATTAGTCGTGGCAGGACTGGTCACCACCTATAGAGCTTTACATGGGGGTCTCCTCCTGAGATAAGATATAAGATTTTTATATCAGTAAACGTCAAATTAAATCTAACGTGTGGGGTCTCAAATAGTGTTAGTATTATTCTTTATATGTACATAAAAACGAATGTGTGTCTGTATGTTTGTATGTCTGTTTGAAGTCTATAGACGGCTAAAGGGCTGGACCGATTTTTTGACATTTTCAAAGCGTCATCCTGTATGTCTGGAAGGAAACATAGTCTATAATTTGTTTTGAAATTGCAAGGGGCCGATGTGCCACGCCCAATTAAAAAATAAGTTTTAAAAACTGTTTATCTCGAAAACTTATACAGCTAGAGTCTTCAAATTAAGTACGGTCAACTTTGACATCCACGCGAACATTTGGGTAAAAAATGGGCGCACTTGCAATAGTAGGCGTAGCACCTCCTACATAAATTAAACACTAAAATTCGTATATCTGGAAAACAATAACAGTTAGAGTACTAAAATTTAGCAAGAGCAACTTTGACATCTATATGAAAATTTGGATAATAAGCGGGCGCATTAGCAAATAGTGGGCGTGACACCTCCCATATAACAACTAAAGTCATCAAATTTTGCACAGGCAGCTTTGACATCCATATGAACATTTAGGGAAGAAATGGTTGCGCTAGCAAAAGTGGGAAAACATGGGTGCACTAGCAAAAGTGGGCGTGGCACTTCCCTTATTAATTAAATTGTAGAAGTGGGTGCGGCACCTATCAGACAAATCAAAGATATCTGTTTATTTGGAGAACGCAAAAGCTCCCAAATTAGGTACAAGCATCTTGGTTTGCAATACACAATATCCGTTAAAATCTGGGCGGAATTGGAGAAGTGGGTAAGAAAAAAATTGTCCAAATTTGGTACACATAGCTGGGTTATCAAAACATCTGCCAAGATGTAGTTAGGCGTAGATAAGTTTGTCTCGCACCTCACATACAAAGGCAAAAGAGATTTCTGTAGATCTAGAGAATAGTAACAGCTTAAGTTTCTAAAGTTAGATAAGTTAGCGTGGCACAAAATAAAATTCCGTATATCTGAAGAAAGGTTAGTGTAAAATTGTCCTTATTTGGTACAAACGGAATGGTTTTTAATATACATACAGTCAGCATCTGTAAAAAATGTGGAGGATTGTTGTGGCGCAAACTGGATTTCTGTATATCTAGAGAAGGGCAAAAACTACAATTTACAATTTGGTAATTATGAAATCTTATATGACATACTACATGTTCCCCTTGTTTAAGATTAATATTTACGTAAAGAAATGCGTTCTCTCATTCTGTCGACGTTCTCTCACTTATTCACTCACCCCTATTATGAAAGTCGACGTCGACTGCACCGGAACAGTTATTTTTTTTTCTAAATCGTTATTGACAATAATCGATTACTATTTACAGCCACTTGATATTTTCATAGGCGCTTTTAAATCGACGTCGATTAGAATTGTCTCGGTTTAAGTCAACAGGAAATTTTGCGACGACTCAAATGAAAGATAAAGAAATTTGAAGGAGAATGTAAATACATCTATTAAATACCTTAAAATTAAAATTGCAAATTTAAAAGAAGTTATGATCACAAATTTAATTAGTAAATTTAACGCAAAAATTCGGAAAAGTTTGCTAATATTGCCTCAAAGAGCAACAAAACTACGCGAAAATTTGGAAAAGTTTGCAAAAATATCAAAAATTCGCTAATATTTCAAACAAGCCATAAAATTAATTAAAAGTTCCTAAAACTATAAGTAAAAAATAGCAAAAATTCGCGAAAAATTTTAAATAGGAAACAAACTCTAAAATTAATTTGAAATCGCTAAATCGGTTAAAAACAAAATATCAGAAAGTAGCATAAATAGCGTTAAAGAACTAGTTTCAATGATGAAGAACAAAAATAAAAGAAAAATAATTGGAAATGGGATTTTTTTTGTCAGATTTTCGATAACTAGTCGACGTCGACGTTAATTTGGTATTTATGCAGTCGTCTATTGATGTGACAACAAATAAAATTAATGTCGACGCCGACAACGACTTACATAATAGGGGTGATTATATCAGATATTATCTCAGGTGGAGACCTCGTGTTAGCTAAACTAAGTGCTATCCCAAAGCTGTTTGAGAAAATAATTACGAATATATTAACCCACGAAATGTTATCAATGCTTTTCCCGAAGCAAGATGGCTTTTGTCAGAGAAGATCAGTATCAACAAATTAATGGAGTTGACGTCATTTCATTTTAATCAAAGATCTCCAAAACGTTATTAGGAATTGCAATATCCTAATGTATGCAGATGAGGTTGAACTTTTTTCGTGTATGACGAAATTTGAAGATACTAAATATCTTCAGGAGGATTTACATAACTTTTATAATTGGTGTTCTGCAAACCTAATGGAATTAAATTTAGGCAAATGTAAATCAATGCCATTTTCTAGATACTCATTATCTTCAAATAATTATTTCATAAGTGATTCTAAATTATGAGCGGTTGATTCAATTACGGATTTAGGCATTTAATTTGATAAAAAAAAACTTGGCTGAAAACAAACGTTCATAAAACGTTGGGCAAAACAACTTAATGATGCCTATGTAACAAAAAATCTGTTTTCAACCTTGGAAAGAGCCATACTTAAAACCGGTTCAGTTATTTGGTGTCCACAATACAACTAACTTGTCTGTAAATAAAATTTAATATGTTCAAAAAAATTTCTGTTGTTATGTCTTCGAAATCTTTTTTGGGATCCTAGCCCTTATAAGCCTCCTAACACCGAAAAGCCGAAGGATTGTTTTCAGCATTAGATTTTTCTTGAACCTGCTTCAAAGTAGGATTAATTTAACATATGTATCTACTAATTAATCAACTCGTCACTGTTCCAAACAGGCAAATTCGAAATTTCTTATTAATTTTGATCCTCTCCGAAAAATTTGTGCGGACATCAATAAATTTCATGATTTCATTGACTTCTCGGAGATCGTGGAAAAACCTCAACTCAAATGCTTATTCATAAAATTCTTTATAAACTATCTGTTTTTATTATCAGCTGTAATAATAATGCAGCTGTAAATTAAATAATTAAGGGCTAATAAATCCTTGCAAGTTTAACTCTCTGTTTAGATTAAAATATGCCTAAACCAGCAAATCTATCTAAATCTTCTCTAAACCCAAAAAATTTGGCGTTTAAACTATTAATACATACCATATAAATTTGACAACCTTTATCGTAGTGCTGCCACAATATTTTTTTTTAAACTACATATAATATATGGGACACTGATGTAAATCTGTTGAGTTTAAACTATATATAAATTAAAGTTTAGTTCAACTAAACAATTTAACAATTCACCGATTTATTAGTCATAAGTATATAAACATTTCTCACTTGATCATTAAGAGAATATTAAATCAAAATATTTATTTTTTTACTTTTTTGGAAAAAAAACGACAAGATCAATTTTACAAATTCTATAAACTAAATGATTTGTACAGTAACATGGATCCGATATGCCAATTTCTTAATTTCTTTAAGAACATCTATCGATTGCTGCTTGTTGGTATAGAAAATTTTCAATTTCAATTTATTTATCGTCTTTGAAAAGCTCTATTCCTTAAGCTTCGGTTGTACCAAAATGCATTATCGAATTTTGTTTACCACCGCATGTTTATGTATACCTGTGTATCTGTATCTGTATCTGGTATCTCCGAAGAAATTAGTTTTTTCCTCAAACGTAGTTGACGTAATGGCCTCACTAACTTCCTTCAGACGGTGAAGTCGAAAAAAGGGCAAATGGATATATTTAAATCTAAAGTTTTTTACCATGTCGTTCGATTTTAATAAAATTTAAACAAATTTTTGGATGTGTGTAAGCGCCATCAGTTATTTATCTACGTTTTGTTGCCTATCGAGTTTCCTGTACACAAGAAAGTTGTGCTAATATACATAATTCTCACTCAAAGACGGCTAAGAAAATGGAATTGAGTTTTAAAATAGATAATTTTAAACAAAAACAATTGGCCCGAAAATGATTTAACATTAAAAATAAGTGCTCTCATATGGACTCATGGGTGGAAAGCCTAGATTCAGAACTATCAGAACTATATACATATGTAGTTTGTTTTCAGAATTATTTTAGATTTTTTGAAATAGAGTATTACTGAAATTGAATTTATGAAGCTTCCAATGAATGCCAACTTGCAGTATATATACTATACAGTATATATAATATACCTATATATACATATATACATAGGTATATTTATAGTTCTGAAATCTAAAATACTTAGGCTTTGGGAATTTGTACTCTAGTCGTTAAGGCCAAAAATAAAATAATTATTTGAAAATAGAACTTACACCCAATTTACATGATGAATTTTATGACGTCCAATTTTGGACGTCATTTTTTGTTTGGTAGCAGGCGTTGTAGAGAAGAAAGAGGTTTAGAAAAATAGACATGATATCTGTTTTCATGGTTTTTTTGAGACTTCGCTTTCCACTTTTTTTGTTACGTTTTATTTTTATATTCTCATCAACTAAATTTAATGAAAATGAAAAAAAAATTAGACGTCCAAAAAAAAAAAAACCATCGTATGAATTTGAGTAGTTTTTGGTAGCAACTTCAAAAGGGTATAAAGAAAATTGGACGTCATAAAATTCATCATGTAAATTGGGTGATACATATGTTCATACATACATAGGTAGGTACAATTAAAAAAATGGTTGAAAAAGTTTTAAAATTTAATTAATGTGATAATTAAATCAATTATTTTTTTAGTTGAAAGAAATTTAACAAATATAATTTTAAATTAGTTAATATTTAAGTTGTTTTGAAATAAATTTTTACTTAAAATATTAATTAAATATTTAAAAATATTAATTACATATCTAATAATATTAATTGGCTTTTTCATTTTAAATAAAAGTCATTCCTAAAAAGTTAAGGAATAGAACTATTACAAAAAAGCTTTATAAAATACATAACTGAAATTTAACTCATAGATTAAATTCGAAAAATAAAAAAAAAAAAAAAATTTTTAATAAAATTATTTAAGCTTGTAGAATTGTTGTTGTGAATTGCCAATATTTAATTAAATAGATTAACACATTGTTTGAAATGGCAAAGTTTTTTGATCATTTTTCTTTAATTTAAATTAAAATTAAAAAAAATTATGTATTAAAAAACATATTCACAATTTTACAATTTTTAGTAATCAATATAATCATTTTGGTAATAGGTGCAAAATAAACAACTTGTTTGCTTGATATTATGAATTTGGTATAAATTTGTTGATTAGAGACAATATTTAATTTTTTCTGTGTAGGTATTTATGTTAAAAAATAATTGCAGCAATTTATTATTAAAAAAAGCATGAAATGTGGATATTTTCCTATTAAAATTTTCTTTTAATTTGCATTCCGTGCAATATTAACCTTTAATTCATTTTCAAGGTTGCCAATTAACACAACTGTATTAATCAAAGTAGAGCAAAAAAAAAAAAAAAAAAAAAAAATAAGTCGTTTCCAAGTCAAATATGCCTGTGACTGAATAATGACAACATAAATTTACAGGAAGATTTGTATTCTTTATTTTGTATTTTAATAAAACAAATCAAAACAAAGTAGAAATTTATATCTTGCACTTGACAGTTAATAATAAAAACCTATTTCAACTAACAGGCTCATTCTTCATAATTTCCTTTAAAACAAATACTTATGTAGAACATATGCAAACAAATTGGTCAAGTCTCTTTCAGTTACAATGGTCCGTCTAGTCAGCGCCTACATACGTTAATAATTTACAATTAATTGCTATAAATCATTTATTTGGATTAAATTACAAAAAAAAAAAAAACGAAAAAACCGGCTTGTACGTTTTTTTATTATTATGCACCACCCGCTCTTGTAATAGCAAGTACATACTGTTAATATTGTTTTTGCATGGGTGAGTGTGTTTGTTTTCAAGTCTGCCTATACGTTTCTTTGTGTGTATGTTACCAAATGTTGCATTTATGCATGGGAGTATTTTTGGTTGCATTCAGCGTTGCCATAATTTTTTTGAAAATAACTGCAACTTAAGAGAAAAAAAACTGAATTTAACTAAAAAAAACTGCACATAAAAATAGCCAAAATAAAAATATATAATTTACTTAATTTTTTTGTTAACATATATTACATTGTATGTTATTAACGAATATTGTTACTTTGTAGGCAAGATGAACGAGAGTAAAATAAGAGAGGTGCACAAGGATATGTAGTCTAGCGATTTGTTTTGTTTCCTCATTTAATGCAAAATTTATTTTAGTTCGGGCTAAGATTTGCAATTTGTCAAGTGAGCATACATGAAAAATTGCTCCAATAAAACTTTTACAATGTAAACTCATATGCAACTTTAAAAAAATGGCTTGCCAAACATGTCAAAATTGCACATTTTCATAAACCTATTTCGTTGTTAATATGGGTATTTAACCAACGATTAAATCACGTTTGTAGAAAATTCTAAATGTTTTATATTTTCTAAACTGCTAGTGCTAAATTTAATCATTTAAGTGAAAATTTTGCAGAGTCAAGTCAAACGACGAAACATTAAAATTTAAAAGAATAAAAATATTTTATTAGAATTTATGGAAAAATTATTAATTAGGTTTGGGTGGTTTATTTGGTAACGGGAAGTCCGTGTTTCCAAACCCGTTTGTGTTTTTTGATTGGCTCCTAAAGCTTGGCTCTGTTATACGAGTATGTGTTAAGCAAATTAGGTAGGATTATGGCTTAAGAAATAAAAAATAGTATAACAAAATTTAAATTAAGAAGTTTTAATGCAAAAACTGCAAAATCTGTACAATTTATAAAAAAAAAAACTTATTTGCAAACTTATTTACTTATACATATTACAAAAAACTGCTCAATGCATAAAAAACTGCAAAACGCAGATAAATCTGCACATCTGGCAACGCTGGTTGCAATACGTTTCCACTTAACTCATTAGAATTGGCGATAAGCAACAACAACAACTGTAAAGAAAACAACAAAAAAATTAAACACATCGAGATTATTAAGTAGTAATACAATAATGACGATGAGTTAAGTTGTTGTCATTTTTTTTACTTGTTAACTTTTTTTTTTTTAAATGTAGGCGGCGAGAGTTATTTTGTTTTTTATTTAATACCAGAGAAAAAAAAAGAAAATAGAAACAAACTGCTTCATAATAATCTGTGTATGTTAATGTGGGTATTTATTGGAATACATATTTTATTTTTAAAAATTGTTAGAAGTTAAATGAGAATGAGAATAAGTGCATTAAAAATATTGTACAACACAAGTATTTTACTTTATTGAGATACTTAAAAAAAGAGAATATTTTAAATGTTTTTTTAACGCCTAATGTCGCCAATATTGAGTTTCTGCATGCATGTATGTATGTATATGTATGTATATCGGTATGTTAAGTATTGATATGTAATTTCAGAAGTTCCCAATATATTTTTACAGAGAATTAGTAAGAAAAACAGAAATTTTTTCAATGGTAGTAGTATGTATGTAAATTAATAATAAAGAAAATGGTTAGTTTAATTTTCCTAGAGCTGTCGAATCTGACAAATGTCATAAACGGCCGTGAGAGATTTTTAAGGCGAAAATTTCAAAATATCTTCAACTGCGAAGAGATTAATTAAAAAATTCAGGGAAACTGGATTTGGACGACCAGTGTGTTTAGAGTCTCCAATGGATCCAGCCTCTTTTAATATTTCAAATAATCCATTCACAGTTGGCGAAGTTAAAACACTATTCCGAATATATTTTGAAATTTTCGAAGTGCAGCCGCAAAGCTTTCATTATTTTTGAAATATTGTTCAATAATAAAGAAACGTTAATCTATCGGGTAACGCTCCATTCCTACTAAACCCAAACTGAAAGCTGTCGAATTTTGCCATCACCGTACTGCAGAATTGGCGACAAATTCGAATCTTGCGTTAATTTTGGACCCTTTGAATGAACGAACAAAGCCAAAATGTTTTTATTCTTCATATTCATGAATGAAAACGAAATAACAAATTTTAGATTTCTCATTCATAAGCCCAAAAAATCTGATCCTGATTTACATATTATGATTTAAAACTTAGCTAATATCCAGTGTAAGTGCAACGAAATCTAGTACTTACGACATTTGGAGGAAAATATAGTTGTTTTTGACAAAGATATCTCATACAAAAAAAAAAAAAAAATCTTATTAGTGATGAAATTTACTCAAACTGCAACAATAGCTGTGTTCATTTACTAAAAATGTTAACGAATTTATAACAATTGTTACTGGAACGTGTCCATTAACCCAAAAAAGTTGAGAGCGTCAAAAAAGAGAAAAAAATTGAGAGACAAAAAATTCTTGCAAATTCTTACTGGCAAAATTTTTACTTGCAAGAATTTTTCAAACAGCTGTTTCATGTTTTTGTTTACAAAACAAACTTTTCCAAAAGAAGTTTTAAATAAGGATATTTTGCAAAACTTATAAGCTAATGTTGATTTTTTAAATTATTAAAAATATTTATGTGATAAGAAATCATACTTTTGTTTAACTTAGGACAGATATTTCGATATTTTTATTGCTAAATAAAATAACGAACTTGTTAAAAAAATCCCATATGTATTTTGTTTTGCTTTTAACCGATGAGGTGTTGTTATTAGTACTGTGAGTATAATGGTTACCTAGATACCCGGTACTTAACACTATTGTAGTATAATACCCCATTAGTTAAAAAATTTGTTTGCAAATTAAATTATTTACAAAATTAAAGATTCTTATTATTTATAAAATAACTAGCTGACCTGGTCCGCGTTGCTGGCCCTAAGCAAACATTAGTGTTGTATTACCAGACGATTTAAATTGATCTTTAAACGAAATTTACGGCCTTTAAATAAAAATCCATGAAATACCTATCATAAAGTTTTTCTTACGAAAAAAGTGAGCGTAAAAGTGGGCGGGGCAGCATTTTCTTTCCGCAAAACCTAAGTTAGACCATGGCGATCATTTTAAAGAAAAAATCGTCCAAATCGGTCAAGCCGTTCTCCAGTTATGCGCTTAATAAAAAAAGTGGGCGTAAAAGTAGGCGTGGTAAATTTTTCTTTCGATGAAAACTTAAAGTTGATTAATACGAACATTTGAAAGAAAAATTAATCAACTCGATGGAGCCGTTTTCTGATTTTAGGTAAACCGAAAAAAGTGGGCATAAAAGTGGGCGGCGCAAAATTTTCTTTCCGTAAAAACCTAAGTTGGACCATGGCGATCATTTTAAAGAAAAAAATCGTTCAAATCGGTCAAGCCGTTCTCAAGTTATAGATTTTGCCACGCCTCTCCGCCCCCAGACCGAAAATCAGAAATCAGACTTCACAGTGTCACCCGCCTGCATATTCTGAAGATTCCCTGAAAATTTCATCAAAATCGGCCCAGCCGTTTTGGAGTCCATACGTTACATGCATACACACATCCTATTTTATATATGGGGGATTTCATGTCAAGTGACCCAACTTTTGAAATCGATGTCTTCCGATTTGGATGAAATTTGCACCAAGGTTAGTCTTATTGGATAGTAGCTTAGACACAAATTTTCAATAAGATCGGTCAAAAAGTTTTTGAGTTAGAGGGGGTCAAAATTTGACATTTTGGCCAAACCGGTGTTCTTTCTCTTCCATGTAACTATTGGTGTTAGCAAAATTTGTCCCAAACAAATTAGATAGCTATTTCTTCAAGCTATCGAAAAATTTTTTTTTTTTATTTTTAAAAATTTTTTTTTTTTAAATTTAAAATTAATTTTTTGTTTTTTTTGGAAACGGTATTTTTTTTTTTTTGCTCAAAAGAAAGCTTATGCATTTTTCTTTTAGGTAGTTTTGGTCGCTTAGTGGGATGAGCGTGGGATATGTATAAAAAAAAATAATTTCTAACTCAAGACGAGGGTTTTTCAATTTTTAGCATATGCACTATTTTGAATTTTTTCCTTTTTATGTGTAAGCGTTTCTAAAATCTTAAAAATAAAACTTATGCTGAAGAACTAGATAAATTAACCTTTCCGACGGTATATAATATACCGAACTAGCATTTCATTCCCTCGATACTGTAATACCCACAATATGTTAATCCCAGGAATAAAATCACTTTTTCTATAGAGATGTTGACAAATTAAATCTTTTTATTTATTTGTAATAATAATTAAATAAATATAAAATAATAATAATAAAAACAAAAAGATAAATAATCTAAAAAATTTAATCTCAATCACATAAGTCCTTTAATAAATTTTAATTTGTTTTTTTTTTAAATTTTTTAAAATTTTTTTTTTATATATATATTTATATTTTTTATATAAAGATTAATTTGAGATATTCTCATTGTTTACTTTACGACCGTCTTTTTTATTATGAAACAAACACCAAATAAATGCATTTGGACCATATAAAACGGCCATAAAGTAGATAATGAGAATATCTAAAATTATTTTATAATTCGTGGTCATATTTAAATGCCAAAGTTTATGTTTCTAAGTTTTAAAAAAAATTACCAACGTTATAGGTTCTGCTGAGGACCCTGCACCTATAATTTTAAGTTTCTAATATCTATTATAGCAAATTAAAAAGGTACCACTTCTAGAACGAAAAAGTAAAACAATGCATTTAATTTCCCGCATTACACCATTTTATATATTTTTTTCTCCCCATTGAAATATTAAGAAATTCATTATTGTAGTGGAAGCCCATCATTGAGAACGTATGTATATTGCAAAGACTGGAAAAAAATATTTCGTTAAGAAAGTACCAAAAATAGGTAAAATTTTTGCCCCGTATACAAATTTGTATTTTTTGGATAAGTTCCGAATGTTAAACAGTTTTTATTTCTATGTTTGTTGGCTTTAATTGAAAAATTAATGGTTTAATTTTAATTCTTGTTCAGAACAAAATGAACTGCGATGCCACTTTTTTTCTATTTGTACATAAAAGTTAAATCGAGCTGCCACAGCATATAGTGCTTTTGCATTTATGATACAACAATTGTTTTTTTGCTGAATAATTAAATTAAAAAATAAATATAATTAAAAATAATAAAATCACTTTCCTTTTTTCGTCCATTTTCTTAAAACGTTTTTAGAAAACAATTCAATATAACAGCCGTACCTAAATAAGAGCGGAAGGCGGAACGTTTTCTTCCGCGTAGCCTTTACGCTGATATGCCATACCTAAACAAGAGCGTCGGCGTTGTGTCACAAACAGTAGTGTTAACGTTCGTGCTTACTAAAACCCTCATAAAAGTAATAATAACAGGAATTAAAACCGCTAGTTTGACCAAAAAATAGCTAATTTGCCATTATTTATTAGGTCTGTCTGCGTACACATATTTTGCATAATTTTGTACAAAATGTCGCAAAATCTTGCAAAATGTTGTCTGCGTACTCCAAATCTCTTAAGCTGGAGGTCCACACCACGCGTTTTAGCCTCAACGCATTGCATGCGTTTTATACCTTACTTGCGTTCTACGTTTCAAGTTACATGCAACGCTTCTGATGCGGCATCATCACAAGTAAAAATAAAATTTCATTTGTCAAAATCAGCTGATTTATTCGAACGCTGCTTGTGACGCTTGCAAAAGTAGAAAGTAACCCTACTTTTCGCGTTCAACGCTTCAATGCATCCTAGGCTAATGTGCATGAAACTTGTTACATACAACTACACAGATTCTACTTTTTTGACAGCTGCGTAGACTGCGAAAAGGCGTGTAACGCGTGGTGTGGACCTCCAGCTTTACAGCGAGAGAGCCAAAAAGAGAATTTTTTGACAGTTGGAAATTAGAGAACTTGCAAAATGTTACTGGAGAAATTTCCTCTGGTAAGATTTTGCAACTAGTTTGAACAGCTGTTTTTATATACTGTTTGAATGAAAGAGTTAGCGTCGAATTTGGGAATTTAAAAACCGGGAAACCAAAATACCCAAATAATGGGGATTTACAGTATATGAACAAAAAGTTAGCGTCGAATTTAGGAATTTAAAAAGGGGAAGTAAAAATATATTTATATTTTTAATAAAAATACTAAAAATATTTACCACAGGCTTTTGCACGGTATAAACTGTATATTTTCTGAAAGTAAATAGTTTTCTGGACAAAATGAGCGATGCGTGCAAAAAATATATAGTTTATACCGTGCGAAAGCCTGTGGTTCATTGCATAAATCAGTAAAGATTTTTACTGATCATTTTGGATGAACCCAGATTTCTCGGAAACTGTCCGAGCGATTTTTTGCACGCATCGCTCATTTTGTCCAGAAAACTATTTACTTTCAGAAAATATATAGTTTATACCCTGCAAAAGCCTGTGGTAAAAAAAATATAAATATATTTGGGCTTAAATCTAGTTTACCGACGCAGCTCCAAATAAAAAAAAAGTACCTAGGGTGATAGAAAATGGAAAAATAAGAAGAAAAAATTATAATAAGAAAGTTGGCGCAAACGCCTAGTTTTCGAGTTATGGGCGTTTTAAGTTTTTATATAAATATGTGATTTTGCAGTACATTTCCAAATGTATATGGCTAATATTGGTATCATTGCAAAGCGTTTCACTAGATCTTTCTGGACATACAGAATTTATTTTAATATTTTTAGTTTATTAAGAAGTGGGACGAGTTTGCAAAATACAAAAGTTTTTTAGTAAGCATAAAAACAAATTTATTAATTTTTTCTAATTCTTTAATGTATGTATATACTACATACTAATTTATTTAAGAATTTTAATTAAAATACAAGTAAAACCTTCTTTATGTTTATGTTATACTAATGAGGAGAGAATCCTTGCCCATGGGCAAAGGCCGTCTATGCAGAGAATCTTTAGTTAGCGAAGCCGGTATTAGTTATACCATAGGGGAGAAAATATTTGCGCCCGGCCGAAGGCCGGCTATGCAAGGAAGCTTTAGTAAGCGAAACCGGTGTTTATTATACCATAGAGAAGAACATCCTTGCGTCCGGCCAAAGGCTGGCTATGCAAAGAATTTTTTTTGCGATGCTAGTGTTTGTTATTTTATAAAATTTGTATTACACTTTTATTTAAATAAACTACATTCCTTCCTAGTGCACTTCCGTAACATTTCGACGTAAAAAGAAAAAAAACTGTAATGTGATCTAAAGAGTTTAATATTTTGAAATAAATTATGTATATCCAGAAAAATCTGTTCAAGAGCTTTAAAATGATACCAATATTGGCCATATACGTTTAGAATTGTAGTGGAAAATCACATATTTATGTGAAAACTTTAAACGTCCATAACTCGAAAACTTAGCGTTTGCGCCAACTTTTTTATTTTGTCTTCTTATTTTTTCATTTTCCATCACCCTGTGTATTTTTTTTTATTTGGAGCTGCGTCGGTAAACTAGATTTGTTCCTATATTTGTACTTCCCTATTTTAAATTCCTAAATTCGACGCTAACTTTTTGTTTATACTGCAAATACCCATTATTTGGGTATTTTGGTTTCCCGGTTTTTAAATTCCCAAATTGGACGCTATTTCTTCAACGCTATCTTGGCTCACGTTTGTTATTTCAATTGTTTACACACCGATCAGCTGTTTTCTTGCAAGATTTCACTGGATACTGTCTGCGTACTTTTTGAGATATTCTCAGCCGAAAGAGTAAAATTTGTCTTACTCTCCCAAAAAAATTTACTGAGTATTTGCTACTGGAAAAGTACGCAGACAGACCTATTATCAAAAGATTAAAACAGGGCTGTAAAAACCACAAATATAACAACCCTGCTTATTTTAACGCGTTGTCAAAATCGGATTTTCCAATTGCAAAGCGTTGACGCCGCGCTATTTAGGGATGCTTCATACAAACTGTATGGGCATGATGATTTTTGACAGCTAGAAAACGCGTTCCGCTCTTGTTTAGGTATGGCTGTAAGTAGTTTGCTAGTTGTGCTGCCAGTGTGTATAATTGTTTACATGTGTAAACCATATGGTAGCTTTGTTTTTCCGGGAAAATTTTCCGAAATAGGTGAATCGTTCTGAAGAACACTCGCAGAAAAAAATTATTCTTCGGACAAAAATATTGTTCGGAACGCATGGATGAGTCCTCGGTTAGTTTAGGAGTTATGAGGTTAGCGAATTTACTCGTTTTTACGCTATTTATCCCCTAGACATTCGAATTACCAAAAATTCCATCTTACCTAGCATTTACACATGAAAGTAGTTGCTTGCGAGTCGCAATGCACTAAATTTGTTCACTAACACACACACAATTTTCGTATTATTAGGCAATTTCCGCGATTTTTAGTGGATCAATTTAGCGAGAGACCAGCATCCGGTTCAAACTTCAACCTTATTACTCACGGCGTTAAGGCTGTGCGAAGATGAATCTGTCAGTCAGTCCGTAACGTTGACATTTTATATACCTATATACATCGGGTATACATAGATTGTTAAATTAAATATTTTGTTTTGCCTTATAAATACTTTTATTGTCAACAAAGAGTTTTTTTTATCTTTTATTATTGATGAAACCCCGAATTCTTGTTTCACCTCCTAAATAAAAAAAGATCCAATTCATGATACATTTTATTCAACATAAGCAAATATAAATTAATAAATTCACATTATTTTTACCGTAATGTATAAAATTTTCTCAAGTCTTAGAATAATTAATGGGTACTCAAATATTCCTGTATATTCGTCACTACTTTAACTTGCAAATTTTGGCTGGCAAAGTGTTCATTTACTTTTTAGTATTTTTAAGAGCAATTTCTTTAAATTTATACTTACTCTCTCTTAGCAAGTTTCTGCTTGTAAAGTAAATAAATAAAGCACACCTAATGGTTTCTTCCATACACATACATACATAGTACTAAAACATACTTCTTTGTTAAAAAAATTCAAAAATTTGAAAAAATACTAAAAAATAAGACAGATGAATAATCATTGGCGAATTTAAAATACGCCTGCGACTGTTTAGTAATAGATTAAAGAGAACGTTAACTTATTTCCTTTAATCTATTACCGAACAGTCGAAGTCATATTTAAAATTCGCCAACCACGATAAGGGTGAATATTAATAAAATAAATGAAGTGGATTATAAATTAAAGGGAATGCAAATTTTAAAATGACTATTTTTTAAATGTATGTTTGTATGTATGTACATATATACCCAGTGGAACTATTTATAGGGCCGCAAGTGGCAGGCCTTTCTAAAGGCCTCTATACTGCTTTCTAAAATATTCGCTTCATTTGATCTCCTGCCTTCTCAAGTATGCCTTCCAGAAGGTATACATTTCTTTTTGAAAGACCTTCCAACATATTTAGTACCCACTCGATATAGCCGTCCTTAAGAAGGGAGAAAGGAAGTTGTTCAGTTTTATTTTATTGACCTTCCTTACTCCCTTCTTTGAGAAGGGAACGAATTTGTTATTATAGGGAGTGCAGAAGGGCTTGCTTTCAATGGCAACCTCTGTAAAAATAAATAAGTATGGAATGCGGCAAGGAAGGCTTGTGTCTGCGTAAACGGGTAATGTAAACGGGCTGTTACTGTCTACCACAATGGAAAGTTTAAGAACGCCATCCTAAAGAATATTTGTTGCAAAATTACTTTTTACACCAATACAACAAAGTTTGACAAAACTTTATTTCTTAATCTCTAAATTTTTTTTATTGTGGTGGGCTAAAACTCAAACAATTATAAAAAAATAAGAAATAAAAAAACACAACAATCTTTACAAACAAACTACTACCTTTTTTTGAGAAGAAAATAAAAAATAATAATAATAAACATGTTTGCTGTTGCCTCGTATATGGTCACATCAGCCAAAAACAAAAATAAAATAAAAACCAAAACGAACTGAAAACAGCCAACGTATCACATCATTCAACTTCACTGAAACTGAAATTTTTACTAAACTCGTAGTTGAGGTTCAGCAAAAAATATTTTCAGTTTAAATTTTTGATTTCAGTTCATGCGGGGTTTTTCTAATATCAGTTTGACTTTGGTGCTCGATCGAAACGTACGTCTTTTTTTACACAATAAAAAAAAAGTTCTTTAACAAATAATTTAAACATTTAAACGCGAATTTAGTTGCTGAAAGAAAGAATAAATTAAAAAAACTTCAACATCTAGTAAAACATAAAAAAACCACCAACATATAAAAAAAAACTAATTAAAAGTTCTAAAAAAAAACAACAAATTAACGAAGAAACTTTATTTTAAAAATAAACGAAATTGTCTACTAAAACTTTATACCCATCTAAAATATTAATCTTTCTGTACCTTGTTTTTGTTTTCTAAAACAAAAAATAGCAAATAACGAAAAAACTCTTTGTCTTGGAAGTGAAAATAATAATTTATTCAAAGATTTCATAAAATAAAATTTATTGTTACAAACTGTCAAAAGCGAAAAAATACCATATTAATAAGGTAAAAACAATTAATTTTACTTAAAATATGCTAATTTTGTTTTATTATTAAAAAAAAAACTTAAATTTATTTTTTTAGATTTGTATTTAATTTAACTCAAGTTTGATTTAAAAAGGATCTTATAGTTACATACTTAACGTTACAACTCTGTTTTTCTTTTCCTTGTTTTCTTCTTGGAAATGTTATTATTTTGATAAGGACAGAGAGAGAGAGGGGAAGTGTATTTGTTTTTGTTAAGCTGCTATGCAGCAGTTAAACTAGCAACTACTCTGTAATGTATTTCCCTTGAAGCGAAATTTTGAAACTTATAGTGCGTGCTCTATTTATAAAAATATTTTAAATTGAATAAAGGTTAACAAAACAAATTTCCTATGAAAATTTGGCTTATTAAACGTTTGTTAAATTTAATAATCGTTTTGAATAGGGGGGATATTGTATAAGTTATGTACTTATATTTAAATAAAATAAAAAATTTATTTTCAACAGTATTAAGAAGCCTAATTATTTACAATAAAATATTTCTTTTAAAATTGTACTTTTCCAAAAAAGTTCAAGGCCCTAATCATATAAAACGCAGCGCAACGCCAAAGAATAACATGAAAAGCACAAACAATGTCAAAAATATTTTGTAATTTTGTTGTTGCTTCCTACAGAAATTCACATTGCGTTTTAAAATTTCAAACGCTCCATTGCTTGTGTCGTTGAAAATTTTTAAACGGTACATGAATTTCTGTTAAAAGCACTAACAAAATTACAAAATATTTATGACATTGTTTGTGCTTTCAATGTAATTCTTTGGCGTTGCGCTGCGTCTTACATGATAAGGGCCCAACAAACAGCTGCTATATTCTTTGATATCCTCCACCGAGATTTATAATAATTCGAAAGTGGGCTTCTTATGGGATCTATAAATTTATCAACCAATCTTTATGGAAACTAATCTCACAGTATTATAATTTGTTGCGATAAATTACGGGGCGACTATCAAAAAGTTTTCTAGTTATATAAAACTTAATTTGACCTAATTTGAATGAAATATCATGACTCGTTACAGTTTTTTAGGAGGGAATATGACATTGGGCCTATGTTTACACAGAAAAAATTTTAGCCAAAAATTTTTTAATTAAATAATTAATTGGTGAAAATTAATTTTTTCAATTATTTTTTTTGTTTGCTGCAATTAATTTTTTTAATCAAAACACAAAAATGTAAATATTTTTGTATAAGTTGTGTATTTTTTAATTGATGCAATTAATTTTTTAATTGATTAAATTTGTGTGGCATGACTCGAAAATACAAATCCGTTAATTGATATGATCAATTCTTTTGCAGGGGCAAAATTAGTAAAAAATTTAATTGTCTGAACGAATTGTTTAATTAAAGTCGATTTTCTATTTTTTCTGTGTAGTTATGGATCGATCATCAAAAAATTCTGTAGAGTGATTTCTGGTTTTAAAACACCCAAATCAGACCGAATTTTTTTTAAAGTGGTTTTCGAAAGGTCGGTTTATATGAGACCTATGGTGAATTATAAACCTATTATCATAAAATTGTATGGTATTTTTCTAGCTTTATAAGACTTAATGGACCAAATTGTTCCAAAATATTTATATTTGTAACGGCTTTAGGCGTATTAAGATTATGTTCCAAAGTGGGCTTTATATGGGGCCTATAGTTAATTATAAAACAAACTGTAAGAAACTTATCAGTGTGATTTCAAGTCTTATGAAACATTATTCGTTACAGTAATATAGTTTTTTCCGAAAATGGGCTTTATATGGGGCCTTTGGTAAATTATGGACTGATCATCACAAAATTTAGAAGTATAATTTCTAGTCATACAAAACGAGTCCTTGCTAAATTAAATAATAATTGGTTCATTCCACTATCAATTAATGTTGGCGTTTCTAACATAACTCTTTTTTTCTACTGTATAGATTGTGCTGGATTTCATTCCCAAACTGCTTAGGAAAACTAAAAACAATTTTACACCAATATTGTTCTTTTCTCTTCGCAACTAGTTGAAATAAATTTTTGTAACTGAGCTACCTAAGCAAGAGCGACAAGCGTTTTTTTAACTTGAAAATTCTATTTCCAATACATTTTCAACATGCACGGAAAAAATTTCAGTAGTTTTTTATCAATCAAAAAAATTATTTGAAAACTATTTCAATTTAATTGATTGGGTTGTTCACGATTGGCGCATTATCAGGTTATATGGTTATGTAGTTATATTAACAGCAACAAAATATATTTAAAAAACATTTAAGTTAATGGATTTTGTTGTTGTGAATATAACTAAATTACTATATAACCTGATAACCAGCCATCCGTAAACAACCCAAATGTGATAATTGAATCAATTATTTTTTAATTAAATTTTTTAGTTGAAAAGAAATGAAAAATATAATTTTCATGTAATTAATATTTTAATTGTTTTGAAATAAATTTTTAATTAACATATTAATTAACTAAGAAAAAATCTTAATTGATTTTTTGGCTTGCAATAAAATAATTGAAACTTGTAGAATTGTTGTTGGGAATTGTCAAAGCCTGAGCTATATTTGATTAAATCAATTAACACATTGTTTGAAATGGCAAAATTTTAAATAATTTATTGAAAAAAATTCACAATTTTTAGTAATCAATATTACCATTTTGATAATAGGTGCAAAATCAACAAATTGTTTGCTTGATTCTATGAATTTGGTGATTATAAACAATTTTTAATTTTTTCTGTGTAACAAACCCACATAGCGATCAGTTTAATAAGCCGGTGGTAATGAATTTGCGTTCTAAAGGTTTGTTTCGTATAAACTGTATGAAGATAAGAAGTGTGAAATAAAAAACGTTTGCCACTCTTATTTAGTTAGATCAGTTAGGTATATCTGGAAATCATTTTGTTTAACAATATTAAAAAAACTAAGCAAAAAAAAAGGTTTACAAAAAAGAAGAACTTGACAAATGGTAACGTTGATTTCAAAAGAAATGCCATTTTGCCAGTGATGCCACAACAATAATAGAATGAATTTATTTCCACTTTTCTAGTGATGACTCTAAAATAATTGGAAGATGTAGAATTGAATGCAACGAAATAGGAACATCTTGTAAATATCTTAATTCTTAGCTCTATGTATTTCTTATGGGAAAATTTCAACATCTTCGCAAATAGATGGTAGATATTAGATGTTGACAAGTGTCAAAATTCCATAAAATTAAAACCCGGTTTTAACATTGAAACTATTAACAGCTGATTTTGCGTTCACACTATAAAATCGGGTTTTAACTCACAGTTTGTCTAATAAACTTGTTGAAAAATCATAACAAATAAATTTCTCGTAGAAATAAGTTTGAAATAATTTATTCAAGTAAGTTTTTCCTTTGTAATTTTTTTTATTGTTGTTGCTGCTGCTTTCATTGTTCTTAATTAATTTTTTTAATTTTACAATATTTCTCTCTAATATTTTTTTTTATAATTATTCATATAATGACTTTTATCAGCTGTTTTCAATCTTCTTAACTTAAGGCCGGTATTCACTATCCTACATAATCGTACGATTCATTCACACGAATATCTGACGGAATTCTATCCGACATATACAAATGTCTGCAAAATCTGCTATCAATGCCACACTATTCCACAAAAAAGATGCAAACTCAAATGACTTAGCTACTTTACAAGAAAGTGCAACTCTGATCGCATAGAATCTATCATTTTATGAACATTTTCATAAATATTTGCAAGTCGGACAGACTTGTCATAAAAATCAGTCACTCAATTCATTTTTAAGCCACACTGTCATACATTATGAGCACACACGATTTTTTTGACATATCGTGCGACTTAATAGGATAGTGAATACCGGCCTTTAGTAGCACTGAATTAAGTACAAAGAAAACATGTTTGTAGTTTATAAAATATTCTTAAGGCCGTGTCAGATACAACTTTGTCGCTTTGCGTGACGTTTTTACCTTTGGCAGAAAAACGCAAAGCAAAAGGTGTATCACACAATGAAAACTTTGACAACACTCACGCATTGTTTGCTTAGTCCCAATTTACATTATACGATTTTTGTCGTTGCGATTATTGTCGTTTCTTCTTTGAAGTCGGTCTTATGTTTACCTTGTACGATTTTTGTCGTTACAACTTCTTGTGTATACATATAATTTGACACTACGAATGAATGAACAAAACGAATCGTAGAGTACACTCGCTTGTGAACCCCTTTTAATTCCTCTCTCCCCTCTCGCCAATAAGGTAAGAATCGCAACGACAAAAATCGTATAATGTAAATTGGGACTTACTTATAAAAGCGATTGGTAATTTGTATATTAAATTATCTTTCTTCTTCTATCTATCTATTGTATATACACAGTAAAAAATGATGGTTTACTTTTAAAACCCATTGGTATAAGTTTAAAACTTTAATTCTTATTATAAAACCATTTGGTTTTAGCTTTAAACCATTTCAGTATTAAATTCTAATTTAAAACTAAAAGGTTTTAATTTAATGACAAATAAATTTAACTTAAAACCGTGAAGTTTTATTTTAAAACCATGAAATACTCATGCATGTCGATCAAATCTTAAATGGTTTAAAAACAAAACCTTTTTAGCTTGAATTAATAATTTTTAGTTTAAATTTAAAACCAAAAAAAGAATTAAACCTCGCTCTCTCACATATTAATCCCTTTTGGTTTTAAAATAAAACCAAAATTTTATTAAATGGCTCTCGCTCTTACATATTTTTTTTAAAGTGCGCTCACACTCTCTCAGCTGTGTCTGGCAAGACGGCAAATTTAGTAATTTTGGTTTTAAAACAAAACCAAAAAGTTTAAAAGTGCTATTAAACTGTAAAATCATAGAGAGCACATGGAAAATTTTCACAATGTTTCTCAAGGTAAAATACGACGCAAAAGTGCAATTTCTACAAATTTGTGAAAATATTAAAAGTGAAGAGATTGCGCCTGAAACAATTCTATTTGCAGGTACGTACGTTTACCTATCAAAAGTGATTAAATGCAAAATGTTTGCCAAAAAGCCATTTGTATTTTTCTTTGTAGTTCTTGAAAAACTAAAAATCAATACAGATTGCGAAATTTCTTTGCATGATCGGGACGGAGCCGAGATTTGTGTGGACCAATTGTTGGGAGTCATATTGCAGTTCATGCACTGCAATTGCTATTTTATAGAAATTCGAACTAACAATAATGACACTTCAACAAATGTGAAAGAATCGTCGAGTCACCTTATAAATCAGAAGGTAGGTATTTCATTATTTGCTATGCTTGCATTAAAAATGTCCTTCTTTACAAGGAACTTGAAACCTATTTAAAAAGCGGAGACATTTCAAATATTTTGAAGGAGTACGAAAGCAACAAGACTTTAACCGACAACTCTCGTCGCTCTTTGGTGCACTCTCCTTTTTGAAGATTTAGATGTTGGCGCTCAAAACTATTTTTTGCAAAAGTTTAGTTGCAACGAAATTACTAAAATTTTGATAACAAATAAATTTGAATGTAAATTTGGTTATATGTACAAAATAGAATTTATAATATATTTAAGAAAAGAAGTCGAATACCTAACGTTTGGCAAAATCGTGGATATTTATGTAATAAATAACGACGTTTATTTACGTTTAGAAACTTTTGTAAGCAAACACTTCGACTTGGTCGCACATTGTTACGAAATTTCACCAAGAAATGCTTTTGAAATAGTTCGCTTTACTGATTTGCAGAACATAAGACCTTACGAATTTCATGTTATTAAAAATAAAATGCTTTTATTAGTTCCCAATCTATTAATTGAATAAAAATTTACTAAATATTTTGATAAAACTTGGAAAACTGTTTTTTTTTTTATTTGGGCTTAGGTTTGGAACTATAATACGGATAATTTTAATCCAGTTTTGGTTTTAAATTTAATCCAATTTTGGTATAAATTTGAATCTAATTTTTGACTAAAATTTAATACTAAAATGAGATCAATTTGAAACCTCTTGGATTCAATTTTAAACTATTTTGGTTTTAGTTTTAATCCGGAAAAGTTTACTTTTAAAACTAAAATGAGATCAATTTAAAACCTCTTGGATTCAATTTTAAACTATTTTGGTTTTAGTTTTAATCCGGAAAAGTTTACTTTTAAAACCAAAAATGATTTTGCTTTTACTCCAATTTTGGTTTTAATTCAATGACAAGAATATTTCATCTCCCGAATTTTCTCTCTCTCATTTTTTATTTTTTTAATCCAAAATGGTTTTAATTTAAAACCATATCTGATTGTTCTATATAAAAACCAAAATGGTTTTAATTTCAAACTAAATTTTTTACTGTGTATATAAAATAGGATGTGTGTATGTGTGTATGTAACGTATGGACTCCAAAACGGCTGGGCCGATTTTGATGAAATTTTCAGTGAATCTTCAGAATATTCAGGTGGGTGACACTGTGAAGTCTGATTTCTGATTTTCGGTCTGGGGGCGGAGGGGCGTGGCAAAATCCATAACTTGAGAACGGCTTGACCGATTTGAACGATTTTTTTTTTAAAATGATCGCCATGGTTAACTTAGGTTTTGCGGAAAGAAAATGTTGCCCCGCCCACTTTTACGCTCAATTTTTTCGTAAGATTCACAGCATATATATACATACATACAACCATATGTATTTTCAAATCAAATGTAAATCAAACATATGTATATGAACAACATTTTAATTTATAATATTACTAGCTGACCCGGCTCCGCTAGCCTTAAGATGCAGTAATCAATAAATATAATTTCCAATTTGCCTTAAATACATGTGTTTCTTTTTTCATTGAACCCATATCTACACCATATGTAAGTTATTCTGTAAAAAAACTTTATGATAGGTATTTCATGGATTTTTATTTAAAGGCCGTAAATTTCGTTTAAAGATCAATTTAAATCGTCTGGTAATACAACACTAATGTTTGCTTAGGGCCAGCAACGCGGACCGGATTAGCTAGTTTGTTATAAAAATAAAAGTTAAAAATTGAATTGGACGGTTTTTTGGAATTGAATTTGGCAAAAAAATTAAAAAAAAAGAAAATTATACTAGCCAATTGTCAAAGCGCGCAAAAAGATGAGAGTTGGCTAACTTTTTGCTTCGCTCCGCTTTGAAAGTACTTTATGTGACATGTTTCGTATAAGTACGTATATTTTATCTTAGATGTCAAAGCGAATCGGTAACGCAACGCGAAGCAAAAGTTTTATCTGACATGGCCTTTAAAACCAAATCAATAAAGGTTTTTAGATGGTTTTAACAAAATCATTTTGCAATGTTAAACCAAGTTTGAATTATTGGTTTTAACGATAAAACCCAATTCGGTGTTAAAACCTAAAGTGTGAAAACACTATAACGTAAGCAAAGTGTCGCACAAAATTTGTTTCCTTTCCCTAAAAAAATTTGTTGGTAAAGCAAGATTCGGATTTAATTTTCTGTTTTTTTTTTACTCTGATTTCATATAGAAAGAAACTTAAAAAAAAAGAAACGATTAACATTCTTTTGTCTTGCGAAATCATCGTTTAAAACTGTTGATGACGTTAGAAATTAAAATTCAAACTTCATTTTGAAAGTTTTGTGTGTGTGTGTGTGTGTGTTTTTTTTCATTTTAACAAAATAAAATTATAAAATTGATATACTGGTTGTTATTGTTATTGGTTTTAAATTAAAAAATAGCAAAAAAAGAATTTTGCTAATGTTCAATTAGCATATCAATAAAAGCACTAAAATTCAACCACTCAATATCATTAAAAAATATGAAGTTTATGTAGGAAATTAAAACCGATTAGAAGAACTTTTGAAAGCATCAGGCGGCACTCACATCAGGTGTGTCCGTTTCAACAGGTTTTACTTTTTTTCTTCCAGGTTTTTCAACAGAATTAGATTTTGTTTAATGTTAAATGATGATTAAATTGCTTATTTCCAGTACAGTAGAACACAATTGTAACGCAAAACGGTTTGAATTAATTAAACTATAAATTAAATACGAACACAAACAAACTACGTTATTATCGAACTAAATCCAGTGTTTCCTTCAGTTCGTTATTGTATTGTTCTTCTGTATTTAGTTATTTCATTAATCAATCTGAAATATTTATATTTTTATACTATAAAAAAATTAATATATAATGATAGACAAAAACAACACGTAATGTCGAAATTTTGCACAAAAGTAAAAAAAAAAAAAACAGCGCATGACGTAATTTCTAAATGTATTTTTAAGTTTAGCTTTTAATTTGTTTTCTGATTTTTTATATTTGGTTGTTTTTTGTTTTTAAACAGATAACCTGATCTAAAGCAAATAAAAAATTTATTTTGACCAATAACAAACCGGCAAACTACTAAGAAGGTTTAAAATTTAGTTGTTCATGCTTGAAAATTTCTTTGAATTATAAAAAGTAAAGTTTTTATTTTCTAATGTAATTAGTCATCGTCCAGACCTGCAATTTTTGTTGCTGCAATTTTTAAAAATCTTGCTTTGAAATTATGTTAGTGTCCAGATTCAGAAGAATTTTTATATCGTTTTAATTGGTAAATGATCACTAAAATTTTTCGTGCTATATGTAGTTATAAAATGAAAATTATAAAGAATAATTTTTTTTTTTAAAAAAGGTGAACATTTTTGCAACTTTCGAGTTTGCCCGACGACTTTATTGGATCCACTGTATTCAACCAAATGTGGACGTAGAAATCATTATGTTATGTTTTTCTTTTGCCGCTACTACGACCCCAATAAACTAAGTCCTGAAAGCAAAAATTAACTAATTCCTTAATTTCTTACACGAAGAATAACTACAACGACTGTTAGGGAGTTTGTTCATTTGGTATGAAGTTATTTTTCATTTTGTGATGGGGGATTATTTCATAATGAAATAAAACACAAATGTTGTACATGGAAATAAAACCAAATGAATATTTTTAGGAATGCAATTCATATATCATTTAAATTTAAATTAACATAACAAAACTATTGATATATGTAAAGGTTTGGGTCATAGACCCGAAATTAAAAATTTCAAATTCCAAATCGCTAACTAAAGCTTCTCTACATGTCCGGCCTTCGTTCAGGCTCAAGAACGTCTTCTATATGATATTACAAACACCGGCTTTGCATAACTTAAGCTTCTTTGCATTGACGGCTTAAGGACGGTCACAAGGATTTTCACCTCTTTGGTACAATATGAAGAAGTAAAATTGAACTTATATTTTTTTAATGTGAGGACTTGATTCATTTGGAAATTCGGGACATTTATCGTTGTAATATAAATTTCCATTTATGGGGTTTTAGTTAATTTTTCTATTGGGGGTTATTTAATATGTTTGGGGATTTGTTTCATATTCAAAATTGGGATTTTAATTCATAATGAACTAATTCCCTAATTTCAGTTAATTTTTGCTTTCAAGGCTTAGCTTATAGGGACTTAGTTCGTAACGCCTTTTTTCATTCTTGTTTATCTGCTGCTACGATCTTCAGCTCGTTCCACGTTTTTGACTTTTGCTGCTTGTGTGTCTACTTGTCGACGCCAGGACATGCCCATTTCACGGCAATTTCCGTTTTCTGATTTCATACTCAACTTTTATTTTTCTGCACTCGGACCATAAACGTTCGTTTGTGATGTTGTTTGGCGGAAAATTTTTAGTACGCGACGAAGGCAACGGTTGATGAATACTTGTTTGTGATTGATATCGCATTGATTTAAATTACAAGACTCGCAGCCGTAAAGCGCAACTGATTTCACGCAGCGGTTGAAGATGTTGATTTTGGTGCGCTTAGTGATATGGGGAGACTTCCACACATGATGAAGTTGGCCATAAGCTTGCCAGCCTCGACTTGCTGTTATTATGCTACCCAGGTAGCAGAAGGATTGAACGTCTTTGAACTGTTCTTATTGTTGTTGTGAACTGTCGCGTATTTTTTGTATTAATTTTTCTGGCTTTGTTTTTTGGGATATGAATTCTGAGACCACAAACTGCTGCTTGCGCTTCGATTTTATTAAGTTCTGACCGCACATCGTCAAATCTATGTGAGAGCAAACATGTCGACTGCAGTTTCAATCTTCGAGGCGGCCGTTTATTAGCCAGGTGATGCTGTTAGTTGTTGCCATGACTTTCTCCATGATGCTGACAACGTTGATTACCAAGAGGGTGTAATGGGCAGCTCTTCTGCGCACCTACTTTGACACTTATTGGACAGCTGATTACGTCCTCGTGTAGTACTCATCTATTAAGTATAATTTCATTTAAATCACGCAATTTTTCTACATCTTAAGTGTAATTTTGAAATTCCTCAAAATTAATAGTTGGCGACAAAATTCTTTGAAATAGGATTGTGTTTTGAGTTAAATTAAAGTAAAGTCTTATGTGCTGTTTTCACATAGACTTGTGTTGTAAAAACAGCACATTAAATAATTTTTTTTATTGTTTTTATTTTTTAAGACATAAAAAAAATTGATTTAACTTTTTTAATTAGCTATCTGATACTTTGAGCGAAGACAACCCACTGTGCATTGCATATTAAGTAACTGTTTCCATTAATGAAATGTCAAATAGTAACAAATGTTTCTGTTTGACATATGCTAAATAATAAATAGTAAATTGTCTTTTAATTAAATAAAAATTTAACTAACAAAATTTTAAATTAACAAATTGACAGCCTATAAATGATTTACCGCCCATACTTGAGATGAAAAATAGTTTCACACCATCTTCATCGTCAACGAACAAGAGATCGTCATCATCATTAACCAAACAAAGTTTTAATTCTTTTGTGTCTTTGATTCTAATAAATCACCTTAAATAATGACAATCCATTTCGAGGTCATATTTTTTTCTCTAATTCATTTTTATTTTTTTATTTATTATTTTTTAACAAATTTAAATGGCACTAAATTTTGATTGTTGTTATTGAAAGTAAAACCCCATAAAAATAATAACAGTAATTGCTCTGCATACCTATTTTGGCACTGACTTAATTAAGCAAAAAAATAACTGGAAACACGCACACAAACACACATAAGAGAAAAGAACAAGAACTATTCAAATACAACAAAAAAAAAAACACCTGAAACAATAATACAACAACACGTACAAACCACCTGTTTTACAGACATTCATTTTAACAGTAATGACGAGATCACGTCATCATTTCTTTGTTAAACTTTATTCCTCTGATTCCCCATAAATTCTACTTTTTTCTATTCTACCTGCGCCCTATCACTCTTTATTTAATTTTGTTTTATCTTATTATAAACACATACATATGTACATACATAGTAAATAATTTGGAAATTGAGAAAATGCTGGGCCGTTTATTAAATTTAAATTATTAAATTGTTTTGAATGCTGCGTAAAAAATTAAAGCAATACAACTTGAAAATTTTTTAATATGTAACTACAAAAAATTTATAATACATAGTAATGAATTTTGTTTCAGTTTAAAGAATGACTTAACCTGAAAGTGAAATTAATGACGATAATAACCCAACAAACACGGAGGCTTGATTTTGAATTGAAAATCATTGGAAATTAAACCCTTTCTCAAATGAAAAAATTTGGATAATGATTTGAAAATAATTTGAAAAACATAACATTCTCCACTAAAAAGGGGAAAATATTTTTAAATTGAGAAATACGTTTACATATGTAAACTTACATCACAATTAATATAAAATTTCAAGAGTTTCAATAGAAGCAAAACAATTTTTAATATTATGTACATTAAAGGCATATGAAAAAGAATTTTTAAAACAACCGTTTCGTTACCAAAAAGTAGACAGAGTAACACGATATTTTTTAAGCGTGTATATATGAATATTACGTGTCGAAATTTTTCAAAAAGTGACAAAATAGAAATTTCGAGTTAATGCCCTCTTGATGATCAAGGTCGATATATATTTTCAAATTTGCTATTAAGCGTTATTATAAAATGTTTTTCAAATGTGGATTGTAATATAATGTGGAACATAAATTAATAATATATATATTAATTAGTATTGTGGTTATTTTATTGAACTGTTAATGGTTTTTAATCCAAATTTTAGATATTTTTAATTAGGCTTAAGTTCATTGAATTTAATTTGCATTAAATTATTTTTATGAAGACAGGAATTTTACAACATGAAATTAATTAAAATTTTTTTATTGATAATTTTCCATTCTTGACTGCGCTGAGATTTGAACCCAGGCGTTCACGGACAGGTTGCCCAGACTATATATTTTTTTATTTTTGTAAATTCATATTTCTTGTAAGCTTTTATAATTTGAATTCTTAATCAACTGAAAGCTGCTGAGTTCCTTAATTCTAAGAAAGAAAAAATCCTCTCCTTTATTTTCAAGATTGTCTTGGCTCTGCGTAGCACCCTACATACAATAAATTTCTTATTTCTTCACTTTCCATTTTTTTCTAATTCGCATCCTTACATCCAATTTTCACGGTGATTTTCCCTCCTATTATAAATCATGTCTTTTTTTCGTTAGATGTCGAGCGGGGTAGAGAAGTAAGCAGTGTAGAAAATAGACATGAATCGTATTTTCTGTGTTTCTTTTTTGACATTCCTCTTTGCACTTATTTGTGTTTTTTAATATATGTTTTAATCTTATTTGAAAGTTACAAGAGCTTATTAAAAAATATCAAAATTATGTGGAATATCGAAGTTTTAAATATTTTTATACGAATAAGGATTTAAGAAAATCAGAAAAATTCAACTCTGACTGCAAAAAAGAAACATGGTGAAAATTCCTCAATTTTTTGGAAGTTTCTTTAAAAAAGAAATACAAAAAAAGACATATATTTTAAATCATCGGGAAAATTGGGTATTACTCATAGTAATTAATTTTTTACTTACAAATTATTTCATATAATTTTTGTAAGTCATTTTTTTTAATTGTAAAATACGTTTGGCCTTATTCGCCACACAGAAAAAAATAAAAATTGATTTTAATTAAAAAATTTGTAATATTAATTAAATTTGCACCAGTCAACAAATTAAACGTTTAATTCACTTGATTAAATTTTTAATTAAAGCTGATTTTATTTTTGATTAACGATTAACACTTTTAATAAATTTTTAACCCAAACAGCAACATTTATTTAGGCTTTATTTACTTTTTAAAATATTTTAAATTCTTTACAAAAAAATTGCTACCAATAAAATTGCGACAATTGCTCCTAATAGCTGCGTTCGAGAACACAAAAGTTTTTACTATTTTTTACTGATCTTTACTGCATTTTACGAAATCGCGTTCGAGTACACAAAATGCAGTAAATGAGAACACAAATTGAGAGCGTAAAGTGACAGTTCTTGATTGAGTACTTACAAATTTTTACTGCAGAAATTTTTGCAGTAAAATTTAGTAAATCAAAAAAACATATGTTACAAAAGGTAAACATGCAAAAGAAACAAACAAATGGTGAAGAAACTGTTTTAAAAAAGGAAAGTTGAAATAAAAATTAAACAATAACAAAAAGTTAATAAATATTAATTAACTAAACTTCTTTGTGGTGCATTTATATGGCTAAATTCCAACTTTTAAACTTTTTTGTTGTTGTTTTATTTTTTAGAGTTGTTAAAAGAATTTATATTTGGGTAGTTAGTACTTCACTTATTTTTTAAGTAATCAATAGCAAAAAATGTATTCATGTATTTTTGAACAAATTTAGCCGGACACAAATTAGTAAAATCAAATAAAATAAAAAAATTAAAAATGTGAAAGAAAAATTAAATAAATTGTTTGGATTTTCTTAAAATGTTCGTGTTATAAAAAATATTTAATCGAGTACCGATAATAAAACGAGTTAAGTAGTCAAAGTGTAAATATTTTTCAACACTTCAATTATTTGCCATCAGCTGTTGCCTTTATTTTACGAATTTTTATAAATTTTGCGTTCGCGTACTTTTCTGGACAACAGCTTTTTGTGAGAGAAATATTTTAAGTGTACTCATTTACTGAATTTTACTGTAAAAGTACTGAAACGCACCTATTATGTACAAAGTTTTAAAATATTTCAAGAACCTTATCTAAAAGATCAGTAAGAAACGAAACATTTTAATACGAATTTAATTAAGTTATCTGGGTATATTTACAAAAGCATTTTGTAGTTACAACAAAGTGTTGTAAAAAAAAAATTTAATTATTAAATAAGTTTAATATCATGTTTTCGTACGTGTATGATAGATTTAATTAAATGTTTAAATTGATAACAAAGAACACGATTTTATGGTTTAAAAAACAAAATGTTTTTTAGTTGTTTATTATGATGTTTACATTTAATTTGTCAAGAAAAAGTTAATACCAGTATTTAACATTTTTTACCAGTTAAATGTTAAGTTAAATAAAAGTAAGACAAATAAATGAAAATAAAAAAAAAAAAAAATGATTAAAAAGAATGTATGAGGTCTCTCAAGTACAAATATTGTTATTAATGATATCACCATATAAAAATACTTGAAGTGTTTTCTATTATCTTGCAACTCACCATAAAAGTGTGATAATATTTTGTTGTCAGAATTTTTTTTTAAAAAATAATAAAAACAATATTTAAAAATGGATTTTAAGAGAGACAAGTTCAAACAATAGGAGATAAAGGGAAAACTTAATGCTATCTCTTAAAAATTAAAATTCTAGGGCAGGGATGTTAAACGGGGTTTTAAATTTTGTACCAACTTCCAAAAAAAAAAATTTACTTTTTGGACCTTCACGGTACCATTTTTTTTTAATGTATTAAAACAAAAAAAAATTACATAAAAATTAAATTGTACACAAAAAAACAAAACTTGACATTAACATACATTATATGTATGAAAAAATAAGGTACATAAAAGTCTTATAAATATATGAGAACAAAATCAGGCACTTATTTATTTAGTTAATAAACTATTTCGAAATTAAACTTCCTAGCAGCATGAATTTGTCGATCTTAACCAATCCTTTGTTTGTATTAGACTTGATAATGTTGGCATATGTATGTAGTCTGCGTCTTTCCCTAGTTTTTATTATATTTTGAAAGACGAATGTGGAATGGATAAAATTCCAGAAACGACTCTAGAAATGTCAGGAAACATATGGACATTCAGCAGTTTTTGTAAATTAGCTACTGCCGACCAAAAACTACAAACGTTTTCAGTTTTTAACGACTGCAGTTGCTAAAGCTCTAAATTGATTATTGATTAAATCAAAATTTGCAATTCAGTACTTGTTTTGCCTGAAATAACATATTCAGGAGTAAATTTATGGAACCACATTAAAACTTTGTTATTAAACTTGACTTTGGTTCTCAAAACTTCGCAAAATTTTGTATAAAATTGTTATGCATTTTCTTTCATTTCTTTAACAATATCAAAATTGATATTATTTGTAGAGATATATATGTAAATCCACTTCTGTTCCGCAATAAATTTCTTCAAAGGGCGTGTGATTTTTGTAAAGGTCTACGATAGATATATCACATTCATCCAAAACATTTTTATTCATGAAATTACGTAAAATTTTTATTCATGAAATAACGTGCTATTTGGCGGAACAACAAAATTAGCCTTTGTAAAAATACATGCATTCGAACATCTTCTGATGGCATTTCTTAATTAACCAGTAGCCCGTTTCTGTATTTCTCGCATCGTAAAATTTCCCGCTTGAAACAAGTGAATTATGACAAAAACAGTGCATTATGAAACAAAAAATGGTTTCTCTCACATAAGTGTTTCTGTACTTTTACTTTGCGAGAATTATCTGTCATTTAAATAATTTTCCAGCAATTATTGGAAGGATGTGAGAACAAGTGTTTCTGTAACAATATTTTGCAAAAAGTTTCTCACAAGAACTGTCAAAATAAGTCATATTTGAAATTGATGCGAGAAAACAAAATTTAAAAAAATGCAGCCCAAATTATGTATGTATGTACACAACAATGTGTATTATTTTATTTTATTTTAAAAGAAAGAATTTAAATGATGAAAATAAGTATATAGAACACAATTGTTATATTTTGTTATTTCAATTTTTTTGGCCTTTCATTGTGTTTGTTTTATGCAGGGCTGCCAGATAAATTTGTGAAAAAACGTCAATATCCTAAGAAAAATAGAACAATCGTCTATTTTTTTCGGACAATTTAAAATTAATTTTGACGAATTTTGTTCGATTTTTTTTATCATATAATCACAAATTTTTTATCATATAAACACATAATCATCATCATCAAAAAAAAAAAAAAAAAAAAAAAAAAAAACATTAAGTTCATGGGTAAAATACATATTTTATACATACATAAGCTTGAGGTCTATTAAAATAAAATTATTTATTTTATTTTCCTTAGTCCGATAAGAGTTTAAAATTTCAGATTGTTATTTTTCCCTGCAGAAATCACACAAAGGAGTGACAAAATATCATTTTGAAATAAAATAAACACATTTGGAAAAAGTAAAAGGCAAAAATTTCCTAAAGTGCATTGACTGAAAAATGGGGTAATAGTTTAATCTTTTGATCACACAAACAAATGTATTAAATAATCCAAGCAAATAAAAATTAAACAGTTTCCGTTCGAAATTTTGCTTTTGCCGATACATTTTTTAATCTGCCTTGTTTTTAAAGATATCGGTTTTCTGTGGTGCCTAATACACAAACATATAAAACTATTTAAAATTGTTTTATTTCAAAGACTGAATCGTCACTAGAAACAAATCAGCATATTGTCACTTTGCCAATTTTGGAACAAAAAAAAATCGTCAAAATGTCGATAAATCTTTAAATCTGGCAGCCTTATTTTTATTATATATATTTCTTTCGTTGACGTTTCGCTTGCATTTGACACTTAATTACTGGAAGTATTCCAGTTAAAACAGAATCTGTGTTGTCTGTACTCGCATTTAAATACAGAAGCACTTTTTTTCTCACAAATCGAGAAACGATGGAATTTTTTGTTTCACACTTAATATAAGAAAATTTGCGATGCGAGAAATACAGAAACGAGCTACAGGTTAATAATTTTAAGTGCATATTGCATAAATAAAAATTGCAATTTAAAAGAAAGTTTTTAAATCCTTATGTTTTATAAGCAAAAAGCGGGGAATCACAGTTTTTAGTGGAAATGTTCTTTTGGGGTTTCCATGCGTGTGTAGCTATTCCTATCTATACATGGATACATTTTTGTTTTTCTTGTCAAACACAGCGGACAGAAATATAAGGTAAAAAAACACAATCACCCCAGTTATGAATAAACATTTCCCGGAATTTTTTCCCTATGAATGGAAACATTGTACGCAAATTACAGTTCGTAATTTTGAGTATCGGTTAATATTTTCCAATAGCCCCCACACAAGGTTTTTTTCGGACTAATTATGTTGGTATTTAGCTTAAATTTGGTCCAAAATTATCTCATTGCAATTAAAATCATCTTAAAAAATTTATTGGAATTGGGGTATATTTGACCAAAGTTCCCATACAAATACTATCCCGAAAATATATTTTTTATAAATGTTGGTATCGACACAAAATTAAGCGAAAAAAACCCTTTAACGAAAGATTATATGTCATGGCTAAACGTGGTATTTGTAGATCATAAATTAACTATCGGTCCCATATAACCCCCTTATCTTAAATCATTTAAACTAATATCATATAGATGAAAATATCTAAATAATATTCGGCATGAAGAACTTTTACATGAATCTTAACCCCATGGGTCCCAAAGAGGGTACACTTTTGAAAATTTGCTTTAAATAAACTTTCTTACTTGTTTAACTCTGTAAGTGTTTTGTAATTTAATAAATGAGCCTTTCTTTATGTTTTAATAAAGGTACATTTTATAGAACACATATGAACATGTTTAAATTCGATTTACGTTGTTTCGATGTACGTCGTCATTTTTCGGAACCAATTACGACGTAAATCAAGGGACTACGTAGTTTTTTGTTTTCTATAACATTTCGGTACTTTTATCGTCTTTAGAAATAATAAAAATGTAAACAAAAACACTGCTACCAACATTGAAATTTAGTATTTTGGTAGAGTTACCTATTTTTGCTCTGATAAAAATTAAAATAATATAGAGAATTCTAAGTGCCCATTTATATTATACGATTTTTGTTATAACGATTACAGTCGTTTCTTCTTTGAAGTCGGTCTTATGTTTACATTGCACGATTTTTGCCGTTATAGCTTCTCTCGCCACAAAGGTAAGTATCGCAACGACAAAAATTGTTAATGTTAATTGGGACTTATTAATAATAAATTTTGTATTTCCAACAATAACTTTTGATAATAAATTTGTATGTGCCCAAGTAAAAAAACTGAACTGGTTTTCTTACGAAAACAATAAAATGAAGCAATTTGTTTCTTTCTCGAGTCGGGAAAAAACCAGCCAATTGTAGGGAAATGTAAGAAAAGATAAACTCACGGCTTATTGTTGTTGTTTTGTTTAATCTTTGATACTGTTACATGTAAAACTTGAGTGTTTATAACTCTTATTCGCTTTAGAGTTTTATTTTTATAATATTTTTAGCTTTTCTAAAGTCTTTGAAAAAAGGATTCCTGATGATCTGGCCTAAGCAACCAGTGAAATGCGCATATAAACGAGGTTTCCCTCAACAATAAAGTCCAGTGTATAAATCAAAAATAAAAATTGGGAATTTAGCACGGTATAGAGAAATCTTATTAATAAAAAAAATTTTAGTTGACCAATATACTTGACATATGAAATGTTAGTTAACCAATAGTTATCATTTTAATTTACTTATAAATAACTAATGACTGTAAATTTGGCCTTAATAATTTTGATTACGTATTACTTTTATAACCAAATTTTGTCATGATTTTTATGCCATTTAACTAAAATTCCATTTCTATCTAATTTTAGTGGCAGCAATCTGAAAACGCCAGTCGTAAGAAAGAAATACGTGCGCAGTTGTACAAGTTACGTGAATCACGTTTAAGAGATCTATATCAAGGAGATATAATGGCTGATAATTCTGTAGCTGGTTTTGGTAAAGATCCTTTGGCTACTAGTCATGGTGATGCCTTGGCCGATCAAAGTTTCCAAAGTTTAAAGGCCAAGGAAATTAGAGATTCATTGTCACCCACGGAAATGAAATTCCAGTCGATGGCTCTTAATAACCCTAATACCACGGGCTGGAATGTGCAATCATCAAAAGAAATAAGTCCAGACGGTAGAGGTTTTCGTGCTGAAACCCTTGCCACCACGGATGGTAAGTAAATGTTAATATAACATTCAGATCAGAGTAAAACCCCTTCATTTCCTCTTAATTGTATTTGCAAAAACAGGTGTGGAAAGCATTAACGGGGGCACAGCCGAATTCAAAGGACGCAATGAACAGCGTTCTAGTGCCCATCATCAAGGCGACGATAAAAATTTCATTAAAAAGGCCATGGAAAGCTCCAATTCCCATTTGCAAGAGAAAGTGGTTGTAGGAGATGAAAATTCGGGTCGCACAGAAGTGCGTACCAGTTCCTCTACTTCGACTTCTTCTTCCCAAGTAGTCCAATCATCCACCAATGTGGAATATGATGATGGTAATGCCGTTCAAGCATCGCATCCTCAAAAATACTTAACGGACTCGAATCGCCTACACCATCAGGACTTGCAGCAACGTCAACAACAAGAAGAACATCGCTTACTCGAAGAACAGCGCTTGTATGAGCAACAATTTCAACAGCAACGTCAACATCATGTTAACCAGCAAGAACGTCGTACTACTGAACAATTGTCGACAACACGCCAGAACGTGGAAAAGAAAAACATTTCGCAAAACGTTCAAACTCAAGAGACGCACGAGCAGAATAAACATTATGTTGACATGGACAAAGCCTCACCCGAATACCAGCAACATGTGCAATATTTGATGCAACAGGCTGGTGAAATTATCTCAAATACTGTGGAATATCCCAAGCCTAATGTTAAGATGATTACCACAGTAAAACGTTTACCCGACGGTACCATCGTACGTAACAAACGCTACGAGACCGAAGAATTACCTCCTACAACTCCCACAACTCGGTCAACATCGAATGCTCCAAATCAAACCCAACCCAGACGTGATTCTCAACATCCAGCTACTAAAAACTATAAACCTGATTCGGCTCCTCACTCTAGACCTAGCCAGGATATGGTGGACAGTAGTTCACGTTACATCCAAGATTCTCATATCGAAGATGCAGAGACAAATTTTTCTTCTGTTAAAAAGTCCAGCAGTAAATTCTCTACTGAAACCACATCCGAAACAATACAAGAGTTTGATGATCGTCATCCTTATGAAAACCCCTCTTCACGACCCAAACCAGTTACTAACGACTTTAGTACCCATGGTTTTCCTTCAGTAAGATCCAACAAACCAACACAAGAATATCCAACCGAAAACCCCCACTTAGCTCACCCTACACAAGGCTATCCTTCCCAGTCGTCTCCATCAAGACCAATGGAAGCTGTAGTTCCCAAATATAGCGACAATACAGATAACATTTCTGAACGCCGAATCAATACTAAGGATGGAGAAGTAATAATAGTCAGTTCGGAAAAGAAACGCAATTACAAAACGTCCACTAATTCCGAACGCATAGTGGAAGCTGAACATGTTATACGTGATGATCAGCCATATCAACAAATTCCGGATAAGACTTCTCACAACTTTACCACTCATGGCTTTCCCTCGGTGAGGGGACCCACCAGCAACCAACAGTCAAAAAACTATCCTAGTGACAGACAAATGCAACCCAATGAGCAGGATTTTCCCTTGGATAAATTTTCACCTGGCACGCGAATAATAAAAAGCAAAAATTCACCTCATGGTGATGATGACGTAGTTGTGGTGAGTAGTACACAAAGGTCTCGCACTGCAAAACATAGCACAAATACTGAGCGAGTTATTGAGCATGAGATAATAAGAGATGATCAACCTGGAAGTTATCCACGTTCACAACCTAATAAGGATAATAGTAGTCCTTATAACTATACTGTAACTACTCCAGGAGATCAAACTCCCCAAGGCGAATTTCCAGGCTCCCCTAAAAAACCTTCAAATGCGCACGGATTTCCTTCGGTAAGAACACCAGGCCATTCCACTCCCGGTCATCATGTTGACTTTCCGGCTGGAACTGGAAAATCTCCTAGCAAAGATTATCCCACACAAGGTTATGTCCCGGAAAAAACTCCCTCTAGGCCTGCTGCAGGCTTACCATCATCACATAATCAACATCCCAGCAATTCTAGGCAATCACCAAGTCACGATTATTCTACCCAAGGATTTCCTTCCGTAAGATCTCCCACTAAGGGAACACAACCTCAAGGATATCCTTCTAATGTGAATGGTTCACCTAGGCCCAGCACTAACTCTCAACCTAGAACGCCATCTCCCAATAAATATAAGCCATCCAACACTACGGTACGAGAAACCACAGAACGCGTTATACGTAAAGAAAAAGAAGTAGATTCTGCTCATCGTGCATTTGCCGCTTCTCTACGTAGCTCTTCACCCATTGACCATGTTAGGCGTGATAGTTATACAACTGATTCTCATACCAGACACACGCCCCGTTCAAGCGTTTCCTCGACTAAAACTTTTAGACGTGATATGCGCGAAGGTTCCCATGATAGTGCTCCTTCTGAAACCAGTCGCATTAGTAATACCACAATAACACGCAATACACCACCGCGTTCTGTAGGCGGTAGGAATGTTGTAACTAAAGTAGTTACAACGAAAACAGGACCAAGTTCCAATGACACCCTTAATGTGACTTCGCAACGCGGCACCAAATCACCTTCTCCCGGCAAGACCGTAACTACCACCACAACTACAACCACCAGGACTTTGACTAGCAAAGATGCTCCAAAAGTCACAGGTACGCATACAATTTCTAAGCAAATGTAAAATTAAAAAGTGGAAACTATATATGTTCTCCAGATAACCAGCATACTCGTATTACTACCAACAATATCGATACTATATTTCCTATTAACGAACCACCACTAACTTCTATTACAAAAATCAAGTTTTCTGATAATTACAAGCAACCACACAAAAAACCAAAAAACATCAGCAAAGAGATTATGCCAGTTGTATTGGCTACCACTGCAAACACTTTCGGTCAGGTGGAAGAGGTAATAGAAGCACCTTGCCTTAGAAAAAATTATTATAAGCTTGGTCCGTCCGATCAGCCTCAACCACTATCAAACACTACAACGTCCCATACATTAAAAAGCCCCCAGATTTATGGTAAGACAAGAAGTTTTCTACTTAAGTCAACACCCACAAGACACTAAAACCTTTTGAAAATTAAAAAGGAACAAAAAGTCACACTCTTCTTACCAATTTCATTCCTGTCTAGTACAAGACATTTGGGAGAATAACACAAGTGTTTTTTATTGCTTGGTCATGATAATTGCACCATACTCTGCTCATTTAATTAATGGGAAATACAACTTGATACCAACACACCAACCACTCTCATGCTAATAATAACGCTCTTTAACTGTTTGTATATATATCTACTTCTATCTCTCTTGTCTCTTAAACTCTGTCTCTGAAGAACTCTGGCCATAGCTATTTTAAGAATCTCCTAAATGTATAATACAAAAAAAAAAAAAATAAATAAATAAATATGAAACGAAATGTTAAGCAATTCTGTAAACTATTCTAATCTTTATTTACATTAAGCATGGTGGCATGATCATTATCTATGGATGTATTTGAAAATCAAATTACTAAACTTTTATACTTTTTATTTAAATTAAGTTTTAAACTAACTTCACCTATTGTAGAGCTCTTAATTAATCTGAAATAAAAAATATTTATGTAATTGTATTTTAAAAAAAAAGGAAAAATTATAAATTTTGAGTAAATAACACAAATAAAAAATAACCCCTTTAAAAACAAAAAACAATCTTGTAGTTGTAATTATTTATTTATTTGCTATCAACTAATGATTAACAATCAATAAATTAATAAAGCCAAAAACTTTATTCGTTTGTTATAATAAAAAAAAAATGTGTAAATTGTGGTGGCGTTTTATAATTGTGTGATTTAATTGTGCCCAAACAGAAAAATCACCAATAAAAAAACAATCATCACAACCAGCACCCAGTAGTAGAAGTAGTACACCTTCATACAATAGTAGAAAACCACCAACATCTGTGATGGCGGATGATTATGATGATGCTAATAAATTACGACCGACATCACCATTCTCACCACCATCATCCAGATCTAGAACACCCCAAAAATTTGCCCCTAACGATAACGATAAACCACATGATGATTGGCAAAAGCCCCGTCAGCCTGACGACGATGAGCGTAGAACTGTAAACAGAGAAACAACATTCGAAAAAAATGTCATTCAACCCACACAGCCTAGTCGTAAACCCAACTTTGATCAACCCAATGTAGAATGGGTGATAGTTGATGATGTTGACGATTATGAGCACAGTGATGATAGTTTTGCTCCCGAAGTAGTTGATTCTAAAATAAGTGTTAAAAAGACTACCACAAAATTAATATCACAAGAGAAACAAACTCCTTTAGCTCCGCAAAGGAGATCAAAACCTTCCACGACGACTACCGTTACTACCAAACAATTCCAAATTATACCGAACAACACTCAAGCGAAAACTAATGATAAAAGCCCTTTAAGAACAAAACCCAATGACACTAGAACTCCTCAAACAAATAAAAGACAAAAGCCTTTAACTGATGCCAGAAACTCAGTTCAGACTAACTTAAAACCTCATCCCAAAGTTGTGGATAATAAACCTTTAACGAAAGGTCCCAAATCAACGGTACCATCATATACTTCACCTCTTAAAAAGCCTTTGCTTAAGAACACAACTGAAGAAACTGCATTAAGAAAAACACTAAAAACTTCGCAGGTGTTAAAGGAAAAGACCACCAAACTTATAGAGGCAGAGAAGAATAAAAATAAACCTCAAAGACATGATGGTAAAACAAAACCTCAGACTCCAGGTAATAGAAAACCAAGTGCCGTCAAAGAAGAACACCATATAGTTATAACTGAAATAATAAATGAACCAAGAGACAAAATTGTACCTAAACCTATTAAACCTTGTGGTGAACCAAATTCAAAAACTTCTTTTGGTACCGACGATGAACTAATTTTTGATAGGCCAAGCAAAAAACAGCCTTTCGATATTGACGACAAATCAAACCAAGAGATTCCTGGTTATAGAAAACCTCAGGGAAGTAATAATGAGCCCTACCAAGAATCTCCAAGACTCTCCGCTAATGATATACCCCATAAAGATACACCAGGGTACAGAAAGTCTTCAAGTTATTATGATGAACCCAATCAGTTTACTCCTGGATACAGTAATCCTAAAGAAACTCCAAAAGGTTCTTTAACTTACAAAAACCCCATTGATACTGATAATAAGCCCCAACAAGGTTCTCCTGATTTCCAAAAGGCTCTATATCCAGATAACGAATCGGGACAGCAATTTCCTAGTGCTAAAAAGCCTCTATCATCTGAACATCCCAGACAATCACCTGTTTCCCGAAAACCTCTCTCTCCAGGCTTTAGAAAGCTTCAAGGTACATTTGATGAACGCTCTCCTCATTATGGAAAACCATACGACTTTGATGAACCTAATCAGGGTTCACCAGTTTTTGGAAAACCTCAAGATAATAATAATGAACCACATTATAGTACTCCCAGTTATGGAAAACCTGTGGATTCTGACGATGAACTAGTAAACTATAGACCTGGCCGTCAAAATCCGCAGGAAGTTGTTAAAGAACAGATAAAATCTTCTCCAAAAACAGAAAATGAACCGCAACGTAGTGAACTTGAAACAACTTCTGATATTCCGTGTTACAGAAAACCTCAAAATACTAAAGAACCTTATCAAGGTTTACCTGACTATAGTAAGCCACAGAAAAAAGATTTTGAACCAAACCATTATACTCCAGACTATAGTAAACCTCATAATATTGATGATGAATTTGGTTTCACACAACCCCAGGGTACTGATGACGAACCAAGTCAAGGTTCACCGGCTTACAAAATGCCAAAACAAACATTCACAGAGAATGTAACAATTACAGAAACGTCACGAAAAAGATTTACAGAAAAAGAAGCCCCTATAAGGAGACTAGCTCAACAGACTCCTGAATCTAAAATACCTTTTGAAACCGACGTTGAACCAAACCAAGGTAAGCCTAAAACACTTGATCATAAAAAACCTGCTCAACCTTTTGAAGCAGATGACGTCGAATACCTTACAGAGAGTAATATTTTGAGTACACAAAAGACTGTGGCCAAACACATACAGAAATTTGAAACAAATTATTCTCCTAAGCCACAAAAGAGAACAAAATCTCCAACAAAGGAGCCATTACAAATTCAAAAGAAATTGCCAAAAACTCCTGTTAAAGAAACTTCACCTACACGTACACAAATAAAACCACAACCAGTAGTAAAAAAAGAAAGACCAGCTGTAAAACAAAAAGAAAGCAAAACAATGCCAGAAGAACCCTTTAATACAAATAACTTTGAAACATTACTAAAAACAACAGAGATGACCATAAATCAAAAGAATCCTGATCAAAAATTCCCCGAAAAACCCTCTGATACAGTTTCCAAAACTACCAAACCTGTTTCGCCCACACAAACTCCAAGAATGCCTGTAGATGATGAAAGTTTAACAGTTACATTAAGTACTAAACAAGTGGTTACAAAGAAAGTTCTTGATAAGGAATATCCCAAGGAAACAGAACCTATCAAGAAAAGTGGAAGACCAGAATACAGACATAAAGAACGTAAACCTTTAGATACAGATGAAGATGAAACAGTTGAAGAAACCAGTGAATATATTACACAAAAACGTTTTGTAAATGAGAAACAAGTTCTTGAAGTTGAAGAAATTAAGTATCCCGACAAAAAAACATCATATAGGGATTCTCCCAACAGAGAAATTTCACCAACACGACCCACTGCGAAGGTACCTCATTTACCACATAAACATGTTTCACCTACTCGTCCCCAAAAGAAACCCGAACAAATAACACCAACAGAACCATCAGATAAAAGACCAAAATCTCCAAATAAAAATGTTTCTCCCACACGAACACAAAGGAAACCCGTTGATAACGAATCCTTTATAACTACTTTAAAAACAACAAGAGACAAAAAAGTAACTAAAGAATTTGACAATGAGAAATATGCTGATCACGAACCTAAAGGTCGTAAACCTGCTGAGCCCTTAGATGCGGAAGACAACGAAACACTTATCGAGACTAATGAACTTGTTACAAATTCTATTACAAAACGAGTAGAATGTAAAAAACAAATAACTGAATATGAAGAGCCCTCATACCCCGTTGATAAGACTCCTAAGCAGAAGCCTGAAGAGAATATAAGATCATCAATTAGAAAAATTTCACCTACACGTACTCCAAAGAAACCTGGACAAAAATTACCCGAAAAGCAAACTGAACGTGTATCGCAATCACCTTCTAAGGCTGTTTCTCCCACACGATCTCAAAAGAAACCTGTCGAAAACTCACCAGAAAAACCAATTGAAAAAAGACCTAAATCACCTAATAAGCATATTTCTCCAACTCGTACTCAAAAGAAACCTGATCAAACACTACCCGTTGACGACCAAACGCTCAGAAAATCATTACGTTCCACTGAGACTGTCAAAGAAAAAATTATTAGGAAAAAAGGCGATATGGATAACCCAAAAGAACCAAAGGCCAAACCCACAGGTCGTGCATCTAAAGTAGGTCAAACTTCAGATACTGAAGAAGATGATACAATTACTGAGACCAGTGAGTTTTCTATTAACTCGACGCAACAGCTTTTAAAAACTACAACACATATTCACGAAATTGAAGAAAAACCACATCATCCTTATTCTCAAAATATTTCCAAGTCTCCCATCAGAGGCACTTCTCCCATTAGAAGCCATAGCAAACCAAGTAAGCCAACTTCTGAAGATAAACCTGAAGAGCCCACTGGCGAAAAGCCTCAATCTAAATATGTTTTAGTAGGTAAGAAACCTTTAGGTGATGACGAATCTTTTACAACTTTAGCAACAACTACAAAAATTGTAAAGGAAAGACTAACTCAAGAGGATGATGACGCAGAATATCCACATATAAGACCTAAAGCTCGTACACCGCAGAATGAGCCTTTACATTCTGATGAGTATGAAACACTCGTAGAAACAACGGAAACACTAATTGCGACAGATAAACAAATTCAAGAATTAAAGGAAAATTCTTATCCTCATAAAAAGACTCCTCAGCAGATACCTACCGAAGGAAACAAATTTCCAGTCAGAGAAGTTTCTCCTACAGGAACTGCAAAAAAACGTGGTCAATTATCTCCGCAAGATCATAAATTCAAAGAACCATCTGGAAAAAGACCTCAATCTCCCAAAAAACACATTTCTCCTACACGCATCCAACAACAAACTGATGATAAAGATGAAACTTTCAAAACCAGTTTAAGAACTACTAAAATTGTTACTAAGAAAGTGGAACAAGCAGATTATCCAGACAAAAGAAAACCTAATGAATGTGAAGGCGACTCGGATAATCCTTCTGATACTAAAGAAAAACCAGGTGAACAGCCTCAGTCTCCTGCACGTACTCAAAAGAAACCTGTAGATGATGATGAAAGTTTTATACCCACTTCCATAACTACCACAAAAAAAGTAATTGGAAAAATAACTAAAAAAGTAGATGATTCAGAATATTTCAATAAAAGAACACCTTACGACGAAGGTAAAAACCCAGAAATCAAACCTAAAGGACCTAGACCTTACTCGGATATACCATCCGATACCGAGGAGGATAAAATTGTTACAGAGACCAGTGAGCACTACATAAGTTCAAAAACATGCAAAGTAAAGGAAAATCTTATTCAGGAACAATATTTTCCTATTGACGATAATTCTGCTACCCGGACACCTACTGAAACTGATAAAGAGCCATCAGTTAGCTATCCTACAAAAAAGAGGCCCCAATCCCCTACAAAAATTTTAACTGAAAAACTAGTTCGGAAGCCGATATCGCCAACCAGATATATTTCTCCTACAAGAGGAATTTCACCACAAGAACCTGGAAGGAAGCAACCTACTGAAAGGGGGCCTCAATCTCCTAAACGTAATCAACAGGAACCAACAGATAAGGATGAAACCTTTAAAACCACTCTGAGAACTGTAAAAACTGTAATTGGAAAACTAATACAGGAACCAGAATCACCTACGAGAGGCGTTTCTCCTACAAGAGCAATTTCTCCAAATAAAGATAATCAAACATTTAAAACTGTTACGGAAAAAGAAACTACAATTTGTGGAGAAAAACCTAAAGAATTTGAGCCAAATCCTTATAAAGCTCCTGAAACTGATGCAGATAAAACAATTACAGAAACTGCTCAGTTCGTTATTAAAACAGTTCAAAAGCCTATGCATCCTGGCTCACAAAAACCACATGAGAAATTCTGCATTCAACAATCTCCTGCTGAAAAGCCCCAATATGTTAGACCTGGTTTTGTAGAAACTGATGATGATGAAACCATTACACACACTAGTGCGTTTATACGTAATACATCACAGAAACTGATTAGAACTGAACAACAAGCTATTGAAAAAACCACTAAAAGATCTCCCTCACGGAGCCCTAGTCCTAAAGGGCAAACAGCTCCTAAGGGTAGTCCTAAAACAATGCAGACCACAGGCATACCTCTGCAATCTCCCAAAGAAGTAGACCGTAAATTGTCACCAAATCGTAGCCCAAGTCCAAAGGATCTTAAGAGTGTCCCTAAAGCTGTAACTGTGGATGATAAAACTTCAAAAAAACTTTTAAGTACTACTGAAATTATACAATTTGATGATAAGAAGATAAAACCAAAAGACCGTAAAGCAGATTCAGAAAAACCCATAGATACAGATGACGAGGAGACTACTACGGAAGGGCATGAAATATTATATACAACTTTCATTAAAAATAAAACTCAAACGCTAAATGAGGAGGCTAAAGAACCATTGAATATACCTAGAATAACAGAGTCAGCAGAAGTGCCTGAAGGCAAAACTTTTTCCTCTACTTATGTTGAAACCATCGAAACAATTGAAGGCCAAACATATCCTGAAGATACAGAACAATTTCCAGTTGTGAGAAATTATCCAGATAATAAAAAATCATTTAAAACTCCTCATGAGCCCTGGATACCCCAACAAGTTCCCACATACACTACTGACATTAATGAACAATTCATTGAAACTGAACGGGTACGCAAAGAAACACCAGATGGAGCATTTATTTCAAAAACCACTGAACCTTCAACACCAACTTCACCCACTTTTAAGAAAAAGGGAACTGGACGTAGTGATACGTTCGAAGAGCGTTGTCGTCAAATTTTAGGCATGGATACTTATGGCAATACACCCGGCTCTTACAAAAAACACCCAAACACTGAAATTGAGCAAAAAACAGAAATTGTCACTCAGGGCGTCCAAATAAACCCTCAGGAGGACTTTAAGAACACGACGGCTTTCCAGGTTAAAATTGAAGATTGTGATGAAGATAATGAACCCTTATCTGTTAATAGTGTAAAAAAAAATTTACATAAGCAGATACCCATAACAGAGGAAAGACACAGCGAAGTTCTAGAGGAGGAATCCAAATCTAAACAACCTAAAGAAGGACCTAGGAAGCCAGAAACAAAGCGTCCTAAAGAAATCTTAGAACCCGAGGACAATGAAAGTAAGTTCGTTCAAACAATTACAGAAACAACAACGGTTCATACAAAGGAACCTCACATTAAATCTGTTGATGAAATAGAACCAGATTCTTCGGAAACAGAAACGGTAAAGGAATTCGTCAAAACGACTAAAAAGTCGGAAGTTAAAGTAACTAAAAAATATTCTCCCACATCTTCACCTCGTTCTGGTTCACCAACAAAGGCTGCATCTTCTCCACAGTCTGTATCACCTTCTAAGGTTACATCTCAAAAAAATGTAACGCCTACAACGGAAACACCAAAACGTAAGCCCACAAAAACATCTCCACAAAAACTGATAGAAGATAATACTACCATCAAAGAACGCTTAAGATCTTCGACACGCAAGACTACATCACCACCTAAACTAGACCAAGTGGATGGATCCGAGTCTTCCCCCGAACACAGCCCTACCCGTTATACCGAACGCAGACGATCTAGTAACATTTCAGTAACTACCGAAATAATTATAGAACATACCGATTCAGATACTCCCAGTAAAAAAGAAAAGTCGCCAACAGTTACTAGAAAGCCTAAAGATTCTGTGTTTAAGGAAATTATAGATTCAACTGTGTTGCCTGAAAAACTAACACGACGTATGCCTGTTACCGAACGCAAAGAATCTGCCCCCGTCCATAGAGTAACGAATCGGGATAAAGACTCAAAAATGTCACGTTCTACCAGTGAGAACTTGATTAAGGTTAAAAAGCCGGAGCCTCAATCTTTGTCTCCTAAAGGCCCTACAAAAACTACAGATCATCGTCGGCCTAATAAATGTTTTGCCACCAAAAGCATTAATTTAAGTGCCACTGATCGTTTGGTTAATAGTGAAGACATGGAAAATGTCATTATTGATATACAACATGCTAAAAGTTCGCGTGAACCTTCACCCGATAAAATTGTTCCTACTCCAGTACCGGCCCATTTTGATACTGGCAAGCCTAGATATCCCGATGTGGTACAAGAACCCGAAGACGATCATCCAAGAAAAAAACCACAAGTAAAAAACATTCCAATTTTTGAAGAAGAGCATAATTCGTATGTAGGATGTCATATTACCGAGGTCAATATTGAGAGAACACACAAAACTACTTATGATTCTTTAGATTGTGAAGAACAAATTTTAAATAATCCCGTAATAGAGGCTCCTTCCAGTTTGGACTATCCCAGCTTAGATAAGCCCTCGGATGATGAAAGTTTGTTAACAGTACATGAAAAGGTCTCAAAATTCCAGAATATAACCGAAGAGAAAAGCAAACCCAAAACCTTGCAGCCTCTCAAAAAAGAATATCAAGTGCCCCAAGATGAAGAATGTTTATTGAACATAAATAAAAAGACAGAAACAATTGTTAAAAATACAGAAAGACTAAAAGACGAAGTAGACGAAGATGAAGAATTTGCTAGGAATGAGCGTATTTATACTACAGCAAAATTGGCTCCAACAGCTCCCCAAAAATCACCCGAATTAGTGCGTACTATATCAAGACATATTTCAAGACAAAGTGAACCCGATCATAATAACGATGATTTCGTGGAATGTTTGGTTAATAATAAAAAAACAACTAAAGAATTTAAGGTGAGTCATCATTCAACAACTGAATCAACAGAAAAAACAACTGAAAAATACCAACAACCTAAAGAGTATGTTGATGTTGATGATGATGATCATGACGATGATGAGTTAATACCTCATACTGCAACCCATACAACCATAATTGAAGAACGTCGTCAGAAAGACATTTTGAGCAGACCATCGGTATTCGACAACAGAAACAAAAATCCCACAACTACAACAACAACAAAAACTCTATTAAAGTGCAACAAATCACCCGTTAAAGATTCAGAGAAATTACAGCCAGACAACAAGTCACGCACAAAGCCTACGTCCGCTGTTACTAATACACCAACAGAACAGGCCACAGCAAACAAACCTAAACAATCGCTTCAACGTAAAAACTCTGACATTGATTACGAATTGCGCGGTAGTAACGTTGAAACGGGAGTAAGAAACATTATCTCAAAGCAAACAAAGGTTTTTAACAATAATACCAGCAGCGGCAGCAACAAAACTAATGACTTGAAAAAAACAACTACGACAAGTAATAAAAACCCAGAGAAACACATGCCAGTTCGCTTAATACCAGCAAATAAATCGGACGAACTGGATTTGAGTGCGGACGATGAAATGATTGGCAGTGTGGAAGAAACAACAAATATTGACATTGAATCGCAGGTAGTAAATGAACATTTAAATAACGAAACAAACAGAAAAATTCCTTTAACTACCACTACAATATCGCAAAAAAAACAACCTACATCACATAGTTCTACCAACTCATCGCCAACTGATCAGCCACTAAAAACAAAAAAGCACGTAGTTGAGTTAACTGACAAAAATCCATTAAAATCTAACACAGTCACTACCACTAGCAGTATAAAAACATACGAAGAAACAGTTGAAAGGGCTGATGATATTGATGAAACTGTTCTAGAGCCAACGACAAAAAAGGCTACACCTCATCCTCATACCAAATCCACTAAAATGTCGACAACTAACACGGACTCGGTGGCGGCCAGAAGAAGCTTGTTTGAGAGCAACAACAGCAGCCGCTCAACAACGCCTACAAAGCGTACACCCTTGACCAGTCCAATGAGCGGCAGAAGGCCTTCTTATATGGATCACACCAAGAGCTCCTTGGAGCATACAAGACGTGACTCCTTAGAAATTAATAAGACCAATTATTCCCGCAAACCCTCTCATGCAGAAGAAGAAGTAACAGGTATTGATCGTAATTCAATGGTGAAGTTTGATGTGCCTCATGGTAAGAGATCTACAACTCCTAGGGCTGCCTCTGTGACCGAAGATATAAATGTCGAGGAAATCTTTGAGTTGGAGGTGTTGGAAACATTGTTAGAAACTGTACAATCTTATGAAATTAGACGCAGAATCAGAGCCCAAATAAGATTAATAAAGAAAAATCAAAGAAATGAAATGATAAGCAGTAGCACAGATGTTACTACTAGAACTGTCAAAACTTCTAAAGTGGGCAGTGAAGAACCGGATAATATTACAGCCAGTAGAGGAAAGCCAAAGCCAGACTCTGAAACTGAAAACTCAACTCCGTCAACTCAGGCAAAAGAAGCTACTAACCCTATAAACAGCAATAAAAAGGAGTATATTTTTGACGAGGCCTACTATCCAACCACTAGAAGATCTCCCAAGCCTAATCGTTATCCATATGAAGAGGAAAAGGAACCAGTTAAAAAGCCAACACGCAGTCATAGTCCCTTTTCTCCAGTGTGCAAAAGAAATGAGCGTCATCATAGTCCCGATCAACAGCAACATCATACTAGAATGGTAAAAGAGCATAGCTCTTCCACTACCAAACAACAACACTATACTTACGAGGACGAACAAGAACTTGAGGAATTGCGAGAGATAAGACATGCAACTTCACCAACCAGAAAATCTTCTTCGCCGAATAGGAAACCAAACTCTTTACACTCTTCACCAGAAAGACAACACGCTAGCCCAGATGCTGGTTATCCTACAAAGACGAATGAACGCAGCCGCAGCCCTCAAACAAAGACACCCCAGTCAACTAGACCAACTAGCAGTCGTAGTCCCGATAACAAAACTATTTCAACTTCTGTGCGTAAGTCTTCAGCCACTTATGAGCAACAGGAAACGGTGAAAAGTTCTACTTCCAAACCGCAAATAAAACGTATTACAACAACAACTGTAACAACTACCAAATCTACACCAGAAGATAAAACCCCAGTTTGGGCAGATCGTAAAAATTTATTGAAAACAACCAAAAAACCCAGCTCCTCTACTCCAGATTCTAGATCAGGTTACAACAGAACCATTAAATCTACAACCAGTCAAAAGATAACAAGTAACAAGTCATCGCTTGCAGATGATGACTGCGTTACTTCCAGTTATGGCATTGGACCTACCGATGAAAATGGTCTACCCCTCTTTGGCATAAGGGCTTTAAAGAAGAAAAAGCCCACAGTGGAACCCAGTGAAACAACTGAAGGTGAGCAGATTAAAACTATAATTATATAAAATTAAAATTATATTTCGTTTAAACTTTTAGAAGTCACCGGTTATGTAGTCAAAGAGAAATACTACTCTGACAATAAAACCAGGCCCACAGTGGAACGTAAAGAATTAATTTATTCCACCAACCCCGAGGAATTGCAAAAGCTAAAGGAGCAAGTAGAGGTCACTTCAAATAAAAAAGCTTTAAACGACGTGCAGTTAAAAGAAACCAGACAAGCTACTTTAATTGTAAGTTAAATTAAATCTGCTTAAAAAAAATCAGTAATAATTTTCTTTTTCTTAATATTTACAGTCAAAGGCCACACCCACTTTAGGCATAAGTCCTGAAGACGATTATCTAGATTCTACTACAAAATATGTGCGTCGTGGTTCGGTCAAAGAAATGAGTGAAAAATTTATTCAGAGGGAAGCTTCTTCAACGGTAACGGAAAAATCGAATAATTATCCAAAGGCTGGCTTGATTTTGAGAACGAATTCGCGTAAAAATAGCAGAGATGCAGACAATGAAAATGAACATTTTGGTAAGATTTTAGAATAAAAGAGTTAACGAGTTTGTTTTTGAGTAGGGAATAAGATTTTCAAGTGTAAAAACAAATTCTAAATTGATTTAAAAGACCAAATTCGTAGAATTAAGAAAATAATTTGTTGATTTTGCACATATCACCAAAATGATTATATTAGGTGTGTTCATTTACTTTACTAACACAAACCTGCAACAAGAGAGTAATTTTAATATTTGGAAATTTTTCTTACAATAGCTCAAAAATAGAAAAGTAAAAGCAAGTTAGGCACTTTGACAGTAAGCAGGGGGCCTACCCTCCACTGCGATGCGAAATTGGTACTCTTTATCGCTTGCCTAAGCCTTTCAAAAAAAATTTTTGTAAACGAAGCAATTCTGGCAATAAATATTAAAAATGAAGTAGATTGACAGTATCCAGCTTTAAGATACAAAATTCTGTCTTATTGAATTGTTTTGAATTATTTGGCCTCGGCTATTGTTCCAAATATAAGAAAAATACACTAAGTTATGTTTTATGTTATTGAACAATTTTTAATCTAAAAATAATGAAAATTATTTTTTAACCATTCTTTAAAGTTTTGTTTGTAAACAAGAACGAGAAACAGGTGTTTAAATAGTTCTTGCTAGTCAACATTTTACTCAAGGTGTATTTACACAAGGTAGACTCATGAGCGCACAGACATAAACCCCAATTGTCAAATTTCGTATGTATGAGCCAAAATATGTGGATGTGTGTGTTATATGGGGTTTGTTCTAAATGGATATAATTTTGACAAGTCTGGTATTTTGGTAATGATCTTCCAAATGAGTTTACTTTGTGTAAATGTACCAGCAGAAATTAACAAAAAATTCTTTATCTCTAAAATTTTTAAGCTTTCTGTTTTCTAAGTACATAATCACATTTCAGAAACAATTTTTGAAAATAAGAAATAATTTTCTGTTGTTGAACAAGCCTATACAGAAAAATATATCTCAAGAAAATTTTTAACAACACTGTTTGTTAAAAATAAAATTGTAAGTCAACAATCTTTTTATTTGATTCAATGAAATAATTTGTCAAAATTGCACCTTCCAAAATAATTATAAATATAATTAAATAAATATATCTTCATATTCAATAAAAAAATATTTGAATCAAAGTAAAGACAGTAATTTTACAATTCTTGTCAATTTTTTAATAGCTTTGATATCGTTACAAATAAGACTTGAGTGTTTGGAATTCTCATTCGATTTACAGTTTTATTATTAGTTTTTCCACAATCTTTGGAAAAAGGTTGCCCATAGAAAGTAGCTTATCCCCCCCAACAATAAATTTTAGTGTATTTATCAAAGAATAAAAATTGGGAATTTAGGACATCATAATTAATGAATAAATAAATAAAGATCCGATAAATATTTTGTTTGAATTATTCAACATTTTCAACAATTTGTTTTAACAAATCACGTAAACATTTTGTTAAAAAAAATTATTTTGGGCAACAACATTTTTTATTGACTCAATAAACTGGGTTGTTGACTAAAAACTCAATAACTATACCTGAAAATTGTGATGATATTTAAAATTTTCATTAAAAATGAAGCAGGTTGGCGGTATCCAGCTTTAACTTACAAAATTTTGTCTTATTGAATTAATTTGAACTATGTGGACTTGGGTATTGTTCCAAATTTAAGAAAAATAAACTTATTAATGTTTTATGTTATTGAACAACTTTTAATCTAAAAATAATGAAAATTATTTTTTTAACCATTCTCAAAAGTTTGTCTTGTAAATAAAAACGTGAAACAGGTGTTTAAATAGTTCTTGCTAGTCAACATTTTACTCAAGGTATATTTACACAAGGTAGACTCATGAGCGCACAGACATAAACCCCAATTGTCAAATTTCGTATGTATGAGCCAAAATATGTGAATGTGTGTGTTATATGGGGTTTGTTCTATATGGAGACAATTTTGACAAGTCGGGTATTTTGGTAATGATCTCCCAACTGAGTTTACTTTGTGTAAATGTACCTTGATTTTACTAGCAGAAATTTTCAAAATATTCTTTATCTTTACAATTTTTATGCTCTTTTTTCACTCTCTACTTGCTAGTTTTTTAGTACGTGATCACATTACAGAAACAATTATTGAAAATAAGCAATAATTTTCTGTTATTGATTAAGCCTATTGATTACTTCCCAGCAAAAACTTTACTTACCTGGTAAGTTAGCAAGTAATGTTGGGGATATATAAACACTATTTATTTTTCGGCTGAATAACTACTTATTTTTGTTCGAGTTGTCCACAGAATTCAGTAGAAGTCACAAAATATCTAGTTATTATTTAACTACCAGTAAGTTGAATTGTAAGTACTTACAATATACTTACTAGAATCCAAAAAATAACTAGTTTTTATTTAATTGGTGCTAGGTAATAGAGCTTATAAGTAGTTATGGTGCTAGTTACCAGTAAGTAAATATTCAGTACTGAAAACAAGTCAACTAATAAGTAGTTATTTAGTTGATTATTAGTAAGCAAATATTCATAACTGAAAATAATAGTAGTGAAAAGTACTTACTGAGGTCATTACTAGCAAGTACTTATTGAGGTTTTCAGAATAATGACAATTGTAATGACAACTACTTACCAGGTAACGTATGAAATAACTATGACCCATTACCAAAATTCACAAAATTTTTTCCTGGGTTAATGTTGTAGAAATTGAAAATTGTAATATTTTTTTAATAAATGTGTTTTCAATTTTGATTAAAAATATGATAAAAAAAAACAGTGCGTAGCAGGTGGAGTTCACTTAGTCGTATCTACCTCTGTTTTCGCCGGGGAGGTAGTTGTTGTTGTGGTCTTGGGAGTATTTGTGTTAATTGATTCAAAATAAAATTAATAATTTAAAAAAATCTATTTTTTTAACTACATCATATAATTTTAAATTAAAAACAAGTAAGTAAATATAGCCGGTCAAGCCCGACCATTTGATACCCTTCGCCACAGTTCAAAAGGAATAATTTTCGAGAGTGCGGCCTATTTGGGATCTATGGGCAATCATGTGCCCGCCATAACAAAGTTATGTTATGAGGTTAAGACTCATGTACATTTTCTTTGTGCTAATTTTGTATTAAGATAAATTTATCTATATGAGATTTGTATGCTTTTAAGTGATTTTAGGAAGGGGGTTTATATGAGACCTATGGTGAATTTTCGACCTACCAGCACAATATTTTGTCATGACATAGTAGTTATAATAAAAGTTATTATCGCCAATTTTTAGCCCATTTTTTGCCGCGCCAAGTAAACTGACAATATAATGATGAAATAAGATTTTAAGTAACTGGCAGAAGAAGAAAAAAACATTACAAAAAAAAAAGAAAAAAAAAACCGGTCGGCGAAAAGTGGGTCAAAAACAAGTCAACCAAAAGTTATGGCATTAAAAGCTATTCTCGGCAGTAGTATTTGTAGGACCTACATATGTTGAAATATGGACCGTTTCGAATACAATTTGGTAAGATGATTTAGATTGCAATAAAATAAGTTCGAATCAAACTGAATCTAAAAACCGATATAATAAGTTGGTTTATGGTTACAAAAACTATTACGAAAAAAGTTTAAATGAGAGCCATTTGAAATTATGGCACGATTCTCATCAGTTTCAATAGGCCAAATTTCATTTATCAAAATTGCGCACAAGGTTACATGAACAGGCAACTAGCTGGACAGATGGACATCGTTAGATAGACTTAGAAAATGATTCTGAGTCGATCGGTTTACTAAAATGTGGGTATTGTACACTCTCTCCACTATTGTGGCTTGGGTATAAAAATCAACAAAGTATTTGACTTGAGCAATCTGATCAAATTTTTCATAGAATCAATTAAAATTTTTATTGAATGCCGAAAAATATATATATAATCAATACTTGAATTCAAAATTAATCAATTTAGGTTTATATTGCTAGAAATAGCACTGTGTAATTCCATTTTTTCCCTTGGGCCCGTATTAAGTCCACTCATGGAAAACTCTTAAATACGTCAAAAACTGTAATGTTGTATATAGTAACATTTGGTCGAATTTATGGGTCGAATACGGATGGCAACTAAACTGAAGGAGTGTTGTCAGGCAACGCCGCTGATGTTTATGTATAAAAAAATGTTTTCTTTTTTTATGATTTAACATCAGCGGCGTTGCCTGATTTCGCTGCTGGCAACACTACTTAAGTTCAAATACCATCCGTAATCGACCTATTAGTAACGTAAGACTAGAAATTACACTAAAAGGCTTTTGTTATGATTGATCCAGAATTCGCCACAGGTGCCATATAAAGCCCCATTTTGAAAAGCACTTTAGTATTCGTTATTAAGAAAAGAATCAGGATATTTTATTTATAAAATTTCATACTCGAAGAGATTTTTGCTTTGAAGAAATAATTTCTTACAAACATTAAAAATATTATTTTCTTTTTAGATTCTTATAAAACCAGGCGAGTGCAACAACATCATACCAGCGCAGTTTTAGCCGATTCCGATGATACCGAACATGAATATGAAGTCGAGGAAGTTGCTAGTCGCCACTCAGGTCGTTTTATAACCGAAAGCGAAAGTGAATGTGATTCGATTAAGACTCAAAGGGAATTTAAAAAATTTACCTCCTCTTCCTCGTCTTCAACGGCTACGCGTTCTTTTCTAAACAGCCAGGGTGAGGAGAAAGTTATAACAAATGTTTCCGATTGTTTGGAACGTATGCGTAATGCGGATAATGGTAAGTTAATACATTCAAAAATATAATGCGAAAACATATGATTCATTTCCTTTTATGTTACTCACATCTACATACATATATGTAGTTGTTGAAGAAGGTGACACAGCTGAGGATCAAGAGGCAAGAGCTTTGCTTAATAAATTTTTGGGTGCTAGTATTATAATGAAGGGCGCTGAGTCATCTTTACCGGCAGCTAATCGACAATCGAAAATAATAAGCACAACAACGACCAGCAGCAATTTAAGTGATGATAATGATGGCGATAATAATGCAAAACACGAGGTATTAAATTAATTTTAAGAATAAAACATACAGCACTTGCAATAGAGTAGTAGTTTTTAAAGGAAATAAGTAAAAGAAAAAAAAATATATAAATATTATTATGCATGTTGGATATTTGATATCAGAAACAACAGTACTATAATTGCATCATGCACAAGTCAACAGAAAATTTTCCATTGCAGAGAATTTAACTGTAAAATTTAAGGAGAAAAATAACGAAAACGTTTTTACTCTCATTTAAGATTTTAGACCAGTGTGGCCATTTTGGCATTTTTGCAGCTAAATTTAGCATTTTTTAGCTGCAATTTTCATTTAGCACTTGGCATTTTATTTAGCATTTTGGAAAATGTTTTTAGCTTTTTTAGCATTATTTATTTTAAAAATTTGGACGAATAGTTTTATTGATTTTACTAAAAAAAATTTTATTAATTGTAATAAATTTTGACTAAAAATAGATGTTCCCAAAATGAAATTTCGTATGAAAATGGATAATTCTTATGTTAAGAAACATATTACCTGTCTTGTTGAAAAAATAGAATATTCAGGGAATAATTATTAGAAATGCCCTTATCATGTTGATTGTAAAAATGATTTTTTACGATATAAAAGTACAAGGAAATTTCACTTTGTATTTAGATAAAAATTTAATAGTGTAAAAAAATTGTTTGCTCTAAACTACTGAATAAATAATTATTTTAAAGCTTCAACTTTTCTTAAACTATAAATAATTAAATAATCAAAAAATTTTGTATATCATAGAAATAAATCGTTGAAATTTTTCATATATCAGAGGTTTGAAGGCCCAATAAATTTAACATTTAATCTTAACCCCATGTAATACATATTAATATGCATCACATGCTTTACCAAAATTTAGCCATTAAATTAAATATAACCATTTATTTCAATTTCGTTCAAAAATTAGTCACTAAAATGTATTTAGTTTCGAATAAAATGTCATTTATACTGGTAATAAATTTTTAACAATAATCTTTAAAAAATTTAAGCATTATTTTTTAGCATTTTTTAAAATATTTTTTAGCATTTTTTGTCCATATTTAATGCCAGATTTAGCTGTAAATTTGTTTGATCTAGCCACAATGTCGTAGACAAAGATCGTACCAAGGTGAAATAAACAGGTGGCATTACTACGCCAGATGACGATTTTTTGCTCTTGCATTAGGTGTGTTCATTTACTTTACTAGCAGTAACTTGCATAGAGAGAGTAAGTAGGAATTTAAAGAAATTGCTCTCAAAAATACTAAAAAGTAAATGTACACTTTGCCAGCCAAAATTTGCAAGTTAAAGGAGTGATGAATATACAGGAATATTTGCCTTGGGAAAATGTTATACATTACGATAAAAATAATGTGGTTTTATTAATTTATATATGTTTATGTTGAATAAAATGAATCATGAATTGGATTTTTTTTTTGTATTTAGGAGGTGAAAGAAGAATTCGGGTTTTTATCAATAATAAAAGATAAAACAAACCCTTTGTTAACAATAAAAGTATTTATAAGGCAGCACAAAATATTTACTGCCCGTTCGCCGATATCGAACGTTAACGTTCGCATAGAAAATTACATTTGAAACAAAAACAATTTTCGAAATTTTGTTTTTGTTTTAAATGTTATTTACTATGCGAACGTTATTTACTGACGCTCTCAACTTGCAAATTTTTTGGGTTAATGAACACTTTCCAGTAACAATTGTTAAAAAATCGTAACAATTTTTAGTAAATGAACACAGCTATGTGTAATTCATGTGTAATGTTATTTTCAGGTCTATTTTTAAACTTATTTTTGACAGTCAAGATTTTTTTCGAACATTGAGTTTTTGTTATTTATTTTGGTTTCAGTTTGTTGTTTACATTCTGACTTGTTTCCCTTTCCATCTCTACGAGCTTTGACAGCAGAGCATTACGAATACATAATACCCTATGTCAAATACAAATTTTCGAGAGTGAACCCTAGTTGGTACTAATATGCTATCATGGACGCGCCAAAACAAAATTATGTTATTAGTTTAAGATTGATGCATTTATACGAGTTTTTTGTGCCGAATATTATCTAGATACCTACATCTGAATAAGATTTGTATGGAACCTATGGTCAATTCTGAACCTACATGTCATGACATGTTATTTCATTAAAAGCTATTTTGGGGGACGGCATTTTTATGGGAGCTGTGGTCAAATATAGTCCGATTCAAATACAATTTGGTTAATGATTAAGGTTGGAATAAAATATTTCTGGGCCAAGTTCAATCGAAATGCCAGCATAATAAGATGGTTAATATGAAAGAAGACTCTTTTCTGGAAAGGAGTTTATATGGGGGCTTTATGTAGGTATGGGCCGATTCCTGATTTCGCACTTATGAAAATTGAAATAAAATTCCATCAAATTGTCTCTCAAATTGTAAATTTTTATTTGCGTACGAAGGTTATACAGCCAGACGGATGAACGTACATCGTTAGGTCGATTCAGTTAATTCTAAGTCGATCGGGATCCTTACCAAATCTTGGATAATCCCTAACCAGCATGGTTTTTTTGCCGGCAGATCTACGATATCAAATTTAACTGTCTTTAGTGAATATTGTCTTGACGCTCTTGAGCATAATAGTCAAGTGGAGGTTATCTACACCGATTTTTCAAAGGCGTTTGATAAATTGTCTCATTCAGTCCTTTTGTTAAAACTTCGGCAATTTGGCTTCCATTCTAATTTTTTAGACTGGATAAAATCTTATTTATTTGGCAGAATGTGTAAGGTTGTGATTGAGGGCTATGAATCTAAACCTTATTTTCAAACTTCTGGTGTACCTCAGGGAAGTATTTTAGGGCCATTATTTTTCAATTTATTTATCAATGATATTATTTCTTGTTTCGAAAAATCTAAATTTCTTTTATATGCTGATGATCTGAAAATTTTCCTGAAGGTTAATTCGGCGGCTGATGTGTTTAATTTACAGAATGATTTAAATAAGCTAGTTAGATGGTGTGAACTTAATAAACTAAGGTTAAACTGTGAAAAATGCTTTCATGTTTCGTTTTATAGGAAATTTAGTCCTATTAAGAATGATTTTGAGTTAAATGGTGTTTATTTAAAAAATGTCGACTCCAAACTTGATTTGGGTGTTGTCTTTGATTCATCAATGTCTTTTGTTCCTCATATTGAGTATATTATCCCTAAAGTTTATAAAACGTTAGCTTTTTTAAAAAGGAATTGTTCAGAATTCCGGGACCCATATACATTTAAACATATTTATACATCTTTTGTTAGATCAAAGTTAGAATATAATTCAGTTATCTGGAGTCCGTATATTGCTGTTTACATTTCTCGTGTTGAGAGAGTACAACGTGTGTTTATTAAATATGCGTTACGCTCACATACTCAATTCCATTTTGCCCCTTATGAGTCTAAATGTCTCCTTATTGGTTTGAGAACATTAGAGTACCGTAGAAAATTACAGTCTATTCTACTCATTTATGATATAATTAATTCAAGGGTTGATTGTCCTGAATTGTTATCTTTAATACCATTCAATATACCAGCTAGAAACTTGAGGAAAGTTGACACATTTAAAGTTTCAGTTCATCGTACTAATTATGCTCTTAATGGCACTTTAACGAGAGCATTTCATAATATTAATAAATTAAATATATGCCTTCAAAAAAAATCTAGTTCGCATATTGAATTTTGCACATCAAAAGATAATTTTAAGTTATTTCTTTTGAGTATTTTATAAAAAAGTATATATGTATATACATATTACAATTATTAACTGTAATATATTTTTCTATGTAAGTTAGTTGCATAGTCTGTAAGGAATTTTGTTGTTCCATAGACTGAAATAAATAAATAAATAAATAAATAAATAAATAGGGGTCGAAAACCAATATTTTTATGTGTTACACATATCAGCACAAGCCCATAATACCCTCTCCACTTATGGTAGAGTGAGTATACTAGCTGGTTACCATAATTCCATGATGAGACTTCGGTCAACCGCTGTTTATTAAAGATGAACATTTTATGCTGTGTAAGAGTCTAAACGCAATGTTTGCGGTGCGGTGCGATTTCTTGTTGCGGGAGAGAAAAATAAACATAATACAACGGCAGACGGCGACGGCAATATTTGTCCATGTTTGTTTACATTTTTATTAATTTATTTGTGCATAAATTTTTAAAAAATTTTCTGAAAAATTATTGTTTGTGTTCAATATTTTGTAATGGCAGTAAATAAAAAAATTGAAGCTGTTAAAGAAATTGTTAATTTGGTATAAGCCACTTTTAATTTATGTGTGGAATTAAAACCACGACACATACTAACAGGAGATGGTGGGATGGATTTTTCGAAACATGCTTGCAGCAGATTGAAAGCCAGGATGAGGAGCATTTTCATCTAGCAACAAGAATGAGTGTTTCTCAATACAAGCTGCTCCTTTCTCTACTTAAACTGAAACTGGAAAAACATTCATTTAGAAAACTGCTTAGCCCCGGTTGTAAATTACGAAATTTCTTTTTAGCTTCCTCAGCCAAAATAAAGCCTGACAAAAAAACTAAGATAACTAAGAGAAACTCACTTACCTACCTGCTACGCCAACATCTTTGCCAATTTTGCACCACAAATCTATTTAATTCTGAAAGTTTTTGTAACTTCCCGACTGCAAATTATAGAGACAGTCACACTTCATTACTTATTCGATGATTCTTTCGTTATTGTCCATTTTTCCTTCTTCTGTTGATATATTTTCTAAACTTTTATATTTGATGACAAAAATTTATGAACTTCAAAATCATGTTTTTTGTTTACAATAATGTTGTGAAAATCGCCAATTATTCAAAAACTATGGCAATATCAGAAAGAGAAAGAGTATCAAAAATTGAGAGAATAAGAAAGTCCGCAATGAAAATAAAATAGATTTTAATTTTATGCCGTTCCGCACTGCGGTTTTTTACTTCAAAATCGTATGAAAAATCGCACCGCAATAAATTATCGTTACATTGTGTTCAGACTTTAAGTTTGATATATCGACTGCTGCGAATGGGACTTGTTTTTCTTTTGTTTTTTTCTACGTTTTAATATGATAAAGAACCAGCGCCAAGGGTTGTGCGAAATAAAACTTTAGGCATTGTTATAAATGCAAAAAATTAAAATTTCTTTTAAAAAATTGTAAAGAAACATCAAAAAAATTTTTAAAAAAAATTATATTTTAATTGTTTATTGTTTACAAAATATTTGTAAAAAAATTGAGGTGAACTTTTACAATTGTATTGAATTCAAACAGTTCCTATATGTGTGAAGAGGTAAATATATATTTTCTTTTTAATTTTAAGCGAATTTCATATCTATGTACTCTATGCATATAAAAATAAAGGGTTTTTTTGACAATTTTTTATGAATTTTTAAAAAACAAAAATTTCGAAATTTTGGTCAAAATTTTTTTCCCATGTTTCTAAAACAGCTGCGCTTATTAGAAAAATATTTAACTTTACTGAAAGGTAATTATATTGCGGATTTTCGGATTCAGTAGTTTATTCAATAAACTAAACCGTTTTTGAGTTACGCGGATATATGTTATGCAACCTCCTTAATAATGGTATATCTCGAAAACAAGAACTAACTTAAGAAACAGTTAGCACCACTGGATTCAGCGTACCCGAACTAGGTTAAAGCGACAGGTGCCCTGCTTGTCAGTTTTTTCAACTAGCGCAATGTTATATATGAAAAGCCTCTTTTTGCAAGAATTACACCTTTGGAACAAAAATGTTTATTTCCCTTATGAACTTTGTTTGTCGCTTCAACTTTTGTGACAATGTTAAGGCTTCTGGAGCTGAAAATACTGAAAACATCAACATTATCATATGACCTTCCGATTTTTAGTAATTAAAGGTATTTGCTAAAAACAAAAATGACAAAAAGACTTTCATGAACAAACGATTCATAAATTTTTTTTTAATTTACTATCAAAGTTGTTTTTGGCAATACAATTATCTATTAAAAGATCCTGTTTATTGTGCTTAATTCCCTTCCCCCCCCCCCCCCCGCCCCCTAATAATTGATAAAAAAATACCGAAGTTTACCTTTGGAGGATAAGCTGTTCCCATGCGCATTCCACTGGTTGCTTAGGCCAGATCATCAGAAAACGTTCTCCTAAATAATTTTAGAAAAGCCAAAGCTATCAGCAAACAAGACTACAGAGGGAATGAGAATTACTCACAAACACTCAAAAAGTCTTATTTGCAACGATATCAAAGCTTAAACAAAATACCAACAATAAAACAGTGAGTTTATCTTTTCTTACATTCCCCACTACAATTAGTTGGAATCTCCCAACATTAATTGTAATTGTAAGTGGGTAAAGAAAAAACAAATTAAAAACAAAAACGAATTGCTTTTATTGTTTTCGCAAGAAACCAAATAAAAACAAAGTGATTCATAGTCTAATAACACTATGATTGACCAAATTTTATTATAATAAAATTATTCGTTACGGTTTTACGACTGCTTGAGTATTTTCCGAGAGAAGGCTTTATATAGAGCCAATGGTAAATTATGGACCGATCTGCACGAAAAATGGCAGTGTAAATTTAGCGTAGAAAACTGGAACATACCAAAATTTATTTCAATAGCATTATTTGCTAAGGTTTAAGGCGTACTAAAGGTTTTTTTCAAGAGTGGGCTTTATATGGGGCCTATGGTAAGTTGTGGACCGGTCTTCAGTAAAGTTCACAGTGTAATTTCTAGTCATATAAAACTGTAACAGACCAAAATTTGTTACAATAGCGTAATTTGTTCCGGTTTTAGTCGTTGTGGGTCTTATATTAGGACTATGATAAATTGTGGACCGATCTCAAATTTTCTTTTATCCGATATCTACTGCATATATATTTTTTATTATGTTTTATAATGTGTGTTAGTGGGTGAGTGGTCTAAGACGCTTAATTACGTTAGGTTAAGGGAATTAAAGCTTCGGCACAGCCGAATATAGGACATTTACTAGTTTTTTTTAACTGCTTTACACTATCACAAAAGTTTTACGTATTTTGAAAAAAATACAAACCTGTTATGATAAGTTGTTATTGTTTTTTGAAAATTTTCAAACAATAATTAGATCAGGAAAGCATTTTTGAAAAATACTTAAGACTTTCTGGGATAGTGTATAACGGCCTTAAATAATTTACACAGAACAAAGTTCTAAAAAACAGTGCTGATTAGTATAGGGTGTTTTTATGGAGGTATAAAACTTTAAGTTGGCAAACCTTTTTTACTGGCGGCCATTTTGTCAGATGTCAAGTGATTTATGTTAAGTTTGGGTTCATAATTCGCTTCCGAATTGTGTATTTTCTGTGGGGATATGTGATGTCGCTAGTCTACGCCAATAAGCCCGAAACGATTGACCACTTGGTCAATCGGCAATAACGCGGCGAATGTTATATGCACCTCCATATTAGGTAGTCTAATATGCACCTCCATATTAGACTACCAGCCGTAGCAGCCATATGTCAGAACTCATATTTAAATTATAATGCCAGATTATCTTTCGAATAAAGTAATAAATCTTCTGTCAATTTAAAAAAAATCATCTATGTATGTCTTATTCCACTTCAAAGTTTTATACCTCTGTCACCATTATTATAACTCATTAAAAAATCAATTGTTACCTTTTAATTTGGCAAACTATGTAAAAGTCAGTTTTTCATTATAATGCTAGCCATTCCCTTAAAAACAGAATGTACAAATGCCAAAACAGCTGTTTCATTTTAGTTTGTCATGTTACATGTTTTGCTGACGCTACAAAACAGACAACAACATCAATAAATTAACAATTGCAAAACATTTAATGTTAAATACACTGTCAGAAACTAAAAAAAAAAAAAAAATTCTAAACACACGAATGTGTTTTTACTGACTGTTTGTGACTGATGGACAATATCTGAATAATAAAATGGTTCGTGTATTGAAGTTAAATTAATAATTTAATTGAATTAAAACGGATTTTATAAGCAGTTTAATTTTAAATTAGAACTGATTTTAAATTTTACTAATAAAAATATTTTTTTTCTTGAATATAAAGATAAATAGTTTTAGGTTGTACAAGGATTTAAAGACAAGGTCACAGAGAGGCCTTGTTTGGAAGACAAAAATTCTTTTATTTTTATTTTTTTATTTTGAATTTTTTCTCACTCTTTTTTATTTGAAAACTCAAAAGAAACCAAGAGTTTTCTCTTTTTATTTATTTTTTTTTCTTAATTAAAATTTTAAGATTTTTGGGCGCATCTACCATCAGTTTTCTTGGATGATTTTAAAAAGCAACAAAATTTTCAATTCAGTACACACCTAGACTCGCTAAAGATCACTTGTCATTTTGTATTCAACTTAAAAAACAGAAAAATTAATTACAGTGCGGCTACTCGTAAAATAAAATAAAATACACTGCGCTCTACTACTACTACTACAAAATTTGTATCGTTATAAATAAATGTATATGTATACAAAAATTTATAACGGAATATTCCAAAATAATATATATACATACATATTGAAAAAAATAAAAAATTTAATTTAAAACATAAATTTTATATAACGTCTAAAACAAAATATTTGAAAATTTAACGGTTTTTAGTATTTTTTGGTGCCTAATCATAAGAAAAAGATAAATAAAAACAAATCGAATTAAAAAACTTTATATATATTCAAAGTATATATAATTGCAATAATTAATAACTTAGATAAATATTTAATAATTGACGTTTTTTTATACTTTATCGTATTTAAAAAATATAACATAATTCTGAGAAAACATAAGCCACCGATTTAAATAAAGTGTAAGCATTTTTCAAAATAATTTATATATAAATTTCGATTCATTTTATACCCAAACACACTCAAACCCATACACAGTATACACATACACATACACACACACCACACACATTCAAATTAAAAACGACGAAAATATTTTTCCATTTTCTTTACTATATTTGGTAAAATTTTGAAAAATACGATTTTTCTTTTGGTTGATGTTGTTGTTGATGCAGTAGAAACTAATAATAGTATTAAAAAAGCAAAAAAAAAAAAAAATAAATAAATAAATAAATTAAATAATGTGCAGATCTACTGAGTACACCTGATTTCCTAATGTTTAAGTGTTTTTTTCCTTAATTTTATTTTATTTCTTCAATATTTCTTTTATTTTATTTTTTTTTTATTTCAAAATTAAAATAGGTAAACTAAATAAATAAATAATGCAAACAAGAAACACAATTAAAGAATTAAAAAAAAAAATACATTTCAAATACAACATCTACGAAATTTTGTTAAAAATAGACTATTCGTTCACTTTTTTTTACATAAATATGAGAGCAAAAAACAGAAGAAAAAAAACATTTTAAAGAGTCCAATACAAATATTAAAATTTCGGAATAACAAACACGAAATATAAATTCATGTAGAATATTTTTACTTTTAGTAGAATACTAGAAAATAATGAACATTTTGAAAATTCATTCTATACAAGTGATGACACGTTAGCGCTTTTAAAGCGGCAGGCATGATGTTGAGCTTTGTATTCAGAATCATTTGAACTAAAAACATTTAATAAAGGTCTAAAATTTAAAGTCTACTGCTTCCTGCAGCCCCAAGTTACTAGATAAAACTGGCTACAAATTGTTACATTTTGCCATAAAAATAGCAATAATTTTCGTAATTTGATTTTTTTTTTATTTGTCTTATGATTACTGAATCGATTACGGATGGCAATACAAATGAGAAAAAAGTTAGCAGCAGCTAACTTTTAGGCACCACCGCTCGTGTTGAAATATACGAATTTATTTTTTTTTATTTTATATTTTAACATGAGCGGCATTGCCTGATTTCGCTGCTGGCAACTCAACTTCAATTCAGTATTAAGGGCCAAATAAACCACACAATTAGCTTGGCAAAATTTTACGTTTGTACAAACGGTTTGTGTAGTAAATTTGGGGTGTTTGCTAGTTTGTACAAAGTTTTGTATAAATACTAAACATTTCTCATATTCGTTAGACATGTTGGATTTTTGTCAAACTTTTTGGGATGTCTATCATGGTGTACAAAAATACAGTATGTACTGGGGGGAAAACAAGTACAAAATAACAAAAAAAAAAACGCCATTTTGTGTCCGAATGCGTGAAAAATTATATGAAAATAAAATCAAGTTGTGGATCTGAACGTGATAAAATAAATAACTTTTGAGAAAATGTTATTTTAGCAAAATCTTCTTTAATAATAATTTAAATAATAAAAACCACTTTAATAAATTACACCAATGGCAACACAAAACGTAGACTTTGACAGAATACGAGGCGAACATTAGTGTTCTGTTTTCGCAACACAAGTGATTAAACGTGTAGTAAAATTTATATGAAAAGCACTCAGTTTTTTGATTAATTTTCATATAAATTTTACTACACGTTCAATTACTTGTGTTGTGAAAACATCACATAGGACTGTTTCTTTACCTTTTGGGTAGAGTTTGAAAAAATCTGAATAAACCAAAATTACTCTCCCAAGACAACAAAAAAGCGCAATAGTATTGGAACGCCAAAAACAAAATTTCTAGTAAAAAAAATCAGTATTTAAAACGTTCTATATAAACACATGTACAAATTGGCCATGAAAAAAATAATTTTTTTGTTATGACTACACAAGGGGTGACATAAATTTTATTAATTTTGATTAAAGAAAATTTGAATTTGCCTTGTTTATATTTCAAACAGCTGTTTTTCGACATTTTACCCAATCCGAACAAAGAATAAGTGTGGGCTTTTTTGAGCAAGAAGAAGAAGACTATTTCTTTCACAAAGTCGCCCTCTTTTATCCAATGTTGTAGTGCGGAAACGCTTTTTGGTAAAATTGGGATTCCATGGGATCCGAATGTAAAGTACGTGAACAGACTTAAACTAGAGTAACAAATCGTCACGTGTTTATTTCATCATGGTGTCTATTGTTAAATGTAATTATTTTAGTAAAAAACTTTGATGAGTGAAGAAGTAGAAAAAGAAGATTTACAATAATTTTCAGCCGTAAATTCTAATTCATTAAACAGCATTATATATATATATATATTTGTTCCTTTTACTCCTACAAGGAGCATAGGGCCGCTACAAGGTTGTTCCAATAAGTTCGATCTGATGCATGGTATTTGATTTCATTCCAACTCATGTGTAATTGGGATATTTCAGCTTCAATTTGCCGTTTCCATGTGTGTGATGGTCTACCTATACGTCTACTGCCTTGCGGGTTCCATTCTATGGCTTGTTTAGCAATATCGTTGGGTTGTTTACGCAGTGTGTGTCCAATCCAATTCCATTTACGTTTGCGGATTTCAGTTTGGATTGGTTGTTGCCCAGTTTCTAACCAGAGACGATGATTTGAGATTGTTATAGGCCAGAATATATGCAAAATTTTTCTTAAGCATTTATTAACAAAAACTTGTATGGAGTGTATATCATTTGGTGCTGCATTCCACGTCTCGCAACCATACAACAGCGTGGATTTTACGTTAGAATTAAAAATTTTTAATTTCGTCCTTCTTGACATAAACGATGAGTTCCACACCGATTTCAGTTGGCCAAATGACTGTCGAGCTTTGTTTATGCGACTAGATATGTCGGCTTTGGAGCCACCGCTTTTATCCAATAAGCTCCCCAGGTAACAGAAAGACTCTACTTCATCAAGCGATTGATTCTGAACGGATAACAGTTGTACATTATTAACGTTTATACGCATTGTTTTTGTCTTGCCGATATTTATTTTTAAACCAGCATGTGATGCTGTTTCTTGTACAAGTGATAACTTTGATTGCATGTCTGAAAAAGTGTGGGTAAGTAGACAAATGTCATCAGCGTAGTCAAGGTCCTCTAGTCTGCCTTGGAGACCCCAGGTGATACCTCTTCTATGGGATGTTGCCTTGTTCATTACTACGTCAAGTACGCAGTTAAAAAGCAAGGGAGACAATACACACCCTTGCCGTACACCGGAGTTGATGTTTATTTTGTTGCTTAGTTGTTTTTCGTGAAGAATTCGACATGAAGCGTTTTCATATAGACCTTTGATGAGATTTATTAATTTGAGAGGTACCCCTTTACATTCTAATGCGCTCCAAATGGCTGAGTGATTTAGGGTGTCGAATGCCTTTTCGAAGTCTATAAACGTTAGGTACAAAGGTGATCTCCATTCTACAGATTGCTCTATTATCACTCTTAGGCTGTTAATATGATCAACACAGGATTTGTGAGCACGAAATCCGGCTTGTTCTTTTCTGAGTTCAGGAAGAAGAGAAGTTGACAATCTTTTATTAATTATGTGAGCTATCACCTTGTTGATCATACTTAAAAGAGTAATGCCTCTCCAATTTGTACGGGCTGTAAGGTCGCCTTTTTTTGGTAAGTTTATGATAACTCCTTCAGAAATTTCCTCTGGGAGGAGTTCAGTACACCAGAATTGGTTTATAATAGGCGTGAGTAGATGGGCACTTGTTGTCGCGTCAATTTTAAGCAGCTCTGGGGAAATGTTGTCTATACCTGGCGATTTTTTGTTTTTTAACGATTTAATTGCTTCGCAAATTTCAGTAACATTGGGGCAGTCAATGGAGATATTTGTGTTTGTAATGTGCGAATTACAACTGCAAATTGCCTGTGTAATGGGTACAGAAGACGATAACATGGTTGTATAAAATTCTTCCCAAAGTTCAAGTTGTTGTTGTTTGGATGTGACGAGTTCTCCAGCATCATTTTTCAAAGGTTTAATAGTGGGTTTTGAACTATTAGTTAACTTCTTCGCAGCACGATATAGATCTCCCATACGATACGTTTCGGCAGCAGCCTGCGCCTCTTTAGCGATGTTGTTAACCCAGTTCCGTTTGTCACGTCGGGCACTCCGCTTGACTTCTCGGTTGAGGCTATTGTGCAATTGTTGACATAGTGCTTTAGCCGACCGTGTTCTGCTATTATTAATTGAAGATTTGGCTTCCTTTCTCCCCAGCACCAGTCTCCAGGTTTCATCACTTATCCACTCTTTACGGGAGTTGTTCTTATATCCCAGGTGATTGTCTGCTGCTTGTGTTAAAATCTTTTTGGTTTCCTGCCAACAACGATTTCTATTATTACTATTCCGAAGTGATGTTTTTAGTTCTAACGTGAAGGAGTTTGCAACTGTTGAATCTTTGAGTTTATCAACGTTATATCTTTTTTGGGAGGTTTGTGTATTTTTTTTAATGGCGGCAATTTTTATACGGATTGTTGCGATTACCAAATGATGATCACTTCCGACATCAGCTCCTCTTTTATTACGTACATCTAGAAGCGAACCTCTCCATTTTCTACTAATAGTGATGTGATCAATCTGGTTCTCAGTTATCCCGTCGGGAGAAACCCATGTCACCTTATGTAAGAAGGGAAAGAGACTTGTACCCTACATACAAAAAATTATTAATTTGCTTAAACAAACTACAAAAGTGAACCACACCAAATTTAATGTGCGTAACTCTTATAACCAGTGTGGCCAGGTCTAAAAAAAATTTACAGCTAAATCTGCCATTATACAGGGCCAAAAAATGCTAAAAATAATTTTTTAAATGCTAAAAAAAATGCTAAATTTTTTTTAAAGAATTTTGCTAAAAATTTATTACCAGTATGAAATTTAATTCGAAACTTATTACATTTAAGTGAATGAAATGAATGGTTAAAATTATTTAAGCAAATGGCAAGATTTTGGTAAAGCATGTGATACATATAAATATGTAGCACAGGGAGTGAAGATTAAATGTTAGATTTACCGGGCCTGCAAACCTCTGATAAATGACAAATTTAGACGGTTTGTTTATATAATATACACAATTTTAAGATCATTTTACTTTTTAAAGTTTAGGAAAAGTTGAAGCTTTAAAATAAATTTTTCCAGCAGTTTAGAGCAAACAACTTTTTCAAACATTTACACTATAGAATTCTTATCTAAATGCAAAGTGGAATTTCCTTGTACTCTTATATCGTTATATCAAAAGGCAAATAATATTTACAATCAACATGATGAGGACATTTCTTATATTCCCTGAATATTCTATTTCTTTTTACAAGATATGTAAGGTGTTTCTTAACATAAGAATTATCATTTTTCATACGAACTTTTATTTTGAGTACAACTATTTTTAGTCAAAATTTATAATAATTTATTAATTTTTTTTTAGCAAAATCAATTAAACTATTTGTCTAAATTTTTAAAATAAATAATGCTAAAAAAAAGCTAAAAACATTTTCCAAAAATTCTAAATAAAATGCCAAGTGCAAAATGAAAATTTTGCAGCTAAATAAAAATTTGTAATGGTAAATTTAGCTGCAAAAATGCCAAAAAGGCCACACTGCTTATAGCCTTTTTACACTTTTTACACATCTTAGAGGAATGCGTGAAAGATGTTGAAAATGAAAAGAACCTGTTTAATTTGCAACATCTTTAATTTTTCATAATAAAAATATTTGTTTTCACGTGTATGAGCGGATAAAAACAAAAACATTACATTGCTGTCCTGCTCTTTTGTATTTTTTTCCTAGTGATGGTATATACACTTTTAGTGATGCCACAAAAATAATCGAAAGATGTTGAATGACACAACATGAGATAGTAACATCTTTTAAAGATGAAGAAAGCTGTACATTTGCATCCCTGTAGAATTCTTTGCGATAAGATGAAAGATGTGAGCAAGTGTAAAACGTTTATTAGAACAAAGCGCATGTTCCAACAAAATCTTCGAGGTATGAGAGAGGGGAGACGACTACCCCCCATATAAAAAATTATTAATTAAATAATAAACGTGAATTTCTAAACACGTACGCTTCCGCTGAATAGCCTGCCATTAAATGAGTTCGGATACAAACTACTGCGTGTGATTTTAATTTTTATATTCACGCACTCTAGTTTTCAAATTATGATAATATTTAAATATTGCCACGATCGCGCGTGACTCAGACGTGACATCTGCACATCTCTAATAAAAACTCATAAAACAATGAAAGCAACAGCAGCAATAACAGATAAAACAGAAGTCGTGAAGCGCTTTTTGTTGTTAAACTCAACGCGTGTTGCTACTAAAGGCTCAGTTTTGCGAACGTTGCTGTAACGTATCTGTACTGTATCAACCAACTGTTCGCTTTTTGGTATATAAAAAGCAATGCAAAAGCTTACCGAAATGTAATGTACCGTAGTTGTAACGTTTCATTCTGTATAAAACAGAATTTCATACCGTTGTTAGGTGACATTTGTAAAACAGTGTTGGGTTGCTTCTATGTTAAATTGAATGCGGGTATTTTCGCTCTTTGTTTTGGTACTTTTTTTCGGTATATCTAAGGACTTTCGACACAACTACTTACAATACAACATATTTCCATATATATAAATATACATATGCTTAGATGTACAAAATATACAAATGCATATGAACATACAATAGATATGAGAAATATATAAAAGGCTTTAAACATTGTTTTGTATATGCACATTTACAAAATAATACATGCTAAAATACATATTTGTTTATAGTAAACCGATATTAAATTATTAATGTTTTTTTACAATACCTAAATACTGTTTTAATACATTTTTAATCACTTGGTACTTTTTGTGCACAGCGGTTACAATTTAAACCTTTTGATTTCCCATCACTGTGTGCGTTGTTTTATGTATACTATTGCTTTTTGGTTTATGTATGTGAAAAGTATCCCTGCAGATAATATTGGACTACGTGGTCCATTGTGGCTTAAATGGACTACTTAAAACATGGTCCAATGTACTGAAGTATGGACCATATTAGACAAATTAACATGCAATGCTGCCAACTGCATGATGTATAGGTATACACTATACTATAGTTTACAGTATTACATATTGGTAGCCCTGTTGTTGTCCATTATTAATTGTTTATTTAAAAGTAAAACAGGAAAGTTTTTTAAGATTTGTAAAAAAAAAATTAAAAATACCAAGTAAATATATATAATAATAGCAATAATGGATTACAGTGCACGCCATAAAAGGCGATTAGTGAAAAAGTAGTAACATGGAGTACTTTTGAAACTAACCCACTTGAGTACTCCATGGAGTAGTTTAGGGACTACTTCGGTGGGTTTTATGGTCCACTCCTAGGACATCGTAATGTTAAATATACCACATTTTTATCATATAATTGGAGTAGTTTTGGAGTACTCCTACTCCTTTATGGACTACTCTTTACACGCATGTATGGACTAGTCTCGATATCTGCAGGGATATGACACGTATTTAGATGTTCTACAGTCCGTTACAGTAAGTTTCGGGTACAGCAACGTTCGCCTAACTCAGCCTTAAGTCGTACATAATTTCTAATGAATTTTTTTACAATAACGCTCATTTGCTCCGCCTTTAAAATAAAGTTATAATCTCTGCTCAATTGAGCTTATTTAATGCATTTCCCATATAAAATTAAAATAATAAATACCTTTACTTGATGGCTGCATGTATAAATTTATTACTCTTTTTAAAATTACTTCTAGTAAATAGAATTTTAGCCGTTCTTCTGAACCGACTCAGAATCACTTTTTAAAGTGATCTAACGATGTCCATCCGTCCGGTTGTCCATGTTACTTTGTGCGCAAAATACAAGTTGCAAATTTGTAGATAATTTTATCAAATTTGGTAAATAAATTTAATTTGTAGTAAGGACGAGATCTATGTATGCAAATGCTGAAAATCTGTCTATAATTTCACATATTAGCCATAAAATCTTTTTTGCAAATAATAGTTTGTATGTCACTTTAGATTAAATTTGCCGCAAAAGTATTTTACTGTAAATTTAGTTCTTTTCGAATCGGCTCGCATTTGGCCAAAGCTCCTATCTATAAATATCTTTAACTTCCTTTTAAATGTTAACATTAATAAACCATTTAGCGACCATCCCTGAAATCCTTTTATGACAAAAAATCTCATTTGGATGCTAATATCTAGATAATCACCCTTATTCCATTTAGCGTCATCAATACGAAACGATATCGTCTTGTGTCGATTGTTGCAGATCGGTATACCCTTTGTCAATATCAAGTCTTATCGATAAGCGTCGATGTATTTTTGGTATGCCGTACGCAACGATATAAATTGACTCAGATTTTGTCGTTAGTCTTACTGGTGTTGAAACTGGTTTATTCCTTTTTATTATTTTTCAAAAATAATAATATTGAAATAAAAAACGGAAGAAGAGCAAAAATTGTTTTTCAATTTCCGCGTAGCTTTGTTGCTCCTTTCGGCAATCGTCGCCGTTATAAATAAAAAGACAAGTCACTACTAACACTGTCGAGTTATACGGTTCAATGCCTTATGCCATTAGTTACCCAGTAAAAAAATACTTGTGTTTTTGAAGCACTTAATAGAAAAAGCGCATAATTCAGCGCTTCAATAAGAGAGCTCTTATACAGCAGTAAATGATAACGAAAAAAATATAAAAAAAGCTGCTGTTTTAGTGCTGACAACGAAGAAGGTTTTAAAGCGAAAAAAAAAATAAATATATATTATGGTTTACGAAAATGATTGAAGAAAGGCATATAAACCATTAAAAGCCAAGCATTAATGAATATGTTAATATAGTTAGCCCTTAAAAAAGCAGTGTTAAAAGTTAAAAGGAGTGCTTTGTTTGCATGTTTCATTAGGTTAAAAGAAGCGCTTATTGTCAGCAGAAAATAATCCTCCAAACCGGGAACACCCCATACAAAAATCAGGCATCCCATCAGCAGGTTTGAATCGATTTGAGGTATGAATTCATACATAAAACCTGCTCCTTTTGGAGCATATTTTTTACTGGGTAGGGTGAATTTTTCAGAATAAATCAAGCCACCCTTTTTGAGAGCAAAACATTTTTAAGAAACAAACTTCAAATTGAATTTTTTTTTTAAAAACTGAAAACAAAACAAACCAATGGTCTAAATTATTAGAGATGTGCTTTAAAAAACGATACACAATCAACATCGATACATTGCTGTTATAGAATAAAAGTTTTGTATCGAATTGATGACACGTGGTTAAAAAAATGATGTTCATATAAAATTTATGACAATGACGACGACGCTTAATGGAATAAGGGTGAATATTTGCCACAAATAACTTTCATATGGATTTTAACCTCATAACTTTGTTTTTGAAAACCCATGACTGCCCATCGTTCCTAAATAGTGTAAAATCTCGAAAACTCGTCTGGCGATTGTGCTCTACCGATTAAAATTTAAGGATTGTTTTTTTGTTCAAAGCAAATGTTTTCAAATTGTAGAAAACATATTTTGTTTTCAAATGAGCAATTTTTGATTTTTTCAGGGCATATTTTCGAGTTTTTATTGCATATTTAATGCGCATAAAACGCGTTTTTAGAGCATATTTCTGGTTTCCCAGCTCATCACTGTGCTTATTATCTCATACTTGTTATTCGCGCGAATAATGTACTTTCATTAGATTTAGTGGGTAGAATTCGAGTGGGTAGTTCCTAAAATTTTAATTAAATAAATAAATACATATGTAAATATTCGTGCAATTTGTTTTTGTGCTATGTTCGCATTGCATTTTGAAATACGTTTTTCGCTCTTTAGCTGGATGTCCACACTACGCGTTTTCGCCGCCATGTATTCCATACCTTGCGTTCTACGTTTTAAGTTACATGAAACGCTTTTTATGCGGCATCACTAAAAGTTTAAATAAAATTGTATTTGTCAAAATCAGCTGAATTGTTCGAACGCTGCTTCTGATGCTTGCAAAGGTAGAAAGTAAACCTACATTCCACCTTCAACTCCTCAAGGCATCCAACGCTTTTGTGCATTAACTTGCTACGATAAACAACACAGATTCTATTTTTTGACAGCTGCGTCTGCACCGTAAAGCGTAAAATGCATTATGTGGACCTCCAGCTTTTTAATTACGAATACGAATTACGCTGCTTACATGGCCTATTCTTAGCTTAACAACTCTTCTTCTAACATTTATGAAAATGTTTTGCTTTGACAATAAATACAAAAGCAAGCAACAATTTAAAATGTCTCATTATTTTAATTATTCCTATTGTTCCTATTTCCTATTGTTTCTTTATTTGTTGTAATAAATTTTACAAAAAAAAAAATTTTTTTTTACAATTTTATGTCTTTTTCTTATATGTTTTTTTTTACAGCCTTCAATAAAAATTAGTGTTGACAATGATTTATTTGTAGTTGGCATAGTAATTTGAAATGAATTACTTACAAAAAAGATAATTCGCTCTCAAAATGTTGTATGTCAAATTATGTAATTTGGATCATAATTGGGGTGTGAATAACTGATGGGATTTGTGGTACAATTGTACAATCGAAACTTTATTGGTACACTGGTATAATCCATCCTTTTTTATTACAATTAGAAAAAGTACCCTCGTAGTTTAATCATTTCCTTGAGGTGTATTCACTCACTTTTCTTCTCAAAAATAAGTCTGCGTTCATACGGCTTATGTTTTAATGACATGATTGCTACTTTATAGGTGAGAGAGACGAGGGGAAAAGAAACGAGTACACACATGCATGTACTGTCAGTACGCTTTGCTTTCTCATTCGCTTTTCTTCTTCTTTCTTATTCGTATTTAAAAACAACACAAAAAAAACATGTCGTCAACATGACATGAATCGTTTGAACAACAATTCATGTTCAAAGAAGAAAACGGAAGAATCATGTCATTAAAACATGAGCCGTATGAACGCAGACTAAAATTTTTTGTAACTACCAAAAATCGAATTATTGTTAATTTGTGTTCATTATGTCATACTAACATATTAGGTACATAAGTGTCTCCAAATCGCCACTTTTGTCGATTGTTTTGGTGACACTGCCTACACTTTTGTCTGCCCTTGACAAAAAAAGAGGAATATATAAAGTTTTGCTTCTTCTTTATTTTGTATTCCCACACCACAATAGTTTGTGCTGATGTGTGTAACACTAACAATACTGGTTTTAGACGCACCTTTTAGTATACCGATCGCCTTAATATAACTTTCTGAGACGATCTAACGACGACCCTCAGTCCAGGTGGCTGGCAGGCTGGCTGATTTTCTGTCCATGTAACCTTGTGCGCAAAGTACAGGTCGCAACTTTTAATGTAACTTAATTAAATTTTGTACATTGGTGTCAATTCATATGGACAAAGCCAACTGGAAATGGTGAGAATCGGTTCTTTTTGTTTTGTTGGTATTTAGATTAAATTTGGGGCAAACTTAAGTTATTGCAATCTAAATCATCATACATAATATAATTGGAATCGGTGCATATATGATGATAGCCCCCATACCAATTCTACTCCCGGAAACAGCTTTTAATGCCATAACTTCCTTATAAATGTTGGTGTTGACATAAAAATTGGCTACAATAGCTTTTACGATAGCTACCATGTCATGAAAAAAATGTGCTGGTCAATATTAAACAAATCTCATATAGATATTCGGCACAAAAATAATATTTGGCAAAAAGAACTTTCACATGAATCTTAACCTCCTAACACAATTTTGTTCTGTCTGGTCTGCCCATTGGTCCCAAATGGAGTACACTCTCGAAAATATGTCTTTATATTTTGTGGTGTAGGGTATCGAATAGTCGAACATGACCGACTATACTATTTTACATGTTTTGTTATTATTTTTATTTAATAAATAAGTGGCTTGAATTACTGTGTATGCTTTTTTTTTTATAGCGAAGTTATGGTACAATTTATATAAATTTGGTACATTTTTTGTCTTTGAGGCGGTATGATTTTCAACTTGTCAGATCCCAACAGTGGCGTGAATTGCGAAGGAAAAAAGGAATTAAGAAAAAACGTTGTTGTGCGAATAGAACCATTCAGAGCGAATTCACTTTTTTTTAGCTTTAAAATTGCTGGATGTCAAAATTTTGCTTATTGTCTTTGTTTCTGTTTTTGACATTGTACAATGATTTTACAAAATTAAATGGCTTGTGGTTTTTGTACGACTTGTACTTGTTATAGTAACGAGATTACCTGTATTGAATTCGCCTTGTTTAATATTATAGAAAATTCAAAAAAAGTATATTATAGCAAATTCAAAAAGTACCACATCGCACTTGATCATCAAGACAGTATTAACGCAAAATGTAAAAATTTTCAGTAAAAGCAAAACAGTTTTTAATTAAATATCAAAGGCATATTTAAAAAAATTTTTAAGCTATCCGTTTCATTACCAACAAGTAGACAAAATAGCACGATATTTTTACAGCGGGTAGATAAGAATATTACGTGTCGATTTTTTCCTCAAAAAATGAATATATTAATATGTTAAGGTAATACCCTCTTTATGATCAAGTGCGACATGTAGAACCGAAAAGTAAAAGAATGAAATTGAATTTGCCATTTTCCCCCCTTTTTGATACATTTTTCTCCCCATTGAAGTATCAAAAATTTAAATTTTGTAGTGGGAGCCCATAACTGAATACATACATACGAATATTTCAGGGAATCGAGAAACATATTTCATAAAGAAAAACGGGTTCCACCCCTTAAACGGTCGATTTTCAAAAATTTGCCAAGCTCGTATTTGTATTTTTTTTAGATAAGTTACGAATGGGATAGAATTTTTATTTTTATGTTTATTGGTTTAGATTTAAGTATATAGGGTGACAAAAAGTTCAAAAATACAGGTTTTACCCGTTTCCTCCCCAAAAATGCCAATTAAAAAAAATAGCAGACATCTATCCCCTTATTTTTTTTTATCGAACAACTACCTACATGTATTAAATTTTTTTTTGTATCTCTTTTTTTATCCCCATAATATTGGAATTTCCAAAAATCCCGTCTCAGTGGATCGATTTGGTGGTTTAAATTTGAAGTTTTAACATTCAGGCGTTTATGATGTGCGATAATGAAACAGTCAGTCAGTAGCGTTACAATTTTATATATTTAATTATATAGATGTACTCTGTTAAAGATTGCTGTTAAAATTCAGCCAGGTCAGTCCAAAAATCTGAGATTTAAGCAAAAAACCACGACAGCCTTTTATTTTACCCGTAGAAGTCTTGTTGTTTTTTTTTTATGTGGAGAACGGCAAGAGCCAAAGTTTCCAAATTAGGCACAGGCATCTTGGTTATCAATACACACCCTCTCTAAAAAAATTAACGGGATTGGAAAAGTGGGCGTGGCAACTCCCGTACAAAGACATAATATATTTCTGTATATCTGGAGAACGGCAAGAGCCAAAGTTTCCAAATTAGGTACAGGCTTCTTGGTTATCAATTCACAACATCCGACAAAATGTGGGCGGGATTGGAGATGTGGCGTGGTACAAAAAAGATTTCTTTATTTCTAAGGACCTGTATATATATAACTTTCTGTTTTTATCGCAACATGGTGAAGGGTATAAAAGATTCGGCATAGCCGAATATAGCACTCTTACATTTGTACTTAAGCAATCGGTTAGCTTTGCCATTTTTCGCAAACAAGGAATAACAGAAAGGTTGTGCAAGGCGAATTCATTCCAGCAAAACTACTTTTTTCATGCTGTCTGTGTAATTTGGAAGACAGACATGTTTAATTTCCGAATTTTTAATTGGTAGCACAGACAACAAGTGAGAACATCAATTTACTTTTACCGTTAAAGTGTTGATATGACTGGGTAGATAACGAATGCGTGTGCCCGTGTACAATGTAGTGTTAAGTGTATGTAAATACGTGTATTTGCCGCATATTTTCAAAGATATTGTTGTAGTTGCTGCTTAGGTACTTCTAAAAAGAATATAGTAACAAGAACAACAACTCCCAGACATATTAATAGAGGTGTATTCGTAACAAATCGGAACAACACCACAAATTTGAAATTCAGTGCTCGTTTGCAACAAAATATGTAAATCAAATACAAACTTACACTTACAACATTCACACATTTTTCACTTCCACTCTATTAAAAGGAAATAGCACAAACAAATGCAACAGCAACAACTAAGAGAACAAGGAGAAGTAGACGAAAATAAACAGAGAAAACGAAAATATAAATGCAGGTTTTGTGTATTGAATTTGAGGAGCAAAAAATGTTTGTTTAAATTCTACGAGGGACGGACAGAGGAGCCCTAAATAACTTTCTAATTTTAAAATTTTTAATTTTTATTTAGAGTGTGTGTATTTGTAAATGCAAATCAAATAAATTCGCTCGGTTTTTTTCCCCAAATTTAATTTATACTTGTGCCAAAGTGTATTTATATGCAGGTAGAATATAAGATGTTTGTTTGTTATTAAGAGAAGTGCGAAAAATGAAGATTCGGTTTAAAAATAAATAAACAAAAACTTAAAAAAAAATCCAATTTGTACATGAAGAAGAGTATTTTTGAAATTTTATGAATATTTTAAGACAAAGTGTTGCTGCTGCTTGAAATAATATTTAAAATTTATTTTGTATACGACACGAGGGAGGAAACAAGACTCATGTGTACAAGATCTTTTGGTTACTCAAAAATTCATTAAATTGTTTAATTTACGTAGTTTTCTAAAATTAAAATTTCTTCGTTCCAAGATAAATAAATGAAAAAAAGCAATCACGTCAAGCAAATATTTGGAAATGGCACATTGTGATTTAGATTTTCAATATACATACAAATATGTACATATATGTATATATTTTTTTATATATATTTTTTTTTTCTTTGTGTTTTTTGTGAAATCAATTTATAAAAAATAGTGAAATGACTGCTAAATGGAAATCGTTTTCATATGTTAGATGTTTCAAATCAACTTATTTATGATATTATAAGAAGGTTTCAAATGGTTGTCTTAACGAGAAACAACTGGAAAATTCTGAGAAATTCGTTAAGTGTATTTAAATGTTCTATACCTAATACTTTCACAGAAAAATCAGCTGTTTTCTTAATTATTATCTTGCAAAGTCTCAAGAATTCATTTGAGCGAAAAGAATAATTACCGTTTTTAAAAGTGCCAGATAGCAACAAGAAAACGTTCAAATACAAAATGCACCATTAATTTCTAAATCCAAATCTTTTTTCGCAAATATAATAATAATAAATACATATACTTTTTTTTTGAAAGAAAATTATGACAAATTATTATTGTTAGTGCATTAAATAACGGAAGAAAATTTTCAATGAAACCAAACAATTTTGGCAAGGATTTTGATTGTGTTCATAAGTAGAAAAGTTTAAATGAAAAAAAAGTGAGAACATTTTAATAATTTTAATATAATTTAATTGTTGTGACATTGTTTTAATAAATAATAACAGGGTATACATATGACCCTTCACCATAGTATTGGAAAGCCAATTTTTCTCGAGCTTATATTGTGTGGGCGCTATCGTGACAAAATCCTAATTCCGGGAGCCTATTTATGTGGGCACTAGGTGAAATAACAGGTCGAATTTTATCAACATTGTGCCCATTTACATTGTACAAATTTTGTCGTTGGGTAATGTCAAAATATATGTATATACAAAAATCGCGCAATGTAAACATAAGACCGACTTCAAAGAAGAAACGATGATAACCGCAACGTTTGTTTGTTTTGTTTGGACCAAGGCGAATTCATAGCCGGTAAGCTCGAGAGAACAGCTGAATATTTTTTGCATTCTGCATTTTGATCTAATTTGTCTTGTTTGTCAAAAAAACAATTTTATGCATTTATTTTGACAAATTCAATTTCACAAACACAAACTTTTTATTCAAAAACTAAACCTATTGACAACTCAGTTGAAATTCGTCCGGACCAAGGCGAATTCAACTAGAGATTGAAAACATGGTAGTATTTCACCATGGTTGGAAAAATGATGGATACTCACCACTATTGTCAACTTTTTTTAGAACATTTCCCGTCAAATCGGACATCAAACAAACTAAAAACCGCTAAATTTTTAATTTTGCGGGATTTTCTTTAAATACCGCTAAAATCTAACCCCCATATTCATAAAAAATATTTCAGGTTTATAGCAGAATAATAGGCGAATTTTTTATGAAAATTTGTTGAATAAACCTGTTATTAATCAAAAATATTTTTTATGAATATGGGGGCAAATATTTTTAGAACTTTTATATAAATACAGATATAGGCTGCCTTTTTAAAGTTGTACGACTTTAAAAATACGTAACATACTAAGGTTACGCTCTTTTTGGCAATTATTTACCGGCAATTTATTTAGCGGAAGGCGGAACGTTTTCTTCCGCTTAGCTTTTACGCTGAAATAACATACCTAAATAAAAGCGTCAACGTTGAGTCAAGAACAGTACTGTTAACTTTGCTGTTTAATAAAACCCACATAATGTAAATAAAAATTTAGAAAACAGATAAATTGTCGTTATTTATCTACAATAGTGGCCAACTTCACTATTAAACGTGCTTTGCAATTGGAAAAATTTGGCGCCGCGCTATTTCGGTATGCTACATACAAATTGTATGGGCATGATAACTTTTGATAGCTAGAAAACGCTTTCCGCTGTTATATAGGTACGGCTGTTAGATGAAAGTAATTAAATGAAATTCAGTGTATTGGGATTGCTTGGGATCTATCGAGATAAAAGAGTTCAACACAATTGCCTTTTATTCCAAAATTGTAAGCAACATTGTCAAACCTTTATAAACGCGCACTATTGCGAATACCAAGAGTGCTATATTCGGCTGTGCCAAATCTTTTATACCCTCCACCGACAGGAGTAGGCTCTTTATTATAAATACATATATATTATTAACTAATCTTCACAAAAACGAACGTCAGCATAAAAATTGGTTGCGGTTTAGAACAATATTAAATTATTGACGGACAATCAGAAAGTTTCATGCTATTCTTTTTAGAAGTATGAACTGGCTTGAGTAAAATATCATGATTCGTAACAATTTTAGCCGAACTAAAATGATTTTTAGGAGGGTAATTTGTATTGGACCTATGGTAAATTATGGACCAACCATCCCAAAATTCTGAAGACTGATTTCTGGTATTACAAAAAATAAATTAGAATAAATTTCAATACAGCAGTGTTATTAGTTTTAGCGTTAACAGTGAATTTCAGAAAGCTGTTTAATATGGGATCTAAGGTAAATTATGGACCGTATATCACAAAATTGCATGATATTTTTCTTTGGCCATATGATTCTAAGTTGGAAGACATTTTACCGCAATATCTATATCTGTTACGGTTTTGGGCGAATTTAATCATTTTCCTAAAATGGGCTTTACATGGGTTAGGCGTAATAAACTGTTTTCCTAGAGTAGGGTTTATATAGAGCCTAGAGTAAATAGAATTTAACTATGATAGCATTATGTATTACGGTTTTAGGCGTACTAAACTGTTTTCCGGGAGTAGGGATTATATGGGGCCTAGTGTAAATTATGGACCGATCTTTACGAAATTTGGCCCTGTGATTTCTCGTCCTATAAAAATGAGACGTACAGAATTTTACTCTGATAGCACTATGTATTACTGTTTTAGGCGTACTAAGCTGTTTTCCGGGAGTAGGGTTTATATGGGGCCTAGTGTAAATTATGGGCCGATCTTCACAGAATTTTACAGTATGATTTGCAGTCGTATAAAGCGAATTTGTGCAAAATTGAATATCATTGCGTGCATTATTCCACCATTTATGTTAGATTTTGTATCAAAATTATAACTTTTTTAGAGTGGTGGTTCCCCATTTTGATTTATTGTTCTGATCCTACTGAACCCATATTGCTGGACTTCAACCTTAGAATAACAACAAGCAATTTGAGACCAAGTTTGTGCTTTTCTTTTCCGTTTTTCGTAGTTGAGCGTGTTTTCAACAGACGGACATGGCTAAATCGACTTAGAATAACTCAAGGAACCAGACTATATATATAATTTATGGGATCTTAGATGTATAATAAACAAGTTTCACATGGAATGACAAACTAAGTATAGCATAAAATTTGTAAATTAAAAATTTGTGAAAAGTTTTTTTGTTTTCATATTTTAATAACGTTCTGGAGATCCTTAAAAATTAACTTTTAAAAGATATTTCATCAACTCTGTGCGGCAGGATACTAAGATGCGTGCTCCAAATCTAGAATTGCAATGGGATTTATGATTGTATAGCATGTAGGAGACCCTTCACTTAATTTACAGGCAAAAAATAATTTCGTGCGCTGAAGAGCACTTAAATAAACCTTTAAAGTTTTGGAAATATGTTATATGACTCTTTTGGACTAAAAGGTGGTCGATTTGTGTCGAGAAAATATGGTTGAGAACTAGATAAATCCAATATGAGCGGCAAAGTCAAATATGGTATTGAAAGTCTTATGGTGTGGGGATATAAGCGGCTAAAGGGTTGCTCATTTGGGGTTTAATTGAGAACACTATGGACAGGACAACTTAAATCGATATTTTAAAGCCAAATTCTAAGCAAACGGCAGCAAAATTGGGTCTTGGATATATAGTTATTTATTTCAACAAGATAACTATTCTAAGTACGCAGCCGATATTGGGAAGCTTTGGTTGCTTCTTAGCTCTCAATTTTCTTTGAAAAATTATAATAATTCAAATAGTTATAAAGAATTCAAACCATCTAGCTAATTCTGCGCCAACCTGTTTTACACTGAAAAGTTTTTTTTTATTTAACGAATATTAATCATTTTGTTTACGCCGTTAAAATAAAATCTAAATGACACAATGATTTATTGCATAAAATGTGGTGCCAATTGACCACCTTTAATGTGACAGTTTTTATGGTCTGAGAATTTTTTTTTCTTTTTGTTATTCGTAGTACATTGTGTTTAACATGAACATTTTTGGCAGCCGCAATTAACTTCCTCCTCCTCGTAATCATTTATACGAGTACTAACAGCTAAGGAAAAAACACAACATACACCTAGTGATTTCGTGTTTCTTAAATAAATATTTCTTTATTATAACAAAAGCAAAAATAGTGGAAATTTCGAAAAAAGTTTACAGATCTTGCATAATATAAATGTTGTTGCAAATTTTTTTTTACAAAAAATTAATTTCTCTTCGGTATTTTTGGGACTTTAGCTTCTATTTGAACAAGTATTAATGGCTCCAGATTCTGTCAAATATCGGTTCAATTTCGACTGAAATACGAATTGGAGCAAATTTTAGAGTTTTTAACTATGCCCTACTTTTACTTTAAAGGGGTCTATGCTCGATCAAAATGCTTGATGTCAAACTCGTGCACGTGTGCTCGACGTAATATCTTAAGTCTGGATTTACACTATGAAAGTTTTCTTTCAGAAAGTCTAAGTTTATTGGGAAGAGGGGAGGGAAGAATAGCATGTTCTCTTTCCTTCTCACCAATACACTTAGACTTTCTAAAAGAAAACGTTCATAGTGTGAACCCAGACTAATTGCCCTGCAGGGAATTCCAATAGTAAAACTGTAGTGAATATATAGTGACATTATCAGAAGTACTACTGACCAAGTGTACCCCATTTAAACCAAGGAATTACTAGTACATTTTATTTTTTCTCGGTAAATGTCAATAGTGAAATTGTAATTATTCTGTGATCATATATAATCTCTACCTATTGAGTGCACAGCGTAATAAAAAAAAACTAACTGTTGACGCGTTCGTTGACAATGTCACCAGAAATACACTAGTACGGTTGTCTCTAACGTATCTCTACTCGCGCTTCAAAGGAAAGCTGGCGATATTTTAACTAGTGCAATTGTCGCTAGAGAAAAGTGTGGTGACAAAGAGACATATGGTTCTAGGCTGACTACAGTGTGATTTGATTTTCTGTCCAGCATCGTCGGTGTCACAGATACTAACAAATTTTTTACTTATACTATAAACTTATTTGTAAAGCATTTTGATCGTGTTTAGAACCCTTTAGGGAAACTTGTCAATTTGGACTGTTATAATGTTGCTAGTCCTAAAGTTAGTTTACACTATAGCCTAGTACTCTGTTCCAATTTGTGAAAAATGTTCAGCAACGTCTATTATTTCATACGAAAAATTTTACATGTACATATCAATATTACCTATCTCGCAAGTTTTGACGTTTTTAATCTTTCAAAGTATGCGACATTGTTTTGCGTATGTAAACAAAGCACGCATTTATTTTCCCAAAAAGTATTTTTTTTAATAAAAATGAAAGTAAATATGAATAAAAAAACTATTAACGGTTGTGTTATTTGTGTTTTCCCGTTCTCATTTTAATATTAAGTAAAAACTTTTTTCCATTTGCTTAAAATTCCACGTGAAATAAGTGCAGCTTATATTATTTCGCAGTTGTAAAAAAATGTTGCCAGAAACACTTCGTAACTTTTTCATAAATTGAACAGAGTACAACTCTATCAACATAATTTCATAGAAATTCCGCACAAGTTTTTTTCATATGAATTTTTACAGCATTTCACGTGAAATGTTGAACAGAGTACTAGGCCTATCACACATTTCTTACGTATTCCATAATAGTTTGTGAGATAGAAATCTAATAAGTTTTGTTGACACTGTCAAAAAATTTTATGTAACATTACAGTTTGAAAGAACACGATTTTGTTAAAATGCAACCCTGATCCAATGAAAAGTATTAGCGTTTAGGAAAATCGCAAAAAACAATGAAGTCGTATGGGATGTCAAATTTTTTTCGTTAAGCTTGTCATTTTCATAACACATGGCATTCTCACTATCAAGGCCGTGTCAGATAAAACGTTGTCGCTTTGCGTGACGTTTCTACCTTTGGCAGAAAAACGCAAAGCAAAAGGTGTATAACACAATGAAAACTTTGACAACACTTGACGCATTGCTCGTTTACTTATAAAAGCGGTTGGTAATTTGTACATTTAATTATTTGTTACAAAAATAAAAGTTAAAAATATAATTGGACGGTTTTTTCAATTGAATTTGGCAAACAAAATTAAAAAACAAAAGAAAATTATACTAGCCAATTGTCAAAGCGCGCAAAAAGATGAGAGTTGGCTAACTTTTTGCTTCGCTCCGCTTTGAAAGTACTTTATGTGACATGTTTCGTATAAGTATGTATATTTTATCTTAGATGTCAAAGCGAATCGGTAACGCAACGCGAAGCAAAAGTTTTATCTGACATGGCCTTCACTCTTTTACATATTACTTGAGTTTTTGACATGTATTAATACAAAGTATAATAGTGTAAACTAGCCTTAAAGAACATTTTGAAGGCTTTAGCTATTGCGAATTTATTTTAATTTCGTACCAAAAAGTTTTTCAATTAACAGCGCTTCATATAAAAGAAAATAAACCACTTTAAATGGCTCTATATGACAATGATCAATGATCATATATTCTATTAGGTTTTCTTCAAACTTTGAATTCGTTATCGCTTTTATTTATTAGTCAATAGAACTCATTTTCATTATCCTATTTCCACTTTAAGTAAACCACAGCAAAATTAAAGGAAACTCTTACCTGGTTTAAGTAAATTTCTGCATTTAAAATTATTTTATTGTAAACTTTTTGTTAGAGTACATGGATTGGACAGTAGTAATTTTTTCAACATTGCTATTAGTCCAATCCATGTACTCTAACAAAAAGTTTACAATAAAATAATTTTAAATGCAGAAATTTACTTAAACCAGGTAAGAGTTTCCTTTAATTTTGCTGGATACTTGTCAACCCTTAAAATTTAAATGGCTGTGGAAAAGATTCCCAAGGATACCTGCCCTTGGACCTAAGCCATGGTGGATTTTAACCACTGGGTGACCAAAAATGCGTTTACCAACCGCCCCCCGAGTGTGAGCGCAACCAACATACCCAGGTAGCAATTTGAGTGCATATTCCGGCCCCTTGTTTAGGAGCTGGAGCTATCTAACCTCCACAGCTTTAGGAAAACTGCATGAGTAGCAAAAGCACCTAAGAATAGTCCTCCCACAGGCCGAACTCTCACACAAGTGGTGAAAAATCAGGCTTTCAGTTGAATTTTCAGTAAATCTTTTGCCGCGGCTTTAGGTTGTAATCCACAAATAATCTTTTTAATAATCTTTCAATGAAACTTCTGCAAAACAATTTTCTTGAAAGACAGAAGGCATTTCCTCAAGAATCAGTCCATTGAAATGCCACCGGGGGCTGACTTCCATGGTACCAGATAAGATCTCTAATCAGCCGCGATGCATTTTTGCCGAATCCCGGGTATTAACTCCACCTGATTTCCCCAGAGTTTTTGAACACCAAAATGTGAAATATCCTTCAATAATTTCTACAAATCCCTTGGGGGAAATTCAATGGCAGAAAGTCTTATTAATTTAAAAAAAAAGGTTTTTTTCAATCTACGTTCCTAATATTTGATAATTATTAAAAGTAATTACGCGGTATGGAGACTTTTTCCCTGCCAATAAATAAGTTTCCCAAATAGTTAACTGCTACTTAAGTATGTTGAAAAAAATTATTAAATTATCGTGACTAATAGGGCTTTTATAATCTCCTTACACCCAATTTTCACGATGATTTTTTCCCCTATTTTAAAATCATGTCTTTTTTTGTTTGATAGTGAGCGGGGTAGAGAAGTAAGCAGGGTAGAAAAAAAGACATGAATCGTATTTCTGTGTTTCTTTTTTGACATTCCTCTTTGCACTTATTTGTGTTTTTTAATTTCTGTTTTATTCTTATTTCAAAATGACATGTGTTTATTAAAATATAGAAATATAAAAAATTTTAATTAAAAAAAATTCAAAATATATCAAAATTATGTGGAATAACGAAATTTTAAATATTGTTACGAATAAGAAACTAAGAAAAAATCAGCTCTGACTGCAAAAAAAGAAACATGGTGAAAATTTAACAAGTTTTTGGAAGTTTCTTTAAAAAAGAAATACAAAAAAGACATGTCTCTTAAATCATCGTGAAAATTGGGTGTTATTTGTTGTCTCTATATCAAAATGCTAGGGTGTACGTAGACTACTTTTCATAACTGTATAAAGTGTTTAAATATAGTGCAAGAAAGAAGAAAGAAAAAAAAATTCTACGTCATTTTGGTGAAAATTTTATGTATTAAACAATTAATCGAAATGACAATCAAAATTTATTGTAGACAAATACAAGAATTTGTTCAAAAAAATGTTTCTTTTATGTGTATATAAAAAATAAACTTAATTACAAGCATTTAATATTATACACAATTTATATTTTTAATTTTTTTAAAATATATTATTTGCATTGTACATACTATTTGTTCAAATAAATGTTTTATTTGTTTAAAATTGGTATTAATTTATTTCTTTTATTTGTTCATATTTATTGTTTTAGGTAAAAACTACACGCATAACGAAAACGATTAAATCTGGAAGCTCTTCTACACCAGTTACTTATACAACTTGTGATATAGAGGAGATTTGGGACGAAGAAATTTTAAAGGAATTGGTACGTTATATCTTTGAATGAATTAAATATGAACTTGATAAATATTAAATTAAACAAATTATAAATAAATAAATAGTAACTTAATAAATAGCATAAGTTCAAATGGGTCCAATTATACATCCTTGAGGTCGGGTTTCACTATCCTTCACAATTGTTCATATCATTCACAAGAAAATCTGACAAAATTTTATCTGACATAAGAAAAATGCCAGCAAAATCTGTTGTCAGTGCCACACCATTTTACCAAAAAAAAAAAATGCAAAACCATAATATTCTGCCGCTTTACAAGAAATTGAACTCTGTTCGCATAAAACCAATAATTTTTTGAAAATTTTAAAATTCCTTTCTTCTTAAAAAAATAATTTAATGATAATTGAATTCAATGAACGTAAGCCTGATTAAAATATCGAAATTTGGATTAAAAATTTTCAAAAACATTAAAAGATTTTGTTTGTTGTGCTTAGTTCCATATTTTTGCTCTTGATAACCACACTGAAATTTATTGTTGGAGGATAAGCTATTTCTATGCGCATTTCACTGGTTGCTTAGGCCAGATCAGCAGGAAACATTTTCGCAAAAAATTTTACACGGACAGACAACCAGCCAGCCAGACGGACGGACAGACAGACGGTCATCGTTGGATAGACTCAGAAAATGATTCTGAGTCCACGGGGATACTTAAAGGTTGTTATAGGACCAATATTTTTTAGTGTTGCACACATCAGCACAAATGCATAATACACTCTCCACTATTGTGGTGTGAGTATAACCCAACAAACACGGAGGTTTGATTTCAAATTGAAAATGGTTTGAAATTAAACCATTTCTCAAACGACAAACGTTTGATAATGATTTGAAAATTATTTGAAAATCATAGCTATTTCAACAAAAGGGGGAAACTATTTTCAAATTGAGAAATGCATTTATTTTCAACTTATTTTTAAACGTTTTTCTCAAATGTTTTTCAAATGTGGATTTTAATACAATATGGAACATAAATAAGAAATACTTTTTTTTTAGTTTGAATTCTTTATTTATTTAAATTAACTGTGAGCTTAATTCGGCACCATACCTAAAAGATGAAATAGTGTTCGGTCCGTCCTGAAATTCTTAGAATGACGAAATAATTGGCTCCTTTTTGTTTGTCATGCCGTATATTTATATTTTCTTATATATTCTTCACTTTTCCGTTTTATTTTTATTCACTTTCTTACACTTTGTAATTAATTTTATAATCACAAATAATTTATATTTTTCCACAAGAAAATAAGGTTTTCTAAAGGCGAATTCACTCCACGTAATATGTAATTTTTCTTTAATTGTAAAACACCCTTCACTTCAATCACCATTTTTTATTGTTTTCATTTATTTTTCGCTTCATTGCTGCCAAGCTTATTATTGATTTGAGAATAACAATTGATATCAAATTGATAAGACATTGTATGTCAAATGTTGATATTCAAATCATTATTAATTTTAATTCAAATGTTATATCAAACAATTGAAAAAGGTTTGAGAATTATGTTTGATGTCAAATGATACAATCATTTCATATCAAAGTTTTGACTTCGTGTTTGTTGGGAATTAACGGTTGCAAACAATGTTGCCAGCTAAGCTTTTTTGAGTCTTAATTTTTAAACTTAAAACTATTAAAGTTTGCTGATTATTGTAACTCTTTTTTTAAACAAATACCTTAAAATTTCACTGCTACAGTTTGTTTAATGCTTCTTGTTTTAAACACATTCATTTATCAATCTGATAGAGATTTGTTCAATTTGATGCGTTTTTTTATCTTTCATAGATTAAAAAAAACCTAATAATATGTACTTATATCAAAATATGCATGGTTTCCAGTTACATTCTACTTTTTACCGATTCCTTCCCAATATTGTGATGGTTTTTTTACACATTTAAGAAATTTATAATTTGTCACTGCATTTATTTATTTTTTCTTTTTATTTTTTTTTTACTACCAATGGCTAGATAAATAAAATTTTTTCTTTTAATTTCTTTTTACTACAGTTGGAACAGGCTAGAACATACGAAGAACGTCGTAAAATACGATCACGTTTGAGGGAACTTATGGCTGACCGTGAAGGTATTTTGCAATAAAAAAAAACACAAAGAAATCCCCACACATTTCAAAAAACACATATGGTACTGTGCAATTTATTTCGATTTATAATTAATCAATGGATTTGTTTGCCTGTCTATCTGTCTGTCCGTTTAAAAGAAAAAAAAATAATGAAGAAAGGCGCGAATTTGTCATTACCAATGATGCAGAGAAAATTTAGTTTTCTTTTGCGCATTTAATTATTACAGAGAATTATTTAAAAAAGAATGAATAAAAAAATCGCAGAAAACAACTTACCCCCCCCCCATTGTAATTCAGGTGGAACAAATAAAAGAGAAAATGCGTAAAAAATGTTTACAAAATTTGGTTTTTCTTCTAAGTTTTATAAGTGAAAAAAATTAATATTTTAATTATTTGTCTTAATAAATTGCACATTAATATAAAATAGCACTCATTGAGTTAACCAAATCTCAATTATCCTTGGATTAGAAAACAAAATTATTTTTACAAATATGGTGTTGGAATACTGTTTTTTTTTCATTACTTATTTATTTATACAGTAATTTTTATTTATTATTTTAATTATTTTGTTTTTTTTTTCTATCAATATTTCATAAATATTTTGTATTTACTTTATTCTAGATTCTAAATTTTAGCTAAACCAAACAAATAACAAATGTTTAAAATTGGATTTGTAAAACACTGAAAGAAAAAAAAAATCCCAAAACCAATTATTGTTTTTTACTAGGTATTTATGCGTAGATGTTTAGAGAGAAAGCGATAGATAAAGAGATGTAAGCATTCACAACATTATGTTAATATCATAACAATTCAAAGCAAATCAAACTCACTTGTGTATTTCTTAAAAACCAATTCAAAATTCTGTACTGTCATCTCACAAAACAAATTTCCGAATTCATTAAGCCAGTCGCCGTTTTATTTTTAATTTATTTCACACAATGAATTGAAAATTCTAAGTCATCATACTCGTTCGTATTGTTGATTTGTTGTTCTTGTTGTCCTTAAGGATAATGGCCATTGGACGGCCGTTTATAGTACATTGTATCAAAGTAATTGGACCTATTGTTTCTTTTGTAATCCGTTATCCTGCCATTGTGTTTTTCGTTCTCTTGCTTCTGTTCATACAGTCCTTTTTTAAAGCTGCTACATTTATAAAATTTCCCCTCCCCCCTTTAGAAACAAAGAAAAGCCCCGCTAAAGGCGAAGAAAAAGAAGCACCAACCCCAGCAGTAGCAGCTAATGATCCCGAAGAAGAGGAGAGTAGTGCCAGCGAATACGAAGAGATTATCGAAGAAGTCACGGACTATAGTGAAGCAGAATCCGAAGTTGATGATAAGAAACAAAGCAATAAAGTAGTCGTCAGCGAAAACTCGCAGGCTAAAGAAAATATTTCCGAAGCTGTAGTTGCTAAGACCGAAGAAAAGTCTGTAACCGTTATTGCAAAATCGGAAGTTACTTCCTCGCAACCGGAAACTCATACAGAGCAAGCAGAGGAAACTACAACTATTAACAAATCTGAAACAGAAACGGTTGAAGAAGTTGTAGAGGAAATTGTAACAAGCGACAGTAAAGTCGATAGCTCTGAGAAGGGTGAGTCCTTAAAGCTCATGGTGCATGAAAAAACACCTCAATCAATGCCACAAGAAGGTCTCATGCATAGCAATCAGTCAACAAACAGCAAAAAACTGCAAACGGCACAAATAAATAGCAATAGTAAAACAACTGTTAGTGAAATTAGTAGCATGCAGGCGCCACACAATAATAATAAAACACAAAAAGCAGCCTCTACTGCGCCAACTTTTAGTCGAAATCCAATTGTGACAGTTCAGACTACTGTTAGGGCAGACTCTGCCTCAATTAGCAATAAAAACAATAATAGGAACATTAATACATCTCGCCCAACGAATAGTAATGCAAATATTTACAATAATAATGATAGTAGTAGTGGTAGTTTAGGTGGTAGCTCTGTAGTCGTAGGTAGTGGTAGTAATAGTAATAGTCCGAGACAAATAGATAGATTAGGTGTGCCTCAAAAAGAAGATTCTGGTACTGAGAGTGGGGAAGATTTACGTATAATAGCGGCTGGTCTGCGTGATCAATTACAAATCCAAAGTGACTCTAATATAATTGAAGACGTTACCTGCGCTCTTAGCCGTTTAGAAAGTTCCCTTAAGGAAGGCAAAGACATTTCAGTGGATAGTGAAAAACGAAAAGCTCTATTGGCGTTGGTGGCTCGTTTACGTGCCGGCTTAACTTCGCCCGAAAAATTAGCTGAAATAGCATTAGCCATGTCGGAATTAGATGGTAACGAAGGTCTTTATGGTGAGACTTCTTCGCCTGAGGCTGATGCTCATCGTTCTAATCGTTCTCGTTTTGCTAAACGCAAAAATCGCAATGATCGCCACACGGTAGGTGTAAGTCGTGAAGAATTGGCCGATGCTAGGCGCTACATGGAGGATATGTTACTTTTAGGTAACATTTCACAAAGTACTACGCCTGAAGCGAAAAGCGTATCAAGCAATGCACTCCCTCAATGGTTTCCTCTAGAGAAAAATGCCTCCTCAGGAGCTATATTGACTCAATCATCAACTCCAGTGTTGCAAAGGCCAAAACAATTTATACCTGAGGAAAACGCAAATACAAATATGGCGTACACAAAACGCTTAGCAACAAACAATGGTAAGCGTCGACCTCTTTCTGGAGAATATTCAGTTACTTTTGAGAATTCTGAAAAATATAGGCAACCTAAAGAACCGAATGAATCACCCCAGACTGTTAAACAAACCAGTCCTCCCGATGATAGTTCAAGATTCTCTAGATTTACCAATAAAAAGCATTTAATGAAACGAGCCAATACAACTGATTTGTCTAAAACACATAAATACAATTCTGAATTCGATACTGATTCGGATGCTGAAGATAAGGGCCCCCATTTGGGTTTAAAACGTGCAGTACAAGTAAGTGTTAAAAAGCGTGCTCAAAATGTTGTACCCCCTTTTGAACCCAAAACTGAAAATGATCGTAAGTTTTTGGCGTTTATTAATAAGCAAAGTGATAAGCCTGGTTTGGGTTGGACAACTTCTCGTTCTGTTTCAAATTGGACGAACAAATTTGGTTCTATTAAAAATACTTTTGAAGGAGGTTTAGCGGCAAAGCCCCCCCAGATTCCCCATCATGTTTCCACAACAACGAAACCTCATCAATCGAGTAAACTATTCTCACAACCTATGGCTAACAACAGTGGACCTGTTCCACCACCAAATTATATAACCAATCAACAAATCGCTTTGAGATTGCAACAAGAAGCCGAGCGTCAAGCTGAGGAACGAGGTAGAAAACTAGAGAGAGAACGTTTGGAATATGAGCGCCGTGAACGTGATAAATTGGAAAGACAAAGGCAACAACGTGAAAGGCAAGAGAGGGAACGTCTTGAGCGTGAGCATTTTGAAAGGCAAAGAAGGGAACAAGATCAAATAGCAGCAGCTCAACATGCTGCTATTTTGAGGGAGCAACAATTTGTCGCCGCAAAACAAGCTTCCACCAATACGAATGTTCCAAAACCCATTCCTATCAATGATTTCAAGCATGCTCCTCAATCGGTATTTAGACCAATTGATAATGTTGATTCTCCCTCAAAACCAATTTACAAGCCTATACCACAACTACCTCGTAATTCAAGTAACTGGCAGTCCCTTAATGCAGCATCTGGTAAAGGTCAAGCCAACAATTTATCAACAACATCTCCTAGTCAATGCGGTTATACCAGACCAGATAATTCGTTTATAACTTCACCACCACCCTCCTCTAGATCACCAATTTCTTTGCCTTGGGCTTCTAAGCCCACCGTGGATAGCAGTGATTTCAAATCAAAAGCTCATAGATTTGAGGAACGTTCGAAATATGATAACATCACTAATGCAGGACCTTATTTACAACGCCACAACTCACTGCGTTCATCTAATGGCACTAGCAATCCCATTTCAGATGATTTTAGAAAACGTCCTTCCTTGCCTAACACTTGTGAACCATATAGTGTTAGACAAATGCCGTCACAACAAGATCCGTTAGCACACTTGCCACCACCACAAAACATTTCATTCACTTACAGCAATCTCAGGCCGAAGACCACATATCAAAGTTATCCTTGTTTACCATCAGCTGTGGTAAGCAACTCTAGTGAAAATGAATACCAAAGACCACGAGAAGACTCTCTTACAGATCCATATTCTGTACCTTTGGTATTGACTTCATCGAATCCCTCATATTGTCCACCATCTCAGGTTTCAACTCAACAGCAACAGCAACAACAACAACTAAGCCAACCTCGTTTGCCTAGGCAATTCGATTTGGTAAGTCCAGCAGATAGCATGCCTACCAGTCCTAGCATACACACTATGCCACAAACCGATTGCACAGATGATGATTTGGATTCTGACAATAACCTGTTGGAATACCATGCTGTCAGTAGGGTAATGAGAAAACCTCATAGTCAGACAGCAGTAACTGTAGGTCGACGTACAGGCCATGTTAGTGATGATGAATTGTACGGGAAAAATTCAAGAGCTGCCAAAAGTCTCTTGAATACTATGAAAAGTTTCGGAAATTCCAATGGCATGGCGAAATCAAAAGCTCCAGTTATAAAGCGGTCAGAAACAGTCACATCACCAAAAACTTGCCTCTCTCCGGACGGTAGGTCTTATCAGGCTCCCATTGTAGAGCCTTTATTCCCGGAAATAAATAAATTTGATTCCAATCGTAAGCCGCTGTACATGGAAGACAATTCAAAACAAGCCGCTGCTACCTCACAACCACAATCAGCACCCCGCAAACAACTGGGCTTGTATAACAGTATGGAAAATCTTAATAGAACTACAGTTAAAAACCTTACAAATTTTAATCAGCAACCTTCACCTAAGCCATATGTAAGTGAAACACAGACCTCTTATGTGGTCACCTTTCCTGTTGATGATACCACAGACGACGAAGATTTCAGCCGACTTGGCCAAAAAACGGTGATGCCACCCAATAGTTTAAGTGTACGCAGGCAGCGTAATATATCGGAGAATTCTACTGGTAGTTCAACTACAGCTTCCATATCATACAGCCAAAATTTACCCTCACCAAATATTAGTTGGACTTCAAATCCAATTGTGGGAGAGGAATCAAACAATTTTCCAAATAAACCAACATCTTATCAGAATACAAATAATGTATTACCACCGGCGACTGCGGTGCCGACTTGTCAAACTCTCAGCAGTCAGGCGGTAAAGAATTGTTCAACAATCAATCAAAATTACAGTACACCAATGGACTCTATAAAAAAGACAGCTCAGTATGAAGCTCCACCTCAGAAGCAGGTGCCTCAGCAGCAGTCACCAATGCCGTATAATGCGCCAGCAACACAACCCCCTAGCAGACTTACTCAAACAACTTCTATGCCCACATCGAAGTTCTCCTATGAAGCTAAATCTCAAAGACAATTGCAACAGCAGCAGCCTCAAAACCAAAATACAACAAATCAAAAACAAATGCCACAACAAGTGCTTGAAGAGCAACAAAAGCCTACGATAACACCGAAACCATCCGATAATTCAAAACAAATTTCAAAAACTGCTACAAAAACATCAACTACAACCTCCATAACTCAAGAGAAAAGAACACAGGCTACTATACGTAAAGCAATAAGTGAAGATTACCCCAATAAACAGTCTGAAAATCCAACTAAAATAAATCCACAACATTCAAATATTTCACAGGAAATGCTTATACGTTTAGAGCAACAGCGCGAACGCATTTCAAATGATACACGCAGAAAGAGTTTGGGAAATGCTTTGGACTACCAATTGGAAAAACAAGCTCGTTTTGAAACACAACAATCACAAGAGTTCAAATCTTCTGCTCCTGCAGATACACCAGACATTGTGAAATCCTCTCTGCCCAAGGATGAAAGCCAGCCTATACTTAAAAAGTTTGGACCACCTCAAAGACATCATTATATGCCCAACTCTTATCAGAATCCTTCTTCAAATACAACTTCGTCTTCTGTTGTAACTACATCCTCGCATTCTACCAAGATACAAGGCAAACAAATACACTCTACTTCCAACCATACTGTGGTGAAGTCTTCTCAACAGATTTTAAATAACACAAGGCCTACTGTTATGGAAACACCAGCCACACCACAGCCGGATGATGACTATATACCCAGAAATATTGTCTTTAATAATATACATGCCTTTACATCAATGACTCGGCGACAGGACGATGAAGTTAACTCATTAAATCGAGAGCAACATCAAGCCATAAGACCAAATAAATTGAGTAAATCGGATTCGTGGAATCAAATAGTGATGCTGCAAAATCAGCAATCACCAACCCATGCAACAAAATTCAATCAAAGTCCTACCAATGAATTAAGGCGTACAAAATCGGGCCATACTTTAGCGCTACCTAAAATGTATGAAGCTGCCATGACTAAAACCGATATCAGTGAAAAGCAAAAGACCGTGGCTGCATATTTCACAGGACATAAATCGCCTACACAACAAGAAACAGTGGTAGAACAACAGATCACTAAACGCTCAGTAATAAATCGCACAAAGACAAGTGAGAAAGTATCAGCTGCCAGTCGCAAATCTTTAGGTTCTAATCTACCTATAGCACCGGGCGGCTTGCAACGCAGTGCCACAATGCCCCATATAGCAAATCTAAATTTTTTGGATGAAAGCAACGTGGAAGATGCTTTCGAACAGTTAATTATGGGTTCGTAAAAAATTCTAAGATAATAAAAAATAATACTAAAAGGCAACTCTCAAAATAAAAAGCCGGCTTTAAAGCTAAACAATACCATCAGCTATAGCAGCAGCCATTCCACAGCGTTTATTTTATAAATGAAAATAAAACTCAGTAACTTTAACATCTCTTCTTATGGTCTATTATCCTCATGATTTAATGCTCTTTTTTCTTCATCTTAAAATAAATCCTGTATAGTTAATTATAGTTTTTAGACTTACAATTATTTTTTTTTTTTTAATTAAACAAAATATTTTTGTGTGAGCGACATTTTTTAAGACTAAAAAGAATTAAACGGATTAATAAATTTAAAAAAACAGAAGATGAGGGACTTCATGTTGTCGTTTAAGTTATAATTTTGAACATGTGGCTTTAATTAAAAAAAAAATAATAATAAAGCTTCTAAATATCTTGAGCACAATATGAGAACGTCAAGCAACTTCAAAAAATCTAACCTGCCTTCTTCGTGTTCATCAGTTCTTTATTCAAAAAAGAACTATTACCGCAAGACGACAAAAAGTATATATATATATATATATGAATTAACTGCTCGACTACAACGATTTATCGCTGGCACTGGCGTCATCTACGTCAAGTCTGTCTCTCTTTTAAGTGTTTCAGTAGATTACAACTCTGTGTAGATTAACAACTGTATACAAAAATACAGACAACAACTGCAACACTGTTTTTATTACAATAACTTGTGAGTTGATAAAAAATAAATGTCAAAAAATGTTTTATTGCCAAAAGAAAACTTTACCTAATCTACGCTTTAAAGAAGCATGATGAACTTTGTTAAGTTTTCTTAATTTTTGTTATTTTATCGTTTTTTTTTAATTGTTCATTTGCTTGATAGTTTTTTGTTAAATTTTGGTTTATATTAACATTTCTTTTTCGTTAAGAAAATACTTACCTAAACATATAAAGTGATTATTTTTGGATTAAATTTGATTTAAAATTTTAAATATTCTTTTGACCTTTAACCTTGTAAATTAATTCAGTGCCGAATAATGACAGATTTAAAAAAATATAATGATGTAACAAATGTATAATATAGATTTAGATTTTAATAATAGAATTTTTTGGCACTTTCAGAGTGATGACACTAAAATAATTAAAAGATTTGGAATGGAATAAAATGAGATTGGTACATCTTTTAAAGATGTTGAAAGATATTGATTTTTGAAGTTCGGATACAACAACTCTGATTTCAATTAAATTCACCACAACTGTTGTATGTTATTGGACATCAACAAAACATAAATTTTCAGACCCCAGATTATTTTGGCTTCCGAAATATGACGTCATAAAAGATCTGAAAAATTTTAAAAAATCACAAAAGCCTCCTTACAAATTCTCTGACACCAATCAAGTCTCCACCTTTAAATTTCCTCAAATGTAAAAGAGGGTCTAATCCTTAACATAAATTTTTTTTAAGAATTTTAAAAAATATACTTTTTAGATATGGACCTTTGAACTCAAGACCCAAAAAATGACCTTTTCCTAAAAAAACACAATATGGATATCATTTTAAAGGGTGCACCTTTAAAACGATACCAATAAAACTAAATTATCTTGGATAGTTCAAAAGTTCTATCCCCTTTTGTAAGGAGACTTTTGGGAATTTTTTAACATTTGTTACAAATTTTATGACATCAAATTTCGGAATCCGAAAGAATCTGGGGTCAAATTGTTTTTGTTTAATTATACTCTTATAGTGTATGAAATTTGTGTTGAATTTCATTCAAATCGGAGCTGGTGATGCCGATGTTAAGATGTTAACATCTTCGCAATTGGATGCAGATGTTAGATGTGAATCAGTGTAAAAAGGCTATTACCGGGTATTTTAAACTGTACTTGAAATTAACACTTAATTCATTTTTGAAAATAGTAGTTTAAAGAAAACATCTTGTGTGTGTAATATTATGTATGTTCACATTTGAAGAGTTAATCTTCACAACCGTGATTATACTCTAATCACAACAAAATCAAGATGAGTATCCATATATTTATATGATTTGTAAATTCCTTCAAACTGACATGCTTAAAACTTAATCACTTCATTAATCACATAGAATCATCTGAACATACCTCAAACTGATTGCGATGCAGCATCGGCAAAAGTAAACGTACCTTTCAGGTGTACTACCGACCACGATTTCTTCTTAATGTTTTTATTTCGTCCTTAACTCATCCATTAATTTCCACAATTCCATCATTAATAAGTTCAAAATAAAAAAGAATTAAAATAAAAAATAATCTCTGGTAACTTTATTAAAGTATTTCTTTTAATTTCTGACAGTAACGTTGAAAATCAGCTGCTTTTTTTATTGTATGCAAAGCAATTACAACAATTATAGTAAGCAGTAAGATGCAACTAAACCGTAACGTCTAAATCTGTAGAAATAGATTTTTTAATTTTTTTTACTCTACGGTTACTGTTTCTGTTAGCGGTGTTCAAAAAACAGCAGTCAAAGTTAAAAAACTGCCATTTCTTACACTTCTTCATTTGTCATTGGCCAAAAAAAAAAAATGTCGCTTTTACTTCTGATTCATTAAATGTAAACAGTCGCTGTCAAACCAACTCAAAAACCTTTCACTATAGTAAAGCATTTGTTTTCTGATTCTACCCGTTGACACACTTACGTTAATTCGTCGTCTACACTTCTCATCAGTATTTGTTTGTGACGGAGATACTACAGTATAGTAATTAAACCTTTTTCAATGATTTGAATTGGGCAGGTCTCTATAATTGACATAGCCATTTATTAATCGTGTGCATTATAGCTGAAAACAAAATTTTTAAATGAAATTTAACCGTGATTTTCAAAATACGTTTTATTATTTGCCAACTATGATTTGGAGTGGGTCTTTTCATGATGAATTGCCCAATCAAAATAACCCCAAAACAACCGAAATCGGTCATATCAGCTGTCACAGAAGACAGTGCCGCGTGAAAAAAACACCCGATACAACTATTTAAAACAGTAAATGCAAATTTGATCCAAAAAATTCACTTTAAAGCATTAGATTTAAAAAAATAATTTTAGTTCCGTAATCATAAATCGTGCTTTTTTTAATTAAAAATAATTACCAAGTGCTACTGCCCACATTAAAAACAAATTAAACAATTTTAATAAACATTTCAAATTAATAATAAAAATTCAGAAACAAAAAATCCAATCATGATGTCCCTCCTTCTGTAAACGTTTGTGCATATAAATTTTAAACAAACCAAATAAACTGCCACCTACTACTACCAAACAAAAATTTATTGAAAAAAAAAATAGTGCCCGTGTTTCAGCTGTTTGTAAATTGCTGATTTAAGAAAATTGTAAATATTTTATTTTTTATATCTTTGTTTTTTTTTTTTACAAAAACTGCGGCAGCTTTTCGGCATGGATTTTTACGATTGTTTGTCTCTATTTTTCTGTTTGTATATGTTGAAGAAATAAAATCAAATGTGTTTTTGTCCCCATATTTATTTTTTTAATTGTTCTTGTATATATGTACATATGTATTATTAAGTTTTTTGTTTTGTTTTTAAATTATCAACATTTATTTATTCAACCCACTCATTTTAATGCCTGCCTGCATGCCCATCATTTAATAATCACCTTAAGAAAAATAAAAGTTGGTATATTTAATTAAATTTTTTAGCCCTAGAATGGTAAACCTCTTCAATGCTGGGATATATGAAAATAAAATCACGACGTCGGCGAAACTGCGATAGATTTATGTATTTATATTCTTACGCCGGCAAACGACGAAGAAATCAGTATCAGTACGTGACCATGTTTGGGCTTAGTTTTTAACTCTTTTAGTAAATCAGGTTACTATTTAAATAAAAAAATCGTTGAATTTTTTATAGCATTTGAAATAAATACAAAATGGCATGCACTCAACTAAAACTGCTTACCTAGCAGCAATTTTGTAAGGGATCTTAAGGAATCTCTTACCAATGCGCATTTATAAGACATGATTGTTGTTCGAGATGAGTTTCTTTCTGTTGCCTATAAGTCCTTAAGAGTTATTTATTAGTTCCCTTACTTCATCTCTTCTTGAAATCAAAACATCGATTAATAAATCAATGTATTATATATTAATGCTCTTTAAATGATCCCAAATCTTGATACGAGTACTTTTTTGCTACGTAGTTTGGTCTTGTATGGGCATTTTGTGTGCTTTGCTGTAGCGATGTCAGAAATACTTAAATATTTTGCTGATGATACATGTTTGTGGTATTGTGTAGGGTGCAATTAGCTCAATTGAGAAAGGGTGCTATGAAAAAATCCAAACTTTCTTTAATCTTAATTTTCAAAATATGTAATATCAATAATAAATGCGTTGCACAGAAAAAAAAATACAATTTGATTTCAATTAAAAATTGTGTGATATTAATTAAAAAAAATTAATTCAATTTGCACCAGTAAACAAATTAATAGTATCAATTAAATATATTTAAATTGTGTTAAATTCAACACGACATGGATTACAGCCGTACCTTAACGAGAGCGGAAAGCGCAACGTGCTCTTCTGCGTAGCTTTTACGCTGTTATGCCATACCTAAACAAGAGCGTCAGCGTTGTGTCACTAACACTTTCGTGTTTACTAAAACCCTCATAATAGAAATAAGAAATGGAATGAAAACCGCTAGTTTGACCTAAAAATAGCTAATTTGATATTATTTAGTATCAAACGATAAAAACGGGGTTGTCAAAACAACAAATATAGCAGCCCTTTAACGCGCTATCAAAATCGGATCTTCCAATTGCAATGCGTTTCCGCTGCGTTGCCGCCGCGTTATTTTGGTGTGCTACATACAAATTGTATGGGCATGAGGTTTTTGATAGCTAGAAAACGCGTTCCGCTCATGTTTAGGTATGGCTGTTATTTGGGAATTACCTTCTACAAGGACTCTCTGGGATATCGCGGATGAAACTCGGCAATTTGGTGAACTTTCTCAACGCAACGGGCTGGCTCTAGCCACCTCAGTACTGCCCTGGGCCACACTTTATCCGGGGTTCCTACCCTTGATGAGTTGTGTGTTGTTGAGTCTACTTGCAGCACGCCTAGCTTTATACGTGCTTCAACGTTAACAAGCCAAACTTTTAATTCACTTCATAAAATTTTGAATTAAAACTGATATTATTTTGAATTAATGGCTTAATTGAAAAAAACTGGGACGAACGATGAATTTCGCCCAACACAACGAATTTTTTGGTAAAAACTCGCTGAGTAAATTCGTCGTATGAAGCACAATAATGATGAATAACTAGCAGCTTTTATAATAGAGAAAGTTGATTGCTGTTTGTGCAAACAGACAGAAATAGGGTGACCATATAGCAAAATACTTTGTATATGTATTTAAGATCTTATACAATAAGAAAAAAAAAACAATTATTAAAGTAAAAGCTAACTTTATTTACTAAAATACTTCTAAACTAAAACCAAATATGGTCACCTGGTAATGATGTGTTCGTCGTTCGCCGGTGTATGAAATAGAAATACATCTATTGCAAAGTCGTAGTATACAACTAGTATGGCAACTGGAGAGAGCGTTCTCAATTTTTTAGTTCTCCCCTCACACATATACGTTCTGTGTGAATTCAACACACATAAAAACAACAAAAACAAAACAAAATTTGAAATTTTTCTATTTAAAATTTTTAACTTTATGACACAAACATATAATTAATAATTTCTTCCAACACATTTTGCTTATTTTCTTTTGCAAAATGTTTTTATTTTTAATGTTTAAGTACATTTATTTTGACACTAATTTTTTTCTGTTGTTAATATTATTAAAGCCAGCAAAGTAGCATTTTATGGTATGAAAATAGTATGTATTTAAAATCATAAAGTAATTAAATATTTTGCGATATTTCAGAATAAAAATTTAACCGACATTGTTTTTAAAGTTTATATGACTGATTTTTTCATTGTTTAATTATTTTGCTTTTAATATTTTTCAAAAATATACGAATGTTTTCAAAGCTATTTTTTAAACTACAAAAAATAAATTCGCACTCAAGGCGAATTCATTTATCAGGTGGCGTTGAAAGCACAGCTGTGCTACTTTTCTTAAGCCTATAGTACACGGCCTGTAAAAAGACACATGCGCATGTGGTTCTGACATAATTTTGACGTCAATGCAAAGCCACAATAAACATTGCGTGTTGTGTGATGACGTCAAAATTACGTCAGAACCACATGCGCATGTGTCTTTTTACATGTCGTGTTCTATAGGCTTTACTTAGATAGAAATGTCAAAAGTTGCTTGTGTTTTTGACATATCGATCAACGAAGCAACAAAAAAATACATTGCTGAGTTTTTGGTGTTGTTACTTGTTGTAGTATCGACACCACCGTATACATTAATTCGCCTTGGTCGCACTCTACATTATTTGCTATAGCCGACGATTGTATTTTCGCCGCCGTCATTGAAAATTTTTCAATCTTAATATTTTGGCCGCCGTCAACGATATGTATTACTGGCGTTCTCAACGTCTGCAAGTTCACATCGGCTTCGAGTGGAATATTATGACATTTAAAACGTAATGACGTAACCTCTTTTGATAGTTTTCGACATAAGTTACAGAAACAATTTTTTCTCACTTTTTGAGAAACAATGGAATATTTTGTTTCACAGCTTTTCGATGCGAGAAGTTCTCACCAAAGTTACACCGTATACATGAATTCGCCTTGATAACATGGGTACATGACTACAAAAACAACAAAAATAAAGAGGGAATAGCTGGATGAGAAGCCTTTTATAACGCTAAAGTCGATGAATAACGCGTTTTATGTAGTTTCAGATTTTATGATCTGTGCTCTAAGCAGTAAAGGCCATGTCTCTGTGCTTCGCGTTGCGTTACCGATTCGCTTTGACATCAAGCGGAGCGAAGCAAAAAGACAGCCAACTCTCATCTTTTTGCGCGCTTTGACAATTGGTTAGTATAATTTTCTTTTTTTTTCAATTTTTTTTTTTTGCTAAATTCAATTCCAAAAAACAGTCCAATTAAATTTTTAACTTTTATTTTTAGAACAAATAATTAAAGGCCGTGTCAGATACAACTTTGTCGCTTTGCGTGAAGTTTCGACCTTTGGCAGAAAAACGCAAAGCAAAAGGTGTATGACACAATGAAAACTTTGACAACACTCACGCATTGCTTGTTTACTTATAAAAGTGGTTGGCAATTTGTACATTTAATTATTTGTTATACAAATAAAAGTTAAAAATTTAATTGGACGGTTTTTTGGAATTGAATTTGGCAAAAAAATTAAAAAACAAAAGAAAATTATACTAGCCAATTGTCAAAGCGCGCAAAAAGATGAGAGTTGGCTAACTTTTTGCTTCGCTCCGCTTTGAAAGTACTTTATGTGACATGTTTCGTATAAGTACGTATATTTTATCTTAGATGTCAAAGCGAATCGGTAACGCAACGCGAAGCAAAAGTTTTATCTGACATGGCCTTAAATGTACAATTACCAACCGCTTTTATAAGTAAACAAACAATGCGTGAGTGTTGTCAAAGTTATCATTGTGTCATACACCTTTTGCTTTGCGTTTTTCTGCCAAAGGTAGAAACGTCACGCAAAGCGAGAAAGTTGTATCTGACACGGCCTTTAAGTCGATGAATAACGCGTTTGATGTAGTTTCTACCTTAAACACATTGAATGCGTGTTGTGGATCTCCGGGTTAACTTATTTATGTCAGATTTTATGATCTGTGCTCTAAGCAGTAAGATTTCTAATATTTTGAACAGAAATATGTATACGCTCATACGCTTAAATTTTGAAGGACAGACATCGCATATTGATATTTTGGCCATTTGGTTCTCCTGTCTTATCGGCAAAAAATATGAAAAAAATTACCTTTCGCCCTACAAGCGACACCCGTATGTATATATCAGAAACGAAACGATGCATGCTCTACTAATACTCAGCTGGGTCAACACGAACGGGCTGGCGTTGATGCGAGTAGCCGTTCAGAAAATATAGCAAAATAGAAAATGTTCTTCGTCTCACAGGCGTTGTTTACCATTCGAGGGTTAAAAATTGTCTGATCTCTTTTGGCTCAAATTATTTTGTTCGCTTTCTGCTAAAACAAAATTTATGCATTAATTTTTGAGTATTTTTAAATAGATTTTAGTTTATGGTATATAAAAATTAGACCTTTGTATAATATACATATAAACATGTTATTGTTATTGTTATGTATGTATGTTTGTGTGTAAGAGATAATAATTATATTTTATGTATAATTAATTAATTATTTTTATTATTCCATTATTTTCTTATTTAGTTTGTAGTTTTTATTGTATGTACATATTTATGTCTAGTGTAAAAGTATGGAAATTGTTTGTCATACATACTTGTACTTTCTAAGTTGCAACATGCTGCATGCCCATGGTTTTTTTCCTTTGTTGTCTTATGTTTTACCTTTTAACATGGATTTCAATATAATTAAATAATTTGTTATATTTTTGGTTTTTTATAATTTTTCTTTTATTGTTTTCTGTAGAACAAAAACAACAAAAATCTTCTTCGTCTACCACTGAGAAAACTGAAACGAAAGAAAAGGATGGAGCTGTAGTAACTACAACAACGAAAGGTAAATATTAAGAACAATATTTACGGCTGTGCCGAATCTTTGAAACCCTCCACACCCACAGCTGGGTTATTTTGGGAGTGGGCTGTGGTAAATTATGAACCGATCTTCACGAAATTTCACAGTGTGATTTCTAGTCATATAAAATTGTGACAGACCAAAATTTGTTACAATTTGTGTTTCGTTCCGTTTATACGCGTACTAAACGGTTTTCCAAGAATAAGGTTTGTATGGGGGTATGGTATGGACCGATTTTCACGAAATTTTACACTGTGATTCCCACTCCTATAAAACTACGAAAGACCAATATTTATAACAATAGCATTATTTATTATGGTTTTATTCGTACTAAAGAGGTTTTTGAGATTGGGCTTTATATAAGGCCTATGGTAAATTATGGACCGATCTTTACAAAATTTGACAGTGAGATTTCTATTCATATAAAACTCTTACAGACCAAAATGTATTATAAAAGCATTATTCTTTACGGTTTTAGGCGTACTTAAGTGTTTATATGACGCCTATGGTAAATTATGGACTGATCTTTACGAATTTTTGTGGTATGATATCTAGGCATATAAATTGAATTTGTACAAAATCTCATATACATACATATGTGCATGCCGCCACAGTTTTTTCTTTATTTTTTTTGTAACAAAATTATTAATTTTTAGGGTGGTTGTTCTACATGATTTGATTCATACATCTTATCATACGGAACCGATCTCGCTGGATTTCAATTCCAAACTGCTTAGAAGAACTAGAAACAATTTGACACCAATATTGTTCTTTTCTTTTGAGTCGTTCGACAGTGAGCGTGATTTTAACAGACGGACAGACAGACAGGCGAACATGGCTAATAAATACTTTATGGGGTCTTAGATGAATACGATATTAAAAGCTTTGCTCACGGAATGACAAACTTAGTATAGCCTCATCAGAACTTGTTGTGGTGGAGGGTACAAAAATAAATGCAGTTATTAATATTCTTGTAGAGAAGCAAATTGTTTCAAGGACTAATTAAAAAAAAAATAGTTTTTGAATGGAGCTATTATTTTAGGGTTATTTGTAATGTAAAACCATTTTTATACTCCCTATATAACTTTTTAAGGTTATTCAAATAGCCTTGTTTGTTTTCATAAATATTTAATTATTGTAGCTAAAGGTCTTTCTTTTAAACCATTCATAGGATTAGGAATCGATAGTGGCCAGAGTTTGCTATACCAGGATGGTATGGGAAAATCAGTATTTCGGATGTGAATTTAAGTACTTACGAGATTTTTAGCAAAATATACTTCTTGACTAGATTTTGACGAAATCTACTCAAAATCTAATTGTATTTAGCCTACTTTACACTAGCTGTGTTCATTTACTAAGAATTGTTACGAATTTGTAACAATTTTTACTGGAAAGTGTTCATGTTTTTGTTTACAAAACAAACTTTTCCAAAAGAAGTTTTAAATAATGATATTTTGCAAAATTTATAAGTTAATGTTGATTTTTAAAATTATTAAAAATAATCAACATTTTCATTTTTCGAATTTATTCTATGAGTTAAATTTCAGTTATGTATTTTATAAAGCTTTTTGTAATAGTTTTATTCTTTAAATTTTTCAGGAATGACTTTATACACTACCAGACTCTTATCTTGTATTTTCTTGTTACATTTTACTTTAGATTTCCGTTGGATAGCAATGAAGTATATTGCATGTACAGAAAAATTTACAATTATTAGACACCAGCAGAATGTAATGCATTTTCCGGCCCGCTACGGCCTTCGTCAGCATTCTTTATGAAAAGAAATAATTCCCAATATCTATTTGTTAAAATAGTTGAGTTAAATACATTCAATATTCAACAATTCAATATTGTTAGTTTGCTAGTTTTGCTGCCAGTTTGTATAATTGTTTACATCTGTAAGCCATATGATAGCTTTGTATTTCCGGGCAAATTTTCCGAAATATGTGAATTGTTCTGAAGAACACTCTCAGTAAAAATAATATTCTTAGGACAAAAATATTGTTCGGAACGCATGGATGAATCCACAGGTAGTTTAGGAGTTATGAGGTTAGCGCATTTAATCGTTTTTACTTTATTTATCCCCTAAACATTCGAATTTCAAAAAATTTCATCTTATCTAGCATTTACACATGAAAGTAGTTGCTTGCGAGTCGCAATGCACTAAATTTGTTCACTAACACACACACAATTTTCGTATTATTAGGCAATTTCCTCGACTTTTAGTGGATCAATTTAGCGAGAGACCAGCATCCGGTTCAAACTTCAACCTTATCCTTATTACTCACGGCGTTAAGGCTGTGCGAAGATGAATCTGTCAGTCAGTCCGTAACGTTGAAATTTTATATACATATATACATTAGACCGACTCAAGTTGTATGGAGCCGAAAAAAGTGTTTTAGTTACCCCTCTGAAAATAAAGGTTGATATGTTTTATGATGATTCCCAAAATATTTTGGTTCTAGCGTTGACCATCCGTGAGCTGGACCATTTTTTAAAAAGGTCTTTTTTCAGTTTTTCGAATTTTTTTGTACTTTGCTCCAAGACAATATAAATAAAATTTGTTATCATCGAAAAGGTTTTTTGAAGCAGCATCCAATGGTATATAAAACTTTACCACTTGCGACCTACTAATTGAGATATTTAACTAAATAAATATTTTCGTTTCGGGTTTTCATACAAATTCTACGTTTGTGGAAATAATTTTCTGCTTTTCAAATTGAATCTGTTTTAAAATAATTTTAATTTTTTTTTGTAATTTTTCACATAAACCGCGAAAATCGCGATATATTTTATCTTTTTTTCATATATAGGCAATATGGGTATACAATTTTTTCATTTTAACCCGGCGTCGGGCACGTGTTAAAAGAAACACCGACAGTCAGGTGGGTAAATATGACCCTAGTTTTTTTGACATTGTATTTTGCATAATTTTTAAAATTTGATAAACGTATCTGTAAGCAATATATACATGACTCGTTTAGCTATTTGTTATGTGCAAAAAAAAACATATTTAAACTGTTTTCAATTTTTTCATTTATTAATTTAAAAAAAAACAATAAACGAACTTAAAAATATAAGGAACTTCAATCAGTCTAATGCCATAAACTTGAAATCTAAAAAAACAAAAAATTATTGCTAAATTCATTACATGCGTGTTAATTATATATTAAAAGGTGTAATTTACTTTATCTTTCTGCAAGGAGTTTGAGCATTCGTTGCAATAAGGAGCTATATGTTCAGAGCAGGTTGGGTCACATTTACCTTTTCTTAGTTGACGGTCAACTATCTCTGCTCACGTTCAATCATCAACTGAAACGAAATAATAAACAACATGCAAAAACGATACACTCCAGCTACTGAGAAATTTGGCAGCGTCGCAAAACGTTGAAAAAAGTTACACAGCAATTTAAGAGCATATGGGTCATAATGACCCAACCCGCATGACGCCGGGTTAAAATATATCAAAATGTGAAAAATACAATAAAAAAATATAAAATTAATAAAAAAAATACGTAGAATTTGTATGAAAACCTGAAACGAAAATATTTATTTAGTTAAATAACTCAATTAGTAGGTCGCAAGTGGTCAAGTTTTATATACCATTGGATGCTGCTTCAAAAACCCTTTTCGATGATAACAAATTTTAATTATGGCGTCTTGGAGCAAAGTACAAAAAAATTCGAAAAACTGAAAAAAGACCTTTTCAAAAAATGGTCCAGCTCACGGATGGTCAACGCTAGAACCAAAATATTTTGGGAATCATCATATAACATATTAACTTTTATTTTCAGATGGTTAACAAAATCACTTTTTTTTGAGTCGCTCTAATATACATATATTATACATCGATTGTTAAATTAAATATTTTGTTTTGCCTTATAAATACTTTTATTGTTAACAAAGTGTTTTTTATCTTTTATTATTGATGAAAACCCGAATTCTTCTTTCACCTCCTAAATAAAAAAAAAATCCAATTTATGATTTATTTTATTCAACATAAACAAATATAAATTAATAAAATCACATTATTTTTACCGTAATGTATAAAATTTTCCCAAGTCTTAGAATAATTAATGGGTACTCAAATGTTCCTGTATATTCGTCACTACTTTAACTTGCAAATTTTGGCTGGCGAAGTGTTCATTTACTTTTTAGTATTTTTGAGAGCAATTTCGTTAAATTCCATACTTACTCTCTCTATGCAAGCTTCTGCTAGTAAAGTAAATGAACACACCTACTATCACACAAGTCTTACGAATTCCATAATGGTTTGTAAGATTGAAATCTAATGAGTTTTTTGTGACTGTCAAAATATCTAATTTAACATTACAGTGTGTATTCACACTATTGCACATGAACATGCTTTTGCTTTAATGCAACCCTCATGAAATGAAAAGTATATTGTTTAGAAAGTTTTCAAAAAACGATGAAGTCGTATGGGATGTAAATTCTTTTCTCGTAATACTTGTCACTTTTAAATTTAACTTACGTTTTTGACATGTCTCGATACAAAGTATAATAGTGTAAACTAGCCTTTAGCAATGCTTCGACTGCAAATTATTTTGATGTTTTGGAACTCAGCCTATATGCACATAAACGAGTGTTACACATGCATTTCTTGTTTAAAAAAAAACCAAAAGAAGTATAAATAATGAAATGAATGTAAGCGGTAAAGATTGTATGACCTCTTTCGGCAAGTAACTTGCGCAAGTCTTTTGCGCAATTCTTAGTTTGTAGATGTCAGCGGTAAGGTTGGGTTAAGTAAAATATAACTTAGCACAGACTTTGTTGTACTCGGCAAGTACCTTGCGCTTCTAACTTGCCCAGTCTGAACGGGGTCAATATCAATTAATACTTTGCGGGATCGGTTGCCAAAGGGCTACAGTTAGTTAACCAGTTTGATAACCAATCGAAACGAAACGAAATCGGATAAAAACTAAAAATCCTTTTCTAAAACTTTTCTGTTAAAAAGTAATATTTTCGTTTTTATTATAGAATTTTTAGTTTTTATCAGATTTCCGTCCATTATGGCTTAAAATTGTTGTAACCAAATGGACTATATAATAAAATTATTAAACTATGGATTTTATTATTAATTGCGATACCTACAAAACATCTTCTGAAATGACATTCATAGTAAATAGTGAAAAACGTTCAAATTTTCATAAAATTACAATTTCGTTGCCCTATAACTCAAGCATTTTTTTATCCGATCTAATTGGCTTTCATTGGCACAATTTGATAGCCATTCAAACATGAAATAATTAATTTCAATTGCACTAGAATTCCATCATGAATGGCGCCAGAACGAAAAGTATATATCAAAAAACACCTATGTACCGTTATCTCGTAAATGTGACGTGCTATGGAATCATATCCATATCGTTTCCATTTATATTTACGATAATAACCACAAATAATAAAAGTTTGAGCAAAAAACTTGAAAACCCGATAATTTCGCAGGCCTGTGTTATTTGATTTATTTCCAATATGGGCTAAAAAAAAAAAGGCGACTATAATTGGCCGATATTTATGATCTTGGGCAATTTAGATATGTAATAAGCCATTGCACTTACATATTTAAAATGTGAACTGGGCAAGCCAAACGGACAAATACTATCCAGGTTTCATTAAAATAATAAAAAAAAATCGTAATTTTTCCACATGTCAAAAACCTGGCTTTAAAGTTTGTTATTTTTTACGTTTTGGGTGTGTGTGAAACGGTAGGTGAATAAAATTTTACTAGCGCTGGGGGGCTAGTATAAATTTTGACATTAGCGTAGAAATTTTTGACAATTTATTTACCATATACCTTTGCTATCATTTCACACATGTGTGAAACTTTTTTGACATTTATCTATTGATATTCCTCATAAAGTATATATTGGGCATTATTTGTGAAGCGGAAAACCCAATAAAAAATGTTTGTTGAAATTCCTTTATATTTGGCATAACTATAGTAGTATGAATAAGTGTGCGAAATACTTTTTTTCTATGATGTTTATTTGTCGAGTAATGGGGTGGTAAAGTGTTGCAGTTTTCGAAAAAATGTATTTTTTTAAATTATTTTTTCGAACCAAAAATTAATCAAACAAAAAAAAGTTGTAAGTGATTCTTATAGAAAATCGATTTATCTTTAAATAAAAAAAATTAATTTGAAAAAAGATTTCACAAAAAACTCTTCTGAGGACTTGGAATTTTCATGTAATCTAGTGTAGTGTAGGTAGTAATGGATTTAAAAGGTAATAAAATGTTTTAAAAAAATTAAATTTAAATTGGTCATTTCAGGTTTTGATGTGTTAGGCCTATTCATAAATTTGCATAACTATTAAACTTATGAAGAGCTCATAATAAAAGTTTTACAATACAATAAGTAGTCCGCAGGCTTATTTCGCTAAAAACAAATTAAAAAATAAAGTCGAAGTTAGAAAGAAAAGGTTTTCTGATGCTCTGGACTAGCAGCCAGTGAAATGCGTATAGAGACTAGCTTGCCCTCAACAATAAATTTCAGTGTATTTATCAAAAATAAACATTTGGAATTTAGCACGTCAAAAAAATTTTATTAATAATCATTTTTGTATTCCCAAAAATAAGTTTGCGAAAAATTAAAATTTAAGCTCGTTCTTTCTTGTCTTTTACGGTACAACATTGCAATAACCGCATGTACGAGTGTAAAGAAATTTGCATAACTTTTAAACTAATAGATGTCCCACAATAAAACTTTTACAATATAATAAGGACACTATAGGCAAATTACAGTTAAAAAAAAAAAAAAATTAGGACTTAGTTAAAATTTTGATTTAAATTGGTAATTTCCAGACGAAAAATTTATACGCAAATTACAGTTAAAAAAAAAAAAAAATTAGGACTTAGTTAAAATTTTGATTTAAATTGGTAATTTCCAGACGAAAATTTTTTTTTCAAATTAATTTTTTTTTATTTAAAGATTAATCGATTTTCTATAAGAATCACTTAAAATTTTTTTTTTGTTTGATAAATTTTTGGTTCGAAAAAAATTTAAAAAAAAAAACATTTTTTTGAAAACGGCAACACTTTACCACCCCGTAACTCGACAAATAAACATCATAGAAATAAAATATTTCGCACACTTATTCATATATACTAGAACTATAGTTAGCCAAATATATAGGAATTCCAATTTTTTGAGTAGTCCGCTTCACAAATAATGCCCCATATGTATATTTTGGGGCCCTGAGTAATTCTAAGCAGAATAAGTTTGTACGTTCTGTTCTGTTATGAATCAGCTGTTTTGTTTCTGTTCAATTGAAAGTCTGTATGTTCGTTTTGTTCTGTTGCAGCCAAATCTGTTGAAAATATAACTCAACGCTAAGTTACGGCCAAAGTGTGTATGTATTAGTTTGCTGTTTTATGAAAAAAACTGTAATTTTTTGTTTAAAACTAGGAAAATTAGTTTTAATTATTGATTTTTTAAAAATTAACGTATTTCTGACACAAAATATTAATTTTCTATTTTTAACGAAAAGTTTTTTTTTTACAACTTCAATGTTTTCTAAAAGGTTGCTTCTTTAAATAAAAACTATACAACTTTTAAAAAAAATTCTTATAATACTTACCATACCCTCAATTAATTAAAACTTTCTAATTTTTTAGTGACTACGCGCACTGTCACAGGATCAGAAGCAAAGCCTGTATCACCATTTGCCAAATTTAAACAACTTGACAAGTCAAATTCACAATCTGCAAAGTAAGAATATAATTTAATAAATTTTTTTTAACAGAAAATACAACAAGGGAACAAACTAAAGTAAAATATTTACAAACTTCTAAATTAATTGCAAAATAAATATAGCACACATATAATTTTCATTTATGTATTTATTTAAGGTGTCTGGTAACGACTTTAATATAAAGATTTATTAATTAATTATGGTAAAATTGTAAATATTTATATGGTTATGGTGTGTAAAAAATTGGCTTTCATTTGGATTTTTTTCTTTTTATTTTTGGTCCACAAAACTAAATCTTTATTCAAATTTTCTATTAAACTCTTTTTCTCAGATGAAAAACCAAAAAAAGTTTTGAGTCAAACAAATCTTATAAAATTAAAGGGTTTTATAAAGATTTGGAAATAAAATAAACAATTGTTTAACGTTGTTTTATCCCAAAATAAAAATAACAGTTAAATTTTATTTAAAAAAAAGCTGAGGGAATACCGCGTATTTCGGTTCGAAAGAAGAAATTAACGAGTTCGAATATTTTTTACTGTTTATTCGTGCTATTTGTTTCGAATGAACGGAAGTTTTTTATACTTTATAGATAAAAAACCCCCTTTCAAAACTTCAGCTCTCTATTACGAACAATGACTTTTCATTAATGCGGTTTACAAATCATCTCTTGTTCAGGGGGCGAATGCTAGCAGTCGTGATGTAAAAATTTTCGATTTGAAAACAATTTTATTTCTTATTTTTTCAGTCAATACTAAAGGAATCGAAATTATTTTTTCGGTATGATCAAGGCGAATTCATTCCAGGTAATCTCGGTAGTACAACAAGTACAACTCGTACAAAAACCACAAGCAATTTGTTTTTGTAAAATCATTGTACAATGTCAAACACCGAAACAAATCAAAACAGAAACGAAGATAATAAACAAAATTTTGACATCCAACAATTATAAAGCTAAAGAAAAAAAGTTACCAGCAGGGCTTTTAGGATCACCTGTAATGAATTCGCCTTGGGTATGATCATAGATTTAGGGTAGTGCACTCATTTTGCAGTTTCAGCTTACAGTTAGTGATAGTGCAAAATTATCATTGTGTGAATTGAAAATTAACAGCCTCACTAAACATGAGTGATAGTGATGCTAAAGTTTGCACTCAAAAAAAAAAAAAAAATTGTGTGATATAAGAAAAAGCCATCATCAGTTTATTGCAACGTTTTTGCTCTTCACTCATTTGAGTTCAACTTGAAATTTTGCACTAAATTTACAAACAAAAAACTTGTTTTTTTTCATGATTAAAGCCATGAGATATTCCGTTATTGACAAATTGTTGACATGTTGTTTAGTTTCCTTTCGTATGCATATCATAACAAGAATCAAGAATTATGCTCATACAAAATTACATTATTAAAATTTATTGAGAGTCTGATCATATGCAGCTTTTTTGATTGCAAGTACAAATTTTGCACTATTTGAATTGAGTGCAGATTTTTGAATTCAATCTTCGTTTTTTCAATATCACTAATTTTTTTTAGTGGTAGCTAAAAAATAGCTATTTTTATATAAATTTTTTTAAAGCTGGTAAAAAAAGAGTGCAAATTAATTTTTTGCAAATTAATTTAATGAAAGTGCACTGCTGATTTGAATCAATATTTAGTGAACTACCCCCAACTATTAGTATTATGAAAACTCAAATAAATACTTTACAATACTAAAAAAATTATTTCGATTCGTTCAGTATCGTCTGAAAAATTAGCAATAAAATTTCTTTTAAATCGAGAAAATGTTCGATCACGACTTTCAGAATAAGCCCCCCATTGATATTTTGCAGTTTTTGTACTATGGGTTACAACCACAGCTGGGGGTAGGGCACTAGATATTGATCTAAATCAGCATTGCACTATCACTAAATAAAACTGCAAAAAATTAGTTTGCACTCTTTTTTACCAGCTTTAGTGATTATTGTTATTTTTTAACTACCACTAAAAAAGAATTTGGGATAGTGCAAATTTTTTCTAAATGAAGATTGAATGCAAAAATCTGCACTCAATTTAAATAGTGCAAAATTTGTCCTTTGCACAATTTTTTTTTTAATAGTTTTCACTATTTTTTACCAGCTTTCACTATCACTAACGGTGATTGAGTGCATAAAATCTGCACTAAAATCAAATAGTGCAAAATTTGTACTTGCAATAAAAAAAGCTGCATATAAACAGACTCTCACTAAAATTTTAAAAATGTAATTATGTATGTGCATGGTTTTTGGTTCTTGTGATGATATGCATAAGCAAAGGAAATTAAACAACATGTCAATAATTTGTCAATAACGGAATATCTCCTGGATTCAATCAAGAAAAAACCAGTTTTTCTTTGTACATTTAGTGCAAAATTTTAAGTTGCACTCAAATGAGTGAAGAACAAAAAAGTTGCAGCAAACTGATGATTGCTTTATCTTAAATCAAACAATTTTTTTTTTGAGTGCAAAATTTTTTAACATCACTACAACTCATGTTTAGTGAGGCTGCTAATTTTCAATTCATCACTTAACATCAATAAAATTATTGCAATAATTTTGCACTATCACTCACTAACTGTGAGTTATGATTGCAAAATTATGTCACTACCCCATGAATGGTTACAACTCTGTTATATTGCGCTTACCAAAAACATCAAAAAATTAAAAATCACTAGCAATTTATTTGAATTTCAGCTCAACTTAGTTGAGCTGTAAGCCATAATAGGAGCATTCATTTCCCATAGGCTTATAAATACAACTCTGCCATCTTTTCAAACGAGTGCGAAAATCTTAATACACAAAACAAATTGTTCGAGCTCGTAAATTATATCTTTCGAATCGAAATACGTGGTAACCCACCTGGTCATTTGCGGACACATTATTCTGACGAAAAAAAATCGATATTCGTTTACACACTTATGTAGTTAGTAGAAGAATTGTATTTTACAAAATAATCTATATCAAGTTATATTTACACAATGTATATGCATCAGCGAGAGAGAGAGAGAGAGAGAGCGTTATGCTGGCTGTCTCTTTTTATGTATGTAAGGGCTTTTCAATAAAAAAATTTTTCAGTGTAAAAAAAAAATTCGTGATATGTGGCAATGCTCAATAAAGCTACTTTTACACGATATATATATTTTATAGTGGCTTTAGGCTCAGTTAGCTGAGAATAACAGTAATGCGACCGTACCGTAAAAAAATAAGATCAATCTATTTCTTACAGATAAAGACGTAACATCTTACTGCTAACAATAATCGCTCTAATTACTTAACATACAACAAAATGAAGCAGCTGATTTGCAACGCTACTGTTACTCTCAGCTAACTGAGGCTTTTGTCACTTCTACGTTCCATCTGTTAGTCTCAATTTACATAATGGACATTTCTTGCCGAAAAGACGAAGTTTGTTGGCGAGAGAGGAAAAGAGTAAGCAAACATCGTCGCCCCTTACCAGCAAACTTCGTCTGTCTGGCAAGAAATGTCCAAAGTGTAAATTCCGACTTATTGCACATGTTTGTCAAAATGAACACCTTTACAGAGGGTTTAACATTTTTGTTTTCACACATACGTTTTTCGTTACATCTGATATAACCTATAACCGTTCACAACAGTAAGTTATATACTGATTAAGTGCTGGTTCAGACACGTCAGGTTTAGCTGAACAGGTTTTCTTTAATCTTCTTTTGAACCTGCGTGAACGTTCATAGGCAATAAATTTGTGTCGTAAAATTTTTTTTTACCTTTAACTTAAACTCATCTTGCATATTACAAATACATAAAAACAAAAGCAAAACAGTTCATTGACGAGTATGGGCAAATATGTATGTACCCCTGTCCATTCTATTTTTCCCTTACTTCTAAGAATGTAATGAGCCACCCTGTATGTATTCTTATTGTCAAACTTCATACAAAGAAAAAAAAATGACAGCCAGCTTAACTCTCTCTGATACATATACCTTTAGGGATGTGCCTTAATCTATATCTTTTAAATAATTATTTTTATATATAAATCATACCTATAAACATTGTAGTATACATATTTTCTTATTGTTTAACCAATCAACAAAAGAACAAATGAAATATAATTCATTTTAAAGACAATTTAGATGAACAATTGAAAATGAAAATAAAAATTCAAAAGAATTAAAAACATACATACCTAATTCATATATAGCATATAGAATAAATGTAAATCATTTGTTGTTCAGATCACCAACAACACCGACAACAGCTGGAGGCGGTTCAACTGCCTCACCCACGACCGGTAATCAACCTATATTCAAATTTACCGATCCAGCCCTAAATGCTAAAGCCGCCACTGTCAAGGAACAATTGCTACAGTGGTGTCAATCGAAAACCCAGGAATACGAGGTACAGAGTTTCTTCAATCAAACTTCTCTACTACAAACAAACAAAACCACAGACGCTACTTATTCAAAAAAAAAAAATATAATAAATAATAATAAAGTCACCTAACGTTGATGTTGTAAACAATACTATTGTACAATATTTTTTAACTTTTTTTTAAATTAATTTATAATGAAACATTTAATATTAATAATTTTAATTTAAGGCTTTTAATTTATTTATGCTTTAATTTTTAGTTATGTTATATAACTAAGCTTTGAATTTAATATTTTGGAATTGGAATGCTCTAGGAACACAATTGAGTCGAATAAAAATTCCTAAAATAGCCTCCATTTACGCACAATATCGTGGTAAACTTTTTTTTTTTTTTTTTTTAATAAAATTAGAAAATTAAGAATTTCAAAATACTATATTAAAATAATTTTATTTTATACTATTGATTTTTTTTATATATTTATTTTAAACATTTAATCCGTTATTTCGTTAGCGTCTCCATTTCCTTCGTGGAAAGCAAAAGCTTAAGTTTCAAGGTTTTTACAAAAAAGTACCAAGATTTTTCATCTTATAGGTTTCATTCACTCATGAGCCTGCACCGACAAAAGATTTGATGCTTCTAAAATCAATATTATAGAAAATGCAAAAGGTACCACATGCAAAACCGAAAAATAAAAGAATTTTCCCGTATATCCCCTTTTTGGTACTTCTTTCTCACTATTAAAGTATCAATAATTTCAATATTGTAGTGGGAGCCCATAATTTAATACGTACTATACGTCAATGAATGGGGAAAAATGTTTTGTAAAAAAAGTAGCAAAAATTGGTACGATTATTACCGCCTTAAACGTTGGAATTTGGAAAAAGTACCAAATTTATATTTGCATTTTTAGATAAGTTACGAATGTGATATAAATTTTACTTCCATGGTTATTGGTTTAAAAGATAAATGGGGTGACAAAAAAATTCCAAAAAAATGCCCCAAAAAAGTACCAGACACCTGTCCACGTATTTGTTTATTTTTTTGCCCTTGTTTACCCCTAAACGTTCGATAGTAGATTTCTCAATCTGGGCTTGTTTTTAAGGTATTTTTATCACCTTTCCGAATTTGTATTGATACCGATATTTTTTTTATTTTTAGTAGAGATATTAGGAATTTTTTAAAAGTATGAATTATAAGTTGTACCACATGGCGTATGCAAGTTAATAAATTGGAGTTAAAAAATACTCATACGTAACCAAGTGAAAACAAAAAAATTTATCTTAATAAAAGTTGTTAAAAATTATCTGAACTTTCATAATCTGCAAAAGAAAAAAAAATCGATGAAAATTCAGAATTTATTAGTTGAAAGTTCATTTTAGGCTATTTTTCAACAAAAAATTCCTAATATCTCTACTAAAAATAAAAAAATGTAATTAAATTGTTCCATGTATATATGGAAAAAGTTCTATTTTAAAATTTTGGGGGGCTCCAAATCTGACTTAGAGCTATGGTCTCTTGAGCAAAATTTCTCAGAATTACCTATAGATTACGTTTTTGCTATACGCTTTATCAAAAAAAAATCGTTCCATACAATTTGACCCGCCCTAATACATATATATATAAACACGGAATTCATTCCGTATTTTGGTCCTTCAGAAAATTACGAAAACATTTTGCGGAATGAAACCATTTTTGTTTTCATGAACGGAGTGTTTTCTGTATCTCAAATTCCAAAAAAATTCAAAATATACTTTCTATCAATAAACAAATATGTTTTCTTCGGTTCCGAACGGAATCATTTTGAACGGAATAATTCCGATCGGAATCTGTGACACGGCTAAAAGATTTGGTTATGTTTGAATTTACCCACCACTTCAACAGCTAGTCAATTAAAAAATGATTATTTGCTGTTGAAATTTTCATATAACCATCACAAATTACGGCTTACGCCTTTTAAACCTCCTCCACGGCCTACGACCTACACATTCATGTAGGAACCCGAAACTTTTAAAGTCAACGCCTTACTACCAGTCTCCACTATCCATCAACTTGGTAAGGACAGTGAACAAAACATGTCGACATGAATTCTGATTTTGACGATTTTTTCCGCTATAGTAGGCTGTTCATGTTTATGTGCTGCCATCGTTGCCTAAACATTTGCCTTAACAACCATGTTCTCCATGATACAACCATACAAGCGAACAAATACAAAGCGAACACATTCATAAATCAGAACATGAACATCAACACGTATTCGCCACATACAATAACAAGAACAAACTAATGCCGCTGCTCTGCCGTCGTTTTGTTCATGTCTTGTTCAAAATGATGGCACGGAGTTATAAAGACGTGGTGGTTTAAATATTAAAATCAGTTATTATTTGTACTCCACCAGCCCGATGTAAAATGTTAGTTTAAAAACGAATGGCTTAGGTCGAACGTCGAAAAACTGTGACGCGAAACAGTTATGCAACGCCAAATATTAGCCAATGCAGACGAAACGTAAAACGCGCGAAGGCAGAAAAACAAGCGCGTCCCTACTACCCTTAAGAAAAAATGGCAAAATCTTGCTAACAGCTTCCCCACACCGAGTAGTTTTACGAATGTATTTTAAAAATGTTATACATATATACATAAGTATTTCTTGACAATACGGACACAACCAGAGTACAAAATAGAATTAGGTCTATTTAATATGTATGTATGTTCTCGTATTTGGACGTACGATGCAAACACACATTTACGTCTGCGCCAGCTATTGTCAGCTTTTATACGTTCTTACAGTGCAATTGTGTTCCTGGGGTAAGATCCTTCAAAACGGAGATTACAATTCTAGCTTTCATTAAAATTATAAACAGCTGTGTTACTTGATTATTTTTTTTAGATTTAAGTATTTACAAATATTTTTTATCTCGCCCTAATACACATAATTTCTTGGCATGTCTGCTCTTTCAAATGATTTTTTTTTTTATTTATTATATTTTGCTTTTTTTTTTGTGTTAATTGAAGTTTTTTTTTTTTCTTTATTTAAAATTTTTCTAGAACATCGAAATAACTAACTTTAGCACGAGCTGGAATAATGGTTTAGCGTTTTGCGCCCTTATACATCATTTCTTGCCAGATGCCTTCGATTATAGTCAACTAACCCCCAAAAATAGAAGAAAAAATTTCGAATTAGCTTTCACAGTGGCTGAGTAAGTAATAGGAAGGCGGTTCAATAAGTCCGTAATATTTTATATAACGAAAAGTTGTTTTAAAAATGTTCATCCTACGTATCGTCACCTAATATGCAAAAGGGCGTAACAACACTTTATTTTTTTTACAGGAGAAGCAAAACACTTTACAAATTCAATAACAACAATAAAATCGTAATTTTTGGTCGCAGGGACCTAACTATTTGTGAACATGTAGTTAAATGGCTACGCCATTTTGTATTTTAGGTGACGATATGTATGTATGTGTACGATTTTGATTGGTCATATCATGATATGGTTTTCTTATATATATATTAGGTGCGTTTGAGATCCCAAAAGTGTTCACTATTTTTAACTAAACTTTAATGCATTTTACTAAATTGCGTTCGCGTAAACAAAAAAAGCGTAAAGTGGCAGTTCTTATTACAGTAAAATTAAGTACATAAAACTAAAAAAACATAAATATGTTTCAAAAGGTAAACAAGCAAAAAGCATACAAATTGTGAAAAAATTGTTAAAAAAAAAAAATTGTTTAAAAAAAAAATTTAAATAAAAACGAAATAACAAAAGTAAAAAAGTTCAGTCGGTCTAGCCCGACCATATGAGACCCTACACCACAGTATATAAGAACAAATTTTTGCAAGTGCAACTATTTGGGACCCAGTATTGAAAAATGCATAGCTAATGTGGCGATAGGGGGCAATCAGAAAATGTCCCCTATCTCCCCTCGTGGTTCCATTTTTTTAAAAATGCATAACTTATGTGTCCATATAAATATGAATCTATCTATGTTTTGAATTTTATTTAAATTGGGTTGATAGTGGTTATAAAGACCCTATTCCGAAAAGCAGCTTGTATGGGGCTATATGAAATAATGACCGATTCGTCCCATTTATAATAGGCTTGGTCCATGTGCCAATTAAAACTTTAGTACCAAATTTGATCAAATTATCTTCAAAATTGCGATATGTACTTTGTGCACAAAGTTACATGGACAGCCAGCCAGCCGGACGGACATCATTAGATCGGTATACTTTAAGGTGGGTTTAGAACCAATAATTTAAGGTGTAACAAACATCAGCACAAATGCAGAATTCCCCTGCAGCTAAAATCGTTACTAGTAAGGTTGTGGAGTAGTTTGTTACTACTGCGCAGCTTTATACGTGACACCGTTTGCTGATGAAACAACAACATTACAAAAGTTGGTAAAAACAGATGATTTACTACTTGTTCGTTGTAGAGATAACAACAACACTACAAGTTTTTGGTTGGTTTTAGAGTTGACAAATTATTTTCATCTTAAAAAAAATAAAGAGAAGGAAAATTCCCGTATTCTTTTTGTTAAAATTATTATAAGGTATATACATATATCAAATTCTTTAATGTAGAAAAATAACGAAATCCAAATATGGGCGTTCTGCTATCTTCTTATATCTCTGTAAACAAAGGGGAATTCACCAAATTTAAACATGGTGTTACAGAAAAAAAAAAAATACAATATTTTCTCTATCTCTCCCAGGGTCAAGTTCTTCAAATTATTCTAAAATAAATACATACACTATTAAACAATAATAAAGTAGGAAAAAATATTGAATGGAAATGTCAAATTTGCCAACCAACCAATAAACTTCTAGCTAAATACTAGTAACTTTGTCTGCAGGGACCCTCTCTACTATTGTGGTGGGTACAAAGTACCCAAATACTTTACACTACATATACATATACACTTGGTTTTTATGTAATCAATAGCAAAGAAGCAAAATCAAATAAAAAAACAAATATGAAAGATTACATAAAACGAGTTCTTTGCATTTTTCTAAAATGTTCGTGCTATAAAACGTATATCATCGCGAACCGATAAGAAAACGAATTTGTCATCAGCTGTTTCCCAAATTTACCGTTGGCGTACTTTTTTGGGGCAACAGCTTTTTTTTGAGAGTAATTTTTCAGGTTACTCAGTAATTACTCATTCCATACATTTATGAGATTTGATATGATATTGCAATAACACTTATATTAGGTGCGTTTGAGTACTTTTACAGTAAAATGCAGTAAATGAGTAAACTTAAAAAATTGCTCTCACAAAAGGCTGTTGTCCAAAAAAGTACGCGAATGCAAAATTTGTAAAAATTCGTAAAATAAAGGCAACAGCTGATCACAAATAATTGAAGTGTTTGAAAAATGTTTACACTTTTGACTACTTAACTCGTTTTCTTATCGGTACTCGATTAAATACTTTTTATAACACGAATATTTTTGGAAAATACAAACAAATTTTATGTAATCTTTCATATTTGTTTGTTTTTTATTTTATTTGAATTTGCTAATTTGTGTCCGGCTAAATTTGATCAATAGTAAACGAATCTAAGTACCCGAGTACTTGACACTTTTACAACTCCAAAAAATTAACATAACAAAACAAAGTTTCAAAAGTTGGTATTTAGCCATATAAATTCTTCACAAACAAGTTTAATTAATTAATATTTATTAATTTTTTGTTTTTATTTTAGTTTTATTTCAACTTTTCTTTTTTTAAACAATTTTTTCACAATTTGTATGCCTTTTGTTTTCTACTTTTGTTTGTTTACCTTTTAAAACATATGTTTTTTTGTTTTACTAAATTTTACTGCAAAAATTTGTAAGTACTCAGTCAAAAACTGTCACTTTACGCTCTCAATTTGTGTTCTCATTTACTGTATTTTGTGTACGCGAACGCAATTTAGTAAAATGCAGTAAAGTTCAGTAAAAAATAGTAAAAACTTTTGTGTTCTCGAACGCAGCTACTGAAGTCCATACACCTTATAAAATTCTCACTGCTATGAAATTTGATGTTTGCTGAAATCAAGTAAAATTTAAATAGAAGGAAATTTTCAGTTAAATTTTTCTAAAAATGACAGAGTTTTTCATGATTTTTAGAGTAATTCTAATAAATATAAGAGCTACTCAAAGTATGACGTAAATAATACGGAATATTTTTATGAACCTTTAAAAAAGGATCGTTTTAAAAATTTGTTCAATTTCTATTTCACTCGAATTCGATTGCCAAAACATGGCGCCCGGCTAAAGGCTGGCTATGCAGAAAAGCTTTAGTTAGCGAGTCCGAATTTGGAAATACAGAATTTTGGATTCGGAATTTTAAGTTTCGGTCATGTGACACCAATCCAAATAATTTCCATTTTTATTTTTGGGCCCTTTTTCTTTTGGGCAATTTTTCACAATGCTTTCGACGATTTTGCTTTAGGTGATTTTGCAGGCAGCCCAAATTTGCACAACGACCATCGCGAAAACTAGGGCTGTGGAGTCGGAATCGGAGTTGAGGTTTTTGTACCGGAGTCGGAGTCGAAGTACCCACAAAAAAACAAAAAATGTTCTAATATTTTTCAAAATAAAAATTCTTCGAAATTGGCGATGCAATATTTGGCATATGAATAAGTAGATTTTAATTTATATTTTGTGATTTCAATTCAAGTACTTAACTTAAATAGTATAAATGTGTGTAACAATTTATATTATTTTGACGACTCCAAACCCTGGTGAAAACCCTTTATAAAACAAATTTAAGTATTTTTACGACCTATCGAACTGCAGCCGCCATGCTTTTATTATTTTTAAAATATTGTTCAATAATGAAGGCACGTTGCTCTATCGTGTACCGCTCCATTTTACTAACCCTAAACTGTCAGCTGTTGAATTTGTTTAGGGTTGCCAATACTTTACTGCACAGCTGGTGGCAAATTCAAATCTTGCCTTAATTTTCGGACACCCTTTATTACTAAAGGACCCAGACAAATATAGAAAAAGCTTGGTATGATAGAAAAAGAGGTGACTTCAAATAGGTTTATTCAGTAAACAATTTCATACATTTTAAGAGATTATAAGAAACTGTTATCCGTATTTAATACCGATTGTTGTTCTTTACAGAGCAATCGGAAAAATGCATACGCACGGTTTTATAAAGGGTGGTTAAATTTTAAGGGCCGATGTTGATTTTGAATAAAACACAATTATTTAGGAAATTATTGTCATTTCTCTTTATTATGATAATATTGGTATGGTTCAATTATGTATGGAACAAAATATCGGATGGTCCAAATTTTCGATGACGCTGAGGCATAATTGAGGTTCTATGTCGCTAATGTGACGAATTATCTCATCCTTTTGCTCCTGAATTGTTGCTGGCGTGCAGCTTTTCTTTCAAATAACCCCACAGAAAGAAGTCCAACGGTGTCAAATCACATGATCTTGGCGGCCAATTAACATCGCCACGACGTGGCCTCATTTTGGAAAAATACGGCCCATAAGACGCACCAAACAGTCACTCTTTGTGGGTTCATTGGTTTTTCGACAATCACTCTTTGATTTTCATCGGCCAAAAGCAGCAATTCTGCTTATTGACGATTTCATCATCCACTGTTGCCATTTTTTGCCCCATTCTGACCATTGAAAAATGAAAAATGTCACATGAAATGCAAAAAAAACATGACGTTTAGGTGTGGTTCACATTCAACATCGGCCCTTAAAATTTAAACATCCTTTTTCTTTTATATAGCAAAAGATAAAAACTAAAACAATTTTTGAATTTTACAAAAAAATTAAAACAGGTTAATAAAAGGCTTATTAATCAAATTTTCATAGAAAATCTGTTTCATTAACCTTTTATAAACCTGTTTTATTTTTTATAACTAAGACCCTAAAAACGAGTTCAACTATAAAATTTTTATACAAAAAATGTTCTATTAATATTTCTTAAAATCAATATCTTTATTAGTGAGAAAGCCGGCATAGCCCCCCTACTAGATGTTGAAGATATGGTTGTGATGCAGAGGCCCGATTGGAAATGTGTTTTTGTCTACGTACAAAGCATCTATAGACGTTTCCGTAATTGCCAATAAACAAGAACGATTTCAAGCGATTAACCAAAACAACATGTAACCATTATCAAAACAAAAACACCAAAATCGTAATCAGATCCCTCAACGAAATATTTACTAAACAATCAAACAATATTCAAAATTAAATATTGGCATTAACTGCTTTGATATTAAAAATAATAAAACTACTACCATCCATATTTTTAATCAACTCTGTGTTGCTGATAGTTTTTTAAAGAAACTCTTAATTTATAGTTAATCGTTTTACGATCTTTACTACACTGTTTTCTTTTTTAACTACAAAAATTTGTAATAATATTTAAAAATAAACATTGGTTTGATTCTATTATTATTGTTGTTTAGATACTCATATTAATATTATTGTGTAATTATTAATTTTGTATGTAATTGTTTTTCTTTTTTATCTCATTTATTTTAATCTTACAATTTTTTTTTCTTTGAGTTTATTATTTTAATTATCTAGTATTTACTAACATTTTTAATTCATTTTATATTTAAAAACAATTTAAGCGGATCTTTTCTGTAATTTGTGAGAAGTTTTTTTTATTTTATTTGTTATGTTTTTGTTAAAGAAAATTATTTAATTGTGAAAAGTATATTTAAAAAAAAAAATAATTATTTTTGCAATATTTGATGTTTGAAACTCAATCAAACTAAATCAAAAATTGCAGCTCAATTTTTTTATTATTATTATTACTATTAATTATATATTCGACTAACTTTTGCGATAAGAAGTAAAAATAAAATAAAAAAAAAATTATTAACATTCAAAGAGAAAGTTAAAATTTAATGAGTTTTAGTTGGTTTGTTGGGTATTGAAAATAAACTGAATCGGGGTTTCCCGGATATTAATAATTTTGAAATAATTTAGAAAACAACTTATGGACAGTGCTGCCACGACCAAAATGTAAAAATAAAGTAACCAACTGAAATAAAAAGTAACCAAAATATTTAAGAACTAAAAACACTAGGTGTGTTCATTTACTTTGCTAGCAGAAAATTGCAAAGAGAGAGTAAGTAAGGAATTTAAAGAAATTGCTCTCAAAAATACGAAAAAGTTAATGAAAACTTCGCCAGCCAAAATTTGCAAGTTAAAGTAGTGACGAATATACAGGAATATTTGAGTACCCATTAATTATTCTAAGAATTGGGAAAATTTTATACATTACGGTAAAAATAATGTGATTTTATTCATTTATATTTGTTTATGTTGAATAAAATAAATCATAAATTGGATTTTTTTTTATTTAGGGGGTGAAAGAAGAATTCGGGCTTACATCAATAATAAAAGATAAAAAACACTTTGTTAACAATCATTAATTTAACAATCGATGTATAAAATATGTATATAGGTATATAAAATTTCAACGTAACGGACTGACTGACAGATTCATCTTCGCACAGCCTTAACGCCGTGAGTAATAAGGTTGAAGTTTGAACCGGATGCTGGTCTCTCGCTAAATTGATCCACTAAAAATCCAAGAAATTGCCTAATAATAATACGAAAATTGTGTGTGTGTTAGTGAACAAATTAAGTGCATTGCGACTCGCAAGCAGAGAAGCAAGCCGATTAAAAATTTTCGGCGGCGGCTGAAGACTAAAAATATTCGGCGGCAGCGGCTGAGCTGCTTTGCGCCGAGTTTTTTGTTGCGCCGAACTTATGTAAAGAAAACATATAAACAAATATGTTAAACAAAACAAAGACACAAATAATGATTACTTAATTTAAAAACTAAAAATTTTATAAAAGATAAATCAATTTTCAAGAAGAAAAATACTATTTACAGCAAATGCCTTGTTAGTTTTACTACGGTTAGTAACTGAGCAAATTGAGATCATTAAGATTTACTTAAAATGGAAATATCATTGGAAATAACAGGCATTTTAAAATAGTAAATTAATTAATTTTTTAAATTTGTATTTATTTATAAAGTTTGAGGTCTATTATTTTTTTTTAAAACATTTGTTTCATTTCATCCAATAATTCGTCACGCCATTTTGTGACTTGTTCAGGGAAAATTAACAATTTAAAATTTCTTAAATAATTATGGAAAACAAATTTCATGCTGGCATACAAATTTTTCAATAAAAAGCAAATTTTCAAACCAAACAATAAATTTTTAATAGTTATATAAAAAAAAAAATTTATCTTTTACAGTATAAAATATTCTTAACTTCCGTTCATGTTCAGAGTTATTATTTATCGCAACATCATTTCACTCATTCAATTTGTCAAAATCGCTATCTAAGATTTCTCCGCACCCCTCAGTACAGACTGGTTCTTCTAGTATTATCATTGATAGGTTCCCTACTAAGTCTTGTAGAACTATTGTTGCTTGACATAAAACAGTTTTCTATTTTTCGACTCATTCATTACTTTTATTACACAACTGGTATTTTTTTAAACTTTTCAAACGAATGAAAACAATTTTAACAAAAAAAAAAAAAAAATTAATAAAAGGTAACCAATCTTTTTAAATAATCAGTATTCAAAATTATATTTAAATATAACAAGTAATCAGGTTTTGCCAGGCTTTATTTTAAAAATATAACAATTAATTTTCAAAACAACTTATTCCAAGTTGAAAGCACTTTTAAAAAAATTATTTTAAGATTAATATTTAGATTTTTAGTCGAACTTTATTGCAAACAATTATAATATGTAGTAAATTATTCAGGCTCAAGTTCATTTAATTATTTTCCTTAGAAACACAATTCTATTTACTAAATTTTCATAACTTCTAAAAATACGGAAAAAGTTATTTGTGTACACAAGTGGCAGAACGGAATAGATGTGAATGAAATGAACTTGTGTCTAAATAACTTACAAATGTAGTTGTTTGCAAAAAAATATTTAAAATACTTAAAACATCCGTTTTTGATTTCGTTAAAAATAGAAAGCAAACCCAATCTTTAAAAATAAGATAAATATTTGTATATGGTAACACTGGCACTAATTCAATTAAATACCGATTAAGTATTCAAAGTTTAGTATTCAAAAATAAACAAAAATAATTGAATAGCCAATTTTGGATAGCTATTAAAAAAAATAGAAAAAATAAGAATCGGCTTGAATTTCAGCCGCCGATCAGCCGAGTACTTCGGCGGTGGCGCGGCTTGTTGAAAATAATCGGCTGAGCGGCTAGCCGTGAGCCGCGCCGTTACGGCTTGCTTCTCTGCTCGCAAGATACTAATTTCATGTGTAAATGCTAGGTAAGATGGAATTTTTGGAAATTCGAATGTTTAGGGGATAAATAGCGTAAAAACGAGTAAATTCTTCAGAACGATTCACCTATTTCGGAAAATTTGGCCGGAAAAACAAAGCTACCATATGGTTTACAGATGTAAACGTTTATACAAACTGGCAGCACAACTAGCAAACTACTTATATTGAATTGTTTTCTAAAAGTGTGTTAAGAAAATGGTCGAAAAAGGGAAAGTGGTTTTATTATTTTAAATTATATTTATATTTTTATTAAATTATTCAGCAAAAAAAAACAATTGTTGTACTATAGCACTATATTATGTGACAGCTCAATTCAACTTTTATGTAAAAATAGAAAAAGGTGGCATCGCAGTTCATTTTGTTCGGAACAAGAATAAAAATTAAACCATTAATTTTTCAATTAAAGCCAATAAACATAGAAATAAAAACTGTTTAACACTCGGAACTTATCAAAAAAATACAAATTTGTTTCTTTTTCGAAATAAAAACATTTAAGGGGTGAAAATTTTTGGTACTTTCTTAACAAAACATTTTTCTACATTCTTTGCAATATACCTTCTCAATTATGGGCTTCCACTACAATGAATTTTTTTATATTTCAATGGGGGAAAAAAATATAAAAAATGGTGAATTGCGGGAAATTAAATGTCTGTTTTACTTTTTCGTTCTACAAGTAGTGCCTTTTTAATTTTCTATAATAGATATTAGAAACATAAAATTACAGGTGCTGCGTCCTGAGTAGAGTTGTTTTATTCCCGCACTTTTTGGATTCCCGGGAAAGCGGGAAATAAATAATAAATTCCTGGGATGCCGAAATTCCCACCAAAAATGTTTTATTTATTTATTAACTTGTTTCTCCAATGGTAACCATTATACTCACTAGAGATGAACGATCCCGTGATTTTTAAAGATCATCGTGATTAGTGAATGTGATTTAAAAATCACTGCTCCTTTAAACTGTGATTGTGATCACGGTTTATCAGTTTTCTGCTCTTTTTAAGCAATTGCGGCCAAGCTATATGTACAATGCGCGAGCTTTTGCAAGAGCTTTTGTAAGCACTTTACAAAGAAACAACAACAAATTGTAAGAGCTTCAAATCTGTTTACTTTCATATACATACATACTTGAACAAATAAATTTTGGCATAAAAAAAATTCTAATAAGATAGAAGAGAGAATGAAAGGAACAGCAATATCATTCGACATTTCATTCAAAAAACGCTATTACCCACACAAACAGTTAAATATCATAAATTTGTATATGTAACAAGATACAAAAGGAACGACTTAGAAAGTACCTGTTACTTGACAAATTTGGTCACAACTGTGATTCGTAATTTTTCAGTAACAGTGATTAAATCACAGGTACAGAAATATCGCTCATCTCTAATACTCACAGTTAGGCTTGCCAGATCCAGATTATCAAAAAGCTGGACATGTGAATTAAAAAAGCTGGATATTAAAAAAAAAGATGGACATTTTAAAATAAAATTTGCAGGAAAAGTTACTTGTTTATTGTACAAACAATTTTATTAAAAAATACCCATATGTACGAGTATGACATTAATATTATTACATTGTTTGTTTTATAATACTTTACTACAATACTAACATAACAAAATATAACTAAACTTAAATTTTTTCAGTTCATTCATATGTACTATATATCTACATACCTCTTATTTGCTGGAACAACGTGATAATGATATCGCTCCTATATTTATCTTAAGTAAAAAATGAATGTAAAAATCTTGCATATTCAGCTCTTGAGAGAAATATCATTTTCCCATTGACTTACTTCTTTGCAAATTGAAAACTTCAATTATGACTTTTTCCAGCAAATGAGCGATATGTATTTAAGAATTAAAATTAATAACGAAAACAAAAAATCATACCAAAATGACGCAAACAAAACAAGAAAGCTACCAGATATTTTTGTACTTTGAAGTAAAAAAGTTATAGCAAATTAATAAAAAAATTTATTTTTTTAGCTGAACAAATTTCTTTTTAGCTTGAAACTGGACAGGCCATTAAAAAGCTGGACAATCCAGCCAAAACAAGCCCGACTGGCAACCCTACTCACAGTACTAATAACAACACCTGATCGGTTAAAAGCAAATCAAAATACAAAAGGGATTTTTTTAACAAGTTCGTTATTTTATTTAGCAATAAAAACATCGAAATATCTGTTCTAAGTTAAACAAAAGTATGATTTCTTATCGCACAAATATTTTTAATAATTTTAAAAAACCACATTAGCTTTTAAATATTGCAAAATATCCTTATTTAAAACTTCTTTTGGAAAAGTTTGTTTTGTAAACAAAAACATGAAACAGCTGTTTCAATAATTCATGCAAGTAAAAATTTAACCAGTAACAATTGTTACAAATTCGTAACAATTTTTAGTAAATGAACACAGCTTTTATTTTATTTGCACTTCAGCAAAAAATATTATTTATAAGTGTGTATATTAGGGTCGGTCGACTTAGCAATCGATATTGTGCCCTCGACTTGTCGATAGCTTTTGGCATGAGGAAAAAAATTCCACAACGACATATCAAAAAAATCGGCTGATTTAATGTTTTTTTTTTTCAAATATAACCTTTCCAAGGTGAAATTTTACCCTAAAAACGATGGCGATACCAGTTTTTCCAAAAGATGTATTTCTTCAGATTTTGGACGAGTTTTTGTCGAAAAAAATATTTTTTTACCCTTTCATTTTTAAGGTTTTTGTAGTAGGTATGTTCAAAAAAATTTTTAAATATATCCTATCCAAATTAAAATTGTAGGCTTAAAACGATTGTTTCGAAGAAAAATTTGGGTTCTTAGACGAGTTTTTGTAGATTTTCCCGAGTTGAACTTTTATTAATCGTAAACGGCAAATTTCTTCCTAAAGACGTCGGTATATAAATCTGTCAAATCGGTTAAAAAATGGCCATGTTATGACTAAAACACTGAAATTCCAAAAATTACTCTTTTTATGCCCTTTACCAGAGAGAAAATAAATACTCCAAAAATACAACAACTTAATTATATAAAAAAAGAGTAACTTCAGTGTCTTGCTCATAGCTCGGCAATTTTTAAATTAATTTGACAGATATATATACCGGCGTCTTTCGGAAGGAATTAACTTTGGTAAAAACTTGGACTCGGGAAGATCTATGGTTCCCGAATATGGGTATTAAAAAAAATTTATTTTGGCGATAAATTTTTTTGTATCTGAACCGATTTTTCCGAGTTTTTCTGAAAATATATTCTACTAAAGATTTCCGATCTTTCGACATATAAGACGTATTCATAGGTCAAATAATGACCCTAAAATTTAAGTTTTTATACAAATTTTGATGTTTTTAGCCTATTTTTGGAGTATTTTGCTCATAACTTGGCCATTTTTTAACCGGTTTGACAGATTTATATACCGACGTGTTGATGAAAAAAATTTACAGTTTGGATTAAAAAACTAAGGTTTCCGAAAATGGGTGTTTTTTTAAAAAAAAATATATTTTCGCCATAACCTCTTTTGTATCTTTGTATATAAATAAATCTATTTTCCAATACAATCCTGCTAGTACCTGATTTCGAAACTTTGGCTCTTGCCGTTCTCGAGATATAAAAATCTATAATGTCTTTGTATGAGAAGGCCTACTCGTCCATATTTTGTGCGATGCTGTGTCCCAGCAAAAACTGATGCATCCTCGGAAGCTGTAATGTAAGGGAGAATTCGAAGTGAAGCGCTTACAATTCTATGAAATATTACATGATTTTTGTTTGGAATTCCTCGCGTAGATGCTTTGCTTTAGAGATCTGAAAAATGCTTATTTCACGCCTTGAAAACGGACATGATTTACGTGAATAAAGAAAGTGAACAAAATAAGCACTCTAAAAATTTTATTTCAGCGTTTAAATACTTTTCAAAAATCAAAAATATTTTTTTGAACTAAGAGAGTTGCACGCGGTTCAGACGGTGATTTTTTCCATGTTTTTTAAGACATGATTTTTGGTGTTTGTTGGCGAACGGTGTAGAGAAGCAATCGGGGTAGAGAAAAAAACACGTTCTCTGTTCTGTGTGTCTTTTTTTATATTTTTCTTTGCACACATTCGTATTTTTGTTATGTTGCTTCATTTTATTTTTTATTTCAATGTGGCAACATCTCTTTACAATACAAAACATGGAGCGCATTAAAATTGTTTGTTTTTATAAATAAGCAAGTAAAGAAGAATTACCGATAATGGGGAAAAAAATCAACCCTAAAATCATGGGGAAAAAATCTTCGTTTGAATCTGTTGTGTTTTTGGAAGCAACTTTCAAAAGGAATTAAAAAAAAGACATGATTTTTAAATCACGGTCTGAATCTAGTGTTAGTTATAGTTTTATATACAATTATGAGGAGTGTCTGGAAATCGAAAGCGCAAGCCGAAGAATTTAAAAGTCGTTTCTTTAATAAGAGTTTTTTATAGTAAAAGAAATACAAATATTCTCTATTAAACAGAATTCTATAAGAAAATTTAAAAAAATTGAATTAGGGGGAAAAGAACTTCAAAATTCTTGCGTTTTCGATTTCCAAAACACCTCCGTATATTAAGTTGTTGTAAAATTTAGTTAACAATTTTTACTTTTTATCATAAGAATAAAGGATTTTACTGTTTCAATGAAGCAGTAGAAAATGTAATCTTAAAAAAAAAACGAATAAACTGCGATTCAGTTCTAGTATTTAGCACCGCATTTAAAGGTTGCAGGATTAAATGCCTTATCTTACATTACTAGAGTAAGGCAGTAATTTTAGGAAGCAAAAAAGGAAGCGATTTGGATGCAGTATACGTATTTACTGCTTCCAAATCTTGAAATATGTTTGCTGGGGTATTAATAACCGATATATTTGTACCTAATTTGGAAACTTTAGCTCTTTTCGTTCTGCAGATGTCTTTGTATGGGACATTAATTTCTCCACTTCTCCAATACCTCACATTTTTTTACAGAGTTGGTGTATTGATAACCAAGACGCTTGCACCAAATTTGAAAGCCCTGTTTCTTGCTCTTCTCCAGATATACAGACAAAAATAACAACAACAGCATGGGAAAATTAAAGGTAGTCGTGGTTTTTTGCTCTTAACTCGCCCATAAATGGACCGATATGGCTGAATTTCAATAGCAAATTATAATGAGCATATCTGACATAAATAACCAAGTTTTCATCGTATTTGGGGTTTTCGGAAAACCCATTTCAACAGACGGACGGAAAGACAATAATTTGTTTAATATTATTAAAAAATTAAGCAAAAAAAAAACTTGACAAATGGTTACGATGCTTTTGTCCCAATTTACATTATACGATTTTTGTCGTTGCGATTCTTACCTTATTGGCGAGAGGGGAGAGAGGAATTAAAAGGGGTAGGCAAGCGAGTGTTCTCTACGATTCGTTTTGTTCATTCGTTTGTAGTGTCAAATTATATGTATACACAAGAAGTTGTAACGACAAAAATCGTACAATGTAAACATAAGACCTACTTCAAAGAAGAAACGACAAAAATCGCAACGACAATAATCGCAACGACAAAAATCGTATAATGTAAATTGGGACTTTAAAAGAAATGCCATTTTGTCAGTGATGTCACAATAACAATTGAATTTATTGCCACTTTTCTCGACACTACAATAAACGGTAGATGTAATGGGTGATTCAAGTAGAGATACTTTTTTCAATAGTCTTTTTTTGACAGATAACGTTTGAGTCGTGTCATGCTGTCATGTTATTTTTGTTTAGTATTGTTTGGCATTTCATAATGGAAAGACATACGCCTGAACAACGTTTACAAATCGTTCAACTTTATTACGAAAATTCACGTTCTGTGAGGAATGTTTCGTGCACTTCGCGCAACTTATGGTGAACGTAATCGGCTTACTGATCGTACTATTCGCAACACCAACACCCATTTCGAGATGCAGCATTCATTATTGGATAATATTCGACCAAATAGACCGCGTCCAGCACGCTGTGAAGAAAATATAACGGCCGTAGCTGAGAGTGTACATGAAGACCGTGGAGAGTCGATTCGGCACCGTTCGCAGCAACTCGGACGGACGTATGGAACGGAAAGACTTGTCGCATTTTACGTCGAGATCTTATATTGAAAGCGTACAAAATACAGCTTGTGCAACAACTGAACCGCTCGACTTTCCCAAGCGACATCGCTTCGCTCTATGGGCTCTTGAAAAGTTCCAAAAAGATCCGACGTTTTCGAGGCAAATTTTGTTCAGCGATGAGGCCTATTCCTGGCGCAATGGGTATGTAAACAAACAAAATTGGCGCATTTGTGACGAAGAGAAACCTGAAGAGATTCAAGAACTGCCTCTTCATCCAGAAAAAACAAAGGATTGGTGTGGTTTGTGGGCCGGTGGAATCATCGGTTTATATTTCTTTACAAATGATGCCGGTGCGAACGTAACCGTCAATGGCGATCGTTATCGTGCCATGATAACCGGCTACTTGATGCCTGAGATTGAAGCTCGTGATCTCGGCGACATTTGGTTTCAGCAAGACGGCGCCACTTCCCACACATCGCATCAATCAATGGATTTATTGAGAGAACACTTCGGTGAGCACATAATTTTACGTTTTGGGCCGGTCGATTCGTGATTCGAGATCGTGTGATATCACACTGTTAGACTTTTTCCTGTGGGGATATGTAAAGTCTAAAGTTTATGCGGACAAACCCGCTTCGATTCAGGCCTTGGAGGAAAACATCACGCGTGTCATTCGCCAGTTACCAGTCCAAAAGCTCGAACGAGTCATCGATAATTGGGCTCAACATTTGATAGACATAATCTTCAAAAAATATTTGCCAAAGAATGTTCTTTCAAATGATAATAAACATTCCCCATTAAATTTGAATTTTCTATGTTTTTTTTCTTTAAAAATGTAGGGAACCTCGAAATGGATCACGCTTTACAATGGAATACAATGAGATAGGAACATCTCGTAAAGATGTAGATTTTTAGCTCTATGTGCATATTCCTTATGGGAAAATTTCAACATTTTCGCAAATTGATGTACATACATAATTGCTTCGAATAAATCTGTATCTTTAATTTTACTTGTAATCAAATATTTCCCATCACAGCTCGCAATATTCGATAAATTTATCGGTATTTGTCTGTTCATAAATAAAATAATTCCATTTTCAAATAAATAAGCAAAACCAAAAAATGTGCCAAAATTTAAAATAAAAATTTGAATATAAAATTATTTACATGCGTATGTACGAACGTATGTAAATAAAAAAAATTTTACATTAAAACAAATTTTGGAAAAAAAAACGCAAGAAATGTCAACAAATATTGAAATAATTCAATTTTTATCGGAAGCCACCGCCATACGTTTATATAATAGTGTAATGACCACAGATCAACCCAGACTAATATATAACATGCAACCGATATCTCCAGCCATGCAACAACGTTCAATAGAATCAATTAGATCGTCCATTGAATTTAACAATTCATGTCGTATTTGCCGTTGGAATCGCAGTGATATCGAAATAACAAAATGTCCCTGTCTATGCAAAGGAAGTGTGGTATGTCAAGATAACATTTTAAGTTAAAATAAAATTTTCATAAAACCTCTTTCCCAGGGCTTTATACACATGGCCTGTCTTAAGCGATGGATTATGCATAGACGTGACAACCATTGTGAGATTTGTAATGCTGTCTTTAACATACCCGAAGAAAATCTTAGCATAAAGCGCATGTTCACCACATTTTTTACACGCTGTGCGGGTCCAATTTTAAAACATTTACTTTTTAGTGTGTCCCTAGTGCCTTTATCTCACATTATATTGCAACAAGTTGTTTTATGCATGGAAAACATAAATTTAAGTCCAAACGAAAAATTGACAGTGAAAGAAGTGGTTGTGGCTTCCAGTGCTTTAATGACTTCAAGTAATTATGGGTGGATTTTCATAAAAAAAATTGAAGATTTCATTAAATTTTTTCCTTCCAATTATTTACAGGTGCCTTATTTTTCCATTTCTTCGAATTTATTACAATGCGTCTTATTGTGGTGCGCAACATTTTAAGACACTGGTGGATGTTTGGAAATACCGCGGATTTTGCGCTCATACAAATGGAAAGTGAAATTTCAAATTTATTTGGTTAATATGTAAATAAAACTTACCAAAATAACTATTCAACATTTTTTATTTTTCGAATTTATTCTATGAGCTAAGTTTCAGTTATGTATTTTATAAAGCTTTTTGTAATAGTTATATTCCTTAAATTTTTAGGAATAACTTTATGAAAAGAAATAATTCCCAGATTCTATTTGTCAAAATAATTATTACAAAAGAACTTGAAGCAATTTTATTTAGAAACAGGTGAGAGTGCTGTACTCGGATGTGCCGAATCTTTAATACCCTCTACCCAGAGTTTAAATATTTCAGGAATGGGCTTTATATGGGATCTATTTTTTCGTAATACTTTTTCATTTTCATAACACATTGCACTCACACTATCACACTTTTACATATTACAGTAAATATAATAGTGTAAACTAGGCTTAAAGGCAAGTTTACACTATCATACAAGTCTTAAGTATTTTGAGGAAAATACAGCCCTGTCATGATAAAACCGGCGATACACTATCCTATTCAGTCGTACGAGTTATCAAAAAATCGTGTGTGCTGATAAAGTATGATAGCTGTGCTACTATTTTTTTTCTTACTTGAGGTGTTATGATACTTGCTATTTTTTGTATTTTTTCTATATTGGAGAACAGTGCAAATATATTTGCATAGGAAAACTGACTAAGTGTAAAGAGTTTGATTATACCATAAAAAATCTTGAAATGTCAAAAAAATATACGTGTGTTATCGATAAATAATCTTAGACTGTCAAAAAAAATATAAAAATTTGTAACTTAAAATTGACATTTCCAGATTAAATGTTAGCACTGCTGCTCACTTTTTTAGTTTTTGATCGAAAGTAGCGGGTTTTAACTTGTTTTTTGCGATTTATAGCTTTTTTTGACGGTTTTTGTGGGAACAAAACGTGGGCAATATTGTTTGTTTTGTTTACATTTTATATTGTATTGTATTTCTTGTTTTTTCTCGCATTTGTTGTTTCACTCAGTCAATCCTAAAAAAATCCAATACAAAAAATAGCAAGTATCATAACACCGTTAGAGAGAGAAATGTCAAAAGTTGCTTGTGTTTTTGACATATCGATCAACGAAAGCAACAAAAAATAAATTGTTGTGTGTTTGGTGATGTTACTTGTTGTAGTATCGACACCACTGTATACATGAATTCGCCTTGGTAGGAGTCATTTGAGTTGGCATCTTTTTTGTAGGATAGTGCATTGACAGCAGATTTTGCACACATTTATTTTATGTCGGATGGAATTCCGCCAGATTTTCGTGTGAATTAATCGTACGATTATGTAGGATACTGAATCCCGGCCTTAAGTTGTTGTTGTTTTTGAAAAATTTCAAACAATAATTAGATCAGGGATGCATTATCGTCAAAATACGTAAGACTGGTGTGCTAATGCAAGTTAGCCTTAAATACTTATTACAATTGAAATCTATGTATCGTCACCTAAAATGCAAAAGGGCATAGCAACATTTTATTTTATGAATAGTTTACAGTACCAGCTATAAGAAACTGTTTAAAGTGTTTTATTTCTTTTATTAAAGTTGCAAAAAAAGAACTCAAGAGGTTTCTTATTCAATAAATAAACAAACAACATTATTGAGAAGGCAGTAACGTAACAATTGGTGCCAGAAGTGGGATTGAAATAGTAAAATAAATTAAAAAAAAAAATAAATAAAATAATAAAAAAAAATAATTATTTATATCGTTTGAATTTTCTTTTACCATCTTATCCATGCTTCATGAATTTTCTTCCATTTTCTCCATCATAGCAGCAAACATTGGGCTTTTATTTATTTAAACAAATAAATAAATAAAATAGATAGCAATGAAATTTGAAGAACTTAAAGTGGAACAGCTAAGAAAGATTTGAGCAAGTAAGATCTACCAACTGCAGGAAATAAGGCAGAGCTGCAGAAGAGGTTAATCAATGAATTCAAGCGACGTTACATTGATATCGTGGTTTATGAATTTAGGAGAAAGAAGAAATCGAAGTTGCTACCCGTGCAGTACCAAACAACATGGATCTCAGCACAATGTTTGCTGCTATGATGGAGAAAATGGAAGAAAATTCAAGAGGCGTGGGGAAGATGGGAACAGAAACTTCTAGAAAAATGGAAGAAAATTCAAGAAGCATGGAAAAAATGTTTTAGAAATATTAAAGCAGAAATTCATTAGAATTCTAGAATTACAAATGAGAAACTTCAAGAGACTTCCAGTGAAATAAATGAAAGAGTAAATAAAATGGAAATAGAATTTAACCATAAGCTGTCTGATGTAAAAACACAGGTCTCGGATGTGAAAACACAAGTCACTGATGTAAAAACACAGGTCACGGTTTGTGATGAAAAATTACACCACCTGGAAGCAAAAGTTCATAACATTCAATGCCAAGAGTCAGCAGTGCGAGTTATCCCAGAAGTGTCTAGTAGAATAAAAGCCCCTTGTTTTGACAGTAGTGTTCCATTTAATGTTTTTAAGTTCCAGTTTGATACAGTTGCTAACAGAAATGCATGATACAGTGATAAAAAGGCCATAGAGCTAATTCTTGCACTAAAGGGGACTGCAGCTGAAATTCCAGAAAGCGTTCCAATAAGTTGCACAAACAGTTATGATGACATTATGGTAGCACTGCAACGTAAGTATGGTGGTGAACACAGAAAAATATGCAAGGCAAATTGCAAAAGGCAAACGAAACTTTACAGGATTTCGCACTCGAGATAGAGCGTTTGGTGCAGTTGACATACCCTGGTGAGAATCATCAATTTTTAGATCACTTCAAAACTGAGGCATTTGTAAGCGGTATTCGGGATGTAGATATAAAAATTGCGGTATGTACATCACAAGCCCAGGAAACTGCTAGAATTATTTCAAGACCACCAGTAGGCAATGTGCGAAACCTCGATGTGACCGCCAATGGTGAAAGGGATATTGTGCAGGATATAAAAGAGGCAGTTATGGAAGCTTTAAGCGAGAAGCAAGCAAAAACTAAAGTAAAATGCTATAACTGCGGAAAGACTGGTCACATACAGCGTAACTGCAAATCACCAAGAAAACGTTCAAGATCTGTTTCACCGCAAGAAACAACAAACGGGCTAATCACCAGTCATCGCAGCAGTCACCGTTAAACTAAAAAGAGCTAGCACTGCGGGGCATGAGCTAGCTCCCACATCTAAGGGCCCCACAATCTCCATCTCAGTAATGCAACAGAATAACAGAAATCTTTCTGCTTGTGGCTATATAAACGGTCAAAAACGGGTTCTGACTGTGGACACTGGGGCGCGATAATTCGGCCTGATTTAATACAACAGTCCATCGAACCACTATGTGGCGTAAGTCTGCGAACACAAGGCCTGCCACTGTCTATGGGAAAGTAAAAGTTAAATTATGTATGGCCAATACAAGCGCCCACCATGTGTTTATTGTGGCTGATATTGTAGATAAAGTAATCCTTGGCTCAGATTTGAGATATTCAATGAGATATTTAACTGGATATGGGACAACAAATTATGACCTGGCGTAATGTTGAATACGATGTTGGATACGAAATCAAGGCACATGTAAGACAGTTAGTCGCCCTTGAACGTGAAAAATTGCCACCTAAGTCATGAACCATTGTATGGGCACGAATGGAGGGAGATCGTGAGGTCAACAATAGTTTATGGGTGGTAGAGCCTTCAGCAATTACAGGTGATATAGTAACAGCGAATGCCCTCGTTAAAACTAGCAACAGCTTAGTTCCTGTAAGAGTAAAATCTATCTAACAGCGAGTAGGTCCTTACGCAGAATTTTTAGATTGGACAATGTGCCTCAACAGAGGCAATAATAAGTTGCGAGAACGATCCAGACGCAGCTAAAAAGAGTACCAAGGACCAGGAACTACTAGAGGAACATGTGCGGAAATGGACTGGAAATCTAAGGCCACCGAAGGCAAGATAATTGCTAAAGAATTATGCCTTTATATTTGCGTCAAAAGGTAAAAACCAGGGCAGAACGTCAATCATGAAAAATGAAATTAACACCGGCGACGTTAAGCCAATTAAACAGGCCCAAAGAAGCATTCATCTAGCAAAACGAAATGAAGATAGAGACTTAGTTAATGAAATGCATCAGGATGGCATAATAAAACCATCATAAAGGCCCTGAAGTTCACCGGTGGTTTTGGTAAAAAAGAAAGATAGAAGTACTAGGTTCTGCGTAGACTACATGAAACTAAATGAAGTCACCAAGAAGGACAGTTATCCATTGTTATTGGCAAGTAGAAATCGCATACAAGGATAAAGGGAAAACTGCTTTCAGTGCAAGTGATGGCTTATGACAATTTAATGTTGAAAGGTCTCCACCGAAAGTACCTTGATGACATAATTGTCATGGGAAAAACATTTGATGAGCACCTGAAAAACCTCGATGAGGTGTTGAAACGTATATCTGCAGCCGGACTCAAGTTAAATGTTAAGAAATTTTCACTATTCCAGAAGGGCATCGTGTAACATCGGATGGGATTTCAACAGACGAATAGAAAATACGGGCAGTTATGGATTGACCTCGCCCTAAAAATCTACACGAGTTACGCAGCTTTCTAGGTTTATGTACTATGCATTTTGCCAATATTGCTGCAAGTTTGCATGAATTGACCAAAAAGGCGCAGGCATATAACTGGGGTGAAGCATAGGAACGAGCAGAAGGTCAAAGAATTATTGTGCTCTGCACCAATTTTGGCATATCCAATCGCGGAGGAAAAATCTGTGCTAGATACTGATGCGAGCGGATTTGGAACTGGAGGTGTGCTGTCCCAAATGGTCAACAGTATAGAGAAAGTCGTAGGCTATTACAGTCGAATACTTTCGAGACCTGAGAAGAATAACTGCGTAACGCGGCGAAAACTTCTGGCAGTACTAGAGTGCATAAAGCATTTCCACAAATACTTGTATGGTCAACATTTTGATTTAAGAACAGGCCATTCTGCACTCAGGTGGTTGCTACAATTCAAAAATCCAGAAGGCCAGATAGCTCGTTGCATTAAGTGCTTCAGAGCTACGATTTTAGCATTCAACATACAAAAGGTGGAAAACATGGCAATGCGGATGCTCTATCTAGGCTACCCTGTAAGCTGGAATGCAAGCATTGTATAAGGGCTGAAGGAAAAAAAAACATTTGTGAGGTTCGTATATTGCAAATGGAGTCCCATGAAGACTGGTCAATGGCGAAGAAAACTGACCTCATTTTATCAAAACTTCTGAAAGCCAAGGAAGAGGACAGAAGACCCACCCGAAACGAAATTTCGCCTGCAAGTCCACTGATGAAAGCATACTGGCCTCTGTGGAACAGCCTTCAAGTAGTAAATGGCTGCTTATACCGTACGTGGGAAAGTACTGACGGCAAATCAGTTAAGGACCTTATAGTAGTGCCGTCAGCGAAAGTAAAAGAAGTTCTGAGTAAATTCCACAACAGTCCTAGTGGTGGGCATCTGGGTGTGACAAAAAGCCTAGAAAAATTAAGACAACGCTTCTACTGGGTTGGCTGCCAACAATCTGTAGCTGACTGGATAACAAATTGCGTGAATGCATTGCCGCCAAAGGTCCAGTATGAAGTCGTGGGCCACTACAACAGTGTAATTCTGAGCGAATTGGAATGAAAGTAGCTGGGCCTTTTCCTGTAAGTAATGCCGGCAACAAATATGTGCTAGTATTCATTGATTACTTTAATGAATGACAGGAGGTATATGCCATCCCAAACTAAGAAGCTAGGACGGTTGTAGACGTCTTTATGAAAAATTGAGTGTGCCGCTACGGTGTTCTATAAGAAGTACATTCTGACCAGGGCAGAAATTTTGAATCTGCTATATTCAAGGAAATGTGTGAATTGTAGGAAATAAGGAAAACAAGAACAATCCCATTGCGGCCGCAATTGGACGGCATGGTTGAAAGATTTAACCGTACATTAGAGGAGTATTTGCAAAAAGACTGAGATGAGCACAGCTGTTCACGACTCCACCTCTCGTACACCCGCCAAAATTGTATTTGAAACAAAGCTTAGACTACCAGGAGATCTAGAGTTTGGCGTTAAGCCTATACCAACGGGTGAAAACAATGAAGGCTCTACCTTACAAGAACAAGAAACTATTTATGAGGTTCATGAATTTGTACGAAACCATATTAAATTGTCAAGTGACAAGGGGCCAGTTGGCTGTGCTTTATAACCCACAGCGAAAGAAGGAATTATCTCCCAAACTACAGACATAATGATAAAGAAACTAAATGACGTTGTGTAACGGATACAAAAATACAAAAGTCGAAGAGCCAAAATTAAAGCTGCTCATTTAGAACGATTAGCCCCTTATGGAAGAGCTGAATCTGAGCCTATTCGGGACGATAAGGCTTAAATGGGGGTCAGTGTTACGAATGTAACTTTAATTAAGAATTAGTTTAATTTATTAGTTACTCGTATCTTAACTACAAGATAGTTATTTTGTATTAGTTAGTAATTTTATTAGTTTCAATTGTTATTGTATTAGTTATGCATATTTCTAATTTAAAAATTGTACTTAAACCCTACTTTAATTCTCGAATATTCGATAATAATCTTAAAATTATTGTTAATTTATAAATAAAAGAATACAGAAAAAATTATTAAATTTTTCCAATCACCAAATTTATACCAAATTCATAATATCAAGCAAACAATTTGTTGATTTTGCACCTATTACCAAAATGTTTATATTGATTACTAAAAATTGTAAAATTGTGAATATTTTTTTATTTCAATAAATGATATTTTTAATTTTAATTAAAAAAATTATCAAAAAACTTTGCAATTTCAAACAATGTGTAAAGGCCCAACCATAATATGCATAGCCTTGCTTAACCTCCTGTCAAAAATTTACAAAATAGTCTCTCAAATGTATTTAAAAAAACAAAAACAAAATAAAAAACATTTGATTCCGTACGGAATGTGCGATCAGTTTCGCACTTTGCTTAAGCAAATGACAATTTCATAAAACTTAACAAAACGTTTCCTGAAGTTCAATATGGTTTGCCTCATATGATTTACATGTATTCGCACATTTGCTGAAGCCAACTTAAGCAGGCCTTAAGGCCTTTAATCTATTTAAATAAATATTGAAAATTCCCAACAACATCTTAAAATTATTTTATTTTAAACGAAAAAAGTCAATTAAGATTTATATATATATATATATGTTCCTCTAACTCCCACTGCAGTGGGAGCATAGGGCGCCAAAATTAAGATTTATTATTATTTAATTAAAATTTTAATTGAAAATTTATTTCAAAACAACTAAAATGTCTATTTAATCAAAATAAAATTTTTAATTTTCTTTCAACAAAAAATATAATTGATTCAATTATCACATTAATTAAATTTAAATACTTTTGAAACCATTTTTTTTAATTGATAAAACACTTTTTTCTGTGAACTTTTTTGAGCTCGAGGTCTTTTTAATTATTTTTATTTTATAAATAACAAATAAAAATTTTTATTTTATAATAAGTTATTAAGTGAACTGCACAATTAGACGATGTTAACAAAACATAAAAATAGTTAAGTTTTTTTTCTGTTTTTTTGTATGTTTTTTATTTTTTCAATATTATAGCCCAGAAGATGTTTTTCAATGAAAAACGAAATATCGGCAAAATTTAATAAATTATTATAAAATAAAGATAATTAAAAAGACCTCGAGCTCAAAATAATTTTTATTTGTATATTATAAAGGTCGAATAAAATGCAATATGAAATTTATTGTTAATTCTTAAAATATGCTTTAGTTTATTGATGTATAATAGCTCAATTTAAATTCAGCCATAGTGTTAATGCATAATAATATTAGCTGTTAAGATAATAAAAGCTCGAATAGTCCAGACAGTTCGAAAACGTCGAATGATCTAGAGCCATCTAGACGTCAGCGCTCGAACAGAGTGTGGTATCGTTAATGAGTTTTCGTATAAACGTTTAAGTGTTTAGTTTATAAATAGAGGTCGCGATTATAAATTACAATTGTTGAAGTGACTAAGTTTTAAATAAAAGCTTGTGAACTGAAAAGGTGATTAAAGCGGTGTGTTCTTTTATTTTTTTTTTTTTTTTTTTTTATTAAAGTTGCAATAAACGAACTTAAGAGATTTATTATAAAGGAAATAAGCCAAAAACGTTATTGAAAAGCAAGTAACGTAACAATATATATTCAAATGAAAGCACTTCCTATGGGTTCGCCAGCGTGTCCAATTCCAGCAGATATAGTTATTAGAGTTGTATCGGTTATGAACGACCTCGTTCAATTGAACGGATCAGTCAGACGAACGATGAACAGCCGTTCAATTTCATCGTTCAATTTCGTTCAATCGTTCACTTGGGTCACTTGGGTCTTCTTGTCAGACGTTCACTTGTGTAAAGAAAAACTGGTTGAAAAGAAACAACAATACGATTGTGGTTTATATGTTATACTTTATTGTTTTATATTCTTGTATACATATGTATTTATTATACGAATATGCTATATCTTTATATGTATACTTGTTTCTTTTAACACATTGACGTATTCAATCAATTGTGAATGACTGAACGAAAATCACACAAGACAAACTGACCCAAAAGACAAACTGACGCAAAAGACCCACTGACACAAAAGACAAAGTGACCTGAAATGAACGATTGAACGAAAAGAACGAGCTCGTTCACTGGTTCGAATTGAACGATAATGACCGGTCACTTAACGAACGATTAAGCCCAAGACTATTAGTTATGGAAAAACTGTTACATGTATGTGTTGAGAAATTAATTATAAAACCGAAGATCTTGACAAAATATGTTGACAATTTATTTTGTATAATTCCGGATTCAGGAATAGAGCAAATGTTTGATATTTTTAACTCATTTCATTCAGACATTAAATTTACAATTGAAAATTAATCTAATTCAAGACTATCATTTTAAGACTATCACATTGATAATTAGAAGAGAAAATAGGGTATTAATAGATTGGTATCAAAAACCAACATCTTCTGGTAGAATTATTAATTATATCTCGAAACATCCGAGGACAATAATTACACTGTGATACTTGCACTGTGCCACTTGCACTGTGAATAATTTCACTGTGCCGTTTTAACCTAGAAAAAATTTAAACCTTTCTAAATGAAAACTTTATTGTGGAATTTCGGTTTTTTGAGTTTGTTCAATAAACTAAACCGTTTTTGTGCAACGAGAACATATGTTGTGTGTAAAAGTGCTTTTTCAAAACTATTTTCTTTATTTTATTTAACGACTAAACATTTAAATCTAGGAAACTATGATTAATTAAATTTTACAAATAACAAGTGTTTCTTAGAAAAGTACATTACATGTGCAACCTCCTGCATTTTCGAATCAACGGTATATCTCGAAAACCATAGCTAACCTAAAAACAGTTAGCAGCACTAGATTCAGCGTACCCGCATGATGTTATAACGCCAGGTGCCCAGCTTGTCTCAAAAAAAGTGGCAATTTCTAGCACAGTGTTATTAATACGGCTAAACATTTTATTAAAAAAGTTCTAAAAATAAGTGACTCAGAACTTCATCGAGATAATAAGAGGAGGATTTTAAATATTTTAACAGATAATAGCTTTCCTAAGCGATTAATAACAGATTTATTAATACAATATGATAAAGTGACCTGAAATGAACGATTGAACGAAAAGAACGAGCTCGTTCACTGGTTCGAATTGAACGATAATGACCGGTCACTTAACGAACGATTAAGCCCAAGACTATTAGTTATGGAAAAACTGTTACATGTATGTGTTGAGAAATTAATTATAAAACCGAAGATCTTGACAAAATATGTTGACAATTTATTTTGTATAATTCCGGATTCAGGAATAGAGCAAATGTTTGATATTTTTAACTCATTTCATTCAGACATTAAATTTACAATTGAAAATTAATCTAATTCAAGACTATCATTTTAAGACTATCACATTGATAATTAGAAGAGAAAATAGGGTATTAATAGATTGGTATCAAAAACCAACATCTTCTGGTAGAATTATTAATTATATCTCGAAACATCCGAGGACAATAATTACACTGTGATACTTGCACTGTACCACTTGCACTGTAAATAATTGCACTGTGCCGTTTTAACCTAGAATAAAGTTAAACCTTTCCTAATGAAAACTTTATTGTGGAATTTCGGTTTTTTGAGTTTGTTCAATAAACTAAACCGTTTTTGAGCAACGAGAACATATGTTGTGTGTAAAAGTGCTTTTTCAAAACTATTTTCTTTATTTTATTTAACGACTAAACATTTAAATCTAGGAAACTATGATTAATTAAATTTTACAAATAACAAGTGTTTCTTAGAAAAGTACATTACATGTGCAACCTCCTGCATTTTCGAATCAACGGTATATCTCGAAAACCATAGCTAACCTAAAAACAGTTAGCAGCACTAGATTCAGCGTACCCGCATGATGTTAAAACGCCAGGTGCCCAGCTTGTCTCAAAAAAAGTGGCAATTTCTAGCAGTGTTATTAATACGGCTAAACATTTTATTAAAAAAGTTCTAAAAATAAGTGACTCAGAACTTCATAGAGATAATAAGAGGAGGATTTCAAATATTTTAACAGATAATAGCTTTCCTAAGCGATTAATAACAGATTTATTAATACAATATGATAATTTCTACAATAAATAAATAACCGAAATAGTTTTACAGAACAGAGAATTTATAAATCGGTAACATATATACGAAAACTTTCAGAAAGATTGCAAAAATCAAATATATACGAGTATGATAGCAAAATATACAAAATAGCTCATAAACCTTTTAACACAGTAGGTAAATTATTTACTAAAATGAAAGACAAAATAAAGAAAATGGATATGTCAAATATTGTTTATAAAATAACTTGTAAGGATAATGGTAGTGGACAGTGTAAATAAGTAATGGGTGATACAAGTAGAGATACTTTTTTCAATAGCCCTTTTTGACAGATAACGTGTCATGCTGTCATGTTATTTTTGTTTAGTATTGTTTGGCATTTCATAATGGAAAGACTTACGCCTGAACAACGTTTACAAATCTTTCAACTTTATTACGAAAATTCACGTTCTGTGAGGAATGTTTCGTGCACTTCGCTCAACTTATGGTGAACGTAATCGGCCTACTGAGCGTACTATTCGCAACACCATCACCCATTTCGAGACCCAGCATTCATTTTCTTCCAGCACGCTGTGAAGCGGCCATAGTTGAGAGTGTACACGAAGACCGCGGAGAGTCGATTCGGCGCCGTTCGCAGCAACTCGGACTGACGTATAGAACGACTTGGCACATTTTACGTCGAGATCTTAAATTGAAAGCGTACAAAATACAGCTTTTGCAACAACTGAAGCCGCTCGAATTGTCGCATTTGGGACGAAGAGAAACCTGAAGAGATTCAAGAACTGCCACTTCATCCAGAAAAAACAACGGTTTGGTGTTGTTTGTGGGATGGTGGAATCATCGGTCCATATTTCTTTAAAAATTATGCCGGTGCGAACGAAGCCGTCAATGGCGACCGTTATCGTGCCATGATAACCGGCTATTTGATGCCTGAAATTGAAGCTCGTGATCTCGGCGACATTTGGTTTCAGCAAGACTGCTCCACTTCCCACACATCGCATTAACCAATGGATTTATTGAGAGAACACTTCGATGAGCACATAATTTCACGTTTTGGGCCGGTCGATTGGCCACCAAGATCGTGTGATATCACACCGTTAGACTTTTTCCTGTGGGGATATGCAAAGTCTAAAGTTTATGCGGATAAACCCGCTTCGACTCAGGCCTTGGAGCAAAACATCACGCGTGTCATTCGCCAGTTACCAGTCGAAATGCTCGAACGAGTCATCGATAATTGGACTCAACGGATGGACCATCTGCGACGTAGCAACGGCCAACATTTGATAGACATAATCTTCAAAAAAATAAATGCCAAAGAATGTTCTTTCAAATGATAAAAACCATTTCTCATTAAATTTGAATTTTCTGTTTTTTCTTTAAAAAAGTAGGGAACCTCGAAATGGATCACACTTTATATATAGGTACAACAAAAAGTAAACTAAAAACTAGGAGAGCAGGATATAAGTAAGATCAAAAATATAGAAATATTTCATCACAAAAAATAGCTATATCAACTCATTGTGCTAGTCTAGAAAATTATTCAGATTTTGAATATACAACAGTTTTAAACACAGAAAATAATTATAAACGTAGATTTATGTTAGAAGTGTTACAAATTATAAAGGTACCGGCAATGTCGAGATATAATTTTAAGTCAGGCACTGAAAATGTAGCACAAAATTATAGATATTAAATTTTTAAAAAATAGAAACGGAAGTTAATAATTTTTTTGTATTGTAATAGATCGTTTGATTTGAAAAATAATTTTTTTTTGACCTCAGGCTCGAAAAATGAATTATACTTGAAATAATGAAGGTCGAATAAAATACATATTATATAGATAATTCAAGTGCATATTAATGACTTAAAATTGTAAACAAACCCCAGCTGAAAAAATAGCACACTAAAAATACATAGGTAACAAGTTTGTATTGTCATAATCAGGGCAAGTTGAAATATGCTCAAAAATGTTTAAAATATGCATGCAAATATTTCCAAACAAACTAAAATATTTTAGTTAGTTTTAATTAAACTAATGTTATAATGGTACCGACAATGTCGAAATATAATTTTAAGTCAGACACTGAAAATGTAGCACACAATTATAGACATTTAATATATAAAAATAGAAACGGAAGTTAAAAATTTATTTATATTGTAATAGATCAAGATTGATTTAAAAAATAATTTTTTTTGTAGTCAATTAAAAAAAATTTATTTTATATGTCATTAATTGTTAAATTTTTTTAAAAAAATTGTTAACATTCGACAGAATGAGAGAACACATTTCTCTATGTTAATCTTAGTCCCCTTTTAGACAGGCAAAGTTTACTTTGACAAAGTCTGTTGAATTCTCTTTTAAACTTTGTTTGGTGCTCAGACACACAAAGTTTAATTTGACAAATTTTTGTTTTCTCTTGTTTGAATATAATATATAAACAGCGTTGCCAGAATGATGATTTTTGATTATTTTTTTAAACAAAAATATGATTAAAGATTTTTTTCTCAAATGATGATTTTTTATTTTTAGAAATTCTGATTTTTACTTTAATTTTGCTTATACAAAATACACGATTATTAAAACAGTCACTTTTTAAAACAATAAAGTTTTGCATCAGCTTGATGCGCATTGGTGCTGCACACTCTTGTACCCAGTATCTAGAATACACAAAATTGCATCATTATTTCTGGACATAAAAAATATTAAAAGAGGCATATTATAACCTATTTCCAATGTGCGAAAGAATTCGTTCTTTCGAACAACTAAATTTAAAACAAAAACAAATTCTAAAAACTTTGTTTTTGTTTTAAATGTATTTGTACGAAGTAAATAATTCTTTCGCACATCGGAAATAGGCAGTTAGAATATTGATAAAAAAAATATTTGTGAAAAGAAAAATTGTATTTTTATAAAGTTTCATGTACTGACGAATTATGTTTTTATGTATTTCAATTTAAATAATAAGAAGTATGTTTTTATAAAACATAAATAATTCTTACTATTTTGCCCTTGTTTTAAAAAATTTAAATTAAGAAAAAAAAATTTAAGATATTCCTCTTCAAAATATGATTTCTCTCGCCATATGACAATTTTCATTCCAAAGTTTCTGGTAACGCTGTATATAAATATAAAGTTGCAGCCAACTTCAGGTATAATCTACGAACGAAAAACAAAACGAATTTGTAAGTACAGCAAAGTATGTACTCCCCCGCTATGCTCTTTTCCCTTCTGTTCTATAAAATCAAGACTTTGCAAAGTAAACTTTGCTTGTCTGAAAGGGGTCTTAATATTAAACAAGGGGAACACGTATCTTATAAGATTTCAAAATCGACTTTCTCTTGTACAGTAAACTTGTATCGTTTTTATTATTTTTTTTTTTTAGTTTTTTGATTTTTTAATTTAAACTAATGGTTTTTTAAACAATTTTCACAAGGTTGGCACTTTTTGCATTAATAATTTACACATTTTAATAATGGTGGCTTATTATTGTTTTATATGTGTGTATGCATGTGTATTTTTGACAGCTCATCTTATAAGATAGTTGTTATAAGATTTCTTATAACAACTGTCTCATAACATTTATTATAATATTAATACTAACATTAGTTTTTAAACCTTTTGATTTCCCATCACTGTGTGTGTTGTTTTATGTATACTATTGCTTTTTTGTTTATGTATGTGAAAAACATATGGCACGTTTTTAGATGTTCTATAAGTACACCAACGTGCACGCAGTCCGTTACAGTAAATTACGGGAACAGCAACGTTCGCCTAACTCAGCCTTAATCGACTGATTCTCGTACAGTAAACTTGTATCGTTTTTATTCTTTTGTTTTAGTTTTTTGATTTTTTAATTTAAAATATTGTTTTTTTAAACACGTTTCACAAGATTGGCACTATTTGCATTAATAAATTACACATTTTAATAATGGTGGATTATTATTTACCCATATCATGGAGGCGAATTTAAAATACGCCTGCGACTGTTTGGTAATAAATTAAAGAAAACGTGAACTTATTTCCTTGTGTGTATGTATGTATGTGTATTTTTGACAGCTCATCTTATAAGATAGTTGTTATAAGATTTCTTATAACAACTGTCTCATAACATTTATTATAATATTAATACTAATACTATTTGAGCGTAAGCACGTAAGATAATACTCTCTGCGATTGCATTTGACGTTTGCTAACATAAAAATCTTATATCTTATCTCAGGTGAATACCCTGTGTAAAATAAGAAAACAAAAAACCCTGAAGAAGGCACTCAAAGAAGTGCCGAAATATTGGTTCGAATAAACGATTAAAGTTTTTTGATAAAAAAAAGACCTCAGACTCGAAAATTTAATTAAACTTGAAATAATAAAGGTCGAATACAATTAGGGATGCAAACGATACATCGATGTTTAGAAATCATCGATCTATTGGTCATAAGCACATATGTTAACATCGATGTTTTGATGGACGATACATCGGCGATATATCGCCGTCAAAACTAAAAAACATCGACATCGTCTATTTAATATTTTCATTTATTTAAATGATTTTCAAAGTATAACCTTACACCTAGAGAAAAAACATGTTTAAATATGGTCACCTTCAACAAAACTATTTTTAAATAATATTGTAAACATATTATGGTTTATTTAACCAAATTATTGTCATCGACAACCAATACACAACGAAGCACAACCATAATATGGTTGTAGCTTCTTGATGGACGACTAATTTAACAATAATATGGTTGTCGGTAACAATAATATGGTAAAATAAAACATAATATGTTGAAAATTTTCTTTAAAAATAGTTTTTTTTGGAGGTGACCATATTTAAACATGTTTTTTCTCGGCGTGTTCAAAGTACGCACATATGTATGTACATACCTGCATAATATGCATTGCATAACTACATAAAAATATGTGGTTCCCATATTGTAAACTAAAGAAATGTTAAAACAATTTTGGAGACTATGTAATAGGGTTATAAGTTTTTTAATTTTTTGCAAATATATGTCTCCCAAGGTAGAATCGTGCAGGGCATGGAAAAATATTAAGAATTGCATTTTTAGTTTTTTGCTATTGTTAAAAAAGTACACCCTCTAAGTTCCATGAAGTTTTTAATTAAAATGTTTTTTTTTACTGAAATTATATAATATTTATTTTAAAATACTTTGCATTTCATGTAATTTTGTTAAGAAAATTCCTCAAAAGTTGACTTAAATGACTTCTTTGTTGGGTAGATATTAAATCTTTCAATAATAATAAGAAAATAAATTGAAACATCGATGTATCGTGTTTGTACCGATGTTTTTTAACATCGATACTTATCGTGGAAACATCGATGTTTTTAAATATCGATGTTTTTCGGAACGATGTTGCATCCCTAAATACAATACATATTTAGTCAATTCACAAGGTATCCTAACATGTCATATTGTCAAAATGTCCTAATATTTCACAATGGTTTAAAAATATTGTTGTACGGCTCAGCCGCTCAGCGCTGGACTTTTCTGATTAATTACGACAGCACAATAAACACAGCATGCAACGTTCTATTTATTTAAGACACTTTTTGTTAACAAACCAACAACAATATTTTTAAACCATTGTGAAATATTAGGACATTTTGACAATATGACATGTTAGGATACCTTGTGAATTGACTAATTATGTATACAGATAATTCAAACATACATATGTATTTGCATTAGTGACTTAAAATTGCAAAACAAAATCCAGCTGAAAAAATAGCACACTAAAAATTCATAGGTAACAAGTTTTTATTTTCATAATCAGGGCAAGTTTACATAGAGATATTGTGTAAATATGTTCATCAGCTTCGCTTTATTTAAATATAAGTAGTTAATTTATAATATTTAGTATTTTTTTTTACGTAATTTTTAGTTTCTTTTGACAATTTTAAATAAATCACAAAACATCGAAAATTGTTCAGTGACCGTTAATTTAGAAGAACTTAGCCCGACGTCATTGCCATAGCAGCCAGACCTGAAGAACCGGTGTTGCTGAGTTGACCATCCTTTTCGTTGTTGGTGAAGCTCCGGTACGTATACCCGATTGTCCTGGTAGCCCGTAGTAATTTCTTTTAGTTCTTGTTAAAATTTCCATATATGACCACTTATATGACACGGGGTAGAATTAAAAGAAAAATATGTACACAAGTTAAATGAATCAAGGAAAAGGTTTCATTTTAGAATTATTTAAGCGTGAAACTCACTTGAGCGTGATGCTTACGAGATTTCGAGCCAAATTTAGTTGTATTTAACGAAATCTACTCGACATCCAGTAGTTCTTATGACTTATAAATCGATGAATATTTAAGCACTGGTTAAGTTAAACTATATTTTCTTCGGTTATATTTAACAACATTTTTTTCGTTAAATAGTTTCGGTTACATGTTAATCGTAGAATCGTGAAAAGCAAATTTTGTTAACTTACGGTTAATGTATCAATTAACATTTAATCATAGATTGTGAAAAGGGCCGTTATATGTACTTGTAGTTTAAACTCAACAGCTGTAAATCAGTGTCCCATGTATAATATGTAGGTTAAAAAATAACATGTGGCAGCACTACGATAAATGTTGTCAAATTCATAAGGTACTAGTAGCCCTGTCGGATTTTTATTAGCTAGCTCAACATTTAGTTGACTTTTAGCTAACTTATTTACAACTGACTAGTGACTAACTCATAATTGGTGCAGATTTGAGTCAGTTGTGTTTTGTGCGACTGACTTCTTCTCGATAAGTATTGAACTAGCCTTTGGCTAACTCAAAAGTTATGCAGAGATTAGTGAGTTGTGTTTTGTGCGACTGACTTCTTCTCGATAACTTTTGAGCTAGCGTTTGGCTAACTCAAAGCTGATGCAGTGGACTGTGGTAAAAACACGTTTTGCTTGTTTTGTGTACTTTTTCAAAGTTGAATAATAAGTAAAAGTTCCCATATTCTCTTTGTTAATATCATTTAGTTAAATACATCTCATTTTCAAAGAAGAATTATTATGAAAACCGGTTGTGGTCATATCGGGCATGCTGCTGGTGTCTTATAACTGAGAGTTTTTCTGTAGACAAAGGGGAAATACAACAAAAGTGAAAGAAAACATATGTGTAATAGTCTCTGTCTCTCTTTAGAAAATAAATAAAGCAAAATACGTAATTTTTTTTTTTTATTTTCTTATTAAAGTCAACATATTGTATGCACCACAAGCTGACTCATAATGAGCTAACTTATGGTTATCTTAAAGTTATGCAGTGTGAGTGAGTACTGACTCGTACTGCGGACATTGCGTGTAAAAACTGAATAGCTTTAACCATGTAAATGAGTTAGCTTGTGAGTCACCTCTGACTAACTTCTGGTTAACCATGAGTTGACTTTGAGCTAACTCATTTTCCGACAGGGAGTTAACACGCCCAGTAGCTCGTTTCTGTATTTCTCGCATTGCAAAATTTCTCACATTAAGTGTGAAACAAAAAATTCCATCGTTTCTCGATTTGTGAGAAAAAAGTGTTTCTGTATTTGATTGTGAGAACAGTAATTAAGTGTCAAATGCAAGCGAAACGTCAACGAAAGAAATAGATATAATAAAAATAGGGCTGCCAGATTTGCCGATCTATCGTCATTTTGACGATTTTTTGTTCCAAAATTGGCAAAGTGCCGATTTGCTAATTTTTTTAACTGGAATACTTCCAGTAATTAAGTGTCAAATGCAAGCGAAACGTCAACGAAAGAAATAGATATAATAAAAATAGGGCTGCCAGATTTGTCGATCTATCGTCATTTTGACGATTTTTTGTTCCAAAATTGGCAAAGTGCCGATTTGCTGATTTTTTCTGGTGAATGTATTATTCAGTCTTCGAAATAAAATAATTTTAATTAGTTTAGTATGATTATATATTCAGCACCACAGAAAAACAATATCTTTAAAAACATGGCAGCTTAAAAATTTATGGGCAAAATCAAAATTTCGAAGGAAAACTGTTAATTTTTTATTTCCTTAGATTATTTAATACATTTGTTTATGTGATCAATACATTAAACTATTACACCATTTTTAATCAATGCACTATAGGAAATTTTGGCTTTTTTTTACAAGTTCAATATGATATTTCGTTACACCTTTAAGCGATATTTTCAGGAAAAAAACAGTCTGAAATTTTTAATTGTTATCGGATTAAAGAGAAAAATAAAATAAATAATTTTATTTAAATAGACCTCAAGTTTAAGTATGTATGTACATATGTATAAAATATGTATTTTACCCATGAACTTTACCAACTTTTTTGATTATGTTTTAATAAAAATCGAACAAAATTTGTCAAAATTAATTTTAAATTGTCCGATTTTTTTAAACAGATTAGCCAATTTTTTTTTATTCTTTCTTAGGATATTAACGATTTTTTCAAAAATTTATCTGGCAGCCCTGCATAAAACGAAAGCAATGAAGGGCTTAAAAAAATTAAAATAACAAAATTTAACAATTGTGTTTTATTTATTTTCATCATTAAAATTCTTACCCTTCAAATAAAAAAAAAAAAATAATACACATACTTGCGTTCCTTAGATTATTTAATACATTTGTTTATGTGATCAATACATTAAACTATTACACCATTTTTAATCAATGCACTATAGGAAATTTTGGCTTTTTTTTACAAGTTCAATATGATATTTCGTTACACCTTTAAGCGATATTTTCAGGAAAAAAACAGTCTGAAATTTTTAATTGTTATCGGATTAAAGAGAAAAATAAAATAAATAATTTTATTTAAATAGACCTCAAGTTTAAGTATGTATGTACATATGTATAAAATATGTATTTTACCCATGAACTTTACCAACTTTTTTGATTATGTTTTAATAAAAATCGAACAAAATTTGTCAAAATTAATTTTAAATTGTCCGATTTTTTTAAACAGATTAGCCAATTTTTTTTATTCTTTCTTAGGAAATTAACGATTTTTTCAAAAATTTATCTGGCAGCCCTGCATAAAACGAAAGCAATGAAGGGCTTAAAAAAATTAAAATAACAAAATTTAACAATTGTGTTTTATTTATTTTCATCATTAAAATTCTTACCCTTCAAATAAAAAAAAAAAAAATAATACACATACTTGCGTTCCTTAGATTATTTAATACATTTGTTTATGTGATCAATACATTAAACTATTACACCATTTTTAATCAATGCACTATAGGAAATTTTGGCTTTTTTTTACAAGTTCAATATGATATTTCGTTACACCTTTAAGCGATATTTTCAGGAAAAAAACAGTCTGAAATTTTTAATTGTTATCGGATTAAAGAGAAAAATAAAATAAATAATTTTATTTAAATAGACCTCAAGTTTAAGTATGTATGTACATATGTATAAAATATGTATTTTACCCATGAACTTTACCAACTTTTTTGATTATGTTTTAATAAAAATCGAACAAAATTTGTCAAAATTAATTTTAAATTGTCCGATTTTTTTAAACAGATTAGCCAATTTTTTTTTATTCTTTCTTAGGAAATTAACGATTTTTTCAAAAATTTATCTGGCAGCCCTGCATAAAACGAAAGCAATGAAGGGCTTAAAAAAATTAAAATAACAAAATTTAACAATTGTGTTTTATTTATTTTCATCATTAAAATTCTTACCCTTCAAATAAAAAAAAAAAAATAATACACATACTTGCGTACATAGATACATAATTTGTGCTCCATTTTTTTAAATTTTGTTTTTCTCGCATCAATTTTAAATGTAACTTATTTTGACAGTTCTTGTGAGAAACTTTTAGCAAAATATTAATACAGAAACACTTTTTCTCACATCATTCCAATAAATGCTGGAAAATTATTTAAATGACAGATATTTCTCCCAAAGTAAATATACAGAAACACTTATGTGGGAAAAACCTTTTTTGTCTCATATTGCACTGCTTTTGTCATAATTCACTTGTTTCATGCGGGAAATTTTAAGATGCGAGAAATACAGAAACGGGCTACAGGTTTATGTATTA